>AP028163.1:18557405-19807405 GCA_014132275.2 Samia ricini
AATTTTACATGTGCCTAACTATTTATGTGTTTAATTCAATAATTTGCTATTATAATTGTTTTTGCTGTGCATTTTATTCTAGAAATGTCAACGTATTTTTAAAGGATAAATGATATGAAAATTTTACAAGAGATTTTGCAATATGACAGAAAAATTTTCAATTATAAAATTTTAGATTATAAAAATACGTTAAAATTAGAATAATATTTAAAAGGTCATAAATTTGAACTACAAAGATTTGAAAATGGCATGCAATTTTATCTTTGTTTGAATAAGAAACACTTTGATAAAATAATGCAATAAACCATACAACAGTTTGTTGTAATATATTACTTTTGTATGCAATTTTCACTTTAATAACATAAATAAATATATTTGTATAATATGCTTTAATAAAGAATCTTCATGTTCACAGATGACTATTACATAATCAGAAAATCTTGCATGAGATTGAAAAGACACATCCATTTTTGTTGTCATCCTCAGTACTTCATTTGTTTCTTTCATTCACGCATGTTTAGTATACTAAAGATAAAAATACAATTACCTAGCATGGCTTTACTTATTTTTCAAATTTTATGTTTAAAAACGTTTTTTTAAGCTTGATCGAGCTTGCCTCTGCTATGCCTATCTTTTGCAGTTACCTTCTCCTTTCCCAGAATCTCTTTCTCTGTCTATCTCAATTTATCTCCTTTAATCTTCGTTTCTAGTTAATCTAAAGCTCTGTGACTTTATTGACTACGTTGTTTTTCGACTAAACATATTAATAATTTAACTTTGTCGTTGACCATCATTCTTGATTTGTTCTACGGTGAAGGAAATTACTGGAAATCTTTTGAAAAGTTTTTTTTACTTTTTCAGCTATTTTTTACCACTTTGAGTTTTTGTTATTTGTCTTGTAAAATAAATTAGCCCATTTACTCGGACTGCACTCATACTAGAAACTGTGGTCTTGGTTAAGTCCATTGGAAAGACGTTACACAAAGATCTTCAAGACCTAGGTTTTAGTTCAGTTACTTAAACTATTGATACTAAATATATTTATAAAATTATTCCTAATCTAATATTTCGAAATGAGTTCGTCAGAACTCTTATAAGTAAGATTTTAATTCCAAAAGATACCGTATTCGGAATAGTGTAGAAATAGATAAAAGAGTGAGTAAAAGAAAGACTAAACATATATTTCATTCCATTCGTTAAAATGTGCTACGTCATAGAACAGCTATTATGAAAAAAACTACATAGATCTTAGTTAAGTTAGATTTTATTAAACATTTGAATAAAGATAAAATTCAAATGGCTTGTGAACTTTAGGAATAAAGTTATAAGCCGAAACATGAAGGGTATATGATTGAGAAAGAAACCCAATCTTAAAGAGCTGCAAAATTTTCAACAGTAGTGGAATAGATTGCGAATACGGATTCAGTCAAACTCAAAGGATTCATTTCAGTCAAACTAGATACAACCACGACATACGTGGTAAAATACAGTCTAACGGACGAATTCAATTTCGAATCTTCAATTTTTGATCAAGATTCAGATTAAACAAAGATTACTTTGTTTTCTGACTGAGCAGTGACATTGATTTAAAACATTAGATACAAAAATGGATCAAAACGATGATGGCGGCTGGACTCCGCGTCAATGGACACGGGTTCAAATCTGCCTATACAACTCTAAAATCAACCTGAGCTTTTGGTGAAAGAAAACATCGTGAGGAAATACCATAGCGTGGTGGTAGGGCATTTTTTATCAATGCTCATCTTGGTAGCAACTACACTCAAGTTCGAAAACCTGTCACCAAATACCAATAGGTGTGTTCCGGCAGCATCATTTGAGAACCAGTATCTAGTACAGCTTAGTGTGTTTTACCATCCTGGACCACAGCCTATTCTGTGTAAAAAGAGATTTTAGATTTTTTGGATTGAGAGCGCATATTGAAACCGGCCGAAAATTATACTTTTGTTGTATTTAGAAATTAGTTAGTGTAGATTCATCTATATAGTTATTTAAATTGTATTGATTTATAAATTAATGAGATTTAGCAATATTCTCGAATATTAAGAAGAAGTCGAAGAAAAGACGCTAAAATCAAATCAAGAACACGTTCATATTTAAAAGTGTCGTTTTATTTCAGGCTATTTCCCAGCACACGAATACGTACCTAAGTATGATTTTAATCCTATGGACTGTACCGATATGGTTATTGGAACAGCTCGAGGCAACTACCATAGGGTTATGGATTACTACACCAGGGATAGGTATGCTGTAAAAATTAAAATCCCGTTAAATATTAAAATATTTCGAATATAGATAAACTTAGCTAGGTAGTCATGCAGGACCTATAGAATCTTTCAAGGAAAATTGTAGACATATTTGACCTCCTCCCTCTTGCCAGCAATAAATTAATAAGCATATATTGCTTACGTAAACACTTTGGGGAGTCCCTGTCCCTCGTGTTATAAGTGATAAGCATATCATAGACCTCCTCCCATTCCTCATTAACGCTTATGCACTACTTGGAACGACCCCTATTCAGTAAATGTGATATTGAGTAAAATAAGTTATGGGCGATCACAGATCATCGTTTTACGTGATTTAACATTTTGGAGAATCGAGTTATTTCGTGCTAGTTACTGTACATTTATCTCGTGCGCTCTTTTTAGAAATTATTCCATTAGACGACATGAGTTGTTCAACCAATTAGTCCGATAATATTACATCCATGTCTTTCATCATCAACATTGATACAATCTCTTTGAAAATTTTCCAGTTTGAGAACTAATATATAGGGTTTTATATGTCAATGGTTTTGACTCAATATTAAGTCTTGTCTAGTGAAGCCATTCGTTTTAGTTACTTAGTTATTTCGTATGACACCAGATCCACGCCCCGAGTCGACACGTTCTGGGGAGGTCACGATGACGTTACCGCGGCCTCCGGCTACGAACTGAACGGCGTCACGACCATCATGTTCAGGAAGAAGATTAAGGTATTACAATCTTCTTCATTCGTTAATCTATTATTGATAAGAGTCGGTAGAAAAGTTATTGTCTATAATATAAATTTGTTTTGATATTGTGTTTTACGCGTGTTTTGCGTGTGTGTCCAGGCCAAAGAGCCTACAGACCACTCGCTAGTGGACGAGTTGATGCACATCATATGGGCCCGAGGACAAGAGCCGGGTCAGTACGTGCACTCCCCCCCCTCGGGACTGGAGCGCGGCTCCGCGGCCCTCGGGGACTTCTACCGTCAGGACGAACTCAAGTACCACGGACATGGCGCACAAAGAGGAATTACCACCATCAACTTCTTTGGTAAAACAACTTTAACTTACATGTTTAACTAGAAATGAAACTATAATCAAATTATACTCAAAACAGGTTTACTTTGTTTTTAAAAAAATTGGAAAAATATGGTAAACGGACTTACAATACAAGAAATTCCGAAATTCAACATAGAATAAGTCGTCTTAATAACATTAGGGGAAATTGATAGTGCTAGTGTCAATTAAATTTCCACGATTATCAAAGTTATTGAAAGTGCAGAAACCGTAATTAACCCCTTGAGCACTTACCTGGCGTTTACGCCAGCTTTCCATTGTTTTCCTATTGTCTTATTTTTATGGGTACTCGACACATTAAAAGTACCATAAATAAGTTATCAATCACGATATGATGTTTGCTCAAAACTCATGGTTTCTCGTCCAAGATTTTGTGGAGTAGTCGATGAGTATTCATGTATTTTGTTCTACGTGTAAGGTGGTCAACGGATGGGTTGTTGAATGAATGGGAGGTGGGATTATGGTGGTGCTACAACCACACCACATTGTCGTATAATAGTCTCGCGCTGTGTTATAATTTGGTAGATGGGGTTGGTAATATACTGTTAGTGCGTGTTTTAGCCTTTTCAAATAAATCCTCAAGAGTAGCTTCTTTTGAGGAATTGGTTTAGTTTAGGACTGTATTCCAATTGAACTGAACTTTATTATATAATTCATTTTCCTATGGTATTGCTAACTGAATTATTGAAAAGAGAAAATAAGCAGCATGCAAATGTAAAAAAATCACGTGCCAAATAAAAACAAGGCGCATAGTTTTGTTAATCGCAATTTTGCTTTAAATTTTTAGTGATTTTAAGAAATATACTGAAAGTAAAGTTACGTGTCTATTTGGGGTAACAACATTTTATCCAGCTACCGTGGTCCGCTCTTTATATATGAATGCCTTAATTATTATGTAATTATCTAAATATCCTGTTAATTTTGTAGAAGAGACAAAATCTGCTATCAGCGGTGGAGTATTACCTCTACCAGATAAATGCGGTGGTCAGTGGAAACTACCCTTAGACTGCGACCCCCCACGAACAGGACTTGCGAGTACTATGCGTCGTGGGAGTACCTCGGCCTGAGGAGAGGGAAAGACTCCGTCAGGTTTACGGTACAGACGAAATACAACAAGCATTGGACCGGGATCGGGTTTAGTGATAATAGGAAAATGGTAAGTTTTCCCTCCGGTACTTGCTAGTTAATATATCATAGCATTGACATCACTATTTTTTGTAGTAATTAGGGGTGTAGCTATCGCCGTGTCAGCTGTATCAAAATCGCGATCAGAATTATGTAACCAAAAATCAATGAAATTTATATCTTAATTGAATTTTTAGGCCGTAAGCTAGACTTAGCTAAGTTTAGAATAACCTTTAGATTTGACAATGCTGTTGATAAAGGCAGAAAGTCAGGCAAGACTAAAATCGGCTTCAGCTATGAACAATTAAGATTGCCGAATAATGTTAGAAAACTATATTTCATTTGAATTGTTTAACTAATTCAGTTCTTAGTAGAAGTAATTGCTTATTTACTTTACTCCGAGCGACAAGCGGTTTTGTTTGTGGAAAATCTATATTCTCCATCTGGCCGTTTGTGTATAAGGAGCCGTCGACAAATTTCGACCTAGAGCAAGCCTCGCTACTCTTAGTAGTGCGCCTAATGCAGTTGAACTTTCCACAGGTTCTATCATTTGTATACAGTACTAGCTGTGTGTCCGCGGCCGCGCCCTTGTTTCATACATTCTTCAGTACATTTTTTTTATACGGAACCCTAATTATTTTTCAAAATTAAAAGTACCCTAATTTACCAGGAGTAAAATCAGTTATCTACCAAAAAAGTCCCCTCAAAATCTGTCCAGTCGTACTGGAGATTACCCGGAACAAACAGATATACAGACAAAAATTTTAAAAATTGCATGTTTGTTATAGATATCGTATACATTCATTTATATTTAGAAAAAAAAAAATGTACATTACAAACAGACACTTCAATAAAATTCAAAATTAAAACTCATAAACAATTTCATAAAATCCGATTCGGTGCA
Organism: Samia ricini; assembly: GCA_014132275.2. Taxonomy (NCBI): domain Eukaryota; kingdom Metazoa; phylum Arthropoda; class Insecta; order Lepidoptera; family Saturniidae; genus Samia; species Samia ricini. The sequence continues at coordinate 18,562,778 of AP028163.1, forward strand.
CAGTTTTACGGGTAAGTGCTTACATTTTATGAGACATATTTATTTTGTTACTAAAAAAAAATTGGGTTCCGTATAAAAAAAAAATGCTGTGAAGAATTTATGAAATGCGGGTGCAGCCGCGGGCACATGGGTAGTAATATATAAAATCTAAAATAGCTATAATAGAAAATTGAACAGAAAAACTTGTGAAAACTTTGAGGTAACATTCTTTATTTCCTACGATTGACTTACAGTGACAGAGTCTCTCTGAACCTAGATTTAAACATGATGCGGACGAAATCAGGGGAAAAAACGCTAGTTTAAATATAATGAACGTTCACAGTCTCAGACTGACGCAGTGATAGGGTGGATGGACCCTCGGTCAGGTCGTCCGTTCCTCATGGACACTTGGGTCAGCGGGTACTCCGCCCCCCGAGTCGACCCGCGGCAGGACCTCGGCAAGGAATCCGGCAGCCTCGTCGACGGAGTCACCACCCTCAGCTTCACCAGGAAACGAGACACCGGAGACCAGAAGGTACGTTACTAATTCAATAACTTACGTTTAGTCGGTAGTACATTATAAAACATATTAAGTCCATGTTTTTTTTCCAGGACCTGGCGTTCACAGACTCCCAGTGCTTGTACATGATGTTCATAGTCCAGGGCGGTGGGTTCGATCCCGTCAATAAGCGGACGAGTAAGCATTTGCAGACGCCAATTGTTTCTGAGGAGAGGGTCTGCATCAGACCTTGTGGACCTGGTGAGATGCTTTCATTAATTTTTCCCTTTGTAATTCTTAATTGCGTGCTTTTAATTGTGCAAGATTCTTTTTGGATGCTTACATATGCAGCTGAGTACTTTGGTTTCAATCGGATAAGTATTCCCCCGTATTTGTCATCGCATCGATTAATTATTGCTTCTCACTGAATTGGACTAATATTGAAAAATAATTCTCAGTTAACCTTTTAAGGATTATTCAGTATTTCTTACTGGGTTGCTTAATTACTCTTCAGTGTTTTTTACTGAGTCCCATAAGTACTCCTCAGTACTTCTTACTGAGTCGTTTAAGTACTCCCTCCAAAATCGGATAAGTTTTTCATGGTTTTTTTTATTAAGCGCGTAAAGTGTTCTTCGACACTTGTTGCTGAGTTGGTTAACTATTCTCCAATATTTCTTACTAAGTCGGATTCTCACTTATCAAGTGTCATGACAAAACAAATCCGTAATTTACACTTCGCACTTCGAAACAGTAATATATTTTATCTGCCAAGTCTAGTAAACGCAAAAATAAGCGGCGCGGCCGCACCATCCTTTTCTCGAAGCAGTTCGGGCCATTTTCGACCCCCCTATAACTTCGTTGCGGATAAAAAAAATAGGAGCTTGAAAACAGTAAGCAGTCTTACATAATCAATATATATCGCTTGTGAGATACATTGTGTCTTCATGCGATGGTCAAGTGAATCTATTTTATTAAAAACATAAAAGATTTTTAATATTGATATGGTCACTATAAGATATTGTTAAGGTAGTTAATTACGTAATAACTTAAGACAGAAGGTCCCTTAATAAGGTACTTAATAAGGTAATCGACTTGGTAATACATGGATCTCGCAACTTTTTACGGTAGAAGAACTGAGTTGCCAGACTTGTTTTTTTTTTATTAAGTTTTGTTTTTAATGGCATAATCTTATTCAGTCCAATATAAATGAAATTATAGGCACGCTTCTAATGCGCCCACGGTTTATTTTTGAGAGCTACTGCGATACCCTTCAAATAAACTACGATATGTCGAATTTGGACGTTTATTTTCCCTAAATTTGCATACAAAGTCCTTATGCTATACCTAAAAAAACGATGAGAGGTGTAGAGATGTTAAATAATATTGATAACAGAACCGGAAGAGGAGGAGATAACGACAGAGCCCGTGATCCCCGGACTGAGCTCGTACACGGTGCTGATCCGCATCACCGGGCTCGCCGACAGCTTCAAGCCGCCGGCCCTCGGGAGCGCCGAGTACGAGGAGCTGACGCAGCAGGTGCTCACCAGTCTCGCCGGGGAAATATCCAGGAACAAGGGCTACCAGGGACTCACTGTCAATGGATTCATGCAGTGAGTATATCTATCAAGTGGGCTCAAACCTATGCTCGTGGCTCATAATGTGACCATAGTGTGGCCATAATGTAGTATAATATATGTATATGCGTGTTATACGTTTATTAAGTAAACTTCGCATCCCAAATCTAACAGTCACATAACAATTAAATGATTCTTATCATCTGATGCTCGCGTCTAATTCATCCTCTTGAGGATAATTTCATACTTCTTACTTCAAAAATGACAAACCTCCCGTATAAATGTTTGATCATCCCTTATTTTGCATATTTAGAGGGGTGATATAACCTTTGTATCTTCTTGTACATTATCGTAAACATTTTTTAGATTTTTTGAAATATTTTCATACTTATCCCAATACGAGAGTATATGCTGTAAACGAAATTGTTTGAAAATTTAATTTTTTTAACTTTTTATTCTAATTACCAATAATTTAGCGGCATTTAGTGCTGCTGGATAAACGCATTTTTTATTCATAAAATGCGTAATATATTGTTTTTTTTTTGTTTGATTTTGAGTGAAATATACAACTGGAAGGGTATGAAATATCAGTGACACATAAACGGAAATGTGTCTCCCCTTTTCAATTTACAGGAACGAAACAAAAGCTATAATAGCAGAACTGACGTTGAAGTCGATTGAATCGAACTCGATACCCGGATCCAGCGGTCGGTCTCTCGCGGAGCCGACCGGGGGCGGCGAGGGGGGCGGGGACAACGGCACCGAGGAGCTGGGGAGGTGGAGGAGAGCCCTCACAGAGACCCTGGCCCTGGGGAAGGTCGGCAGTTTGAATGTAGACCCTGAGTTTCTAGTCTTCGAACCAGTCAGCTGTAAGTTTAATCTACGGTTATTAGTCAAGCTAACGTTAGACTAGGAGGGGGGGGGGGCAGAGAATGGGTGAAAAGAGAGAATGAATGAATTTTACTGCCTTTTATCTAAGTACGGCTAAATATCTGTATTACTGGGTGGTGCTGGGTAAGAGTAGTACTGCCCCATATTGTTGTATTGTCGTAAAAGGCGACTAAGGGATAAACCGGGGGATGTGCAGTATCCTCTGTGCACCACAAACACCTGACAGCGATCGCCAACCCGCCTGACAAACAAAACAAAAAAAAATCTTTATTCAATGTTGGCCCTAAGAAGGCGCTTATGAACGTTAAAAACACTACCACCGGTTCAAAAACAACCCAGCCGAGAAGAGCGCAGGCAACAAACTCGATTTGGTTCTTACTTTATAAATATAATATTACTAGCTGTGCCTGCGACTTTGTCAGCGTGGAATAATGTCTTCGGGTACCATTTGAACTTATTTAGGTTAATTATTTTACAAATAAGATACATATGTATAAATACTTTATTATTTAAGTATGAGGTGAAACGTGTCACAATAGCGGTACTTTACCATGTGTATGATAGTCGCGATCCAATCGGGATTATTTTCTTAGTACCACACAAATTGTCGGATCTATATTGGCTGATTGCGGAACGTGACGCGTGCGCCGTACCACGCCGTGTCACGCCGTACCAAGTCGTACCGCGCCGTACCACGCCGTAGCACGCCGCGCTCCGCTACCCCCCGCCGCGCTCCCATTCCTCAGCAATTCTTACATCAGAATAGCTCAAATATTTTGTATCTTGTCGCAAAGTTATAAAACAGTCACATAAACCTTACATATTTCCATACAAACTTTGATTCCCTATTCTCTATTATTATTTTACACCCTTCAGGGTAAAATTTTTATAAACTTTGAATGTTTTACTTATTTAAAATATAAAAAAATGATATATATTATATTTATAAAAAAAGAACCAGATCGAGTTTCTTGCCTGCGCTCTTCTCGACTGGGTTGTTTTTTTCGAACCGGTGCTAGTGTTTTAGACGTTCATAAGCGCCTTCTTGGGGCCTAAATTGAATAAAGATTTTTAAATTTTTTATTTATATCAAATCAACAGCCTAAAAATAAGTTTCAAGCTTCTAGCTCTAAAAATGACGATAGTTCCATTTAATTTTTCATCCCCCCTTTCAATCTCTTACAACAGACAGTTATTTCCAGACATCACTATAGTTCACGTAATGATCCACCCAGTAATAACCTTTTGAGATTAAGACTTGCTTGACATAATACTTGAACTTATTGTCAGGTAAATCGGTAATGTTACTTGGGATCTTATTGTAAAACCGAATACTATTACCTATAAAGCTTTGATTACACTTACTTAGCCTAAAGTGGGGGACCGGCTAACTTATCTTTATTTCTAATATCCAATAGTGCTGATTATGCCAATCTCCCCTTATTGGGTGAGAGCTATGTCCAGCAGTGGACATCATTCGGTTCAAGTCATAACGGTACCAAAAAATAAACTCGTTACCAGTGGTATCAGCGAAACCGGTTGAAGAGGAAAGTGGTGAGGGTTCTCTCACGTACTTCGGCCTGGCTGAGACGAGGCTGTACGTGGTGGTGGGGTGCGTGGCGGCGCTGGTGCTGGTGGCGCTGCTGCAGGCCGGCTGCACACTCTACCGGGGGGGAACGCAGGGGAAAACCAAAGTAACTATTTTTCAATACATCAAACATGGTAAATTTCTGGTACCATTCCATCCCCTTATTCCGAACGTGTGAAAAGGGGTTAAAATATTTCATTAATATTTTATTCTTAATATGTGAAATAACTGGTCGTTCTTATTTAAAATTGACACCTTATATATTACTTTTGAAAACTTCTGAATCCATTAAAATCTTTACACAAACATTTGTCTGTGAATACATACATATAGTTGTAAATTACGAGAAGCACTTGTTGGTAGTCCAATTAATCTACGTCACTGGCCATCTGTTTTATTATCATTTTTGTACAATTATCGGTGATTTAAAAAAATAATAATTTGTGCAATCCACACGTACTTCCGTGAAGCCTGCACAAATACGTACTGTCGTTTTTTTTTTCGTTTCATCTACTTTCAAATCACAACGATGCTACAGAAGCTTTCACTTCAGAAAACATGTAGTTGGGCCGATAGAAACTTTTACTACTTTATAAAGAATCGTTAGTATTGATATCAAAGTTATTTGAAGCGATGATAGTGCAGTGTATAGTGCGGTCGGATTCCCCGTCAATGGATGCGGGTTCAAACCCACCTATTCAACTCTAAAATCAGCCTGAGCTTTCGGTGAAAGAAAACATTATGAGAAAATCACAGCGCTTGGGTAGGTACCACCCTCAAGTTAGAAAACCAGTCGCCATATACTTATAGGTGTATTCCGGCAGTATCATTCGAGAACCAGTACCTTTAGGCTTAGTGCGTTTATTATACTAGACCATATCATCACGTAATATCAGGTGAGATTGTGGTCGAATGCTGAACCAATTACAGTATTAAAATAAACAAGGCAATCATGGTGACTGCTGTTAGAACTCTAAACTGCAAAAACTGTCTTTTTTAATGATTTATTTTAAAATTTCATAATTTGTTAATTGTAATTCTCAACATAACCTAGCGTATACTATTTGTCTGGTTATTACATTTATTGGCGCTCCCAACAACAATTATGTAAATATTCATATAGTTTATTTTTCTCTCCAATCTCTATTTGACATACTATAGCATGTTAACGACTGAAGTTTTAGCATTGGTAACGCGAATCCATAAGTTCTCCCCCTACCGAGAATCTCTCAACGTCGCTAAAGAAGATTTCAACTTTAAAAATATATTAGTACGCCAACCAGATTCTTTTAATACTCAGTTTTGAAACGTGACAGTGCCATCTATTGGCGTCGATAATAAACTAACAAGTATGTAACTAAACCCCCCTAGGAGCAGTTGATACCGGCGCGCGCTTGGAAACAGTACGCCGCCAACTCCAACACTAACTACGCGTTCGAACCCTTCGACAACGACGACAAGTTCAACAGCACGTCGACTGGCGCGCGGGCCCGTAGCACGCCTCACGTGCCCCGACGCCCCGCGCACCCGCCGCCGCCCGCCCCCCCGCCGCCCCCCGCCCCCACGCAGCACCGCCCCCAGCAGCCCGCCGCCCCCGCACACGCGCAGGGGCGGGGGGCGCCGCGCGCGCACGACACGAGGTCGCTGCAGCGCCCGCGCTCGCACTACGGGTACTGTATACTGTTTTGTATGAGTCGTATAGAATCATAGGTGGCTATCTACAATTTAGCTATCTACAGTTTGGCTATCTACAATCGCCAACGAAAAAACGTTAATAAAAAAATAGACTAATGTTTATTTTTAAATACAGTTTATACATCAATCATCACTGTTATACTTTACTGACAAAAAAACATTTTTTTCCACTTTGCCAAAAATGAGTTCAATTGTAGATAGCCACTTTAGATTCTACACGACTCATATATCCGACTAGCTCTTAGGTTCTCAACCCCCTAAGATAAGGCACAATAAATATTAGGGGGGATTTATTAGGGGGATTAGATTAAACCATAATTATAGTCTAAAATAGGGGGAAGAAATAAGATGGAGACCAGTGGCGTAACTATGGCAACTAAGGTTCGGGGCAATCTAAATGTATGGAGCCCCAAAAAATTTTATTTAAATTCTGAGCTCGTGGACCGGAGCCCCATCGGACCGGGGCCCGTGGCATGTTTCGTGCTCTGCCCCCCCCCCCCCCCCCCCCTATAATGTTGCCACTGATGGTGGGAGTCACATTACATTACGTAAACATTGCCCTTATTAAAGAGTAAATATTATTTACATAGTCCAGCGTTCATTAATTTTCTTTACGCATTATTCTTTATAATTTTTGAATAGTTCAACTAATAAGGTACTTATTTGGTTGCTGCTATTTATTTAAAACAACATACCAATTGAATAGTTTTATTCAGAACTAGCTGTGTGCCCGCGGTTGCGCCCGCTTTTTATATATTTTTTTACTGCGTAATATAATTTTTAATTTTCTTTTATACGGAAACGTATTTTATTTCGAAAAATTAAAGTAATGCGGAGTAACTTCAGCCATTTGCCAAATAAAAATCCCGATAAAATCGATCCAGCCGTTGCGGAGATTACCCGGAACAAACAGACATACAAAAAAAAAAAATTTAAAAATTGTATTTTTTTAACATAGGTATCGTATATAGATTCATATGTATTTAGTAAAAAAAAAATTGACGTTACACTTGAATTTTATTTATTACCATAGAAAGCTCTATGGATAAATATTATTTTACTCGGTATAATTCTGGGATACAAAACCACTATCTCTCTCTCTCTAGTATAAAAGAAAGATGGTTGCAAATTCTTTATATTTTTCATCAGATTTCAATTTTCTTGTCACTGGTCAGCTTATATTTATGTACAATTTTCGATATAACAATAAAAGTACAATCAACTTCGTAAATATCTACATTTATATCATATCAAGTTATAGTAATCTTTTATTATTATTTACTTACTACCTATAAATTCCTCTGATTTTTTGAAAAGCAAAACAAATCTATAACAATTACAAAGGTATAAATGCGCTCTGTCACCGAATTGAAATATTTTTTCCCAAAGCAAAACCACAGTTTAACACTTCACATCTGAGCTACATCGTATTTATTTAGATTTCAAATGATTCAAAACAATCCATAACATTTTTTTTTAATTTCTCACTACATGTTATGTGTAATTTGTCAGCCATTATTACAGAATAAATCAATAATCGAACTAAATTTCCCACGTTATTTACTTATACGTTATAAAACTGTCACATCAAAATTGCTATTCTAAATTCTACTTTATTTAATAAGAAATAAGTAATAAAATATCTAATAGGTTAATAATAGAGAGGTAATTATAAGCTTGTAATATAAAAAGGCTGTCACATTGAATGACGTATAGAACTTGATATTGTATCATTATTTTGATAAATTACTATGTGACCGTGTGGCCTAATGGATAAGGCGTCGGACTTCGGATCCGAAGATTGCAGGTTCGAGTCCTGTCACGGTCGTATCCGATATATTTTTTTTAATTTCTATTTATTCATATTTTTTACATCTTTTTTTTACAACATGTATATACTACTCTCAACTGGTTAACCCGATTTTGCCCGGGTTACATTTTTATAAAAAAACATAAGCAGAAAAACGAGACTTTCTCACGTGATATTTTAATTTATAATTTTTTTTTGTTCATTTTCAATCAATTTCTTTTTCAAATAACGTGATATTTTTTAAACTTATATTTCGTTTAATTTTCTATTTTTTTATTGTTTATTGTATTGGTTGAATTGGTTAGTTTGTTAAATGGTATATTCATTTACAGGTACACAATGAGTCCGGAGCGTGGGACGTACTCGCTCCCGCGAGGGGGTCGGGCCCCCAACGCGTACCCCCACTCCCACCCCCACCCCCACCAGCCGGAGCACGAGCCGAACCCGGACTTCTACTTCATGCCCTCGCAACGGAAATACGAAGGTGAAGTTGTTAGAGTATACGTAGACTCGAGGAAGAGGGAAAGAGATGATTGAAAGAACGATGGATGAGCAGAATTGAATGGAACTGATCAGGGGTCGTTCAAGTGTTACGTAAGCTACATTGTATAAGCACAGGCGTAATGAAAATAAATACAAAAATGAGATATTGCTTATAATTATAAACGCATTTCTTATTGTAGACCCCCTGTTGTTGATGCTTATGTAATACTCGCACATACCCTGATTAAATTAACGGTGGTAGATTATAAGATTATAATATTTAAAGGTTTTGTCTCCCTTATGAATAGAAATGTAGCGCAACTAACGGCACGGACGAATTAGTCAACGAAATTAAAGAGGGAGGTTCATTTTTTTATGATAATAAAATCAATCACGACTGTTGCAGACTTTTATTTATTTAATCGCAAAAATAATTTTAAAAAAATCATCCAAACGGGACTTAAACTTGGGGCCCATATAACTTACTATATTCTGACTAATCCGGCTCTGTTTGACGGGAACGAATAGAACTTAAATCGTCACAAATTAACACGCTTTAGATAATTGCTGACATTATTTTGACCTTGACCTTGAAGCTTGTGGATGTAATGTATTCACGTGTAAACACAGCTTTATAATAAATAATGCGTATCTCGTCGTAGTTTAGTTATTATGTACATATATTTGTGAGGTAATTGAAACTTTAGGGATCGTTTCCAACACTCGATAATAGATGGCGTTACTGCCGCATTGCTTAATGTTGCAATTTTTAAAATATTAGAGGTTTCTGTGAAATTGTCGTTTATAATTATTAATTATAATCTCTAATATAATTAATTTTTTCACTATTGCTAAAACCTTGATTATAGAAACATTTATTAATGTAGATATTCCAACTTTGGATATTTTTTTACTATATTATTTGAAGTAGTCTGTAATTAAATGTAAATAGTATACGGGTAATCTAAAGGTATAAAAATAATATTTACGAATGAGTTTAATATATAATAAATGAGTTTTATAATATAAAATTCAATTCCTGAAGTTTCAATATTTATTAAAGTTATTAATAAAATAACTTTTTTTAAGGTTTTATTATTAGTGCCAGTAACATCAAAGAGTAGTAAGAATATTAATATAAACATTAGTTTACTAATACTGTAGTTTTTTATCGATTTTTTTTATTAGTACATATTTGTAAACATTAAATTTGATCATTTATCTAATTATTTTTTTATAATTGTATCTTATGTATTTATGTAAAGTGATTTTGTAGTTTTATTGTATATTATTTTTATTATTAATAATTTATCTAATACAAATAAAATATTTTAGATAAACAAAAAATGATTTTTATTATCTATCTTATATAACAAGCTTTGGAAGTTGATTGCGTATGTTAAATTATACTAACACTAAGTTCCGTTCATGTCTATGCTTTTTTATAATGAATGTAAAATTTATGATAATATTCTTTGTCTATTGCTTGGTACAAGTCATAATATTGGAATGTTTGGTTTGCCGCCGATGTAATATTGACCAGACGATAAAAAAAACCGCCTTAAAATGCCTTTAACAGCCTTATAATTTGTCAATAAATTCGTAAATAAATAGACAACATACGAAATGTACAATTAAGTAAATCTATACTAATATAAATAAAATTGAAAGTGTCTGTTTGTAATGTCAAAAATTATTTTTTTTTACTACATAGATATGAATGTATAAACGATACCTATGCCAAAAATACAATTTTTAATATTTTTGTCTGTTTGTTTCGGGTACTCTCCAGAACGGCTGGACGGATTTTGACAGGACTTTTTAGCAGATAGCTGAAGTTACTCCGGGTAACTCAGGATATTTTAAATTTTCGAAAATACGGTACAACGTAAAAAAATTAAAAACTCCTTAAAAATTTAATAAAATCCTATTGAATACAAAGTTTTACGGACAAGTGCTCGCATTTATGAGAAATATTTTTATATTATATTCAAATAATTTATTTTAATATAGGTGTTTCGTTTAGATTTTACTGTTTATCTTTTTAAGTAAATTTAGAAATCGTCTTTGGCTAATCCAATATGTTAATAATTATTTTAGTGAATATGTAATTAAGAGCTGTTGATTTCTCTAATAAATAAATAAATAAATATTAGTACTAAAAAAATTAGGGTTCCGTATAAAACATTAAAACATAGTGAAGAATATATGCAGCCGCGGGCACATAGCTAGTTAATAATATAACAGCTTTAATAAATTAAAAGCGCATGCAAACATATTTCTTTCAATAAGTTAAAATGCGTGTATACGGTGCTTTTGCTTTTAAATTTTATGCTTGTAGTTACAGACATTTCAGACATGTCACAACTAGACGTTACATTTTTAGTGTAACACTAGAAATAAGTAATAAATAAGTGGTTCTCAAGTGATGTTGCCAGAATAAATGTATTGATTTGGCGATTGATTTTCAAACATAAAGGTTATAAAACTAGTTTGACTTTCGTCACGATGATTTCCTTCGCCAAAAATTAAGGCACATTATACAATAAAATAGATTATACATCAGTTTATTGTTATATCCGGCAAATCATCACTTCATATTGATCGTAATATAAATTATTACCGGGGGCAAAGTCACTCTGTAGTGCGTGTAGTCCGGCCAAGCTGACATTGCAATACGCTAACAAATCTTTTGATATATAAAACATTACACAAAATTATATTTGGAGATAATAATGAAAGCTAATTATGCAATATGTTACTTTTGAGATAATTGAATTTTTGTGAAGAGCGAGTTCAAAAATTTCTGGATAATTATCTAATTTAAACTGAGTGTACTATATTTTATTATTTGTTTATTTGTGCCTCGGTGGCGCAGTTGTATTACGGTGCGACTGCCGTTCTGAGGTCTCGGGTTCGATCCCCGGGTCGGGTCAAGTGGTATTGGGTTTTTTTACTTAGTATCATGCCGGAGTTTGGAATTTGTGCCCGATATGCCGACAGGCTCGCCCCTGTCACATCTGGGACGGAACTAAGCTCGGCGGAATGTAGGTGGTGTAGTTCGCTATTTCACCTCTGCCTAACCCATAGGGAAAACAGGCGTGAGCTTATGTTGTAAAGAAAAACTATATAAAGTTTCTTGCCGGTTCTTCTCGACTGGGTTGTTCCCAGTATTTGACGTTCACAAGCGCCTTGTCAGTGCCTAAATTAAATAAAAGTATCTTTGAGTTAGAATTTGATTTGATTACTGCCTTTATATCTTACTATACAAATACAAATTTAAGGATTGACTTCTACTGAGTGTTCTGTGATGAATAACTTTTCTTTATAATCGATAATTGATCATGAATAATAATTCCACACAAATATATCTTCGTCTGCGTTCTTTATTATCGTAATAATTTATTAACTATAAAAAATTATCATTTTTAAAATAGATACAAAGTGTCTTAGGAATAGAACAACATTTTACATATTTTATTTTTTCATATTGTAACTCGTAAAAATATTTATATTTACAGATTTCTGAAGACCCTTCGAAACAATCGTATCTAGTTTAGTTACCAATATTAATGATAATTGTGCACCGATATATTATTCTACATTACATCTACACATAAATACGTTAACATCTTATTGTCAAAATGATCAGGGTTACCAGCGTTTTTAAAAAAAAACCCTCAGAAATAATAATTTCGACCTGGTAATAATACTGATCATTTTGACGGATTTTTTTTTATTTATTTTAAACTGATCTAGTCTCACGTCACAGTTTTAATTTTAAGTTATTCACGTTTTTCTTCATATATTTATAAAATAAGTTTAACTAATATAAATAGGAAAATGTATAGTAAAAAATGTCTGCCACCTTTTGTTCTATTGTCGTTACTAAAATATCGATATTCTGATTTAGTGCGGGGATAGTTCAAATTTTTTATTCATACTTATTTCCAAACATTTGTAGGTTGTTTTAATATAAAGTTAAGTAGTTTTTACTAAATAATTATTGCTGAACAAAACCATATTTTCATAACTTTGACAATTGAAACACTTAAAGTTTACATTATTTAAAAACATCTTACTTTTTCAGTAAATTAACATCATACATATTTTTGAAACTGGAAGTAGCTGTTCGTGCTTATTATATATTGTACTTTTTTTTACACGTTATAGAATTATTTTATTATTTAGGTGTTCAAAAGGCTATCCAGAAGAGACTATAGACAATATTTCTAGATTATTCCATGTAGTACATTAAAATTCTTTCACATTTTTACCTTAGTTTAAATGTGCACACAGTTTGGATATTTGTTACGGATTCATCAAAAATTTGAGCTGGCTACACTGAGAGTACTCAGTAAATCAACCTTTATTAGACAGATTTATACAGGTATTTAATATCTTATTGATAATAAATTTTAGAAAAAGGCACTACTGATAAAATTGCAGAGGAAAATGAAGAAACTGAGCCATAGCAAATAATAAAAAAGCTAATAATTTAATTTCTCCCAATACTTCAACGCATATTATTCTTTAAGACAGAAAGACAGGTGTAAAGCATTAAGAATGGAAGGGAAATATCTTTCAAAAGCAAAGTATAAATATAGTTATAATACAGTTCTGTACATACATATATTTGATATTTTATGTGTGATTATAATTAAAATTAATTCAATATTTTTATTATAGTAGATAATAAAATAATTAATTATATAACTTAGATGTAAATGTATAAAAAATACATATTTTTCTATTAACTATTGAAAAAAACTTTAACGAACCACAAAGTTGTACTATTGTATTATGCAATTTATTAAAATGAGATTTAGAAATAGTTATTACAGATACACTGTATATTATGAAATAGATTCTTATGTAATTTAATAACGCTAATAATTAATTGTAACTTAATAATAAACATTATTCGATAAGATTATCAGACCTAAGATTTTATGAAATAAATAAATACGTGTAAATTATTTCGTTTTAATTTTCCTTTGAAAATCTTCCATCTCATGCTCACCCTTAGGGGGCCTCTTAAACTAAACAAAACTTACAACAAGGGTATGCTTTGTTCACGAGGCTAACTTAATCGTCTAACTCGACGTAGACGATCGATAGTTTTTAACATATTTGAAAATTGTAATGCATCACTATAGAAAGTGCCTCCAAAACGGCAGTACGTGTTTCATGTGTGGCTGTTCAGCGGTGGCTTATCAACAGCTGTTATCCGCACGGCGGTCGAACAGTCGCTTGCGTAATGACGTTTTGACATATGTCAAATTCAAAAATGGTACGGGGAGGGGTTATTGGAGTAGATATACGCGATCAGACGCAAACCCTGTAAACATGGGATACACAAAATCAGTTAAACCGTTCTTGAAATCGAACGCGCAGAGACACACCCCAATCCCCTCTTAGTACGAGCCGTCTCGTACTCACCAGTCCGACGCGCCGTCTAGAAGAGGCTTTTTTTTAAACTAGCTAATGCTGTTGACCAAAGTGCCCTTTACAGCTTCACTGAACTTTGGGTGCGAGTGCAGAAGGCACTCAGCCGCATAAAGGTAACTAGCACAAGTGTTCGAACCCCGGATTGGCTGCTACCTAACAAAAAATTCCCGAGGAATTGAATCCTAGCTAAAAAACCCTACATTTTTTAGTTCTTAAATATATTTTAAAAAAAAAGGTTCCTTACAGGACCTATGTACCTGCGTGTTATTTGCAGGAGTGTGTATGCAGTGTTGTGCGTGTAATGCTCAATGCATGGGCAGTGTCACTGTATCGCGCTGGCGGCGACGTCAAGAGCCTCCCCAGTTGGGGAACGAGGCACGTCTTGGGTCGCCGCCTGAGAAGAGGCGGCGACCGCGCAGCATTTTATTCGACCGCGACGATAAAATCACTCGTAGAAATAGGAGCTTTCCTCATAAACCTCGTTGACTTGCGTGCCAGCGCCCACGCCCGCGAAACTGCAGTTCCCGCCGCTGGCGACAGGCGGCTAATTACGGCTCCCGCACACTCTCCGGTGGCGGCCCAAGACATGCTCCGTTCCCTAACAGGGGAGGCTCTTGAAGCCGGTACCAGCGCGATACAGTGACACTGACCATGCATCAAGCATATCACGCACAACATTGCATACACACTCCTGCACATAACACGCAGGTACATAGCTCCTGTAAGGAACCTTTTTTTATTATTAATAAATAAAAAATGTAGGGTTTAGCTAGGATCCAATTCAGCGAGAATTTTATATCACAGGTAGCGGCCAAGCCGAGGTTCGAACCTTTGTGCTAGTTACCTTTCAGCACTCGTCCACAAAGATACGGTGAAGCTGTAGGACCCTTCCGGTTAAATTAGTTAGTTTAGAAAAAAAAAAATAGATTTCATCAAATAAGCCGTTCTATACAAACTATGAAAAAATAAACTATGTTCATAATATTATTTCCCCCGAAATTGTTCGTTTTTTTTAATAGTTTGCTTTTCGAGACGGCGACGAATCCAACAAATCAAAGATCGTAAAAATTGGTTCATTCGTTCTTGGGTTATAAATGGTTCAACTAACATACTTATATTATTTTTTATAGTATTTTATTTTAAATTTTTAAGAAAACTTACAGCTAATATAAAGCATAAAATAGTATACAATAAAAAAACAGAAGCCTATTTACAAGTTTTTACATATATATAACAGAAAAATAGAAAGAAAAATAGTAGACAAAAGCAAAAGAATTTAAGTGAAGATAGAGAAACTTAAAATAATTTTCAATTTCTTAAGACTACTATTGAGGAAATCTAAGTCTAAAATTCTATTATCACAATCCACCTATTAAGAAAGCTCTAAGTTATTTAAAGGGAAATGGAAAGGGGTCTTTTTGGAATTTCGCTGCGTCGTTGAATTAACTAAGAAAATTAAATTAATTAATTAAGAAACCGACATTGCCCGAAGAGTTGCTACACTTAAGTGGCAGTGGGCTGGCCACATTGCCCGATGGAGCCAACGGTTTCTCGAATGGATACCACGGCCTGGAAGACGCAGTATGGGTTGGCCCTCCACAAGATGGATGGACGACCTGGTGAAGGTCGCGGAAATCTTTGAGGAAGACCTATGTCCAGCAGGGGACTTCTTTTCGTTGTATAGATGGATGAAATTACTTGGCCTGATTGACTGATTCTTCAGCAGCGTAGAACCTAAACCACAGGGCGTATAAACTTGATTTTTTTTTTATCTGCTGTAATAACTTACAGTTTAGCTGCAATTTCAATTCTCTCGTAGGACATTTTCGTTTAAAAGCGGACGTTCGCACTGTTTGTAATATTAAAAACAACTGTCGAAAACTTTCATTATTTATTATTTTATTAGCAGTTCTCTACGTTACGCTTGATATATTATGAAACTAACTGTGTGCCCGTCGCTGCGCCCGCGTTTCATATATTCTTCACTGCGTAATATCGTTTTTAATTTTTTTACATAGAACCCTAATAATTTCCTTAAAAGTTTTTATACTAAGAGAAAGCAAATATATTTCTCACAAATACATGCACTTGTCAGCAAAACTGACAATTAATTTTTTTATTTTATAATTTCAAATTTTAATTGTAATACGGAACCCTAATTATTTTCCAAAAATTTAATTAAATATAATCCGAAAAGATTGTGGTCTTTTGTTGAACAAAAATGGCGGAGATTTCGATCTACCTAGCGAAATGTATTTAAATGACAAATTTGCACGATCCGGAGAGGATATATGCAATCTTTTAGCTACTCAATTCTCCTCGATATGTACGTCGATTGATGTTATCTTTGAACCTTCCCACAATTTGCTCTAAGTAACATACTCGTACATATAAGCGAAGACCAAATATTAAGAATTTTAAGAACAATTGATATTAGTAAGGGAGCTGGACCAGACGGTATTCCTCCATTTTTTATTAAAATGACTTACAAATACTTAGCATACTCTTTAAAAATAATATTCGAAAAATCCTTGCTATTCGCTACATTTCCTAGTGTTTGGACAATTGCTAATGTAGTACCTATATTTAAGAAAGGTCATAAAAGTGATGTAACAAATTATCGGCCTATTTCAATTGTAAATATGTTTGCTAAAATTTTCCAAAAACAGCATATCTAGCATTATCTAATCATCTATCATAATTCATTTCTAATTATCAACATGGCTTTTAGCAGAAATAAATCCACAAATAGCAATCTCCTGAATTACGTTTCAGAGCTATCTAAAAATGTTGATAGAAAAACGCAAATTGATTTAATATATACAGGCTTCAGCAGTGCATTTGACAAAGTTCGTCATAATATAATATTATTAAAGAAACTAAAACAATACGGAATTCATGGCAATATCTTAAATTGGATTAGATCATATTTACAAAATGTAGTAAATACGGTTTCTAGTCTCTGGATTTTATCCCTTCTTCTGGGGTTCCCCAAGGATTACACCGCGATCCAATTCTATTTCTAACCTTAATTAATGATATCTGTGATTCAATCAAACATCACTTACGTTCCATTTTCGCGGATGACTTGAAATTATATAGACCCATTAAAGATCACAAAGGGGTTAGACTCCTTCAGGCTGATCTTGATTTTATTACCAAATGGTGCAACAAACACACAATGAATTTAAATAAAAAAAAAATGGCAATCACCCCCCATATGAACGACATGCTAATAAATCGGCCCTTAGTCCCTGGCGACCTCGCTATTCCTGGCCATAGTGGTAGCGGCTAAGGTAACAGCTGGACAAGGGGTGCTGAGAATCTTCGGCAGAGATCGGCTGGACCGCGTTCGGGAAGCTACGCAAAATCTTCTCGTCTGAAATACCGCAGTGTCTCAAGATGGAGCCTACGGGTTCTCGAATAGATACCATGCACCGGAAAACGCCCCACAAGGTGGACTGACGACCTGGTGAACGTCGCAGGAATCTGCTGTATGCGAGTGGTGCAAGACCGGTCCTCGTGGAGATCTTTTGGGGAGACCCATAGGTCTGGACATATCCAGCAGTGGAATTTTTTATTAAATGGAGAAAAAAAATTAAAAGGTAAACCGTATTAAGTAAAGTAATTTCGACGTTTTATGGTGTTTAACCCCTTGAGCACTTGCCTGGCATTTACGCTAGCTTTCCATTGTTTTCCTATTGTCTTATTTTTACGGGTACTCGACACATTAACAATAAATCGAGTGCTGATAAGCTTCACTTCACTTCACTTATTATATAATCATCAGAGAAAATATTTAAACTGATCTAACATCAAATGGCAGATAAATATATAGTACCTAGTGATAATAAAACATAATAGTCCTTTATATGTTGTATTTTTATTTATGAAATTCTTTTTCTTCTTCTTAGATAATGGCAATCTGTGTACACACAATTTAAGCCAGTGTCTTATGTGGGTAAGATGTATTATCAATCTTGGATCAGCGTTAACCCAAGCTCCAGCAAAATGGTGGCCCATTCTGCTCGAACTTTCCATGGAGCTTTGTCGGCACCTCAGAATATATGCTATGTGTTATCTTCTATAATAGAGTAAACGTACACAAGTTTAATGCATTAAAGAAAATAACTGCTACATGCCAGACTGAGATCACGTCAAAAAACCCCAGTACCAATTTATTTAATTTCTAGCTGCTCTTCGCGGTTTTACAAGCGTAATTTCCGTTCCTGTAGGATTTTTGGAATAAAAACCTATGTTACTACCTGGATTTCAAACTATCTCCATACCAAAGTTCATCCAAATCGGTCCAGTAGTTAATAGGTTTATTCGTTACATACAAAAATACAAATCTTTCCTCTTTATAATATTAGTAGTCAGACCGATGATACTTCCTTTACCGATTTGGGGTTTTATTACAAATTCGTTTATATTTTTACAATACCGGACGAAATATAAACATCACTGAAATAACACTAAATCAAAGCAACAATAAATAAATATCATACTAAAGAAAATAATGTATATATTTTGTCATTAATTAAAAATCAAATAAATCCAAATCCCAATGCAAATGTTGGTATCTTGAAACTCTTCACAAATTTGAATGGACGCCCCTCACGAGCTTGCATTTCAACTTTAATATGTCCTGTTAAAAATATTATTCATGTTAAATGCAATAGATTCATTTTAACAGAATAAATTAAATAATGAATAAAATTGAAGTGTCTGTTTGTAATACTTTTTACTAAACAACTTTTTACTAAATACATTTGAATATATTTAAGATACGAATACAATTTTTGTCTATCTGTCTGTTAGTTTGTTCCAACTAATCTCTGGAACGGCTGGACCGATTTTATAGGGATTTTTTTTTTATTATAAGTAATGTAACAGGCTACTTTTATTTTAAAAAAATAATTAGGGTACCGCGTAAAAAAATTGAAACTCATGAAATTGTGAACAAATACAATTCAATGGGCGGCGCCGCCAAAATATTATTTTCCAATGATTATTTAAAAACTTTGTAGTATATTACGCAGTGAAGAATATATGAAATGCGGACGGAGACGCGGGCACACAGCTAGTACAATATATAAAGCAAAGTCGGGTTAGTTACACCACTTATAACTCAAGAATGGCTGGTTGTTTTTTTTTATAATAACTGATTTGTTTGGCTTTATTTTTATAGCAGAATAACTGTTAAAATAACGAAAGAATTCATGAAAAGAAAATGTAATGAAGAAAATACACTTTTTCATACAGTTTGTATGGAAACACTTTTTTGATGAAATGTCAAGGAAGATGATTTACTGATTTCAGTGAAGAGAACTTTACTCGCCCTCTAGAAGAAAAATTACTACAAAATAATACAAAAACAACGATTAATTCTGAGGCAGTACAAAGTTCTCCCAAAGAGCTGGTTACATATAAAGGAACGGCTAAATAATTTATCTATGATTTATAATCGGTTATTATCATCGCTCGAATTAAGTCCGTTAACAGTCAGACGTGTCAAGAGATTTTTACATTTTTATAAGAAGTCGCATCCACTCACAATATAGTCAACGTTATTGACTCCCGATTTCTCGAGTTCTTTTTTGAATTCATCGACCATATCTTGTTGCACTGTACCGGTGACGTCAATGTACTGGCATTTTGCGTTCGCGTAATGGACCGTAAGAGCTTTGCGGTAATCCTGAAAATCATTTGTCAAACGATTTAACACTCCATCGGTTTAGTTAATTAACCTAAATATGAAAAAAGAAGAAAGGGCTGTCAAAAGTACGTCCATACTCAACCACTCAAACTCAATTACACATTTATTAGTCACAGGTATATTTTGAATGAACGAATTCAGTATCAATATATCTAGGTTGTCTATTTTTTTATACAATCAATGTACTAACTTCGTGTACATACGAATATAACGTGGGTTTGTTTTTTCTATAAAATTTTTCTTAATATATCTTGCTTTATGTGCGTGGTCCGACATTACTATTACCTGAGTCAGATTTGGTCCTGAACCGTGCAATAAACAAGGGTGGAAGAAAACAGTGTCTCCTGGATCCATTTCTAAGTTCACCCGCTTGTTCAATGGTGCATATTTTTGCTCATTAACTATTACATGGTAGAATTTTTTAGAATCCTGGAAAAATGTAAGATGGTTTTGAAGAATGTTTGGACCATATTATGTAGGGAATTGATGCGACGATGACTCGGTATTAGTGTGGTAGGATTCTACGTTGGGCATTACAGAATGCCCTATAGTTTTAGTGTATGCTATAGTTTCTTCACGATGTTTTCCTTCGCCGTGAAGTTCAGGCCTCTTGTGGAATAAGATAGGTGAATCGAAATTTTATTCGAAAGTTTAAAGTATTTACATTTTTTTAAGTGACGGTGTAGTCCAGGATGGTAAATACACTAAGCATAGAGATACTGGTTCTCAGGTGATGCTGCGGGAACACATCTATTGGTATTTGGCGACAGGTTTTCGGACTTGAGGGTGGTAGCTACCCAAGCGAACATTTTTAGAAAATTCCCTAGTACTATGCTATGGTTTCTTCGTGATGCTTTCCTTCACCGCAAGCTCAGGCTGATTTTAGATTTGGATAGGTGGGTTTGAACCCGCGTCCATTGACGCGAAATCCGACCGCACTTTCCACTGCGCCATTATCACTCTTCATCATAAATAATGGTAAACAAATAATGAAAAAGGGTTTTCAATACTATTTAGGCTCACCGCTTTGGTTTTTGGCTACAGGTTTCAAACTTGAGGGTGGTAGCTATTCAGGCAGGCAATATTTGAAAATGTCCTACCACCATGGTACAGTTTCCATACGATAGTTTTATTTCATCAAATGCTCAGGGTCATTATAGAGTTGGATAGATGGGTTTGAAATCTACGTTCGTCGACGCGGAATCCAACCGTACTACTGAGTCATTATCGCTTAAGGTTCTTTAAGATGACTTTTCCTTGTTTAAAAAAACAACCTATTTATAGTAAACAAAAAATAAATGTGTTTATAAATTCTCTCTGATTTATTTTTCTATATGTCTTTCTGTGTCGTTTATTTTGAAACTATCATTATTAATAATAAAAGCTTGAAAATCAAAAGCGGTTCGTTAAATTACTAATTATTATATAAAGCATGGCGCAATCAGTTTACTACAAAGGATCTAAAACGGATGGTTTTAAAACTACTACTAAAGAAATGAAATACATATATATATATATATATATATATATATATATATATATATATATAAATGCCAAATTAAAGAGTAGCTTTGTAATGTACGACAAAAGTTTACTGATATCACGTTTTTGTCGGTTAATCAGACACTATTGACAATTCTTCTTGTCTTTGTTGTAATTTGTCACTTTTAACTTGTTTCTTTGCATTATCTTGGACAATAAATTGTTATTGTTAGTTGTTTTAGTACGTGGCCCAGCTCTTGGTGTTTGTTTCCATCTTCGAAGAAAAAGGGTTTCGTTTCCGGAGAATTTTTTTTAATAAATGTGTCATCAAAAGTCATTGGACTAATGATTGTTATCCTCATAAAAAAGGATATCTTTACGTTATATAAAATGTAACGTCTGTTGTCCGTTACTATAAGCGCGCAGAGACGCGAACATACAGCAAGTACTAGAAAAATCTGCCGAAGTAATGAGTATGTTTCTAACTATAATGCGTTTTTGTTTTTTTTTTTAGTCAATTACCTAGGTAATACCACTATAAATACTAAATGTATCTTTTTTAAGTTTTATCCACAAGGTATGTACTAACTCCAGGAAGATTTTGATGTTTCAATAATTCCGTCGTTTTATGTGATCCCGGTATTACGAAGAGGCAGCCGTTGTGTACACGTGCCGGGTCCATCGCTGTCCAGACTGCTATTATTTTCTCCAATGGCCTAAATGGAAAGTAATAGAGATCCTAGTATGGAAAAACACCTAAATATTATTATTTATCCAGCATTATTGGTGTTACTTTGACACGCTACTAAAGCGAAAATTCTTTAACTTTACAATTAACTTTTAATATTTTAGAGCAGACACGTCAAACACGCGGGCCGCTACAGATTTAACTACGGCCCGATCTAATTCTTGACTGACTAATGATTTCGATACACAGCGGACGGGTCGGGGCGCCAGCGTGCTTTTACTATAGAAGAGGTCACGCACGGCTCGCAGTGACGCGATTTCTTCTATAGAAACATCCATAACCATAAAGCTACCCGGATCAATCGTATATGGGTTTTTGCGAGTCTGTTTACGCTCTTGCTTTCTGTTGAAAGTAACGTAACAAACCTGTATAATAACGCCTAGATAAATTAAATTAAACTACACATTGCTAGTTTAACGTTTTGTGTGTCATTTTAAGGCGCTCTCTCACTGTTTCGTGTCCGTGTAGTGAAAATGTCGCTCACTATATTTAATTAAAATAAAAGTTTATATCCCTGTAAACTCAAGTCTCACGTTATAGGTAATAAGTTTTTTTGGTTAATAGCTCTGCGTTCAACTTAGTCTAAAACTTTTGTGAATTTGGCTCACCAAAGAGTAGGGTTTGCCATGTCCGTTTTAGATAATTGTTGCAGGATCCGTTTTTTTTACTTAAACAAAGAAGTTTCACTTTAATAACAAATAGAGAAAAATTAAAAATATTAAAAATGATGAACGCCCACGAAGTATGTAAATGTCTAATAATTGTAAATATAAAGATGTTAGATATTTATGCAACCTGATGCGGCGGATGACGTATAGTTCCAGGTGGCTTGTTGATCAACATGAGATTGATAGCCGTTATTTCGTCCCCGACGAACTGAGACACTATGTCCAGGATCTTGGTATTCTCGCTGTACGTCATGAATACCTCGTCGTGCAGTATGTCCTGGATCTGGTGAGGAATATAAAGTTATGAAACACAGAATGGATACAATGTGACAAAAGACTTTTCGTAATACCTTGGGTAAATTTAACCATTGGGATAGTCAGTGGCTGTAGCAAAAACAACTGAGGTTAAAACACCTAGGTATTTAGTTTAGAAGCTTACTCGTGATAGATATAACCTGCCATGATGATGATTCACATCTACCTGATATTGTCAACGTTCTTGGATACTAGCTGTGTGCCCGCAGCTCCGCTCGCGTATGGTAACTAACATACAGAAATATGGACGTTGCCTTTTATATAATGTAAAAATCTGGTTGTAAGATAGAACATGATAATGGTGATTTTATGGGGTTTTTATGTAATTATTAGTACCAAAATAAGTATAAATAACAACGAGTCTATGTAAAAATAATCGTACTAAACCTTATTTAAAGCTTTATTGATTCGAAAACAAATGTCAGTATGAAAAATAATATATTACTCTATATGTCACGAAAAACCAATTGAATACATATTAATATAAACTCCAAGATATTTTTATTTAACTTCGTCTTACGCCTAACGTCTTTAAAAACCTAATGTAAGTTTAAAAAATAATTGAGATACACTCATATATAATATTTAACGTAACATAATATAAACTAAAACTTTTCTTTTGATGAGGGGAATGCATTTACGCACTATCCTTACCAATTGCATTAGTGAGACCGAAGTCCCCCAATGCAATTGGTAAGGGGGTGCTGAGGGACGTCTCCGCACCAGTGTGGGACTCACCCGGACGTGAAGCGTCCAGAAATACCCACTAAACCCCCCGGGGCCGTCCGCTGTATTTGGGATGGGGACGATACGGGAAGGCAATATAAACTAAAACCTAGCCAGGTAATATATCTAAAGTTAAAAAGTATTGTGTAAATCGGTTCAATGGTTCTCGAATTATAAAAATGAACAGACAGATGGATGTTGCGTTTTATCTACACTAATAAATAAAATTTAAGTGTTGTTTTGTAATATATAAAAAAAACAACTTTTTAATAAATGTGAATTTGTATAAGAATACCTATATCAAATATACATTTTTTTGACATCTTTGTCTGTATCTTTGTTCCGGCTAATCGCCGGAACGGCTAGACCGTTTGTGATGGGACTTTTTGTGGCAGATAGCTGAATTTACTTTGCGTAACTTAAACTACTTTTTTTAATTATCAGGATTTTGCGTAGGAAATGAAAATCTATACTAATAATAAATAAAAATTGAAGTGTCTGTTTGTTATGTCAAATTTTTTTTTACTAAATATATATGAACTTACGTATGATGCCTATACCAACAATACAATTTTTGTTTGTTGTTGTTCGTAGCCGAACTCAAATATATATATATATATACATATTTTTGTAAAAACTTTGCCTGGTCATTTAAGAATAATGGTTGTTGTTCATATTATAATAAATTTCAACGAATTATTTCCCATTGTCATGTCTCTCCGATACGAATCTATTTATAATATAAATTATAACCGAGTTTTTTGTACGTTTATAGAGGCCGTAAGTAATATTTTAGACATTTTCGTAGATTATGTTACCAAAGGCATCCATCCATTTAACCGAAAGACGTCCACTGCTGGAGATAGGTCTCCTCTAAAGATCTCCATGACGTGACGACCGGTCTTGCGCCACCCGCATCCACCGGATTACCGCGACCTTTCAGGTCGTTGGTCCACCTTGCAAAATATGCAAAGGCATAATTTTGTAAAAAAAATTACAACGAAGGTAAATATCCTAGGTAAAAATTGATTGCCTAATTATTATTATTTTGTCTTCTTCTTCTTAGATAATGGCAATCTGTGTAATTGGTGCCAGTATCATATGTGGGTAAAATGTATTTTCAATTTTGTATCAGCGATACCAAGCTCCAGCAAAACGGTGGCCCATCCTGCTCGAACTTTGGATGGAGCTTTGTTGTCAATTCAGAATAAATGTTACGCGTTACCTATGTTAAGTAAGAATGGATTTAGAGAATGGAGAATAGAGCTGTCATCTGACATCGCTAATTAGCGATGAGATATGAACTAAAATTTACATAGGACTTTAAGCGATATCTCAAGAACGTTTGCACTCTAAGACAGCTTTGCATTGAATGTTATCATTACGGACATGCCCTCTGTTTATTAGATTTACGAAATCTAAATGTATTTTTATCTCTCTACCTACATCATCACAATCGTTAATTGGAAAACAAATCTGTATACTGAAGCTTCTAAATCGAAAGTTCAATTGGAAAAGTAATTAAAAATTTTCTCACCTTATTGACATATTCTTCCAATTTCTTATTCTTACCAATTAAAGCTATCTCCTTAACGACCGAAACGGTCCGCTGTTTGCCGTTGCATATGTCTGTGAAATGTTGCCTGTAATGTAAAATTTTATATTGATTTACATTCATGTTTAAATGAAACACATGGACAGACCAGTAAGATAATTGATAAATTTTGCCTTTATATTCGTTAGTTGATTTTTAACTCAAAATAAGGGCGTGCATGCTTTATTTATTTTTGATCATACAGGGGTCTAGTATTTTTTGTTTACCGTACCAGCTTTTGTCAGCGACTTTGCTCATGTTAATGTACATTTTCAGGTATGTAAGGTACCTTATATCTCTTACTCTATATCTGTCGACGTGTTTGCAAAATGTCATGATGATATGCTGAGTAGTTAAGGCGTGAAAGGGTAACAAACAAACAAATTGATATTCTTATATACCTACGTTCGTATTCAACCATATTAAACCCTCAACCGTCATCGTTAGAAATTCATATAAGCTCACCTGTATTTATCCAAAGAATTATGATCGACAAGACCTCTAACAACTATATAGCCGTTATCTCTGTAGAAGTCCTTCTGTTCTTTTGACAATATGTAAGTGTGTGGATTATTAGAGAGCTTGCTTGATGAACTTGTGGATACACTGCAAAAAAATAGTAATATGTTTGGGGGTGTAAATAGACATTAAAGAGAGAAATTCACTTTATCATCACATTTTTTATGTTGATGTATTGAAAATTACAAAACGCCATCTTGTTTAATTTACCTAATAACTCACATACTTGCCTTTTTTCCCAACTAAATAATTCTATTGACCGTGAACCTTTCGACAGCTTAACCGGATTTTTGAGGTGAGCGTTTTAAGAGGATATCCTAGCGGCATTTATTCCATACAAACATAGCCCCCTGTTTACTCCCTGGATAATAGCATTATGGTAATTATTTTTATACCAGATAATATATATCCACCACCGCATACGTTGTGATTTTTTCCATAAAATAGTTATTGTAGAAAATTAACAAAAGCAGCGTACAGGCATAGCCAATGTCTTTAATATTCTAAAACTAAAAGAAAATTAAAAACGGTTCAGTTTTGGAGGAGGAAATATGGTACTTCGAAGTCATGTTTTCGTATATTTTGCATACGATAAAATCAATCAGCCCGAGCTGCAGTTCTCCCTTTCGTGTTTTATAATTCTTTCTTTGGGGTCCCAAAGCGATAGCAATAGATTTTTGAAATACCTACTTTTTCGACTGCATGTCCTCTCGCACTCGTAAGAGGACTCTTAAGGCACTTGGATAATAGTGGTGATTAAAGATTACGAAACCATTTATTCACTTTATGTTTCAAGAATTCTTTTCTTCTCACTTGCCGTGTTATAAGTGTGTGCACACTTCAAGTATTATAGAAGCAAGTGTACATTACACTGTAGGCTGCTTATGGGTGGCTTTGTTTCAAATTAATATCGAAGGCACTTGCTGCAGCTAAGGAATGGTTAAGTATGTAATAATAGCTATGGAGATATGAGTAAAACTTTAAAAGTTATTAGTGCCATAGTGGATTTTGCCCGATAGTCTTAAGTTTTTTTAGAGGTCGAATTCGAGGACATAATTTGCAAATCATAAAAAGTTCAGTTATAAAGAAACAAAGGAATTAATGAAAATTCAAACACACGCTCACAGACACAATATCATTATACAGTCTAATTGCTTATTTCAATATTTATGAATTTGCATTAACGCCACAAGGACAGTGGAAGCGAAATCTACATAATATGAATCGTTTATAATAAATAATAAGGTGGATCATTACGTGAACGATAGTGATGTCTGGAAATGACACCCCTCTGTGTGCTTCCCGCTAAAACCTTTTATTGTTATTGTGCTGTAATTTATATTACACTATAAAAAAACATTTTATATGAAAACCAGATCGAGTTTCATGCCGGCACTTCTCGACTGGTGTTTTCCGAACCGGTGGTAAACTTTGACGTTCATAAGCGCCTTCCAAGGCTCCAAATTGAGTTTTAAAAAAAAGATTTTGATTATAATATTATTATTTTAACTAGTATGCAGTATTTTTCCTCATGGATATGTACCTCGACATAACATAACATAAGCTCACGTCTGTTATCTCTAAAGGGTTAGGCAGAGGTGAAATAGCGAACTACACCACCTACATTTCGCCGAGCTTAGTTCCGTCCCAGAAATGACAAGGGGCGAGCCTGTCGCCATATCGGGCACAAATTCCAAACTCCGAGATGATACTGAGTAGAAAAACCCAATACCACTTGACCCGACCCGGTGATCGAACCCGAGACCTCTGAACGGCAGTCGCACCGTAATACAAATATTAGTTCTTCCTATTCCTAAACCTGGGAACAACGTAACGACAGAATACAACCTTAGACCGATTTCGCTTATGTCATGTATGTCTAAGGTTATGCATAATATGTTAAATAAACGTTTAGAATGGTTTATGGAAAAAAATATATGTTTTCAAACAACCGGATTAAGAAAAGCTCATTCGTGCTTAGACTCCCTAGTTAGACTAGTAACTTACATACAAATAGGCTTTTCTCAAACTATTCCTACATTAGGCCTCTTTTTACACATAGAAAATGCTTATAATAACGTTTCGATTTCATCATCATCGTCATCTCCCTCCCTTTTCCTATTTTTATTTAGGGTCGGCACAACATGTCTTCCTCTCTCATTCCTCACGATTTGTTGCCATCTCCGCATTCACTCCTTTCCTAAGCATATCATCTTTCACACAGTCCATCCATATTTTCTTTTGTCTTCCCCTTCCCATATAACCGTCCACATTCATATCCAATATCTTTCTTACAACATGCTCTTTCTCCCTGCGCATCACATGTCCATAACAGGACAAACAACAGCCTCTTAACTTCTCGATTTATACAATGATTAAAACTTTTGATAATTTGAACCAAGGTAAAAAAAATTGTAGTTACTTCTGGTCTTTTTTGAGCCAAAGATATCTTATGATAAGGAGTGATATCGAAGAAGAGATTTCATAACACGATGGACAGATAAGAGATTGGCTCAGGGTGATCATATTTCACCTCTGTTGTTTAACTTGGTTACTTATAAGATTTATCATAAAATAAAAAATGTTTACGTTAGTCAATATGTTGATGACTATGTTTTTTTATATATAAGACATAAAGATTCAACATTTTGTCGTGATAATACGCAAGTTGCAGATAATTCTATGGTATCCTTATGTGCACAATTGGATTTAGAATTATCACACAGTAAATCTTTAGTAGAGGGCATAGAAGACAACAAATAAAATTAAAAATAAACTCATCGTAATAGAATTAGCGGATAGTGTGAAATACTTAGAAATGGTTTTAGACAGCTCTTTTATGGAAAAATCATTTAAATGAAACTGTAGGAAAAGTTTTCAAATTTTTAAACGTATTAAGAGTTATCAGGGCATACTTGGGGTGTGCATCCAATACGTTTAAGAAATATATATACCTCACTCATACGAAGTAGACTAGACTATGGCTAAATATTATACGATAATAGTGCAAAGACACATGTAGCTAAATTAGATAAAATACAGAATCAAGCTTTAAGGATAAGTGGTAGTTTAATAAGTGCTCACCAATAAATGTTACGGAGAGTGAAATCACTCCTGTATTTAAGAAGGCGTTTTTTTTTTTGCTTATAAATATTGTTTAAAAGCACAGTCCTGAACAAATAATCACACAATTTTGCTGTTAAAATAATTTACAGATTTATGTAACAATGCATACTGGGTTAGAAAAAAACCTTTATTAACAACTCCTTATAATGAATTTCAGGAAAAAAACTTTCAGTTACATTCAAGCTAGATCTTCAGACATTTTCTTTAGATATTTGGAATGCATATATAAATAAAAATGATATCATTAAATTCAATTTAAATTGCTGTATTGGACCAAAAGAGGCACTTAACCTAAATACTCTTAGATATGATATAACAAAAGAGCTCGCTGAATCATATAGTGTATGGACACAAATTGTGAAAATACACAGGTGGTGCAAAAACTATAAATGGTCAGAGCGCAGCGTATTATGAAGCATTTACATCTTGCGTTGGATTATATAAGGTACAAACTAAAGTATGTTTAATGACTTTGGAACTATTTGCAATTTTGGAAGCTATTAAGCATAGTATTAGATCAATGCACCAAAATATTGTTATTTTAACAGATAGCAAGAGTGCTCTCCAGCATTTGGCTCGATGTGCTTCTGGGAACAGAGGACTTTCGATAGCCCATGCAATTTTTCAAGTGATTCTGAAAATTCAAAATACTGAGATAAAGTTAAAATTGCTATGGGTCTCGTCTCATATAGGTTTAGAAGCAAACGAGAAAGCTCACCGTTTAGCGAAGCTGGCTTTAGTAGAAGGTACAAAAATAAGCATTCCATTGTATTATTCAGAAGTTTTAGGTCAATGTAAGAGTATTTGTCGTGACATGTGGAAAGAATATTTTGATTTAATATCTAAGGAGAAGGGAACTTGGTATCGAACCATTCAGTGTCAGCCTCCACCTATTCCTTGGTTTAAACAAATCAACATGGACGGTAATTCTGTTGTTACAATGTTAAGGTTAAAAGTCTGGACATATAATCCGTCAAGAAAGTTTGGATATCTCAAGAAAACTACAGATTCTCCTTTATGTAACAAGTGTAACAGGATTAATGATGTTCATAATTTCTTGATGGAATGTTCCAGTCATTATAACAATAGGATGACACTTGTTACTAAGTTTAGTATTAATATCTGGAATGTAGGTGCATACCACAGCATTCTGGCAGATCCAACATCGGAGCCTGTCAGAATACTGTGTAGTTCTTTTAAATTTAGTTTATAATTTATTGAAATTTATATTTTTTAAGTTGTATTTTAAAGTATTTGTTAATTGATTTAGATTAGTTACGATGGCAGGTGAGTTGTGTAAGAGTTTTGATTGCTATTGTTTAAGGAGGATGAACTTAAAAATGTTAAGAATTCCCTCTCTATGCCACAAACACGCTATAAACACCCAAAACGTCGTCACATTTGATACGACTTTACAGGCGAATGTTGCGTCGAGTGACGTGGCATAGTAAAAGTGTGTGTTCCGCCTTTAATTGGGACCCTCGGTAATGAACGCTAAAAAGTCGACATATTGGGGTTTATGGTGCCGTTGTAACAGTTGCCGCAAACTCAGCTGAATACTTTAGTAGCTAAGTGCTATATTACGTAAGCATCCATAGCGTTATCTTTGTTTATTTTTAAAATAAGCAAACCATAGTCAACCCCACTCATATTGTTGCTTACCTTATACTTGGACGGCTCCTTGCAATTACATACTTTCTCTCTGGATTCAATTCAAAAAACAACTGTGATAAAGTCGCAGGCAGAAACTAGTATAGTATATAATAATAAATCCAAATTTACGTCCAATGTTTTTTTACCCACAGCCATTATTAAAATATTCACATGAACAACAAAATTACTGTATAGTAAAATAATTAATGTTCTTGTTGATAAAAATAATGAATATTATTTAATTGACAGCTTCACGGACATTAAAGAGGCGAATGCTGAAGGCGCTCAGCCAGGCGATTGGTAACAAGGGCGCCGCAGTAGTACGGACTTCGGCTTGGGTTGCTAGTTTAGATGTAAATTCCGTGAAATTTGTACTACCTACATCTAATTTAAGGGACACTACGGATCTCAAAGTCCTTTATAGTACCCATGTAGGATGCAGGAGTGTGGAGTGCAGTGTAATACGTGTTACGCTAGTGCTTGAAAAGACTTTGTGTCACGCTGCCGGCAGGTACAGAAGAAGTTGGAAAGGATAACATCGTATTAAGGCATGTTTCTCACGCTAGCTTGTATCCTTAGGTTGAAAATTTTGTGTATCTATAAATCTGTTCTGGCAGCATCACTTGGGAGTAAATACCTTTAGATTTAGTGTCTTGTCACTCGAGCTTGTCGCCAAAGCGCTGGACCTATAAGTATCTATTAAAAAACGTTCGATAAACAACCCAGTTACAGAGAAAAGACGGCAAGAAACTCGATCTGGTTTTCTCTACATATGAGTTTTATATGGAATGGTATAGTTCATAGTTCTATAGTTTTCATTTAATTTCCATCCACACATCATCATTGGTCTTATAATGCTCCAGCCTATAATTGCAACCTTGGAAATTAAAACTCGCTTAACGTGGTGACTGAACTTATTGTCCGGTAAATAGGTAATAGTGGTTTGGAAGTATATTGTAAAACATAACACTATTACCTAGAAAACTCTTATTAATTTTATTGGGTCTATAGTATGGAACTGTTTATTGATTGTATTAAAATTATGCTGGCCGTTTACGACATCGTGTTTGTCTAATTTTTTGCGGATACACAGTAAGTTATCCAGAATATATTGGGAGGGCAAAGTGAAGATGGGCATTATATTCTGGAAACTTGTTTTTAAATTATTCACGAGGTCTCATAATTATTATTATAAAGTAAATTAACTTTATAATACAAATATTTTTATAAACATTTTATTTTATGTATAATAAACACAAATATTTTATTTACTTTAGCTATTTATGTCTGTATAAATATTTGGAAAAATAAACATAAAATCTTAAATTTTGATAAAGTATATAGGTACATTAAGATGTAGCTTTATGATTTACGCGAGCGAATCCCGATTATGTATACAGATAAATAAAATTGAGTTGTCTGTTTATAATCTCAAATTGAGAGATTTTTACTAAATACACAATGATATCTTTTTTTCTATTTAATATCATTTTATTAATACATTATACATACATATAATAAAAACACAATTTGTTACAATTCTTGTTTGGCTGTTTGTTCCAGTTAATCTCTGGAACGGCTGAAGTAATTTAGATGGGATTTCTTCTGGTAGATAGCTGAAGTTATAATGCGTCACTTATATTTTTGGAAAATAATTAGGGTTCGGCGTAAAAAAAATTAAACTCATTGAAATTTTGAAAAAAAAAAACGACAATTCAGTGGTCAGTTTTACTGACAAGTGCTTAAATCTATGAATTATAAATTTGCTTTCTGTTAATACCAAAAATAATTTAGGCCCTTTATAAAATATAGCGACCATTCTTCTAAAATGATTATTTAAAAAATAAGTACAGAGTGAACAATTGTGCTGAATAGAAGATACAATATCCAAGCGGAGCCGCGGGAACAGCTAGTTATTAATATAAATACAGATGTTAAAATATTTTTCGACACCAGGTTAGGTAAGCACCACATATTTTAATTTCAAGGTAAGAGTGTTTGCATTGTCATCTAATTAACAATTTATATTGACGTAATCTGTATTATACTGACGTAATCTATACTGTTTATAATAAAAGGCTAACGAGACGAAATCTGTACATTGAAGATATCTAAGAAACAAATATTATGCGCGGCTTCAGAATCGAATACAGAACACATTTCCATATTTCAAAAAATGTGTCTGTTTGTTTATTAATTTATTCGTCAATCACTCAATCAATCAAAAACTACAGAACCGAATTTGATGAAATTTGGTAATGACATATATTCTATCCAGGGGAAGAACATAGGATTGTCTGAATTCCAAGCGGGCGAAGCCGCGGGTACAGCTAGTTTTAAATAAATCTTAATAAGGTTCCGAGCAGTCCAATGTGTGAAAATTGTTCTGTTTTTTAAATCTGTTGTCCGTAGATTCGAGATAGATTAGGCCATCGCTTGATTGTTGTCTTTGATGACCCTTCGTTAGAACTTTCCCGAAATATTTTGCTGCAACTCGGAATTCATTCTCTGTGTTATTATTTCCAATACATTTGATTACACAAAAACGCAAACTATATTATGTAAAATGTCACTAACCTATTTATCTATAAATATAAAACAAATTCAAAAATGCTTTATTCAATTTAGGCCCTGGTAAGGCGCTTATGAGCGTCAAAACATTCCCACCGGTTCGGAAAACAGCTGTCATCGAGAAGAACCGGCAAGCAAGAAACTCGATCTGGTTAGCCAAAGTCGGGGTTAGTTACACCATTTATAACTAAATAACAATAAAGTTTTAGAATAATAAAGACTTTGGCTATACGTTTTGATTTTTTAAAATGTTATCCATCAAATTTGATTGAAGAACGTCTGAAAATGACGGAAAAATCAAGCATTTTTTATCTTCAAAGGCTCCTAGTTACAGAATAACTAATTTATGGAAAAAATCAAAACGTAGGGAATGGCAGTGTTACATATATATTATTTGGTATAAAAATATTTACCATGCTATTATCCAGGAAGGAAACAGGGAACTACGTTTGCATGGAATAAGTGCCGCTAGGATAGCCTCTTAAAAAAAAGAAGAATATTTGAGAAAGTGAGATCCAGCCAAAACTCCTCAGCGTTGGATCCGTGAATTTAGTATAATACATTGTTTTACAGTTTAATGTGAATAAATCTGAATATCTTTAAAAACTTAAGAAAACAGCTCACAAAAATCACGAAAACCTGTGGCATATGTTAACTTCTAGCTAATCCAGTCCTGAGATAAACTTAATATGAAATAGATTAAGTTTATCTTACCTAATCTTGTTAATATAATAATAACTTACAGTTTAGCAGAAACTTTAATTCTCTCGTACGACATTTTGGTTTTATAAATGGACGTTTACACAGTCTGTAATATTGCAGACGACTGTCCAAGAATGTTATTATATTAGAGACTAGCAGTGTATTGCGTTTCCGCTTGTAATATAAAAAATAACTACTGTTCGAAATGATTATCTGCATTAACTCCCATAAATACTAATTAAATGTTTTGTTATTTCATTGCATTTCATGCGGGATATAAGTTTCTAGAAAATGTTATGTTACATGGAGTAACTTTCAAAATTTGAATCAAAAGATGTCAGGCACCTGAAAATTGTATGTCTAATGAATGTGTAATTTATAAATCGCACTTTTCAGAGCTACGTGATGTGTAACTACAACTTTTAAACTTAAAAGAGATTTGTTTTTTCGCGACAGTTCATTTCCAGTTTCTCAATGTGTGGTATGGTAGCGTAATAAAGGTAACGTAGTTCAGTAATATGGGAAAGGTGACGTGTGACGCAGATGCTGTGCCACTACACAT
Source organism: Samia ricini (assembly GCA_014132275.2). Taxonomy (NCBI): domain Eukaryota; kingdom Metazoa; phylum Arthropoda; class Insecta; order Lepidoptera; family Saturniidae; genus Samia; species Samia ricini. The sequence goes on from AP028163.1 coordinate 18,597,133, forward strand.
TCCTTCCCTAGATATAACTCTTTATCCGTAGGTACGTAGTGTCATTTGTGCTATTGTAATGTGTTTATGTGCCCGCGGCTCCACCCGTGTTTCGTATGTCCTTTAGGTGTCAGTGAAAAAATAGCCTAAAAGAACAATTGAATGAAGAAAAAAATGTACAAAAGGAGAAAATCGAAAAAAAAAATGAGATAATAAATAAATACCTAGGCTATCTACGAAAAATTCCGCATCGATTGGTTGGTAGTCCCATCCCGATATGTTCAGTGGTTTTCATGAAGGTGATGGTGCGTCAGAAAAACCCCACTTTCTTTTTATATATATGGATTAGTTTTATTGTTTTTTTTTTGTTGTAATTACACTGTTTATTAAAGCGTATCGGTTCTATCAGAACATTCGAGAACCCGTCGTTTCTGAGAGATTTATTCGAACCAGAAAACCTATTCATAACAGTCTTTTGTTACACTGCAACTGATTTTCTGCACTGCATCAATCTGAATTAAAAGTACTTTTCGTTTGTTCTCAATCTTAAGTTTTAATATTCGATATTGAAATCCAACGTAAACATGACAATAAATATTTATAGGCACATTTACTATTAGAGTCAAAATCACACAGAGGGCAATAGAGCTATACTCATGCGTTTCACTACGTGATCGAATCAGGAATCCGCAGATAATCAAAGTAACCGACATTGTCCAAAGAATTGTCAAACCGAAGTGGTAATGGGCTGGGCGGGCACATTGCTCGTAGAACCGATGCCCGGTGGGGCCAACGGGTTCTCGAATAGATGCCACGTACCGGAAAACGTAGCGTGGATAAAACCCTCAGCTAAAACTCTAATTACAATTCCAAATAACACACATACAGAAACATATTCCATATTATAGAAACCGTGAGGTTTCTGTGTTCGCGACATGTTTACAGATAATATTCCTCGGAGATAAGAAACATGTTCTTTTACGACAAAATATAGTTTCAATAAAACTGCATCATTATTATAACATATACTTATTATTAATATAAAATAAACAAAAAAGTGTTTTGAAGTTATTTCCCTCTCTCTTAAACCCCTTTTATAATTCTATACATAACATATAATTATAATACAAATCTCTTTTTATATTAACTTATTTCTGGAATATTCTAAGGATGTTTTCTTATAATTTCGATCTGACGCCTTTGACTTGTTTACTTTTGTATATCCATATGTCCTGTAAAGTTATATAATCGTGTATTATTATTAAAATGTAATTATTAATCTATACTTATAATAAATGATTAATGAGACGAAAATCTGTATGTTGAAAATATTTAAGAAAAATACTATGCGGGCCTTCAGAATCGACTACAGAACACATTTCGATTGTTTAAAAAAAAAACCTGTCTGTGTATTAATTTCTTCGTCAATAACTCAAGAACTACTGAACCGAATTCAATAAAATTTGGTAATGACACATATTGCATCCAGGGGGAGGACAAAGGATTGTCTGAATTCCGAACGGGTGCAGCCGCGGGTAGAGGTTACTATTATTATTTAAAATGTTATTAATTATCGTTATATATAGATATTGTGAGAACATAATTACTAGTTTCTATAGCTAAATTGTTTACTAGTGTTATATAAATAATTAAGATAAATAATAATTGAAATAGTAAATGATAAAAAATTACATCAGTAACATTTGTTTGACAGACTATTTGTTTTATTTAAAATGTAATATGTATACTATTAAAATGTAGTCAGGCATATAATAAAAATAGTGATAAATTTTTATTGTTTTTACTCAAACAGACAACTAAATATTTTTTATTATTATTTTTATCCGTCGTTTGAATGTAAAAGTGTTCACGAATTCGGTTCACATTTATGTTTCTTTATAACATCGTGGTGGTAATAAATTTATCTGGCTTATTGCATTCATCGGCTCTGATTTTATCATATAACTTAACCCCTTGAGCACTAACCTGGCGTTTACGCCAGCTTTCCATTGTTTTCCTATTTATTTTTATGGGTAATCGACATATTAAGTAATTCAGCCTAAAATATGAAAAAAGTTATCAAATGTCATCGTTGAAGGTTTACAGTTAGGTTAGCCTAACCCTATTCAAAATCACGTAAATTTCTCTTCTTAAGTAATATTCAAGAAAAATAAAGAATCATTTTTTGTTTTACAAATGAATAAAATAAAATTAAAACGCGGGAAGAATTCACTCTAATAAAATTATTGTTTATTACATTTATAAATGGATGAAAATAAACATATTTCAAATTTTAACATGTTAATAACATACACTACGTTATGAAATGAAGAAAATCACTCGGCATACGTATTTCGTACTGTTCATAATAAATTTCGACTTGTAAAATATTACGCGAGAATGGGGGTTTACACTCCCCCAAGATTATCTTTACTCCCCCTCCCCCTAGGTACCCTTACGTAATTAATGAACGGCCTCTTACTTTTTTTTTTTTTGACGGGGTAAATGCATTCACGCACTACCCTTACCTATTGCATCAGTGAGACCGGAGTCCCCCAATGCAATAGGTAAGGGGGCACGGAGGGCCGAACTCCGTGCCAGTGTGGGACTGACCCGGGCGTGAAGCGCCCGAAAATACCCACTAAACCCCCCGGGGCCGTCCGCTGCATTTGGGATGGGGGCAACACGGGGTGGCTTTCGCAAGCACCGCGTCGCCCCCTGCAGCGAACGGCCTCTTACCTGACAACAGTGAGTCAAGGTTCAACGAAAAAATACACGGTTCACTGCACCCCCCCTTACGATGTTCCTCACGTGTTTAATGGATGATCCTTTGCCATTTTAGAATAAGACGACCGACTGACAGACAGACAGACAAAATGATTTTATAAACGTTCCCTTTTTTTCCATTGAATTACTTACATAAATATAATAAGGTGTATCGAAGTAATATATAAAAACATATTGATATTATTATATTATTAAAGCAAATAAACGAAATCGCTCCGCAATTGCTTCGTTCGTAATGATACGACGCAATAAATTAAAATAATTATGTATATATAATTTTACTAGCAGTGTGCCCGTATTTCATATGTTGTTCAGGGCGATTTTTTTTATACGGAACCCTAATTATGATCTTCATTTTTTTTAGTACTAAGATAAATTAAAATAAATTTCTCATAAATTCAAACACTTGCCCATAAAAACTGTGCTTTTTATTCCATTTTTTATGAATTTTAATTTATTTACCCTAAGTTACGCGCAGTAATAGCAGCTATCTACAAAAAAAAAAGTATCGACAAAATCCGTCCAGCCGTTCTGGACATTACCCGAAACAAACAAACAGACAGACTGACTTTAAAATAAATTAAATAATTTGTATTTTTGGTATAGGTATAGTATATACATAGATTTACTAAAAAAATTGATAATTTAATATTACAAACAGACACTTCAATTTTATTTATTACTACGGATGTTTAAATTCTCAATATATTATATTTAATGTATACACAATTGTTTTTTTTTCTTATTTACCTAATTTAAATGTATACACAATACTGTCAATATCAAGTGGATAACGTTATTATTCCAATATTTATTAGTATTCAACACTTGAAGGTTCTTAACAAAATGGCGGCTGTCTTGCTGGAACTTTCCACGGAGTCTTTGTTGCATACCTCAGAATGAATAAGGGGAAGGAGGAATGTCTCTTTGTAGAAAAATTATCAATCGAAAAAAGTTATATTTGGGTAGCGCTACTCTCTAGCAAGTGGGTGAATTTCACAACAGTTAAGTTTTAAACCATTCTTAAAGTACGTAAATAGTTGAGATTTTGCATACTGTGGTTTCACAATACTGTTCTCTAACTCAGTATATTATCATAGAAAAGAAGGTAGAACAATATTTAGCAAGTACCTTGCATTCTAAATTCATATTATATTAAAATAATTAAATTAGATTACATTTATAAGTGACTATAAGGTATTGTAATAACGCGATAAACATTACGGGAAGAGACTAGCGTCGGAGATACAGGCTCGGCCTAGTTCAGGCGCTAGGAAACATTAATATAGTACATACATTAAATTTATATGATAAATATCATTGATTGTACCTTACATATTCGTTCAATAAAGTTATTATTATTAATAACTAATTTAATCTCCGAAAATATGACATTCTTTAACTCCGCTAAGTTAATTCCGTCGACGACTGTTACATTCATACCACCTCTGCCTACGCTATCGCCATTTTGGAGGATTTGTGAACTATTATTTACTGTGTATAACTAGATATTTTTTTCAACATTCCCTCCAGATGTTCCTCCTTACCTTTACTCTCCATACAAGTTAGCAAAATGACAAAATATAGAGGTTAAATAAGGCAAGTTGATGATTTAAAGGCAAGAACTGTTACACGGACAGGTTTAGTTCCCGTCTAAAGTAACATGCACAGTTGTTTTTGATGATAATTGTTATCCAAGACGATGGCAATATGCTAAACTAGAAATGCACGTGACGTCGTCTAATAAATAATAAAAAACTGTATTATGCTTACAATTCACTTTACCTATCATCTTATTAAAAGATCCTATGGTTTAGGTAAAGTATTAGAAATAAACTTGCTGGTAATCATTTTTGAGTCTATTTCTATGATTTTTAGTCTTCTTAACTTTTTCCGTATATCGTTCAGTGTTATAGAGTACACATTAAAAGCTAACTTGAGGGTACACTTAAGATTTTAAAGACGAAGCATGTAAATCGGTGAAACATTGCTCGAGTTATAAGCGAACAACTAAACAGACAAACACACAGACATAAAAAACGTTGGCTTTTATAATATTTTACCAGTATTATCCAAGTAGAATTTTAGATATTTCTGACTCTCCCGTCCCCTTAATAAACAAAGCTCTTGTCGTCTCTTCCCATATTAGTATTGGCATATGTAATACCATTCAGACGCCTTCGTCCCCCATCCCATCAAATATAAGCAAATTATAGACTGCCTCCGCCCCCTTTGGGGCTTATGTGATACTTGATAGGGCTCTGATAAGTAATGCCGATTCCCAAGTCACTTGCATACATCACCCACCTTATAAGTGACACCTTGAAACCCTTTATTATAGAGGGCTTTTACTATGTCCCTAGCGACGACCTCCTGCATGGTCCCGGTTATGTCAATGTATTCACAACTGCTGTTAGCAAAGTGAAAGGTTATCGCTTTCCTGTAACTCTGTAAGGTCACGATAAATACATATTTGTTACAATTACAGCTTACGCCATCTGTTTAAACACTAGACATAGTAAAACCACATATAGGCACACGTGCAATATGAATATCAAACGAAATACTAGATGTCGCTATCATATGAAACTGAAACGGTAAATATTTACAGTAAATACTTAATAGATAGCGAGTATATACGCGACGACGGACGCGGGTTCGAACCCGCTTATCCAACTTTAATGCCCGCCTGAGCTTTCGGTGAACGAAAACATCCTTAGAAAACCATAGCAGGTAGAACATATTCTAACAATTCCCACCGGGGTAGCTACCACCCTCAAGTTAGAAAACCTGTCGCCTTACAGTGTTCCGGCAACATAACTTCAGAACCAGCACCTCCAGGCTTAGTGTGTTTACTACCAACCTGGGCCATATCGTCACTTAACGTCAGGTGAGATTGTGGTCAGAGCACTGAGCCTATACAGTGTAAAAAAAGTTATTTAACTACACTCCTTATTTTGCCTTGACTTCATACTGTCGGATATTCGCGACGCACCAAAATTCCTTCTAAACTAAGCAATCCAAAAGTAATATATCTTCGAAAAGGACTATTGACTATCATTTAAATCGTCGTCAATTTTTTTTCAGACCCACTAAGATTCCTCCAAATAGAAAAAAAGGCAGAAATATTAAATATTTTTGTTGTTTGAAGTCATTCATATATCACAAAAAATGGTGCTAAACCAGGTTATCCAGCATTTTTTACGGAGGATATTAAAAATGAAATCTTCAAAAACATAATCAGTGTAGTGATAAGGGTTTAGAGACGACCTTGGTCTGACCACCACTTGGTTTGACATACACATGGTGAAAAACTCATCGTACTGAGACGTTAAGGCGCAACATGTGACCTGAATCACATCCAGAGCTACCTAGAGGCTCCACCTGTGGGTAGACGCGGGCGTGATGATGCAATTGTCGATAGACTCGATTCGATAGATGAAATGTTTTTTTTTTTGAAATTTTGCAGAATCCGTTTAAAAAAATGTTTTCCTATTGTTACCTTCGTAATATTAGGTCCAGATCCGTGCACTAAATAAGGGTGAAAGAATATAGTATCTCCTGGGCTCATCTCCATGTAGACTCTCTCCTTCACTGGCGCATGAGTATTCTCATCCTCCAGTATACCATGATATAATTTACCGGCATCCTATTAAATATACATAATATTGGAATGGTTGGCGAGCCAAGCCGTCGAGCTCGCATCCTAGAGGCTAGATGACAGCAGTCTGAGCTGAAATATGGTACAGCTACCGTAACCTAACCTCGCAGTTTTCCACAACCTTCCACATATAGTTAACAGAACCTATTATGAAAAATTAAATAAAGGATTCCTAATATGCAGTGTATATGTAGTTTGGTGCCGGCCAAAAAGAGTATCACCTCATACCTTCCTGTGGGTGTCGTAAAATGCGACTAATTGGAAAAATCTAGAGGACTGGCGGCAGTATCCTCTGAGTACCACAAACACCTACTGCGATCGCCAACCCACCTGCCAAGCGTGGCGAACATGGCAATACGCACTTTATTGGAGGAGACCTATGACCAACAGTGGACGGCTTCAGGTTAAATAGATGGATGGATGGAATATGATTATAAGTTCATCGGATGATAAAAAATATACACAGACCAAATAACTCAAGAATGAACTACCAGTCAAATCTATTATTTTTCTCATGTCAATCTTTAACTTCCACGATAAAAAAATGTTGGCTTGGCATAAGCTTTTTCGAGAAAAGAGATACATTTAATACATACGCTAATAACGCATAAAATCATACGCGGCAGTAAATCTATAGTTGTCTATGGTTATATAAAGAATTTTAAAAAAATTTGCGTTTCTTTTATTGTCATCTGATGACGTTAATAGAAAATTAATACGAAAATAATTCATTAGAGCATACTGCATACCAAGATTCAGGACTTAAATATGGAGGATGTCTGAATAATATCAAAAAGTCCACCTGATTGGCTGCCACGATCCAGTTGAAACTGTTAATAAGCATTTGAGAGCCAATCTTTATAACCATTTTAAATCACATCTTAACTTACATCAGATGAGCTAATAATGAAACACTAAACCTGTAAAGATAAACAATAATTCGGCTGTAATATCTGAAATGTTGTTAAAGCTAGACAACCTACCGGTACGTCGCCGTGCGGGTAGAGTGTCTCCGCTTTGTGTGACCCCGGTATCAAGTACAGGCAACCATTGTCCTGATAGACGTGGTCTACCGCTGTCCAAGTGCCAATGATCTTGTCCGCTGGACGGAATGGAAAGTAGAAGAGATCCTGTATATAAGACCGTGGAACCAGGTTAAGGTAGCATCTTCCACCACTTTCAACGCAAAAACTTAACACCAAGACTTTATTATTTAAATAATAGCATTTCTTAAGTTTAACCTGAGAGTGATAAGATATTTGACTTGAGTTTAAGATGAAACGGGTTCGGTATCAAGTTTTAAAAATATATATTTCAGAAATCTATTTGTATCGCGTTGCTAAAATAATAATCAGTCAACATCCCTATTAACCAGGATTATCATAGAATCAGCCGTAACACCATATCTTAGCCTATCACGATGATTTTAAAAAGAGATCAACTTAAGAGTAATTCAATTCTTGGTGGAAGTTATCTCGGAGAGTGCTACCACCGACCTTGAATGTGTTAACTTTTACCTGATGAGGTGGATGCCTTCCAGACCCCGGTGGTTTGTTGATGAAAATGCTATTTACAGCGGTGATATCATCACCTATCAACTGGCTAAGAATGTCCAACATTCGCGGATATTCACCGTAAGTAATAAACACATCATCATAAAGCAATTCCTGGACCTGGAACAAAATTATCATATAAAATATATTCCGTTCAAATGTTACCAGGTCATTACGAAAAGTACCTTATTAATATAGTCTTCAGGTTTTAGGTTTTTGCCAATTAAACCGGATTCCTTCACCACAGTGACTGGGGAATCGATTAGTCCTTTGCATATTTGAATAAAACGTTGCCTGAAAAATCACAAAAAAATGGATATTTTTATTTGTACCACAAAGATAATAATGTAAAGAAATGAAGAAATGTCACAGCACAGTTACTACGTTTGATCCGCAAATCCCACTTAATTTAAAGCGGAAAATACACAAGAGCCTGATCTGGCCTGTATAAATCAGAGTGATGGCACATACAAGATGACGGATGAAAACACTGGATGGAATCGCGATGGAGGTATCTGGTAACAAGAATGGACAGGATTAGGAATAACCATATTAGAGAATTAGAAGGCCGTGTGTTACCAGCTAAGAAAAGTACCACCCCATATCGTTCCCGTGGGTGTCGTAAAAGGCGACTAAGGGATAAACCAGGGGATGGGCAACAGCATCCTCTGAGCATCCTGACTACGATTGCTCATCCGCCTGCCAAGCGTGGCGATTATATTGATCCCTTGCATGAAGGAGACCTATATGCAACAGTGGACGTCTTCCGGTTGAATGGATGGATGGATGGGCATTAGAGGAAGTTTGGAAGTAGCGTCAGTGACAGATAAATTAAGTAACAAGCGTCTGTCCTGGTATGAGCATGTGATGCGTAGGGAGGAACGAGGATGTGGTGAGAAAGGTGTTGGATATGAATTGGTTATGAAATTGTGAAGTATGGTAGGATTGTGTGGAAAATGTTAGAAAAGGAGTAAATGCGGCGATGTTTTCACGTTTCACGTTCACTAAGCACGTTTTCTCGGGAAAATTCATTAAACAAAAGTAGTGGTCTATCTGATAAGGATAGGGAAATTAGTACCGATATGCATGAGGTCGCATCGCGTGAAGGCGAAGCAGTAGTCGAAACTACATCGGGTAGAGACCCGTTATCAGCCGTAGATAGTATAATCCCGAGTAGTTCCCCAAATCGTACGGTACCAACACCAGTGCGTCGCTCACCCAGCCCGATTGTATTTAGTCGACCTAAGTGAACTCATCGCCCACCTAAACGTTTTACCTTCCGGTCAACAGCATTAGCTAGCTAAAAAAAGCCTAAACGTTACGGACTCGATTACGAATAAAAAAAAAAATATATTTGTAAATTTTTATTTTCCGTGTATTGTTCATATTAAACTAATTAATGGTAAAACCGTTACTTAGTGTTATAGTTTATAAGCTTCTTTTATTATATAGTATTTAAATAGATGATGAGGTGTTGTGTAATAAATAAACCGGACAAACAACTTTATATATAGTGAACATTAATATCCGTCAATATGTAGGTAAGTCGCGAATTGTGTGCGACGCTTACCTACGACGAGTTTGTCAGTTGGTATTTTAATAAAGAATGGATACAACTCGATCCAATGTTTTCTTAAATATAAACCAATTTCAAGCAAATATGAAATAAAAGAAGACATCGTTGCGCTGGCCCCAAATAAAAATGGAATAAGAGTAGGGGGTGATGATTATGAATAATGCTCGTCTTATTTTTTTATTGTATTATGTTTTAACTTTATCAATATAATATTAAATAAATATCTATTAAAAATACATTTATTATTATAATATGCAAATTATTAAGTATGACATTTATGCTTATTGATACAACTGAAGGGTAATTAGAAGACATTCTGTTATGAATACACAGAGGTAACTATCTGCATATCATAAAATATATTATTGAATACATAAAAAGTGTAGACAACAATGTGTAATAAAAATAACATAAAAAGCTTGAAGCAAAAAAAATCTATACTAATAAATAAAATTGATGTGTCTATTCGTAATATCAAAATAAAAACATTTTACTAAATACTTATGAATTTTAAACGTTTTGTTTATTAGTCTGCCTATTTCTTCCGGCTAATCTCAGGAAGGGTTGGACCGATGTTGGCGGGATTTTTTGTTAGATACTAGCTCAAGTTACTCCGTTAAACTTAGCCTATTTTTATTTTTCGAAAATAATTAGTTCCGCGTATAATGAAATGTGAACAAAATCCGACGCAATGCACAATTTTACTGGTGGGTGTTTGAATTTTGTGAGAATTATTTTTACTTTCTATTGGTACCGAAAATAATTTCAAGAATATTATTAGGGTCCCGTGTAAAAAAACAAAACTCATGAAATCGTGTACAAAACACGATTCAATGGACAGCACCATCAAAACATTATTTTCCAATAATTTATTTAAAAACTATATAATATCACATAACTATATTATAACACACAATTAAAGTAATTGATAATATAACTTAACTATTAATTCCCTGGGGACAAATGTTTTCAAGTGTCATCTACGGGACTTGGGTTATCGCTTTTATGGAATGTTCTATATATAATTGACATCTCGGAGGCAATTTATTTTTGATTCGAATTTATTCTAGATACGAATGTACTTCTTCTATTGCAAAATGAGCCTGGGTTTTCGGTGAAGGTAAACATCGTGATGAAACCTTATCAGCTACCATCCTCAAGTTTGAAAATTTGCCGTCAAAGACTGCGCCAGTTGAATCACTCTAGATTTAGCGTGTTTACTATCTTGGACCGCATAGTCAGTCAGGTGAGTTTGTGGTCAAAGCGCTCTGTAGTATAAAAATCATTGGCAAATATCCAAACAATAATACAAATAAAGAATACTCCTCTGAAATTGACCCTGACAACATTATCCAAACTGAAACATTATTAATAGGACTGCGAATTCAGCCGCATAAATAGTCGAAGAAATCGAAATACTAACAGATATATTTTAAAGTCAACATTAATTGTTCCTTTAACAAACATCCTTGAAGTACAAAAACACATTAAATATTTCTAATACCAGTTAAGTAGCTATAACTAAGCACATGCGAGGTAAGTAATCATGTTCTATATTTATCAAGAATTGCATTTTTACGTCAGTTTTTACATTGTTTATTTTGTTACGATATAATTTTTTCCTGTTGAATGTATTTTATTATTCGTTTAGTTGCTAAAATAGACCTCTGAAAATATAAACTATAATATTAATTTTAAGGTTGTCCGGATCACACTTTTTCTAGATTTTCCATAAGAAAAAATAAAATTCTTCTGATTTTTATAACTAATAAACGATAAATTGCACTGTATATTATCCATCGAATATTTTTGTAGACTTGAACGCTCTACAAAAAAGGTGTGATGTCATTTTTCGATGAATCAACTCAATCAAAAGTTATCCTAGGTCAAAGTTGAATTCTGAATTTAGCCATTTTCTAAATAAATAATAAGTAAAATACTTTTAAATTTATAAGTTTAAAGGTTTTTAAACGAACTGTACGTTTATTTTCAAGCGCTCAGAGTTTAAATAATTTATATTTGCATATATTTTCTAAATTTAATAAAAATAAGTAGAACTTTATTAAAATCTTATATTTTCAATGATAACCATAACAAAATATGATTAAATGCATGAATATCTTTGTTTATTAGGTATTAACAAAATTTGTAAACGAAATGAAAGCCGCCAGTGTCAAATTAAGTTCGTATTTATTTCTTTACTTTCATTAGATGAAGTGAAGTACTTTCATTAGATGAGTACTGGAGTATTATTATGAATAATAATGAAACAAATATAAATGGCTTTTTTTACACAATCTCATCTATATATAAATTTGTAAATGTTACATAATTAGAAATTCAGAGATTACAATCTCTTGTTTTCTAATTATGTTATATGAATTTTAAAATATGAATTTATATACAGATCAAAAATATTTATATGTAATACTTATATATAGTTATGTATAATACATAATGTTGGACGTTAGGTGCACAAGTTAATGCCATTGAAACGAATTTGGCGAGCTTTATCTCTGTATATACACTACTCTGTGGCTAATATTTTCAGAGACCTATTTTGGCATACACAGGAAATTTTTAGTGTGGTGCCAAGAAGACAATTTTTTTAACACCCTATTTAGCACACATTCATATAATTATCTATTGCAATAGAAGGTTGAATGGATCTCATGCATAATTTTTTTAGTTTTTATGACATTTTCATGTTATGTCAGAATTTAATGTAATTATAATCATAAATGAGAGACTATTTTATCCATGACTTGTTTTAAAATTTATTAATACTATCGTAGATACGGTGTGCAATAAAATTTCTTTTTTATACTGTTACTTTGATTAAATTATGCTGTACAGAATATCATATAACACCTTCAGAATATAACAAAATCTAGTAAAAAAAATGGAGAAATAAAAGAGTTATAAAATGATTCTAAATGCAACACTTATTACTCCATGTTATGTTAACTAAATTATGTTTAAAAAATAAATATCTATAAAGTCTAACTATAATGTATTTTAAAAAAAAAATTGGCAAATAAATGCAAAGGTTCAGACTTAAAAAATTTACCTAATCACCATTTTCTTAAAAAATCGATTATTTTAATTAGGTCATTTTCATTGAGAAGGTGCCATATAAAATTAAAAAATACTTTATTCAATTTAGGCCCTGATAAGGCACTTATGAATGTCAAAATACTACCACCGGTTCATAAAACTATCCAATCCTTGAGAAGAACTGGCAAGAGACTCGATCTGGTTTTTTTAATAAACCCTTAAGCAATAACCCTTACAAATCAAAACCCGCATGACATGGTGCTTGAACTTGTTGTCCGGTAAATCGGTAATGTGCTTTGGGATTTTATTATAAAACCTAACACTATTACCTAGAAAAATCTTTCTAGTTTTGCTAAGTCTGAAACGTGGAACTGTTAATTTATGTTTAAATAACTTTGTTAGTGATAGTAAAAAGTATGCTAAAATGGAGATCATTACAACCTCATTCTGCTTTATAATGTTACGCTGTACCAATAGTATTATAAATACTAACTTGTAACTATACAATGACGAAAAGTCTATCAGCTCCTTAATAACCAAGTATCCATTGTCCTTATAAAATTTATGCTGTTCCTCTGAAAGCTTGTATGACTGTGGTAAATCTGCAGATAACCTATAAAAAGAATTATATTAATTGATAATAAAATTTCAAAGTTTTTTTTACAATTAGAAATATTTTAATACTTGTTAACTTTTTATAAGAAAACCGATATGTCATAATAAAAAGTTATTAAATAATTACTCAAATATACTGACTTAAACAATTAAAGTTAAACCTTGGCAATATCTGAGTGTTTTATACACTAAAGAAAAACACAACTTCAATACAAATTTAATTGTTTGTTGCTTAATAGTTTCACATTGGAATGGTTAATCTATTTATATGTTTTTCAATACTAGAATGAGCTTAAGTTTTAGTGTAGAAAAGCATACTGAAGATATTATGCAATAGTCACAGGTTGTTGGTGTATGGATGTATGGGTGGCTAGCTACCATATGTATGTGTTAGGTTGAAAAACCATCTCAGGAGTGGTAACCAATTGTCTAAAGTATCACATGTTTTACACTGAGATCTCAGTAATGCTGCTAGGTACATTTTTTTATTCTTTCAGACAGAACCTAGCTATAATGCTAAGTTTCTAAAAAGATCAAGATCTATTCACAATCTCGCTATTATCAAATCTGTCTTCTATTCAGGTAACTACCAAACAGACTTTTACCTATGCTTAGTCAAAACTGCCTTAAAGAACATCATCCCATCACTAAGGGTGAGATTAAAACATATAATTATATCTGTGCATTTTAAAAATAATTGTGAACAAATAAGAGATAACTTGTTTCATTTTTTTATATTAGTCCCCTACGCACCTGAGACTTTGTTGTTCCTCTTTATTTTAGTTGTTTTATAATACATATTTTAAATAAACCCCTGCATGTATTGATTAATTTACTTTCATTTTCTTCTTTACCATTGTTTTATTTTATTTTTATTATTACTTTTTATTTCCCCCTAATAATTTTATTCTTTTCTTTATTATTTGAATATTTATACTTTAGACTATTTATTACTATAAATTACTTTGGACTATTATTTCTATGTCTGGCAACTGTTACAACCTCATGGATGAAATCGGGTAGATACTTTCACGTGTCCTGACCCTCCAGCAGGGAGGCCAGGCATTGTGACTATCCCAATCCTGTACTCCAGGTTGTGTTGAGACAAGCCTAATCTTGGACAGTGTAACAATATAAGATACACTGTCTCAGCGACATCTGACAACTTGATTGATTACTTAATATAAAAAAGACCATCACTACATTTCTTACAACACGCACTTTATTGTTGAATATTTCAAAGATACACTTAACGAAAAAAAAAAATTTGTTTATATTCAATTGGAGCCAATGATTTCAAGTAAAACTTTGATCAGTACCTATTTGAAAATAAAGACCTTTGTAATTAAATAAAATAAAGTCGCTGATGTTTTTTGCAAGACCTTGGTTACTATTGTTTCATATTATAAAACTCACCTGTCCGGATACAATTTAATTAATTTATTATTCATTGTTCGCCTTATTTTCACAATTTTTTTTGTAGAAAAACAGTATCCAGTGAATATGACAAATACGTAATATATAAAATACGTAAATAATTATTATCTACAATAACTATAATAAAAAGAAAATTATCTTTTATAAAATAAATGTTTACAACTGATATGACGTCTATTTTTACAAGAAGACATTTACAAGATAAAAGAAAAAATAAAGAAAAAACAATACCTAGGAATTATTATTATAGTTTTGTCAAACTTTTGTTTTCGTTTGATGGTTTTTTTATTATTTTTTTAAGATCCTGAATACAAGTTCTTTAGGCCCAACTTCGTAATCTATATTTATACTAATAAATAAAATTGAAGTGTCTGTTTTTAATGTTATTTTTGTACTTAATAGATATTAATGTATTCCTATACGATATCGTATAGGTATATACGATGCCTATACCAAAAATACAATTTTAAAAATTTTCTGATTCTGTTTGTAATGGGTTTTCTCCGGAACAGCTGGATCGATTTAAACTTTTTTGGTTGGAGCTGAAATTACTATGGGTAACTTGTGTACTTTTAATTATCAAAAATAATAGGGTCCCCTGTAAAAAAAAAAAACTCATAAAAATTTTGAATAAAATCCGATTCAATGCACAGTTTAACGGACAAGTGCATAAATTTATGAGAAATATTTTTACTTTACCTTAGCACTAAAAAAAATTAGTGTTCCGTATAAAAAAATTTAAACGCAGTGAAGAATACATGAAACGTACCTATATGGGGCCTACGAAGGGCCTACATACTTAAAATTTGGGCATTGGATGTCTTATATGATGTAACGCACGGAAACTAGTTCCGCTGCGTGATCACATAGCGAACTTCCTCCGCGATCGTCAAATAGATGTGTTTCTTAGATTTCTAGATTATCCGACCTAGGAAAGCTTTTCTTTTTCGGAGACTCCGTCATTATCGCATGTGATCTCAACTGTGGGCATACCCCTTGGAACAGTTCGAGTGATACCAGTAATGGGATCGCTCATATTGCGCTAATGGATAAGCTCGACTTTGAGGTCATCGCTCCTTTAGAGCCTACCCACTTCACACCGAACTGCCGTCCGACAGTGCTAGACGTAGCTATGTTGAAAGGAGTCCGGCTTCCTGTGCGTCTCATACAAGTCGTACACGAACTCGACTCCGACCACCCCCCAGTCGTTCTCCAGTTAGGTCACTCGAATGACTCTAGCCCGCCAGCTGTAAAGGTCGCAGACTATTACAAGCTCGGTAGTTATCTCAAGGACCATCAGCCCCCCCCCCCCCACTCGACCTGACGTTTTGGATACGCCTGCGGACACGGATATCGCGATCGCTTCTCTAGTTGAACATCTCAACATCGGACTCAGGGAGACCTCGAAAGAGGTACAAGTGGCGACTGATCGCCGCTTTATACTCCCTGATGACGTGAGAACCCTGCTCACCCAAAAGAACGCCGCGACCCGTGGCCACGGCGCGTATCCGACTGAGGAAAATCGTGTGTGCTTACGTTCTCTGCGTAGAGCGGTGAAAGACCGCATAGATCAGCTCCGTGACAACAGGTGGAACAGTCTCCTCGAGGAACTGGTACCTTCCCACCTCGCGTACTGGAAGCTTGCACGATCGATCTAGACGAACCACTCCGTCGTTAGAATGCCTCCCCTGGACAGAAACACTCAGGGTCTTCCACCCGCATTTGACGATGACGAAAAAATCGAGTGCCTAACCGCAGCCTCGAGCAGCAATGTTACTTTGCCAATGACAACGTTGACGACCTCCACGTCTCCGATGTAGAGTCTTCGGTACAGGACTTAGTGCTCTTTTCCCGGTTGCGAACGAGTTATGTTGCAGAAGGAGGCAGACGAAAGGGTGCAGGAGGAGGATCCGAGGGCGGATCCTTGCCGCAGGAGGAGGTTGAGGGGAAGATGGGGGAGGTACGTGAGGAGTTTTCTTAGGATGTAGGGGGGTGGGGGTGTTGTTGTTGTGTATTGGTTGGGGGGGGGGGGGGGGGGGGGGGGGTATGTGTTAGTGGGTGTTTGTGTTTTGTGTTTCTTCTTTTTGTTTTGTTTGTTCTGTCTCTTCTGGGTATCCCTCTCCTTCCTACGTCTTGTCGATTATGACAAGACGAGTGAAGGAGAGGGACCTATTTTCTTCTTCCTCAGTGGCGGGCTTCTTCCCCTGTTTCTTTGCCCGCCACTGATCTATCACATTTTTCCGTTTTATTGGGGGGCAGGAAGTATATCCTGCCCCCCGGATGGTTGACCTTCTAGGTCTTGCCTCTTTCGAGAGGTGAGCGAAGAGGTGGGTGGAGAAGTATTCTCCCCCATCCCCATTGGGCCATTACACGGACGAGGCCCGGTGGGTTCGCCGCAGGGGGCGACGGGGTGCTTGCGAGAGCCACCCCGTGTCGCCCCCATACCAAATGCAGCGGACGGCCCCGGGGGTTTTACTTGGTATTTCTGGGCGCTTCACGCCCGGGTGTGTCCCACACTGGCACGGAGTTCGTCCCTCCGTGCCCCCTTACCTATTGCATTGGGGGACTCCGGTCTCACTAATGCAATAGGTAAGGGTAGTGCGTAAATGCATTTCATAAGTCAGTTTCAAGTGTACATTTTCGTTAATATTACGTTAATGTTCGTCAAAAAAAAAAGGAATTTTGTATGACGAACGTTAACGGAAATGTTCGTAGTCGCACCACTCAACAACTTTATGATATATTGATTATTCGAGAAATTCGAAACCTTCACTATTAAATAGGGCAAATTTCATTCAAACACATTAGGCGAACTTCCATAATAAAGTAATGCAACATACATAAAAAACATCTAGTCAAAAAACACTTTATTTTTACGACATAAAATCTTACAATCTGAATGATTGAAAGGACTGTCACAGTCACTAGTCAACTTCAACCATGTTACCTATCATTTTTTATGTACTTGTGTCTCCACATTAATAGCTTCAATTTTGAACTACATTTATTTCTATTTGAATTCAATTTGTCGCAGCGATTTCCACAATGCAGTGCGACCACCCTTGTAATCAATGTCAACCTTTAATTCAGTGAATAATTTATTTAGTGTCAATAATTTTTTCTCGAGGTTTTGGTTCTCGAAGCCATCCAATTTTAAAGTATTTCTCTTGGTTGTAATTTTTTTTGGGAAGTAGCTGCAGCAACGACCACTACTTTCATGATTCTGCTAACAGTGTTATCGGATATATCTGCCAAATACAAAATAAATAAAAAAACATTAGCCGGTAACAACAATTACATAATGTTATGGTTGCACAGATAGCGAGAAGTAGCATATTAATTTGAAATATGGTAAGTATTGTCTGGTGCAATGCAATCATCTCTAAAGTTTCTTTTCTTCTCCCACCTCTATTGTTTTTCTTTACTACTTTCTGGATATATAGTAATAATCTTATTAATATCCCTAATACAAAATATATATAAAGCAAAATATATATAATTACTAAGAAGATAAAGCATATTTGTCAAATTATACAGAATTTAAATATAAAGCTACATGGCAACTCGATTTTACTAATTTGTCATGTCAACCACACAAGTCCGTACCTACTTGATTTCGTGGAATAATCGGAGATCTGTTTGCTTTTTTTTCCTTTCACAAAAAACACCTTCAATACAATTTATCTTGCATTACTTTTAAACGTCTGTGGCATGATTAAAGCAATAAAAACTCTTATTACCACTCTACAGAATCGATTGACTTTTCAATGGCGGTCTGTAGTGCCAACATATAGGAAAGGGAGATAAGGGACAAATTATAGTGAACGGACTATATCTATCGATGAATGATTTCAAACCAACTGAAAAACTAATTTGCAGTTAATTGAAAATGATCGGATTTTCAGAGCTAAAATGAAGTGTTTATAGAGAAGTTATGTTCTGGAATTATTGGTTCATCATTCATGGTGTCAACTACCTAATTCCATAATATTTTATTGGCAACGTAGGTAACATAATCGCAATATAGTATGTGAAACATTAGGTACTTATTTGAGTATTTTTTTGCTAGGTTCTTTCTAGTATCATGTTCAAATACATTAGCTTCAACTGTGAATGTTTCATTATTATTTGTCCGATATTTTTGTTAGGAATTTGTGTTATTAAATTTTATAATAATACCTATCAAAAAGCAGGGAAGTCCGGGCCGGGACCGTTAGCATTCTTTGAGAATTCTCTCCCAAAACCCACTTACAGACTCTATTAATATTCATGTTCCCATCCTGCGTAGATCTATTTAGTAAACTTATATTATGTAAACTCGATTTTGAGTCCTTGCTCTCCTAAAATTGTTTGCTCCGTCACGGGTCGCACAAATACTGGTCAAGGGCCGCAGTTTGACGACCACTGATCTATACCAATAAATACAATTGAAGTTTCTGCTTGTAATATCAAAATAACAACTTTTTACTAAATATATAGGTACGAAGGTATGTACGACACCTACACCACCAACCAACCTACACGATCAAAAACACAATTTTCAAAATTGTTGCCTGTCTGATTTTTTGAATTTTTGAAAAAAATACGTTTCAACAGACAGCTCCCTCAAACATTAAGTACCTTCCAAAGATTATTTAAAAACTATATTACGCAGTGATTAATATATGAAAAGTGGGCGCAGCTGCGGGCACACTGCTAGTTTATAAATAAAACTGCAAAGAAACAAATATTAAAATGCTTCATTAATTAATATTGTGTTATAAAACGATGTATGAAACGTTGTATATAAACTGGATGTTATAAATAAAGAAAGTACATTAAAGCATTTAGAAAAGACAACCCTTAACAACTTTATAGCCCTAACGTATCGAATTCTTTTCCTCTCACACAATAAAGCAACTGTATAACCTACGCCAACATGCGTAATTGCTATGCTAATTTATTATTATAAGAGATTTACGGATTTAGTAATGAGTTAAAACTTACAAATTTTGAATGAGTTACAACTAAAAAATATTGTTGTTCATAACAAACGTAGACGTAAACACATGTAGAGTTCCACAGAGATGTGATTCTTGAAATTGATTAACTTATCGACTTATCGTTTCAGTCATAGTCGAGAACAAAAAATTGATTGAAATTGAAGAAAATAACATAAGATAAAATGTATGTATAGTATATTAGTAATTAATCTCTAAGACATAATAAAAGAGAAAACAATTTTTTTTGATATTTTTTATAAAGATCTAGGAATTCTAGGCATTGAAATAAGGGGTCAGTATAAAGTATAAAGTAGTGAACTGACTTTCAATTGTGATATCAACAGGTACGAGTAAGTATATGGCGCGGAACATAATATTATTTCGTTTTATCTATATTATAATTGGACGGTTCAAGTTTGGTTTATTTTTTGATGACGGGATGAAATGATGGTGATTACGTTAGCAAATTATATATGTATTTCTGACGGTTATTCATAGATGGCGAAATACTATTCTTCTATGATTTGTACTGTTCTGGAAGATTTCAAGATATTTATTATAACCTATACATATAACAAAATACTAACGGTATATAATCTACAGATTAGAGATTGAAGATTTTTTATGTACATTGATGATGTTTGAGAAAAAAAACTATGTAGGGATTCAGAATATATTACAGGACACATTTTGTCTGTTTGTTTGAAATCACGCAAAAACTATTGAACCTTTTCCGGTGATTTTTGCAATGAAAGACGGTATAGGACAGGGCGGGGGAGAACATAGGTTGTCGATTAGTATATAAATGTCTGAATTTCACACAAGTCGCGGGCACAGCTAGTCGATTATAAGATAATGTTAAACTCCCATCTAGTGGCAGAAATAAATACTAAAAAGCATAAAACTAATTTAAATCATCATTTACAATTGGATAAGCTAGATGCCGCCAGTTCTTAAATAGTTTCTAAATTAAAAGTGCCTACTATAACTAGATATACATTCACTATATAGTATAAAGAAAGAGTAATGGAATTATGATATTGAACATTGACGAAAATCACAACATATATAAATTACTAACAAGCCGGTTATTGGAAAAAGAATATCAGGATAATAGTTTATATAACTAGAGATTCCAAATAAATGAAACTAATAATAAAATAAACATTATTGAATTTACCTTCACGCGTTAGGGGTTGTTCATGAAGGTGTAAGCAAAGTTTTTGGTCGTTTTTGACTACCTCCGCCCTCTTGTTAGCAATAGTAAGAATGCCTCCATTCTTACGTAAGGATTAGCATAATTTTGAACAAAAAAAAAATAATTATGAAGATTAATAAGAAATTACTTTATCACCACTAAGACCCTCCCCCCCTCCTCCAATGTCATAAAAAATAAGCAAAGCGTAAACATCTCCCGCCTCATTAATGCTTCTACAGTGCCTTTTTAGGAATGTAGGAATAGGACAACTGATTTAATATGTTTTATCCTTAATAGATGGCGTTATTATTATTAAATTAACTTTTCATGTATTTGTGTGTAAATGAGATGTAAAACTAAAACAGCATATATTATGTGAGTGGCGTTTTTTCATACAAACATCTCCGGATCTCGTCTCTTCCCTGGATAATAGCATTATGATAAATATTTTATACTAAGCTTACTGTGTGCCTCCGGCTACGTCCGCTTTCATATATAATTCATTGCGTAATATAGTTTTTTTTAAATACATAAATTAAGTATAGATATTTCTCACAAAGACAAATACCTGCCAGCAGAACTGTGCATTGAATCGGATTTTATTAACAATTTCATGAGATTTATATTTTTTTTTACGCGAACCCCTAATTATTTTCGAAAAAAACAAAAGTTACTCCGCATAACTTCAGCTATCTACCAAAAAAAGTCCCATCAAAATCCGTCCCGCCGTTCCGGAGATTACCCGGAACAAACAGACAGGCAGAGGGTCAGTCAGACAAAAATTAAAAAAAAAAATATTTTTGATATAGGTATATACATTCATATCTATTTAATAAAAAAAAATAATTTGAACATTATAAACAGTCACTTTAATTTTATTTATTAGTATAGATAATGTTATTCCACCACCACCATGCCTTTATGTTTTGATTTTTTCCATAAATTAGTTATTGTAGAAACTAGGAGCCTATGAAAATAAAAAAATCGACGATTTTTACCGACATTTTCAAATGTTTTTCAAACAAATATGATTAATAAAAACAAAAAAATCAAAACGTAGAGGAATAGCCAATGTCTATCTTATTCTATAACTGCAAGAAAATTAAAAATGGGTCCAGTTTTCGAGGAGGAAACAGGGTAGGTACTACGAAGTGATGTTTTCGTCTATTTTGCATACGGTAAAATCAGCCCAAGTTGCAGTTGTCCCTTTCGTGTTTCTTTCTTTGGGGCGCAACGCGAAAGTAATAAATGAAATCAAAATCTAAAAATCTTTATTCAATTTAGGCCCTAAGAAGGTCAAAAACACTACCACCGGTTCGGAAAACAACCCAGTCGAGAAGAGCCTGCAAGAAACTCGATCTGAAGCACAGAGATGTGAGTTAATTCCAGACATCCACCCTGTAATAACCTTTTGAGATTAAGATTTGCTTGACATAATACTTGAACTTATTGTCAGGTAAATCGGAAATGTTACTTGGGATCCTATTGTAAAACCTAATACTATTACCTATAAAGCTTTTATTACACTTACTTATCCTAAAGCGTGGGACGGACAACTTGTCTTTATTTCTACTATTAAAATTATGACGATCAGTCACTAGATCTAGCTTGTCTACATTTTTACGAATATGCATTAAGTTATCGAAGATGTATTGGGAGGGCAAAGTTAAGATATCATATTCGTGAAACTTGTTCTTTAGAGATTCGCGAGGTCCCATATTGTATATTGCTCGAACAGCTCTCTTTTGTAATGTAAAAATGGTGTCTACCTCAGCTGCTGTACCCCACAGCAAAATACCGTAGGACATTAAGCTGATCAATATATTTCTGAAATACCTACTTTTCAAATTTGTCACCGACCGCATATCCTCTTAATATTTAAAATTATATCCAACGACAACTACAAACGGTGTTGTAAAAGACGTTCACTCAAACAAACTTTACATTGAAATTCCGTCTCTCAAGAATTAGTTTTATTGTACGCAGTGCGTAGGCATATTTTTTTACACAGGTGGGCCTCTCTATTATTATTACGGACGTGTGTGTATTAAATAACAACAAACTGTAACCGCCATTGTGGCTACCCTGCTAATGTTATTGTTTTAGTTTTAGGGTTAACGCACATGTATCTTAATTCTATAGCTCTATATAAAACAGTTTAAAGAATATTGAAAATATGAAATATACGATTTTTTTTTATTTTAAGTCCCCTTACATCTCACACATAATCTCAGTTTTGTTTACTTTTTTTGTGGCTTTCCCTTATATTTTTTTTGTGCCTTTATTGTTTCATCTTATTTCTATTTTACAATCTTATTCTATTTCTTATCTCTTATTCTATTGCATTTTGTTCTGTCGGATCTTTACTTATTCATAATTCTTATCATGATTTTTATATACGTATTTCTAATTGTACATTTAAATGTAATTTTTTGTTCAGTCTATTACATTAAACATTTACATATTTTACATTACATATTTTTATATTAAATTGTTGTGAGGTAAGACTTATTGCCACATACATTTAAACATACGCTGGCACGTATGCCATTTTAAACAAGTTCTCAGGGGGGTGTAGCCAATGTGTGATTGTTCTGTAATGTCCCGTAATTAAAGTAATTTATACAATAGTTTGTCACTATGACGGTATTTCCGGTGCTCTGCCAATAATACTTGCGGGAGTGCCCCTTTTTTTTTTTTTTTTGACGGGGGAAATGCATTTACGCACTACTCTTACCCATTGCATTAGTGAGGCCGAAGTCCCCCAATGCAATGGATAAGGGGGCACGGAGGGACGTCTCCGTGCCAGTGTGGGACTCACTCGGGCGAGAGTCGCCCGGAAATACTCACTAAAACCCCCCGGGGCCGTCCGCCGCATTTGAGATGTGGGCGACACGGGGTGGCTTTCGCAGTCACCGCGTCGCTGCGGGAGTGCCCCTAGCGGTCTGTTTCGACTTTCGATACCTCAGGTTACCTCAAATCGACCGAGAGATAAGGTGGGGAATGAACTCAGGTTGGATAAAGAGGTGACAGATCTCAGGAACAACTCACGCCTGTAGGATACCCGTTAAATTGAGGGGCAGATTAAGATATAAGACCTGTCATATTGTATGAATCAGAGTGTTGGGCGAGCAAGAAGATGGTTGAGAAATGACTACATGCAGCAGAGATGGGAATGTTGAGATGGATGTGTGACGTGACAAGAAAGGACAGAGTCTAGAATGAGGATGTAAGAGGCAGTTTGAAAGTGGCGCTAGTGATGGAAAAGCTGAAAGGAAATCTTCTGTCTTGATATTGGCATGTTTTGAGAAGATATTAAACGCATGTGTCGAAAAAGTCATGTTTATGAAGGTTAATGAATGAAAGAGGAGACGACGTCTAAAGAAAATATGGAATGAGTGTGTGAGGGATGATATGAAGGCAAAAGTGGTTAATGAAGACATAGTGGCTGATAGAGATGTATGGAAGAAGACATACTGCATCGTCCACAAATAACAAATAGGGAGCAGGACGATGATGATAAATCGTTTGCTAATTTTATTTCATTAAAAGATGGCGTGTAGAGGTCAAATATTCTTAATAACTAGTGTAGGTTATCCAGTTTATCTCATTTGTATGACGGTAATGCTATTATTATCATAACTTTAGTGCTTGTGAATTTTTTTAATACAAGCTCGACAAAATTACTGCACTTATGTTAAATAGTGCAGTCGAAGAACTATGAGTCACTGTATCTGGTTTTTCACCGCGTAGTCATGATTTATTTGGTCATGAAGCCCTGCCTAACTAAATTTAATTTTGTTATTTTTTTTGCATACATTTTGTACAACCCTGACTTCCGTAACAGTTTAGCTGTTATGAAGTTTACATAATCTCTTTTTAGCACTCAATTCGCATCCTGTGCTGCACACGAATTTTCGTAATATGTTTGAAGTCTATAAATTTAATTTTCACGTATTGAATTGGCAGTCCAACTTTATTTTTTGTTCAACCCTATTTCCGAAATATTTCAAAAGAATTTTCTCATACAAAATGTAATTTTACGCTCAAGACTTTAACCTAACATGTTATTAATACATTATTTAATGTTCAGAATACCATTAAATTACTATTTAATGTGATTGAAAACGACTATTTGGCGGCAATTTATAAAAATCAACGTTCGACTTTTTGTTTTACTTCGAGGAACTAGAGTTTTATTCATGTTCTTTCAGAAACGCAACTGTAATGAAATGACATAAATATGTATTTCAATATGAAATATTTCAAGTAAGTAAGTAAGTACATTACTGTATATTTCAGATTGCCGTTTTTTATAAAAAGTTAACAAGATCTGGACTTATATTAGTTTAACTAACGACATATTTCCATTCGACAATGACAGTTTTACCTAATATTCGAGAAAAATATTCGTTTTTGAGCTAGAAGTGGAATTAAACAACATGTCTGAAAAAGCATTTCAATCGAAACTCAGAGTTACATTGGATTTCCAATAGAAACTACTAGAATAAACAACATTACCGTCACCTTGAAGTGTTTTGTAATGAAGTGTATGCTTTCATCGATTGTTACGCATGATTATAGAATATGAACGTGCGTCATTAAAAAGACCAAATACATTATCTCTAATATCGCTCCGTTTTAAACCCACTAGATTAGTTGTCCAGAGCGTTTTTTAAACTTTGTGTAAAGCATGTCTTATTTCTTTCAGAACAAACGGTAAGCCGTGTGTTAGGACCACATAGCGGCATTTTTAAAAGCGATACTTTCATTGACTAAAAAGGCTCGTTAGAAACGTCTGCGTTCTTGAAACTTAAATTTGTCGGCGTTATTCAAGTTTAAGTACGTAGAATTGTAATACTGATAGTCGTATTATCTGTGTATATTTTGATATTGGTATATTACTTGTATTTTTAACGCAACACACTAGTGCCAGCGGAAGCGCGAATATTGGATAGGTTTCTCATCTCTGCGAGCTTAACTATTTGAGTAACGTTCCCGTGACGATTTTTCAATCTGACACAGTACCTAAGTCTGCAGTCTGGTACGTAAATTCTCTTTGTTACAAAACGGGCGAATCAGCTTAATCTCAGAAGTTAGGAAACGATACGATTACGAGTGCCCCGTTCAGTTCTAAAATACAATATACGTGCAAGAGTCTACGGTAGGCGACCTTATTCTTTAGTTTTTTTTTTATGACAAATTTTACTCTTATGCATTCTGAAAAGCACGGAGAACTACCTTTTATTTAACAATCGTAGAGCTTTATAGGTAATTTTGATAGGGGTTGTTAGGGATGGAGAGTGGAGTCAAACATGTCTAAGATTCTGCTTGTTTAATGGCCCCCCTAGTACATTATTTAGTGCATTTTTCATTTCATTATGTAATATGTATGCATTATGTAATATGGGAAAAGATACGATGGTAACAACGAATTATGAACAAAAAAATTACCCACAAGCATTTTGTCTCGTAAAACTAAAATCATTGAATTTTGAAAACGTTATCAAGTGAGTAAATCACAATTTTTATATATAACTAGCTACGCCGGCGTTTCATGGAATAGATTTTTTTTTAAATTGAAGTCTAATTATTTTCAAAAAACAAAAATTTGATACTTCCAGATAGCAAATATTTCTCATAAATCCAAATAACTGCCAGTAAAACTGTGCATTAAATCGGGGCTTATTCTCAATTTCACGAGCTTCACGAATTTTTTCACACGGCACCCTAAGTTACGCTGAGTAAATTCAACTATCTGCTAGAAAAAATCCCGACAAAATCGGTCAAGCACTTTCGGAGATTAGCAGGAATAAATAGACAGATAGACAAAAAATGAATAAAACATATTATATTTGTAGATGTCGTAATTGTATTTGGTCATTATTTTTTATTTTAATGCTATAAAGAGACATTTCAATTTGATTTATTAGTTTAGATATATGAACGTAATCACGGGGTACGACACTATTTAGTTACATTTTTCGTTAATCCTTTAAAATTTTATAGGCATTGGTAATCAACTCAATAATTACATTAGTCATGAGTATCGTACGATTACATTTACAAAAGGAACGCTCGTAAAATAACTCACGAATGTCGTAAATCATATTATAGATGTTGAGTTTTTCAACTAACCTTGGCGATGTACATACATATATACTGTAGGTATGTAAAATGTAAATAAACTGGAGCCGGCTTGACGCTTTACGCGCGTGCGCAGCCGTACACCTCAACGATTCACCTGAACTTGATCTTTGGAATGTCATTCGAGATTTACTAATGATTTCATTGTTTACAGTTGGAAAAAAAAGCAAGGAATTATTTTTCTGTTTTGAATCGATTAAATGCTGTCGACCAGAACAGCAATGACAGTATCAACGAATTTTTACAGGCAATTAAAGTCATCAGACTCGTTTTGGGATGAGACATGTAAATTTCGTGGAATTTACCCCTACGGAAGTTAACGGGAAACTACGGTTCTCAAGGGCTCTTACAAAATGTAGCTGCCATGTAGCACCATGTAGCTGCGTGTAATGCATGTTATGCCAGTGCATAAAAGTCCCCAGCTGGGGATCGGAACTCATCCTGGACCACTACCGGAGGGGGCAAAGGCTGCGGTATGGTAGAGGATGTAGTGACAAATAGAGAAAGGAATGCTTACTTGGTTTAGGCACATGGAGATGATGGGCGACAGAAGATTAACAATACAAGGCGATGGTGACAGAGCAAATCAATAAAGGTCGATCAGATCAGATGGAAGACTTCCTTAAGAAAGGCTATATGAAAAGTAGCGATTATCTGCCAAGCTTGTATCCACAAGCACTCATAAAGGAAAAGAAACGAAAGAAGTATGTCAAAACTGGCACCTCGGTTCAAGCATTTTTAAAATTAAACGCATAGAGCCCATTTGATTTAGTCTCTGCCTACCCCTGCCTACCCGACAGAGGCGAAATGATAAGTTTATAAAAAGACTATAACCACTCTTGTTACCTTAGTCTAACTCTCTCTTTCACTCTCACATACAAATATTAGTCTGATTTTATTTCAAGAAAGAAATTAGTGTTCCGCTTAAAAAAAATAAAACTCATGTAACTGTGAACACAATCCTATTGTTGATGGGTGGTGTTTTAATCTATGTGTAATATCTTTGCTTCCTGTTAGTTCCAAAATAATTTTAAAATCTATCTAGACAATATATACAATATATTTTTTTTTTTACAAAATAATGATGTAAATACCTACAATGGTTTTTGAGTTATGACCTAACAAATAAACACGTTGCTTTTTACAATATAAAATGAAAAATGTCAGGAAGTTTTTTTTATGTTTAATACGAAACCGCTTGGCCTATGATGATATTTTAATGACAAAGTAGATTACTTGGAATTGTTTATTACTATTTTTTAAGCTCAAGAGAAGTAACTTATATTTATTGTCTAGCCGCGGTCAAAACTGCGGTAATCTTTAGATTATTTATTAAAAATTTTATATATTCAATTGATTACCTAACTTTGAAACATACTTGTTTGTAACTTCGCAATACAAAAGGCCACTACAATAACCAGTTCCTGTTGATTTTACGAACGCAACTAACAAGCCATATTTATAATAGAAAATCATATTTAATTTAGGTCAAATGATCAATATATTAAATTAAGAGTCCCTTTTTGGTTACAGCCTCTTCGAATTCCATCCTCAAACATTAATATGGAGAACCCGCACACTGTTCCGAAACTAAATAAGGCATCGAACTCGCATTGCAGTTAACAACTTTTTATATGCAGAACATTAAAAATACAATGATGGAACCGTATAAAAAATTATATTGCATACAACTGTCCTAGAAATTCTATTTACAGACTAGCTGTGTACACGCGGCTGCACCCGCGTTTCATATGTTCTTCACTGCGTTTTTTACGTGTAACCCTTATTATTATCGAAAATCAAAAAATACGCGAAGTAACTTCAGCTATCTACCAAAAAAAAGGCCCGTCAAAATCTGTACAATCCCAAGATTACCCGGAACAAACAGACTGATAAAAATTTTAAAGATAGTATGTTTGATACAGGTATCCTATATACATTCTAATGTATTAGTAAAGAAACTGTTAATTTGATATTACAAACAGACACTTTAATTTTATTTATTAGAATAGATAAGATTCTATTTATTTATTTACATGTTTATTTCTTAATGTGACAGAATGCGCAGTTTTTGATTGAAGGATAAAGAGTGAAACAAATCAGAGTTTGTGTACTGAGGATCAGACGGTTAAGCGCAAATAGTATTGCGGAATAATATGAAAGTGTTCAGTAATAACCGATAAGTTTTTGCTAATTAATTTAACTAGTTCGGTTAACGGCCTGTGACCGTCAAAATATTTGTTTTTCTTTTTGTCTTACAGATTATTTTTATTTTATATCTCGCTTCCGCTCATTTACTGTATAGAATTATTTTCATTAAAAAAAACAAGCGTTTAAATAATGATTTGTCGATGATTCATTTCTTATTATTGTTCTCTACATAATAATAATGTTTTAAAATAATCTTTGGATAAGAAATAATTATTTTTGCTACTAACAGAAAATGAAGATATTTCTCACAAATTCAAACAGTTGCAAGTAAAACGGTGCATTGAATATATTTCAATTTTTTACGCTGTACCATAATTATTTTCTAAAAATAAAAGTAACCTTAAAACTTCATATATCTGTCCGAAAAAGTCCCGTCAAAATCGGTCCATCCCATTCTGGAAAAAAAAGATAGACGGACAGATAGTTAAAAATATTAAATATTGATTTTACGACTGTTACCGTACGGTTTGTGTAAAGAGTTGTTATTGGGATGTAACAAACAGGATATTTGCATAGAAATATAGATTGAGTTATTTATACTTAAAAAGTTGAGTTACTACAATGGACTAATTCTTCATTTTATTTTATTTTATCAGGTTAAACCTGTCATGCCGCTTATCTTTTATTTTGAAATAACACTATTTTATTATTAGTTAGTTAATTAAGTACGCCATCTTTATTAATTGAGTTTATTTTATTATAATCAGCGTTTTTTTTCCTTTCAGTAATATTTATTAATATTCCTCGTTATGTTTTGTTTTTGATATAGTTTAATCATTAATTATTGTTTATTATTTATTATTGTTACCTTTTCGAGTTGTGATTGAAACTATATTTATTTATAAATTAAATTCACAGATCAAATGTGATCTGTGACAACTAAACGAAATCGACAAATAATTATGGATCCATTAATTTATTTGACACTTTTTAGAATAGTAATTATATTGTTAACATAATATGCGTGTGTGACTAATTTTTCTTTATCTCCAGATACACTACATCATTTGTTTTCTGCAATTATTTTATCTATAATACTGTTATGAGGTGCCTAGTTGAACGGATCTATATCATACATTTGCTTATAATAAATGCGTGGTCTTCAACTGGTTAAGTTATTGATCTCGTAGTTTATTCGATGTGTAGTATTGTGTGTGATGAATAACTATAATAAAGGTTTTGGCACAATTGTTTTTTCTTGGTACGTTTTACTTCGAGGCTTAAAACCAATTGATTACAAATCTAGATTAGACTTCAGGACGTCGGCTGCACTGATAGTACTAATGATATTGTACACACTCTCGGTCTTGAATTTTGTATGACAAAGACTATTGTATTAATGGATCATATTCACCCCTTGAGCACTAACCTGGCGTTTACGCCAGCTTTCCATTGATTTCCTATTGTCTTATTTTATGGGTACTCGACACATTAAGAGACCGATCAAGTGTCCGTAAGCATCCAGCGGGGGGTTTCCTAAGCTACACTCATTTTTGATAGCATGCGATACGGGGTGTTCTGAATGGTGATTACCTAAGTAATGCTACTTATAAATGTTGTGATTTTTTTTTTAAAAATATTTTGCCGATGATTACGTAATTATAGGAAGTGGAGGTGAGCGTTTTGCTAATTATTGCTGGCATTGGTGTGGGGGGGAGGGCGTTCCTTTAAAAGTAGAAAATTTTGTCACGTAATCACGTAATACTTTGTTGGTCCCTAATTTCAACTGTATCCAAAAATAGTAGAAGCAATACTTAGATTGGATTAACTGTATGTGAGCCTACTAAAGAAATAGAGAAGATAAGGTAGTATGATTGTTATTAATTTTTTTTTATATAGTACCTATTGTGTCCTTCGACCTGATTTCAAGTATATCAAGATGGTAATCAGTAAGGTATGGCCTTTTAAGTGATGCTCGAACACACCTAATGGCGCTTGGTGACAGATTTTCAAACTTCAATGTGTTAGCTAACCAGAAGGACTTTAGGAAATGTCGTGAAGGCCGTCAAAAAATTCCGTAAAGCAAACCCCCCCCTCGTGATTTCCTAAGTATTGTCACGAATATGAAAACACAAACAAAAAGTAATAAGCATAATATTGCTTACGTAACACCAATCAAACCCCTCTCTCTTCATTGATGGTTACGTAACACTTAGACGGGCCTTTACCACCATGCTACGTTTTCCACACGATGTTTCCCTTCATAGTAAGCTCAGGGTTATTATAGAGTTGAACAGGTTCGAACCTGCGGCCGTCGACCCGAAATCTGACCACTACACCACCTTCGCTTTATGCACCTACATACCTACATAAAAAACAAGTTGCGAATGCACTTAATATTACTATGAATCAATCAAATGGTACCTGACGTCAGGATTGCGTTTATTATGCCAATTGAAATGCAGATCATGGTCTCTCAAACTATAAAGTGAGCTATAAAGTATGTGTGATTTATTTTATTATACAACTAGCCGTTCCTGTGGCTGCACTCGCGTATTATTTTTTCTATCCTGCACATTTTTTCTCGTTATAATGATTAATATGCCGAGTACCCATAAAAATGAGACAATAGGAAAACAATGGAAATCTGGCGTTAAGAAAGAATGGATCCCAATTTTTTGGTAGCAGACCCTAATTTTTTTTTTGGTAGCTACTAACAAAAAGTAATGATATTATATTTGTCAAAAATTCAAACATTTGCCAGTAAAACATTGAGTCATATTTTTTGTAACTAATCGTATTTCATGTGTTTTAATTTTTTTACGTTAAACCCCAATTATATTCGAAAAATAAAAGTCACTAGATAAACTTCTGCTATCTGCCAAAAAAGTTCCGTTAAAAAACGTTCAATCATTTTGAAGATTTGCCGGAACAAACAAGCAGAGACACAATAATTGTACTTTCGGTATAGGTACCTTATATGCATTCATATGAATTTTGTACAGAGTTGTTATTTTGAAATTACAAAGAGACACTTTTAATTGTTAGTTTAGTATATATACATATTCTATTATATTAAATATGCTCTGTATTTAGTACATATATATTTTTTTTAAAATTTTAGCTAGAAAATGTGCGAAAAGCTACAAGATAAAAAGATTCTAAGACTGGTATAGAGATACTATACCACGCTCTTTGTGAGGCGTTGAATAAACCAGCGGTTCTCAACCAACACATCGCGACACATTGGTGGGTCCCAAGCACCAGTCATTTGTGTCGCGAGATTTACAAATACGCTCACTTCAACTATTAAAAATGTTTCATATAACTATGTCGCGTATTTGTAAAGAGTATGTTCAATTTGGATACTTACCCTACCACCACGCGATATAAATTAAACTTTGTAGGTATCTGAATGGAGCCGCTGTCATATCTAGTATAATTTTATATCCAACTGTCTTGTTTTCTTTGTGTTCTGGTATTCTTCATCTTATGCTAATTTGGTAGACGTAAATAATAACGATAAAAACAATCAGCTGGATATCGTTTATTGCATTTAAAAAATTAAGTAAATATTACTTTTACAATTATTGACAAATTTTTATTTAAACTCATTTTAAAGAGTATACCAGATAAACGAACATACGTTGCATATTATGTAATATATAGTGATAAAGTCAGTTAGGCTATTATTACGTTTGACCCAACGTTACATTGATAATACGCATGTTGTTAAGTACCAATTAAATATATACTTTCAAGATAATTGTAACATTGACATGATTATAATTTTTTTTACTAAAAAATCTCAAAATTAAAGCTTTTATTATTTTTAATATATACAAAACATTAATTTTCCTCATTCTCACGAAAAACCATTATTCATAAACATCACGCACGTGTTTGATGTGAAAACGCTTAAAACTCTGTAGGCTTTGAATAGGCGCCGGTGAATAAAGCGAGCTCCATACGTCTGTCGACGATCATGAATAAAAATGGCTTGTTCGCTGTAAACTGATCAGGTAACATCTTGGCCTCGAAGACCACTTCACTGACAGCCGCAGCCACGGTACCTTCCTCTGTTACCTCTATATGGGCTTTTTGTATTAAATTCGAAACGTAAATCTGATATTCGGAAATACCTGAAAACTTCGCGCGTCCGCTATCGAACATAGTCTTTAAACCCATATCGGTAAGCAGCTCCTTTAAATTGTTAATATCTGAGACGATTTTAAATCTCGGTATTTGAACAATGACCTCATCGGCTGTACGTTTAGCGAACAAGGTGAATATTGAACTCAATGGTACACGTTTTAGATTGTCAATGACACTTGACACGGTGGTACTCGTATATGGCAGGAAAAGCAACATCGAATACCTGTTGTCATCACCGTAAGGTAGCTCTAGCACTCTAGCTCCTATTTGCTCAACCGAAGTCATGTTGAAAGTGCCCGTCACGTACATCAAATTAACATTCCCTATCTGGTTACCTTTCGTGTTGTAAAATGGGCTCGATTCAGTATTTTCGTAAGGGAATAACACCCTCCAATTACCTTTAAAGTACAAAGCATCGATCAAAACTAAGAGCACTCCATCCAATTCACTCGGTGTTACTATTTCATCAATAGCTTCGTGAGTTGCCGATCTAACGAAATCGTTTATTGCAGTCGCGGTAGCCGTGTCATCGTCCCAAGGTAATTCATTAACTTCAGAAACTCCTGTATTTTGGACGTCTTGTTTGAACTGTTCGTAGACGTTTATTTTTGAATCAATGAACATCGCACCGGAATGTTCTAAGACACCGCCATCGTTTTTACCAATTTCCTTTAAAATATTGAAGTATTTCCTATTGAAACATACGTGTGGGTGAAGTCTTAGCACTGTGTTGATCTCATCAAAAGTTTCTTCGGCAGCGCCAAACGATAGCGTCGATAGAATTGCCCATGCTGATAGTCCAGATACGACGAAATGGCTTTCCGTTTCTTGAT
Source organism: Samia ricini (assembly GCA_014132275.2). NCBI lineage: Eukaryota > Metazoa > Arthropoda > Insecta > Lepidoptera > Saturniidae > Samia > Samia ricini. The sequence goes on from AP028163.1 coordinate 18,631,264, forward strand.
TGACTCTCGTCACTAGTCCAGCGTTGAAGTCGTACAATGACCTCTTCAAAAACTGATGAGCCGTATAATCGTTGCACTTCCCGTATGCATTTTTTGTTATTAATAATATTGTTATGAATTTTATTATATGATTTACCATGTCGATAGTCTTCTTCGGTCACCCGTGCGGAATGAACTGAGTTTTGGAACACGTTATCTAGTGGACTGGTGATAACATGTGTCGAGGGGTCGGGTTTGGCACGGCTGCGGTCCGGTCTAATCGAAATGCGCTGGTACATTTATACATTTCTGATATCACCAAGGAAAATACGGGTTTTAATTATAATAAAACTTATTTATTCAATTGTTTAATCAATATATGGAAAAACCAGCAACAACGACAATGTGTTTGTTTAAACTAATTTAATTATAAATTGTAGACGCTGTAACAACGCAATATATATACTAGAGTCAAGACTTACGATAACAGATCATTTTTTTTACACGGTATAGGCTCAGTCCTTTGACCACAATGTCACCTGATGTTAAGTGACGAAGTGGTCTAGGATGTTAAACACACTAAGCCTAGATACTGGTTCTCAAGTGATGTTGCCGGAACACACTTTTTAGTATTTGGCGACAGGTTTTCGAACTCGAGGGTGGTAGCTACTCAGACGGGCATTGTTAGAAAATGCCTTACTACTAAGCTATGGTTTCCTTCACCGAAAGCTAAGCTGGTTTTAGAGTTGTATAGATATATTTGAACCCACGTCCATTGACGCGGAATCCGGCAGCACTATCCAGTGCGTCATCATCACTTCATGTATGTGGGGCGCACTAAAAGTTCCCGGAATGAATAAGAAAAAAATACTATAGTCAGGAATTAATTTATGCTTTCTAAAAATATTCTTCCTTAAATCCAATGCATTTTTTGATTCGAATAAACCAATTTTGAAACCATTTGTACCACTCCACCGTGGTGATCTCGGGAAAATGCTTTTTCAACCGCTTCTGATGATGAAAATCGTTGACCGCGTAAATAATTCTTCATTTTTGAAAACAGGAAGATGATACATGTTATTATGTCTGGTCTGTATGGTTGTGACCTTCTCAGCTTCCCGTGTGTTCGGGAGCGAGGGTACTGTACCAGGGCTCCACTCTTTGCAGTAGTCTTCATCGTGGTCCACTACTACGGACTGGTCTCTGGGTATTTGTTACTATTATATGGGATGAAGTCTTCTTGTTGTTATTGTTATGGTTATCGGTGTCGTTGCTCTTCGTTAGTCTGCGACGACTAGTTTGTGAGACGACGGCTTCGATGACCTGTCCAGCGGTCTCGGGTGAAGCAGAGCGATCCCCCTGATTTGGGGGTGGCTCGACGCGTCCGCCCGCCACAAGTTCATGGCGAGTTTTCTTATGAGCCTGCATGCAAGATGATCCATAATATTTATATTTTTCTCTTTCAAAACTTCTGGCAAACAACTTTTTCTCCATTTCTAACCTTAAAATTTTTTTACAAACGTATGTACGCACACTCATACATGCACACACAACCATACAAGACACATGAACATATACAAACACAATAAACACTTAGACGTACAATACATTATTTTCTCATTCACACACAACTTTTTTTAAATCGCTATTCACAATATGTTTAACCATTCTTAGATTACTCTTTTTAATTCTCTGGAACGCAGACCCTTTGTTAAATAATGTGGCGGTGGGCGCCAGTGGCTGTGACAATATCGTGCATGTTTTTTTTATGTAAATTTACACCTAAATGTTTTTTAGAATTGATTTTATCAAAGCCATACTTATAACTGAGGATATTCTTAATGTAAATAGCCAGTTCCAAACACTTTTAATGTGGCTTATCTGTACTAATAGTTATGTATAATAACTATTTAGGTTAATAGTTTACAGAGATGGCAGAGTGACATTTTTAATTTTTGCTAACACTCCATCTTACTTCTGGCATTGCCTGAAAGTAAACCAAGATTTTCTAGCTTCTTCACATTTTGCTTCTGTTAAGGTGTTGACTTTAAGGCTAGATTTGTAATTTAATATTTCTTGCTCTAGAATATCCTTAATAAAATGTTTTTTTGATGCTTATGTGTTTTCATTTTCTGTTTAGTATGCGGATTGTTACTGAATGCGGAGTAGCTTGATTGTCTTCATAGACATTTGAACTATGCTATACTCAAGTGTAAGAATAATTGTTTTAGATTTATTGCTTCTTTTGCTGTTGCTGTTAACGCGATATATTCGGCCTCATCTGTTGATAAGATGTCAGTCCTTTGTTACGTATACTCCCATGTTATAGTAGCTCTTTCATATATAAAACAGTAACCTGTGATGGATATACGGTCAACATGGTAGCCAGCCTATTCTGCCTTCGAGAATCCTTTAAAATGTAAGATACATTTATTATATATTACGAATAAAATTCATGTATTTTTAGATATCATAAGATTCTTTGTTATGTTCTTCAGTATAATTGTTGTTAAATTAAATGAACAATATGAAAATCCACAGCATTTTCTGAAGTCCAATTGATTAGTAGTCTACCTCTATTCGGTTCTGTGGTCAATTCATAGTACATCTAATCAATTGTCCCATGGCTATCAAACAAAATGTCTGTCATACAAAATGTACTATACACGTGGAACTATGAAACTTTTAAAATCAATTCTTCTTCTTAAGATAATGGCAATCTGCGTACATACAATTTGTGCCAGTGTCATATAGGTAAGATGTATTGTCAATCTTGTATCAGCGTTACAGAAACTTCAGCAAAATAGTGGCTCATCCTGCTCGAACCTGCTCCATGGAGCTTTGTCGGTACCTTAGAATAAATGTTATGCGTTGTTTTCTTAATAAAGTTAACATGTACACAACAACCAAACTATATCACACAAAAAGCTACTAAGATTAGATGATATAGAGTCAAATACACAAGTTTAACAATGTAGGTCATTACCTTCTATTGTTATGTAACTAAATTAAACAAAAATGTTAAAAAAAAATGTGCGACTGTTTTCTTTAAATTTAAGTCTGTAACCAGATAATCATTGAATTTAAGGCTACATTCAGATTGATATAGCGGATATCTATACTAAGAGATAAAATTTGTGTGTCTGTTTGCAATGTAATTTTTTTTTACTAAGTAGATATGAATATATATGATACCTATACCGAAAATACAATTTTTAATATTTTTGTCTCTCTGTCTGTCTGCCTGTCTGTTTGTTCCAGCTAATCTCCGGAATGGCTGGGCGGATTTTAACGGGCACTTTTTTTGCTAGATAGCTGAAATAACTCCGGGTAACTTAGGGTATTTTAGGGTCCGCGTAAAAAAATTAAAACTCATAAAAATTGAATAAAGTCCGATTTAATGCACGGTTTTACGAGCAAGTGCTTGAATTTATGAGAAATATTTTTATTTTATCTTAGTATTGACAAAAATAGGGTTCCGTATAAAGAAATAAAACGAAATGAAGAAAATACGAAACGCGGGGGCAACCGCTGGCACACAGCTAGTATATTATACAAGAATTGCAAACTTAATATTATAAAATAAATAATGTTACTAGATTTATTAACAGAATTATATTAATTATCATTTCAAAGATCATACGATAGACGGGCATTCGTTGCATTTACACTATTATATAAGTAGGTAAAATTAACTAACCGATAGAAAGCACACTATACTTTAAATTAGAAGGTTTTAAATAACCGTGCGAAGCCGATGCGAGTCGCTAGCTGGTCTCTTACGTTTGACTTGACATTATGTTGATAATACGCATGTAGTTAAACACCAACTAAGTATATATTTTTAAGATAATGCAACATTCACATCATTATGATTAAGACAAATAGACACAAAAAAATTCAAATCTCGTAATTAAAGCTATTATTATATATTATTTAAACAGGTTCTCACGTAACACAGAGTTTCAGAAACCCCACGTACGTGTTTGACGTGAAAACGCTTAAAACTCTGTAGGCTTCGAATAGGCGCCGGTGAATAAAGCGAGCTCCATACGTCTGTCGACGATCATAAATAAAAATGGTTTGTTTGCTGTAAACTGATCAGGTAACATCCTGGCCTCAAAGACTACTTCACTGACTGCCGCAGCCACGGTACCTTCCTCTGTTACTTGTATATGGGCTTTTTGTATTAAATTCGAAACGTAAATCTGATATTCGGAAATACCTGAAAACTTCGCTCGTCCGCTATCGAACATGGTCTTTAAACCCATATCGGTAAGCAGCTCCTTTAAATTGTTAATATCTGACATGATTTTAAATCTCGGTATTTGAACGATGACCTCATTGGCTTTACGTTTGGAAAACAATGTAAATATTGAACTTAATGGCACACGTTTCAGGTTGTCAATGACGTTCGACACCGTGGTACTCGTGTATGGTAGGAAAAGCAACATCGAATACCTGTTGTCATCACCGTAAGGTAGCTCTAGCACTCTAGCTCCTATTTGCTCAACCGAAGTCATGTTGAAAGTGCCCGTCACGTACATCAAATTGACATTCCCTATCTGGTTACCTTTCGTGTTGAAAAATGGGCTCGATTCCGTATTCTCGTATGGGAATAACACTTTCCAATTCCCTTTAGAGTACAAAGCATCGATCAAAACTAGGAGTACTCCATCCAAGTCACTTGGTGATACTATCTCGTCTATAGCTTCGTGAGTTGCCGATCTAACAAAATCATTTATAGCAGTCGCAGTAGCCGTGTCATCGTCCCAAGGTAATTCATTAACTTCAGAAACTCCTGTATTTTGGACGTCTTGTTTGAAACTGTTCGTAGACGTTTATTTTTGAATCAATGAACATCGCACCGGAATGTTCTAAGACACCGCCATCGTTTTTACCAATTTCCTTTAAAATATTGAAGTATTTCCTATTGAAACATACGTGTGGGTGAAGTCTTAGCACTGTGTTGATCTCATCAAAAGTTTCTTCGGCAGCGCCAAACGATAGCGTCGATAGAATTGCCCATGCTGATAGTCCAGATACGACGAAATGGCTTTCCGTTTCTTGATTGACTCTCGCCACTAGTCCAGCGTTGAAGTCGTACAATGACCTCTTCAAAAACTGATGAGCCGTATAATTGTCGCACTTTCCATATGTATTTTTTGTTATTAATAATATTGTTATGAATTTTATTATATGATTTACCATATCGATAGTCTTCTTCAGTTGCCCGTGCGGAATGAACTGAGTTTTGGAACACGTTATCGAGTAAACTGGTGATAACATGTATCGAGGGGTCGGGTTTGTCACGGCTGCGGTCCGGTCTAATCGAAATGCGCTGGTATTTATACACTTCTGATATCACCAAAGAAAATACGGATCTTAATTATTTCCTTAATTGTTTAAACTTATTTCTTCAATTGTCTAATCAGTAGTCTTGATGTTCGAGTTGGTCACGAACTAACCGAATCGCGCCGAGCCCTAGTGTAAACGATTTGGTATCGTGATCAACCTTGGTTGATCTGCGCAGTCGACCGAAATAATTACTTATAGATCGGCGCCTACCTCTCGAGTAACGCCGGTGTCCTGTTGCACCTTTCGTAGTCTGTGTGTAGTAACCAATTATAGTGTGTATGTATGAAACTGAGTAGTAGCTTGGAAGGCTAGGAAGGTAATTAATAGGAAGGAATAGGATATAAATATAATTCGGCACTTTTATAAATAACCACAAACAATTTTGAAATAAAAACGTGTATCCTCGCGTCAAGTTTTTACAAAACTGAACTCTGCGTCAATTCTCGCAAGTACTCCAATATAATCAAAGTACCCCCTGTTTATGTTATGATCAATACTTAACACTGTATGATGTATTGAATAGCCAGCAGTAACGACAACTTTATTTGTGTCAAAGTAATTTAATTGTAAATTGTAGACAAATTATAACAACGCATTACATACACTGGACTTTGATAACAGAATATATGTTTGAGCACTAAAAGTTTGTGGAATGAATAAGAGAAAATACTATAGTCAAAAAAGAATTTATTGTTTTCAAAATATTCTCCCGTAGCAACAATGCTATTTTTTTATTCGAATGCAACAATTATGAAAACATATGCAATACCGTTTACGTTAATGCCAAGTATTTTCCAATGTAGAACCTTGAAGACATCCTTGTGCGCAGCGGTGAACAGTCTCGGAGAGATGACATCTCTCTGTTTAACACCATGCCCTGTAAGTATAGATTTCGAGGTCTGATCCTGTAATCGATCTGACTTTGTGGCGTTATCGTAGACCCTTCAACACTTTGATGTATTTATATACGTAGTTTCGAGTTTCGATCGAATCGAAGGCTTTTTCGTAATACACAAACAGTAAACAAAGGGGTAGGTTATACTCCTCGGTTTTCTATATAACCTGCCGCAGCGTATGAATGCAGCCTACAGAAGCCTTTTCGGACACCGGTTTTTCGGGAAGCTGGAACTCGTCGAGCCTACGCTCTAGTCGATTCGAGACCGATTCTCGAAAACAGCTTTTAGATGTGGTTCAGAAGTGAGATGGGTCTATAATTTTTCAAGAGCGTGTTGTCTCGCCATGCCTGTGGCGTTTTTCCGTCGAGTATAATGGAGTTAAAGGGCGTCAAGGATCAGTTTTCCACCCGCCTTCAGCAGGCCAATTGTTATTTCGTCAGCCTTGTTGTTATTGAGCTGTTTGAGAGCCATTCGAATTTCGTACAGGCTGACGTCCGGGATATCTTCGGTGAAGTGTCGGGTTAATCTAGCTCTTGAATCCTTAGCTAGATTTCGAGTGAGTTTTCGTGTTGATGTGTACAGCTGTCCGAAGAACTTCTCGATCTCCGTCAAAAACTCAGGCCTGGAGGATATAATTCTACCGTCGTCAGCCTTCAGCTTGACTAATCACCAATGCCTTGAAACCCTGTACCCTGCCCAGGTTTGAAAACCTGTCGCCAAATACTAATAGGTGTGTCCCGGCAGCAACACTTAAAAACCAGTAACTCTAGGCTCAGTGTGTTATGGTATGCGGTGTTCCCCAGGGGTCGGTGCTCGGCCCGCTCCTGTGGAACATCGGATACGACTGGGTCTTGCGGGGCGCGCCCATCTCTGGCGTCAGCGTCGTCTGCTATGCGAACGATACGCTGGTGCTAGCGAGGGGCGAGTCGTGCAGAGACGCAGCCATTCGAATGACTGCGGGCGTCGCTCATGTGGTAGGGAGGATTAGGCGTCTGGGTCTCCAGGTTGCATTGCATAAGTCCGAAGCTCTGTGTTTTCGAGGACCTAGGACTTCGCTACCGAGAGACTTAGGCCATCGTAGTCGCCGGAGTTCGGTTTCCCGTTGGGAAGACGATGAGGTATCTCTGACTCATTCTCGACGGTCGTTGGGACTTTGGCGAACACTTCCTACAGTTATCCCCTCGACTGATGGGCACGGTCGGCGCACTCGCGCGACTGTTGCCTAACGTCAGGGGGCCGAATACGGCCTGTCGGAAGCTGTACCTGGGGGTCGTTCGGTCTATGGCTCTCTACGGGGCTCCGGTCTGGGCGAACAATCTGTCCAGACGGAACATAGCCGCTCTGCGGGCTCCGCAGAGGGTGATATCGATTAGGTCGATACGGGGGTACTGTACGCTGTCGTTCGAGGCCGCGACCCTGCTTGCCGGCTCCCCTCCGTGGGACCTGGAGGCTAGGGCTCTCGCCGCCTTGTAGAGGTGGTGTAGGGATCGTTCAGATAGGATGCAACGCCCGACACCTCGAGAGATCGAGGCGCGGCGGGCGGAGCTCAGTATCTCGGTCGTCCTAGAGGGGGGGTGGAAAGGCGCTTGGAGAATGCCGGCGCCGAGGTCGCTACAGTGGAGGCCGTTCGGCCCCACCTTAGGGACTGGTTAGGGAGGACTCACGGAGTTTTGAGTTACCGCCTTACGCAGGTGCTGACGGGGCACGAGTGCTTCGGCAGCTACCTGAATCGTATAGGAAGGGAACTCTCTCCGTGTTGTCATCTCTGTGCCGGCGGAGTCGTCGACGACGTTGAGTACACGTTGGTCGTGTGTTCCGCGTGGAGGGAGTCCTTCAGGGACTTGGCGTCCGACATGGGTAGGGTCGTCTCCTTGCCGTCGCTCGTGAGGGCGATGGTCGGGAGCTCTAGGGTTTGGGCGGTTGTCTCTTCCTGTTGCGAAGCCGTCATGCTCGCAAAGGAGGAGGCAGAGCGGGAGAGGGAGCTGGCAGCGCTCCCCAGCCGAGTGAGGCGTGTCACACGCCGGGGCACCGGACGCAGCCGTCCGGGCGCCCGTCGAGGTCGCCAAGCCTCGTAAAATAACTTGACGTCGGACCTCCCGTGAGGTATGGCGCTGTCGGGGCCTCTGCAGAATACATGTATAATGTGCCTCCGGAGGCCCTGTCATCTTTGCGCCGGTTAGGGACGTGGAGTGTTTAGTCAGTCGGTTTCGGCCAACCTGGCACACGGGCACCAAAGAGGGCGCCTCTCGCAGAGGGGTGTGCCTCGGTGACCCAGTCTGTCGCAAGGATCAACGTGTGTAAAAAACTACGTTTTCGGCATACGTCCGAGCGTTCAACGAGCAGATTTCAACCACGTAAAAAAAAAAAGAAAAAAAAGGCTCAGTGTGTTTACCATCCTGGACCACATCTTCACTTAACATAAGATGAGATTGTGGTCAAAGCATTGAGCTTATATCACGTAAAAAAAAGTAGCCAGATCTCTGGCGAAAACTTCGGAGCGTCTATTTTTCTCTATAGTTGTATACGATCGGTATTATATCGTCGTAGGTCGCGTTTAAGAGACTTGAAAATCTGTCTGTTGAGCTGCCGATATCTATTATTATCGACTGACGACTGGAAGACCATCTCACCTTCGTCTTTTGAGTTTTCTCCATAAGTCTGAGTGTAAAGTCAGAGAGCTTGCCGGTTCTACGTATACGGCAGGTCCTAACATGCTTGGACCCAACCGTATGGATAGCTTTCACAAACCCATCATTGTAGGCAATCGAAGCGGTTTTTGAGTTCGAGCTGAAAGCTGAAAAAAACGCGACAAGTAGTTTTGGCAGTCCTCTCTTGATGTTAACCTGAAACGGCCTAAAGAGTTTTGAAGAGACCAAAAGTAGAGGAAATCTGAAAGTGCCAGGTCGGAGCTATATGGCGAATATATTAACTCCCCCTGGCCAAACTCTTATTTTTTTAAGAGTGGAAAAAGATGTGTGTGGTTTGGTCTAGCGTTATCGCGATGAAACACCACACCCTTTCTATTAATCAATTCCGGCCGATTTCTCTCAACTTTTTGCATTAATTTCACTGGTTATTGGCAGTAGAGATGCAAATCAATGATTCTGTCCTATGGTAAAAGCTCATAATGAACAATGCCCTTCCAATCCCGCCCTACATGGTTGCATTTTTTTTTTTTTGGATTTTATAATGTCTCGAATTTCTTGAAATTTGGGCCTTGAAAAGTCGTTTATGAAAGACAGAAAGAAATACAAATAAAAAATATCTGGAAACAACATTTTACTACTTTCTTTCTTTTTTTAAACGTAACCTTTTTAATGTCATCCAAAGCAGCCAGATACAAATAGAACAGCCAAAGCGATTTCATTACAAGTTTATAGATACTATTTACGAAAAAACTTTTCACACCTATTATAATGTTATTTATTGACATCTTATTGCTTAGCATCTGTTGACAGTTTGCAAAAATATAACAAAATTAAGCCAAAAATGTTCAATATAAATGTCAGACTTCAATATTTCCTGTATTATATATACGCTGTATCAATTTTAATTAATGTTTATTTACATAAAGCTTCCATTTCTGGGATTATGTGGATACTTACCCTATTTAAAAGTTGCAGTCGGACATTTCAATTTAAATGAATTAAATTTCATTATAAATTACTTTATAGAATATACAGATAGACGGACATACGTTTTATATTATACTATTATATGAGTACGTAAAATTTATTTTTTATGAATAAACTTAAAAATGAATTAACCGATAGAACCATGGAATGCATACTATATTTTAAACTAATTTGCTAAATTTTCTGAATGCCCATGTGAAGCCGGGGTGGATCGCTAGTATGAAGTATAGTAATAAAGTTGGGCTATTTTTTTACATTACGTTACATTAATAATACGCAAGTAGTTAAATACCAATTACATAAATATTTTTAAGATAATTATGTTGTAACGTTGACGTGATTATAATTTAGACACTTTGAAACAGACAAGATACGTAAAATAATAAAATTAAAGCTATTATTGTTCTTGAACAAATATAAAAAAACATTCATTCCTCCTCATCCTCACGAAACGTAGGTATTCAGAAACGTCAGACACACGTTTAACGTGAAAACGCTTAAAACCCTGTAGGTTTAGAATAGGCGCCGGTAAATAAAGCGAGCTCCATACGTCTGTCGACGATCATGAATAAAAATGGTTTGTTTGCTGTAAACTGATCAGGTAACATCTTGGCCTCGAAAACCACCTCACTGACAGCCGCAGCCACGGTACCTTCCTCTGTTACCTCTATATGAGCCTTCTGTATTAAATTCGAAACGTGAATCTGACATTCGGAAATACCTGAAAACTTCGCGCGTCCGCTATCGAACATAGTCTTTAAACCCATATCAGTAAGCAGCTCCTTTAAATTGTTAATATTTGAGACGATTTTAAATCTCGGTATTTGAACGATGACCTCATCGGCTGTATGTTTGGCGAACAAGGTGAATATTGAACTCAATGGCACACGTTTCAGGTTGTCAATAACACTTGACACGGTGGTACTCGTATATGGCAGGAAAAGCAACATCGAATACCTGTTGTCATCGCCGTAAGGTAGCTCTAACACTCTAGCTTCCATTTGGTCAACCGAAGTCATGTTGAAAGTGCCCGTTACGTACATCAAATTGACATTTCCTATTTGGTTACCTTTGCTGTTGTAAAATGGGCTGGATTGCGTATTCTCGTAAGGGAATTTCACCCTCCAATTCCCTTTAAAATACAAAGCGTTGATCAAAACTAAGAGTACCCCATCCAAATCACTTGGTGTTACTATCTCATCTATAGCTTCGTGAGTTGCCAATCTAACGAAATCATTTATAGCAGTCGCGGTAGCCGTGTTATTGTCCCAAGGTAATTCATTAACTTTAGACACTCCTGTCATTTGCACGTCTTGTTTGAACTGTTCGTAGACACTCATTTTCAAATCAGTAAATATCGCACCGGAAAGTTTTAAGACACCGCCATCGTTTTCACCAATTTCTTTTAAAATATTGAAGTATTTCCTATTGAAACATGAGTGCGGGGTGGAGTCTTAATACTACGTTGATTTCATTCAGGGTCTCATCAGTAGCGCCTAATGATAGCGCCGATATAATCGTCCATGCTGATAGTCCTGATGTGACGAAATGGCTTTCCGTTTTTTCGATTGACTCGAGTCACAAGTTCATCTGTAAAGTTGTACAATGACCTCTTCAAAAATGTGTGAGCCCAAAAGTCATCGCAATTTCCGTATGAATTTTTCGTTATTAATATAATCGTTAAGAATTTAATTATATGATTTACCATGTCGTTAATCTTTGTCGGTCGGCCGTGCGGAATGAACTGAGTTCTGAATTTAAAGCATGTTGTTATGTACACAGGCGATAATGTATTGAGGGGGCGGCCGCGGTCTAATCAAAATGCGCTGGTATTTTTATATTTCTGATATCATTAAGGAAAATACAGGTCTTTATTATTTGGGAAATTATTTATTAGATTGTTTTAATAATAACTTTGATTTATGGAATTAACCAGCAATAACCACAGTGTATATGTTTCAAATTAACTTATTTATTACACTATAGAAACAATTTAAGAAGAAATCATAGTGACATAAATATTTTTATACCAAATAATATATATCTACCACCGCCAAATTTTGATTTTTTCGATAAATTAGTTACTGTAGAATCTAGAAGAATGAAAAAAAAAATGCTCAATTTTTACCGTCAACTTTAGAAGTTCGTCAAACAAATTTCATGGATAAAATTAAAAAAAGGAAAACGTACTCGCATAGCCAAAGTCTTTATTATTGTAAAACTGAAAGATAATTAAAAATTGGTTAGTTTTGGAGGAGGAAACAGGGTACTATAAAGTGATGGTTTCGTCTATTTTGCATAGGGAAAAATCAGCCCACGAAGCTGTTGTCTCTTTTGTTTTTATAATTCTTTCTTTGGGGCGCAACGCGATAGAAATAGATTTTTGTAAAACCTTTTTTTTCGACCGCGTCTTAACAACGCATTATTTACACTGGAATCTATCCTATGACAAATGAATAATTGTGGAGTGCACTAAAAGTTTCCGGAATGAATACGAAAACATTTTAATGATTAATGTTATTGTTTATGAAAATATCAAAGCGATGGTGGCGCGGTGGGTAATGGGTCGGATTCCGGTCAATGGACGCGGGTTCGAACCCACTTAATCAATTCTAAAATTAGCCTGAGCTTTCGGTGAAGAAAAACATCGTGAGGAAACCATAGCATGGTGGTAAGGCATTTTCTAATAATGTCCGTCTGAGTGGCTACCACCCTCAAGTTTGAAAACCTATCGCCAAATACTAATACGTGTGTTCCGGCAGCATCCCTTGAGAAGCAGTACCTCTAGGCTTAGTGAGTTTACCATCCTGAACCGCATCATCACTTAACATCAGGTGAGATTGTGGTCAAATTCACTTAACGATAAAGATTAAAACTCATGAAATACGAAACAAAAAATACAATTTAAGTGATGTAATGTTCTGTTAGTACCAAAAATAATTTTGGGTCTTTACAAAAATACGATTCATTATTTTCAAATGATTATTTTATTACTATATTACACCGTATTAGAAAGAATGTTACATGAGCGAAGTCGCGGGAACAGCTAGTACTAAGATGAAAATGCAATAATTTCATAAGTTTGTCCTAGTATCCCGACCAGGATCACCAGAATATCAAGGAATCTTTGAACACGATTTTCACCCACTTAAAAACATCGGCTAACTTCAAACTTTGCATACTTATCAAGGACCGATGAAAATACAATAATTTCATAAGTTTTCCCCTAGTATCCTAGGCAGAATCACAACCTTATCAAAAAAATAAAAAGTGGTTAATTTAATATACTGTAATACATATGTATTACTTTATAAATTCTTAGTGCGAAATATTTATGAGTTGTGTGCGAATTTCTTGGACAAATGCCACGGTACTATGACAAAAAATTGTCTATGTTTATTTACGTAACTAATTTTTTTTAATCTAAACACTATTTTCGTTCTTCTATATATAATTATATTTGAAGATATAAATCGAATATAAGTGTTACAATATTAAAGATAAATGTTCAAATTGTAAATAGTTTAACAACAATATGAATAGTATTCCAATTGTATTCAGACTGTAATCAACGGACAAAAAGAGCAATGTAATTAAATATAAAATGTACTAGCTGTGCCCGCGGCTTCACCCGCTTGGAATTCAGACAATTTGCTATGCTCTCCCCCTGGATGCAGTATAAGTCATTTATAAATTTCTTCGAATTCGGTTCAGTAGTTTTTCCGTGATTGACGAAGAACTTAATAAACAGACAGGCAATTTATTAACAATCGAACTGTGTTCTGTGGTCTATTCTGAAGTCCCGCATAGTGTTTTTTCTTAAATATCTTCAATGTACAGATTTCGTCTCGTTAGCCTGTTATTATAAGAAATAGATTTTTTTTATATCAGTGATATGCAGGCGTTTAAAGATTCTGGCATGGATTAAGAAATGTCAAACTCGTAAAACGATTGTTAGTATAGAACTTGTAAGTAGCAGGTAGAGTGAGATAGATATATATTTTAGCATGGTGCTCTCTCTCTAGGATGTAATTGAAAAGTTAATAAGATACTTCTAGACACCACATTGTACAGGTAAAAAGTTAAGAGGATATACTAGCGGCATATATTATACAAACATAGTCTCCTGTTTCCTCCTGGATAATTATAGTAAAAAAAATGATACCAAATAATATATACCCACTACCGCCATGCCCGTACGTTTTGATTTTTTCCATAAATTAGTTATGGTAGAAACTAGGAGCCTTTGAAAAAAAAAATGTACGATTTTTACCGTCATTCTCAGACGTTCGTCAAAGAAATTTGTTGGATGAAATTATAAAATCAAAACGTACAGACACAGTCAAAGTCTTTATTATTTTAAAACTGAAAGAAAATTAACAATTGGTTGAGTTTTGCAGGAGAAAACAGAGCACAAAGTGATGTTTCCGTCTATTTTGTTTAGATAAAATTAGCCCGAGCTGCAGTTGTCCCTTTCGTGTTATATAATTCTTTCCCTGGGGCGCAACGCGATAGCAATAAATTTCTGAAATACCTATTTTTCCGACCGCATGTCCCTTCGTACAATTATATTTCAAACTCGTTTGTATTATGGATTGTACTTAAGAATTGATTGATACTAAAAAATTATGATAGCGTAATAGTCTGGATATAATTCTACATTTTTTGGCAACTGTTCTGACCATAATTTCAGATAGCATTGATAATATTATAATTAAATATAGTATTCGAAAAACACTATTTTTGTAATTCACTATTGTCATATAATTGAAAGCCATTGATGGAAATATATGGATTCGATATTCATTTCTTTCTGTCATCTCCAAAGAGATCTTGGTAAAAGAAATACAATATCTATGGCATTTTAATAAATGCGATCGGATAACCTTAGTCAAGTATATTTTATGTACATCTTTTATCAGCCCGTTTCTCATCAGATCACATGGAGTATGTACAAGATTTCGTTGGCATGTTTTATAAAAATAATTCTATAAATAAATAATTACTCTATGTCTTAACTACTAACCCCCAGTTTTTAAACTGTTTACATTTCAACTAAATGCTGCGCCACACGTCCGGGTGAAACTTCGCAGCGATTCGACGTTTTTGATTTTTGTCTCTCATCACTGTTGATTCTTGTTTGGCGTATACCGTCATCTGATCAACCTTATTATTTACTAGCTGTGTGCCCGTGGCGGCGCCCGTGTTTCATATATTTTTCACAGCGTAATATAGTTTTTATTTTTTTAAGGTTTAAGAATAACTTTATTTCTCATAAAGAATTACATGATTCACTTACTGAGAAACAAATGTTTAATACTAGAATTAATATTAAGAGCGCACAAAGGTACGTAACTAGATTACAAAAACAAAAAAAATTATTACAAAGATATGGGTAAACACATAAGATACATAGAGACCGTAAGAATTTCGATCCTTGTCAAGCAGAAACATGGCTGCATGAATTATTTCAACATTTACTACATGAGGCATATATGTCATAGTCTCGTATCAACAATTTTATATTTTTTGTAAAATTTTGGTCATTTATTGTACGTCAATTTTATTAATTTTTTTCTTTAGTTTTAATATTCTGTTTATATGTTTTAGATACATATGTGCTTTAGTAGGCCTTTTAGGTGTTAGATTTATTAGTTTACGTTTAAATTGGAAAATGACTAATGTATATTTTTAAATTATTGTTATATGTTATTGTGTCGTTTATTGGATTTATGTGTTATTATATGTGTGTATGTGTTTGTATACTGAACCGAAATTAATTTTCCAAAACTTTTTTGCTACTAACATTAAGCAAAGATATTCCTTACTAATTCAAATACCTGCAAATAAAACTGTGCATTAAATCGGATTTTATTCTCAGTTTCATGTGTTTTAATTTTTTTTACGCAAAGCCCTAATTATTTAAAAAAAAAGAAAAAGTACTCTAAGTTATGCGGAGAGTAACTTCAGCTATTTACCAATAAAATTGGTTAAGCCGTTCCGTAGACAACCTGGAACAAAATATTTTGTATATGTTTTGCATAATGATTCATAAGAATTTAGTGAAAAAAAAAAAATTTGCCATTATAAACAAACATTTTTACAATTTTATTTATTACATTATGCCGCAGCATACTTTTTAATGCTAAATTAGGAAACAAAGTGACTAAAATTAGTATGAAAAAAACCTAGTATGTAGAAATTAATGTAAATGTATTTCTTAATTTTAAATTTTGTGATTAGCACTACCTTCTTTAATATATAATTTCTGCATATTCTCTGGTTAGCTGGAAGAAAATACCTTATGGCATAAGTTTCCCAGTGTATAATTTTATTAGTACAATAAAAAAATTATTCAAAATATGATTTAGTTGAAAACTGTCATATTTTAACAATTTTCCTTGTCTACGTTTATTTGTTGGTAATAACATGAAAAGTGTACTTGAAGGTTATTTTGAAAATTCTGTTGCACTAGTAATAATTAAAGAGAAAAACAAAACAATCTGAAAATAACGCAGCAATGACAACGTGTAGTGTGGAAGGGAATTAATTAAAAGTAAATTAGGGCTGCTACGAGTGTTTTTTATAGGCGAATTAACGGACTATATTTTACTTGTTTGATATTTTTAGCAGGTAATCTCTCACATACGGCAAATTGATTCCAAATTAAATAGCAGTGCTTATATGTATAATTTTATTCGTTGATATATGTTATATGCACTACCCAGCCTTGGTTAAGTTTAACTTTTTGTAAAGGTTTTTAAGAAAATAAATTATTATAGTTATAGGTGAATGAAAACACCCGGTCAAAAAGTTAAAAAGTCATGTTCGTCATGCAACACCTCGTCCTGTTCTAGCAACCTAGCGATCCTAAAAGTCCTATCATTAATACATAGCCACTTAAGGTCAGGCGATATTGTAGTCAAAATTAAATGAAAAGAAAAACAATGCCTTTAACAACGTATTCATATAATATAAACGTAACAACCCTAACGGTAATTTGAAAGCAAAAAAACAACAAAACGATTAACGTCAGACAAGACCTAAACTATCGTTAAAATTGTTCGAGATCGAAGCCAGATTCCCGCTGAAGTCTAGACCGCAGCCGATCAGTGTGCGGATCTCATTAATAAAACAAACACTAAATTTATTCTTTTAAATACTGATAAATTTTTAACACTGCACGAAATTAGAATTAAAGCATTGCATAGTTACTGAGGAATGTTGGTATCTTCAAGTATTCTATTCTTGAATAATGCATATAGGTATGGATAAGTATGCGAGAAATGTTTCTATATGAAATAAATAGATTATTAATTATTAGTATTAAATAAAATTATTTGTAAAGAGGTTCATTTATTATACGATTTCTTTAAATTGTATTTTTACATAAGAATATGACCGAAGATAACGTTGCGAATAATACCAGGACGAAATATTAAATTAATTATAATATAAAAATATTTTAATCGATATTACTCATAAGTACAATATAATTTATTTAACTGTAGAAATTTGCAAAATGTACTTATTGATTGTCATTATCGGGCGGCGTTTTTTTTTTTTCTTATGTTATATTAAGGCCGGATTTGATTCGGTAAATGTTCATCATTGCAGTTCCATTGTAACCATCGGTTGAGTTTTTGTGGCAACTCGTAAACGAAGCACTTTTGTGAAGGTTCACTACACGCAAGTTACTAGATCAAATAATGTTTAGTAATAATTAATCAGGGGCATAACTACCAGCTGTACCAGCCGCATCCGTATTGTAGATTCGCAAAAATTTATTAAATGTATCCACCCATTCGTCCATTCAACTGAAAGACATCCACTGCTGGACATAAATCTCCCCCAAAGATCTCCACGACGACCGGTCTTGCGCCACCCGCATCCGGCGGACTCCCGCGACCTTCACCATGTCGTCGGTCCACCTTATGGGGGGTCTGCTCACGCTTTCAGAACGTGGCAGCCATTCGAGAACCCGTTGGCCCCGTCGGGCATCAGTTCTACGAGCAATGTGGCCAGCCCATTGCCATTTCAGTTTGGCAATTCTCCGGTCAATGTCGGTTACTTTGTATATATCTCATTTAAATTTTTGGCATGCATCTGAAACTTCACCCTTACATCTTGTAGCCAAAATGGTCCCGGACAGTGCGGTTCCAGAGGAGTTTCCTCCCACGAACTATCCGAACATGGAATGAGCTCCCAGCGGCCCTGTTTCCCGGGGAATACAGTATGGGGGTCTTCAAAAGGGGCGTGAGAAAGTTTTTTTTAGCCTCTGATACCTCTGGTGTTGCAGACGTCCATAGGCTACGGTGCCCGCTTACATCCAGACGGATCGTATGCATGTTTGTCAGTTTAGTGATATAAAAAAACTGTAAATGTTTAGTATTCCTATCAGATCGCCAGTAGAAAAAAGTCAATAGAAGCAAAAAAATCTGAAAGAAAATCGTCTTCAGCTATCAATGATTTCATTCTTAAGTTTGCCCAAAAAAGGGTTAAATAGTATAGTTTTTTTTTCACAATTTCACGGGTTTTAATTTTTTTACGCGGTACTCTAAATATTTTCCTGCGATTATTTTTTATACTAATAGAAAGTTTTAATGATATTTCTCACAAATTCAAACGCCTGCCAGTAAAACTGCACATTGAATCGGACTGTGTTCACAATCTCATGAGTTTTCTTTTTTTTACGCGGAACCCTAATTTTTTTCAACAAGTAAAAGCAACTTAATCTGTCTGTCAGGTAAAGTCCCTTCTAAATGAGTCCTGCCGTTCCGGAGAGTAGCTGGAACAAACAGACAGACTGATAGATAAAAAAAATGTTTTTGTTATAAGTATCCTATATATATTGATATGTATTTATAAAATTATTATTTTGATATCACAAATTCAATATTATTTATTAGTATAGATGAATTAAGCTGATAAGGGCTGTCGTAGCCGTCAAGATCGCGACCAATGCACATATGGTGAAATTGACAGGATAGTGCTGCCGGACTCGCGTCAATCGACGCCTTTCCAACTCTAAAATTGGCCTGAGTTTTCAGTAAAACATCGTAAGGAAACCATAGCTTGGTGGTAGAGTATTTTCTAATGCGGCCGCCTGGGTAGCTACCACCCTGAAGTTAGAAAACCTGTCGCCAAATACCAATAGGTTTGTTCCGGCAGCATGATTTAAGAACCAGTAGTTATATTTAGTGTGTTTACCATCATGGACCACATCGTCACTTAACATCAGGTGAGATTGTGGTCAAAGTAATGAGCCAAATTCGTATAAAAAAAATAAAAAAATAGAGGCTATGCTCGTGGTAGATATGGCATGATTATGCAAACTGTCGACATATTCACATAAAATACTTTAATTAAATAAAACCATTGAATATTTTAAAGATATAATGTAAACGGAACCGCGAATGCAGCTAGTATGTAAATAAAATTCAGCTAAAAAGCAATATCCGGTATATTCAAAACGACGATACCATTAATTCATACTGTTTGATGTTTACGACGAACACGCGTCGTATTATAAGTACTGTGACCTTCACCAATTAAAATTTGTTCGCAAACCTCGGAGGGCGTTCAAGTACTAAACGCGATGGAGATTTAGCTTCGATGAATTCCGCGGAATTTATATGCCAGTTGTTATCAAAGTCGAGGCTGTGTTGTCGGAGTACACTAATGCTTTTCACACACATCGAGCGGGATGTAACGGCGACGGGTCTCCAGCGCAATTTGAGTATTTGTAATCTATTCATTAGAAAGAAAGAATTTATTTGCCACACAACACAACACACACAATACAATAAATAAACACAAACAAAAAGATAATATCACTACACTAACTTTAAAAACTGTATAAAGAAGACGGAATGGTGTGCTGGAACAAATAGGCCCAACCTCGGCATTACTGCTGTACTTAAAAATAAATAAAAAGTAAAAATAAATAATATACATTCAAAATATATAATATACCTTTAAATTTATTTATGCATACTAATATACATACATCCACACAATAAACACACATACATATGATATTAGTTACAAACGAGTACATAGTTTGTACCGTTACATTACTGTATATTAAAAATAAATTTTCTGGTAATCATCCACAAATTTATTACTCTGTAATAACGTCTAAAACTCATACGAGAAGACACTTAACACTCGATACCGATCACCTCCGCAGCCATGATAAAATGATGTAGCGATGTTGGCGCAGGTGGTGGTGCGATCGGATTGTAGGTACGAACCTACCTATTCGATTATATAATTAGCCTGAACTTTTGGTGAAGGAAAATATCATGAACAAATCATTTTTTTATAATGCATGCCTGGGTAGCTACCACTTTCAAGTTTGATAAATATATATATATATATATAAAATAATAACATAATTAAATTACCAACTTATGAAATATTTATTTACCATCATTTTGAAATAGTTAACATATAGATTTTTTTTTTCGAACCCAGCTAACGCTGTTGACCTGAAGGGCCTTTACAGCTTCACCGTGACTTTGGGGGCGAAAGATGACTAGCACAAGGGTTACCAAAATGGTACGAACCACAGCTTGGCCTTCACCTGAGAAATAGATGTCACACAGAATCGTCGCTTGCATCGACGCGACGTTTTCTATAGTAACATTGTACTAGCGTCCCGCATCCATCCAGCCTTAAGCGCTCATTACAAACTCAGATGTAGTTTTACCATAGCCCCTCAAGTCAACGGTGTTGATAGCGATATCAATTTAGGTAAAAATTTAGGTTTTTTTTTAGGTCTCTGCCCTTGCGAGTGTTCGTCGTACAGTACAGTTCTACAAACGTGACCTCCACTCAAGAATTCTAATCAAAAAGGTCATCGGTCATTCGATAAACTAGAACTGCACTACATCGGTGACTGTTAATTTTCCGAGAAACATTTCTTCTCGAATTTTATCGGATACAATGAACTCTTATGACACTAGAAGTGCTATTACATAATAGTTATCTAAACTGCTAAATAGTCGTTTTACACTATGAAATTGTTAAATATTACAAACAATACTATACAAGAAATATTGTTGTAATTTAAATGAACATTCTTATGGTATGAAATACCAAACTGGAACACGATCCAGTTGATGTTAAGTTAGAACCGTAGCCTGCAACTAATTATAATCAATCTCAAATGAAATAAGTTAAACTACGAGTAAGTTTTCCTCTGACATACGTACTCTGATCCACAACTGGAGAAGCTCCCGTAGCCGCCACCTGCGCGATAAAATATTAATTTAGATTCAGATTTTTGAGATACATACATACATAATGAATGGACTTGGTTTCCCCAAAGATAAGGGGGGAATTGCCATAATCGCCACGCTTGCTAGACGGGTTGGCGATCGCAGTAGGTGTTTGTGGTCCTCAGAGGAAGCTGCTGCCCATCCCCTATTGTGTCTCTTAGTCGCCTTTTACGACACCCACGGGTAGATATGGGGTGGTACTATTCTTAAGCTGGCACCATTACCGGTCTGTTTATAATATCAAAATAATAATTTTAAAATTCTTGCCTGTATGTTAGTCTCTCTGTGAGTTTGTCTGTCTTTTTTTCCAGCTAATCTACAGAACGGCTGGACCGTTTATAAGGGCAGATACCTAAAAGTATAGGGACAAAACTTATGCACTTTTAGTTTTGGAAAAAAAAATTAAGGTTCAGCGTAAAAAAAATAAAACTCATAAAGTTGTAAACAAAATCCGATTTAACGGGCAATTTTATTTTCTGTTAGTACAAAATTAATTTTGGGCCTTTATAAAAAATAGGGTTAATTCTTTTCCGATAATAATTAAAAAAAAACTATATTGTGAATAATCTTGAATTCGTTTTGAATACGTTTCAAGAATCGAAAAAATGATACCCAGGTGGTACCGCGGAAACAGATAGTAAATATAAAACCGATTGGCACGTATACAATAAAATATAAATTTCAGTTCAACTTCGCATTAAAAGAAAAGAAAATGTATTTAAATAGAAAACTTATTGGAATTAAAACAGAACACGGGTCATCTTTGATTTAGATCAACTACGATATATTAGTTAGACGCTCATTTTTATTATAAACTCTTAAGAGGACATGCGGTCTGCGACAGATGTGAAAAGTAGGTATTTCAGAAATCTATTGCTATCACGTTGCGCTGAGTTATAAAACACGAAAGGGAAAACTGAAGTGCGGGCTGATTTTTCCGTATGCAGAATAGACGAAAACATCACTTCGTAGTACCCTGTTCCCTCCTCCAAAACTGAACTGATTTTAATTTTCTTTCAGTAACAGAATAAGAAAGAATTTGGCTATGCCTCTACGCTTTATACGTTATTAACTTGGCTAGGGGAATATGTATCTACATTCTGTTGATATGTACAGAAATATAAAATTCTACGTAAATTAAGTCGCGGAAACAGCTAGTTAAGTATTTATTTATTTAAAAGTTGTTCATCGTATAAATACCTATTTATTATCACGCAATAGGGACAACAAAAATCCTCACAGTTTTAGATTAGTTTTATTCAATTTAAAGTGAAGCTTAATTAAACATTGTGGTGTTGTAATTTTTTGTTAAAATGACAGGCAATAAAACGATTCGATAGTTCTTGGTGATTAGCGCATTATTGGCTAATGTATGACTAAGAAACTTCACTCCTTTCAATAATTAGCCGTCTATGTAAATACGTTGTCGTTAATTTGGGTCGCTGACTTCGGGCAATCTGATGGGAAATACGAGTCTACCGGGATTTATTGGGATCCTTCTATTTTTAAACTGAATGTTGTACCAATTGAATTTTTATTGAGTCGGTAGAATTGGAAAAGATATAATTCCTGGAAAATATAATCTATGTATAAATAATAGTCATAACTTTTAGTAGGTACTCTGTTTGTTTTTATCAGTTTTTTTTAAATATTGATGATCATTAGTGTTATTTACAAAAATATGGAAAAAATGTTTCTTTCTTCACTTTTACTAAAGTGTTTTTTTTTTAATAAATAGGTACATATAAAAACGTATAATTCTCAGTTATATAAGAAATGTAAACGACGATGATGTCTGGAAATGACACCCTTCTCTGTGCATCTACTAATTAACTTTGTAACTATTCGTTTTATAGTTCAATAAAAAACATGTTAAAAAAACAGATTTAGTTTGCTCCCATTTCTTCTCGATGACTGGACTGTTTTCCGAACCGATGGTAGTGTTTTGATGCAAAAAAAAAAACAAATATTGGTAAAAAATTGCGTACTGATTTTTTGGATATTTAAACCTGTTCTGAAATAGTTTAAATTTAATTTGAACATTAAATAATAAAACATCTACAATAAGTAACAATAGTTTATATATCTGACGCCAAATCGTTGGTAAATAGAGACCAGAGGAGAGGAGAAGGTTCATAATAGCTGTGTGCTGCGGCCGCGTTTACACATACTTCATTGCGTTTTTTTTATACGGGTCCCTAATTTTCCTAAAATATTTTAGTACTAAAAATATTTCTCATAAATTCAAACACTTGCCCGTAAAACTGTGGCTTGAATCGAATTTTATTTAACTTTTTATGAGTTTTAATTTTTGTATGCACAACCCTATTTATTTTCGAAAACAAAAGTACCCTAAGTTATACTATGTAACTTCAGCTATCTATCAAAAAAAGTCCATTGAAAATCGGTAAAGCCGTTCCGGCCATTACCCGGAACAAACAAACAAACAAAAACTTTAAAAATTGTATTTTTGGTTTAAGTATCGTACATATATTATTGTTGTAAAAATTGTTATTTTAATATAACAAACATACACTTAAATTTTATTTATTAGTGTAGATAAGTTTAATAGTAATAATTATGTTAATTGTTATTAATTACAGTAGTCGAAAACCTGTATATATTAGTCTCAGTAGTATGAATATAAAAATTTAATTTGGAATATTACATTATTCCAAATATCATAATAAAATATTATGAATATTCAGTTACAATTTAAAGGAAGTATTTTCTTTGCTGTCATGTAAAAGCTTGAGATTTTTACCTTCAATTAAATGGATGTTGATTATTCCGAGTGTTTAAACAAAATACCTACATACAGTTGGAATGACGTAGTTTTTCTTAGTAACGTTAGCTGATATATCGGATAGATTCAAAACGAAGACGTCTCTCGTCGGCCTTAAATAATCATAGATCTATGCCCAGGGAGATGTGAACGACCTCAGTGTAAGGTCATTAAACCGTTTGTTTCGTTCATCGACAATTACCTACAATGTACCTTTTATACTCAGTTAGAAAATACAAAAAAAAAACAAGTGTTGAAACAGAAAAACAAAAAATATAGGGTTCTCTATACATCTCATACATAATATAGAACAAAGTCGCTTACGGCGTCTGTTTGGCTGTTATCCGATAACCTCAAAAAGGGGAATCGAATTTTGATGCTCCTTCTAAAATAGTATATCCCAAATATCCTTTTGCATAAGTATGTATGTAAGAAAAACGTCAAAAATCAATTTTCACCCTTATCTACAAATACAAATAAATAAAATTGAAGTGTCTGTTTGTAATAATAACTGTGACTAATGTACATTAATAACAACTAAACATAAATTATTATATATGTATATACACAATTTTTAAAATTTTATCTGTCTGACGGGACTATTTCTAGTAGATATACGAAGATATAAAGAGTAACATAGACTTATTTTATTTTGAAAGTTGAAACTTATGAAATTTTGTATAAAATCCGATACAATGCGCTAGCTTTCAATATGCTAACAAATGTTTAAATTTGTAAAAAATTGAAGTATCTGTTTGTAATGTAAAAAATAACAATTTTTTTTCAAATACATATAAATGTAAACACGACACCTATAACAAAAATACAATTTTTTTAAATGTTGTCTGTCTGTTTGTTCCGGCTAATCTCCGAAACGGCGGGACGGATTTTGTCGGGACTTTTTTTGGGTAGATAGCTGAAGTTACTCAGGGTAACTTAGGGTACTTTTAATTTTCGAAAATAATTAGGATTCCGCGTAATCAAATAACAACTCAAAGTGCTTGGATGTATGAGATATATTTTTACTAATATATGTTTGTATTAAAAAATTTGTAGGAAAATAGTTTCCGTATCAAAAAAAAAAATTAAAACGCAGTAAAGAATATATGAAAGGCGGGCGCAGCCACGAGCACAGATATAGTTCTTAGGTATAATAGTATACATCATTATAACAAAACGTAATTTTTTAAATATACCAGAGCGAATATTTTTAGATATTGACTAATCTCAGTTAATCATGTTAATATGATTTGTTACTGCCCGCCACATGGCCCTTTGAGTGCATCCAAGTATGGCTGTAGTGTTGTCAGCGTTAAAAAAATAATTTATCCGAAAATACATTTTTTCTAATAAAAATTAATAAGTCGATCATTTTTTAAATTTAAAAGTCGAAAAAATAAACGTAGGGCAAGTGGATTTTCTCTTGAAAAAATGTCTGAATTATTGTTTTAATATTTATTGTGGGTACTGGATTAATGAGTACAATGATATTTAAAAATATTTTTTACTGTTAAATATTTTTTATAGTATAGAAAAATATGTTAATGATATTACGATAGCACTATGATTTAAAAAAGTAACTTTAAAGATAAATAAAACAACTTTATCCTTACACTAGTAGTGTGACCGCGGTTGCGCCCGCTTTTCATATATTTTTCAATGCGTAATATAGTTTTGAATTTTTTTATACGGACCCTATTTTTTTGTCAAAATGACTAATATTAAGCAAACAAATTTCTCTCAAATTCGAATAACTGCAAGTAAAAATGTGCATTGAATCGGATTTTATTCACAATTTCATGAGTTTTCGTTTTTTACGCGCAACCCTAATCTTTCTCGAAAAATAAAAGTAACTTCAGCTATCTACCAAATATAATCTGAATTCTCTAAATTCTGTCTAATATAATAATAAATATAATATTAAATCTAAATTCTCTGGTCTAAATCGGTCCAGCCGTTCCGGGGATTACCCGGAGCAAACGGATAGACAGACAGACAAAAATTTAAAAAATTGTTATTTTACATACAAACAGACACTTCAATTTTATTTATTAGTATAGAGTATATAAGAGGCATCATCTCTCTATATATCCGTTAGTAGGCTTATAACTAAAGAACTACTGAATAGAATGACATGATTCTTTTTTGAAAACCTAAGTTTATTATCGGGTCATGTTTTAATAACTATAAATATACATAATACAGTATATAAGAAAAGTTATGGGAACAATAGCGAATGAAGTCGAAACAAAAATCCTTGCAATATTTTATTGAAACTAACGATTATTTAAGAGACTTGATACATGAAATTATTATAAAATCCTCCTTTTACAAACGGGGAATCTCACGCGGATAGAGTCGCAGCACAATCTACTCATTCTTCTTGAATCATGTTCCAGACATGCAGCCACAGCACGAAATGCCTGATTCTTACGGCCCTTATTTTTACTGTCACTGACTGAAACGACAGTATAAATTGAATAAAACGTTTTTATGTAACTGATAACCGCGACTTCGTCTGCGAACACAAAAAAAAGTCACATCGTGTTAATCACAAAAATTGCAGTTTCCTTAAAACTATAATAACAATATTTTATATATTGAATATAGGATTGAGATAGAAGAGAATTTAGTAGGTTTAGTTGATAAAACTCTGTTTCTGGGTATCTCACTTGATAATAAGTTACAATGGGGTCCACATATTAAAACTTTGGCAGGAAGACTTAGCTCCGCTGCTTTTGCGGTTCGAAAAATTCGCCAGTTGACGGATATTGCTACTGCTAGGTTAGTCTACTTTGCTTACTTTCATAGCTTAACGTCTTACGGTATTTCGCTGTGGGGTACAGCAGCAGAGGTAGAAACCATTTTTACGTTACAAAAGAGAGCTGTTCGAGCAATATACAATATATGGGACCTCGCGAATCTCTAAAGATCAAGTTTCAAGAATATGATATCTTAACTTTGCCCTCCCAATACATTTTCGATAACTGAATGCATATTCGTAAAAATTTGGACAAGCTTGATCTGGTAAATAATCGTCATACTTTTAATATTAGATATAAAGATAATTTGGTCGGTAATACTATTCGCTTTTATAATAAGGTCGCAAAGAACATTACCGATTTACCTAACAATAAGTTGAAGGACCATGTCAAGCATTTCTTAATTTCAAAAGGTTATTACAGGGTGGATCAATACGTGAACGATAGTGATGTCTGGAATTTACACCCATTTCTGTGCTTCCAATAATAACGGTTGTAACCAGAGATGAATAATAATAGTTTATAATAGAGTATGAATTGTACACTTTATTTAAAATTAATATGAAATTTATGTTTTGAATTTTTATAAAAAAAAGAATCAGATCGAGTTTCTCGTCTGCGCTCTTCTCGACTGTGTTACTTTCCGAACCGGTGGAAGTGTTTTGACGTTCATAAGCGCTTTATTAGTGAATAAACTGAATAAAGAATTTATTGATTTTTATTTGATTTTCTGATGTTTTTTTCTTAGATAAAAACCGAGTATCTAAAAAGTAAAATAAAAAAACAATGATCGGAATCTATCCGGTATTGTATTTATATTTTATGTAAATTGATAATCATTTTATTGATTACGCAAGCAATTGATACAAGTCATTGTTTTGTTTCTATTTCCGTAAAGAAATATCTAGCTAGCTAATGCTGTTGACCGGGTGGGCTTTTAGAGCTTCACCGTGACCTTGGGGACGAGCGCTGAAGGCATTCAGCCGCTATTCAGTAATCAGAACAAGGGTTACCAAAGTGGTGCAAACCTCGGCTTGGGCATTACCTGAGTGTTACATTTTTTATTTAATAATTGAAAAAATACTCCTTACACGAATTATATACCTGCGTGTTATGTGCAGGAGTATGTGTGCAGTGTTGTGCGTGTTGTGCGTATAATGCTTATTGCAGTTCAGTGTCACCGTATCGCGCTGGGAGTGACGTCATAAGCCTCCCCAATTGGGGAACAAAACACGTCTTGGGCCGTCACTGGAGGGGAACCCGGTGAGCAAGAGCAAAGTTAGCCGCGCGTTCCCGTGGCGGGTACAACGGTTACGGTTAGGCGTCAGCACGCAAGTATATGCGAGTGATGTTATCGTCGGGGTCGGTCAATACGTTACGCGGTTGTCGCATCTTGAGGAGAGCGTTCGGGTCGGGTGAGTACGAGACGGCTTGTACTATAAGGGGGTTCGGGTGTGTGTTTCTGTGCGCTTTGAGATTTGTTTTATTTTCTTAAGGTTTTCCTTTGATTTATCTACAACCAGGTCATAAATTAGCCCAGTTACGAGTACTAATTAGGTAGTTCAGAATTAAAGGTTAGGTAATGAGAACGTATATGTTTTTCTACTATTTACTACTACCACTTGATTATTGTCCATTTGTGTCAATGATGTGGTAAATAGCATTACAGTTTGAAACTATTAATTGTACACGAGACATATAACTATATTTTAACGTTTATTTACTGTATTATATATTTACTGTATTACTTTTCTTTATATTTTATCAAGTGTGAAAAATCTCAAACATAAAAGTAAGTTTTTATAACTGGCAACATAACTGTTTTGACGAGTGAGGATAATCGACCTTGCACTGTAATTCGATATACACACATTGGTTTTTTTTAACTATCAATGCCAGCTTTATTAAGAGTTGATCTTATCGTGTACTATTGCAGCGCGTGGTTGCACTCGTGTATTTACTAATCTTATCAAAATTTATATACAATGCGTTTCAAATAAGAATGTGCATGGACGCAAAACAATGCATATTTAAAAGTGTTAATAATTAGGTAAATAATTCCCTAAAAAAAAAGAAAAACTATGCAAATATTTTTGTTGCTGTGCATACTTTATTATCGATCTTTGACAGATCAAGGTCATTGAAACACATTCTTATTTGAAACGCATAGTATTACTACTTATTCAAAACTATAACAATAATACTTTGGTTTTTACGTCTATAAAAAACAATGCTTTTATGTTTGTTTCTTAGTTCATTTATAACTCTACTACCACTAAACCTATTATTTTTAAACTAGCTCGCGTGTCATATGTTCTTTAGGTCTGAAGTGGAAAAGTGCATATTAATAAAAAAAACGAATTAATTAAATTTTGTCTTTTTATTAGCGGAAAAATGTACATAAGAGTAAATACAAAAAAGTAGAAAGGTTCGATGGAAGCCAAAAAATATTAGGTGCAATTGTTTTATCAACTTGGAGTAAGAAATAATCTCTTTTTATTCAAGATAACTTTGGCGATTAGCTGAAGACTGGGTTATATATTTTGTTATTGCGTTAACTTCAGTTTCACATTTTGCAATGACTTAAATTTTACATCAGAATAGTGCCAATATTTTGTCTCCTGTCCCAAACTTATACAACATTCACGTAAACCTTAAATATTTCCATGCTAACTTTCATCCCCTATTGTTATTTTACACCCTTGAGGGTAAAACTTTCACAAACTTTTAATGTCATATTTATTTATATCGAATCAACAGCTTAAAAAAATAAGTTTTAAGCTTCTAGCTCTAAAAATGACGATTCTTCCATACAACTTTTCATCCCCCTTTTCAACTACTTACAACCCTTTTTTCATTATAAAGTAGCCTATGTCCTTTATCAGGCTCTAGACTATCTGTGTACCATATTTCATTTAAATCGGTTCAGTAGATTTGGTGTGAAAGCGCGACTAACAGACAGACAGACTTTCGCATTTATAATAATAGTAAGGATCATAGATGTATAATACACACACGGTTTTAGAAAGTTTAAATATATTACTTAATATTAATTAAACCTTTTAGTAATTTTACTGAAAAATATTTATTATAAAAAAAGTTTTTTCCCGCGGCTCAACTCGAGTGCAAGCAACTCAATTCTTCTCAATTCACCTGTTAACTGTACAATGTGCTTTAAATACAAAATAAACTTTACATATGTATAAAGATACTTAAGAGGATATGCGAGCGGCGTTTATTCTAGACAAACGTATTCCCCTGTTTCCTCCCCGAATAATAGCATTATGGTAAATATTTTTGTACCTTATAATATATATTCACCACCGCCATGCCCGTTACGTGATTTTTTTCCATAAATCAATTATTATATTATAGTTTTAGATAAGAAGTGAAATTTAAATGAAACAAAAATAAATAGTTTAATGTTGGATCAGTTAAGATCAACAGGAACCGATTCTAATAAACCCCAGTAGATAACAACACCACACGGGGTCTCACACTCGTACGCAGTATGAAAGTCAGTCATGGTGCTCTAGCATGGCACTCCGCACAGGGCACGCCGCACGTACGGTGTACACATGCATAACCACAAACACATACGCACAAAAAACTTATTATGGATTACACTCATTCCCGATTACCGCTGTTAAGTTAAGCACATGATGTATCCTACCTGCACGAGAGCTCCACAGGACAGGCGTTATGACCTTAGTGAGAAGATCTAAGGCAAACCTAATGTAAGCCAAAACAATCACATTACTATATTGTAAATATATAATATATATTGTATATAATATTACCTTTGAAAATGAGAAAAAAAATGCTTAATTTTTACCGTCGATTAAGAAAATATGATACGCCGCCGAAGCCGCGCTCACACGGCTAGTGTATAAATAAATATGTAGTGATATGGTGATCGAGCCTTTTATTTGTCGGTATTTCCTGGAAATATTTTATTGAATCTCTGCAATTCAATTTCATTCATGCGTTGTCATTGTTTGGAGTGAATAAATTTGATTTGATTTAATTTTTTTATTTATTCGATTTTGTATGTGGGCACATATTTATATTCTGTTCTCGTTTCTTTTGTGTTTTCCCCGCTGAGTAATTTCGGGTTAGGATTAAGACATGTTAATCTAAAATGTCTGTTTGAAATGCCAAACATTTTTTTTACTAAATAGATATGAATGTATTTACTACACCTATACCAAAAATACAATTTTTTACAATTTTGTCTGACTGTCTGTTTGTGATGGGTAATCTCCGGAACGGCTAGACGAATTTTGACGGGTCTTTTTTTGGTAAATAGTTGAAGTTACTCCACGGACCTTAGGGTACTTTTAATTTTCGAAAATAATAAGGGTTCCGCGTAAAGAAATAAAACTCATAGAAGTTTGAATAAAATCCGATTCAATATTCAGTATTACAGTTTAATTAATGAAAAATATTTTTAATTTATCTTTGTATGAAATTTTTTTTTGGAAAATAATAAGTGTTTCGTATGAAAAAATTAAAACGCAGTCTAGAATATATGAAACGCGAGCGGAGCCGCGGGTAGACAGCTAGTATTATCATAAATCCCATATTTAATTGTAATTATTTAACAACGGGTTTTCACGCTTAAACTTCCCGTTTCTTATTCCGGCGTGTCGGCTGGGTTTCACCAACCGTGGTCACGGGCTGACCGGCGGTGCTCGGTGTCGCCTGCTGCGTTGAGGGGTATTTTGATGAACTGCCTCCGATAAAACCCGTTGTTAAATAATTGTATTTAAATATAGAACGCGAATATTTAAAAACTTAGAAATCTCATGTTATTAAGTAGGATATTCGAGGCGATGATGGTAGTGTAGTAGAATCCGTGTAGATTGACCTGGCTTCAAACCCAAGTGTTCGACTCTTTAATTAGCCTGAGCTTTCGGTAAAGGAAAACATCGTGAGGAAATCAATGTATGTTGGTAAGGCATTTTCTAATACCCGGCTTGTTAACAACCATCATCAAGTTAAAAACGATGATGGCTTAGTTGGTAGTGGGGTTGAATTTCGCATCTTTGGACGCGGGTTCAAACACACCTATCCAACTACAAAATCAGCCTGAGCTTTCGGTGATGGAAAACGTCGTGAGGAAATCATAGCATGGTGGTAGGGCATTTTCTAATAATGCCCATCTTGGTAGCTACCACCCTCAAGTTTGAATACCTTTCGCCAAATACCAATAAGTGTATTCCGCCAGCGTCACTTGAGAACCAGTAGAGTTAGTGTGTTTACCATCCTGGAGCAGATCATCACTTAACATCAAGTGAGATTGTGGTCAAAGCACTGAGCCAATACTATGTAAAATAAAGTATGAAAATTTGTCGCTAAGAAACTATTGGTAAACTCCGGCAGCATCACTCGAGAGCCAGTACCTCTAGCCTTAATGTGTTCATTATCTTGGACCTCACTGTCACTTGATATCAGCTGATATTGTGGTCAAAGTCCAGTATTAAAAAATAAATTTCATATAAACTGATTTTCATGTTATAAATCAAAATTTTATTTTTATTATGAATGATATAACTCATAATTATATTTTGCCAAACTTGGATCCCCTGTATCTTGGCAGTAGGCTTTTTTTTTATTATTTAGTCCCCTTACATCTCAGACATAATCCGAGTTTTGTTTACTTTTTTTGTGGCTTTCCCCTGTTTTTTTTTTCTTTTTTTGTGCCTTTATTATCTTCATCTTATTTTTATTTTACAATATTATTCTATTTCTTATCTATGTGTTCCTATTGCGTTGTGGTTATATCGAATCTTTATATTTACTTAAATCCTATTTCTAATTTATAATCCTTCGCATTTGACACACACAACATATAATACACCTTCAGTTATTCATTTATTAGTAGGCAGTGGGTTTGGTTCTGTTGAAAAAGCCTATTTGTCGTTTCAATATATTAACATATAGATATTTAATAAGATGTGTAAATAAATTTAAGGTGAACCCAACTAATAACGTATGTATGTGTCAGAGTGTACGAGCGTGTATGTATTTAGGATTTATGTTTATTAATTTAAAAAATATAGCATTAATTGCTGTTTGTTTTATTTATGATTGAGTTTCTAGCAAAAACTTTCTCAATATTTTTTAATTAATTTTGTCGAAGGATAAGGAAGGTGGAAAAAGTTACAAACCTCGTCTTATTTGAAATAATAGAAATAATTTATTGTAAATCAGAAAATAGGACCCCCCCAGTAAATTGGCCATAGACCCCGCGCTATTTGAATCCGACTCTGGTCAAACATAATCCACAGTTAAAATATTAAATACATAAAAACATAAGGAAGTGGTACCACAATTTTGACGTTATTTTATCGTCTATTATATCTGATGTAAGATTGGAAAATGGTGGAAAGTGGAAAGGTATGACGGCGGCTTCGCCCGTACATAACAGTGTCTGTTTACACGGGACCCTAATAATTTTCGAAAAAATACAAGTTACACAGCATAATTAAAGCCATCTCCCAGAAAAAGTCCTATCAAAATCGGTCCGCCTTTTCCGGAGACTAACCGCAACAGTCAGACAAAACTGTGTGTTTGGTGTTACAACAGACACTTCAATTTTATTTATATGCATAAATAGATATAATATAAGCATGAGTAAGTATTTTCGTGCCGATTTCATTTAATATAATTGTCGTAACTATTTCCATGTCCAAACCAACGTAAGAAAGTATTTATAAAAAATTTAATGTTTGAAAACAGCATCATGTAAATCGATTTATTGGTTTTCTGGTTATAAAGAGACTCGATGACAGAGAGGCTTTGCTTTTAATGGGTTTTTGGACCTTGAAGGAATTAATCTGTAAAATTTTCTAAAAAAAAAACAATCTACATTCAATATGCCATGTATCAAAAATTTATAGCCCGAGCTTGGTTAGTATCCACCTTCAAATTGTGAATTTGTCACAGTGATCAGTTTTTTTTTGGTAGGAAAAACTATTTACCTGGATAGTTTAGACAGTTTATGCGCTAGTCTAAAATCAGATGAGATTATGGTCAACCATCAATGGTCGTAGATAAAAAAAATCCTTGTAATCGTAATCACAATGATTCGAAAATATAAACGCAACTTCAATAAAATAATCTAGTTCTAAATGCGTTGGCTGGTAGGTTCTGATGTGAATAAATGAAAAATTTTCATCACGTATGCAAATCAAATGCAAATGAAATTTATGTAATAGGATTATTTATTTATTCACAGAAATAATACACATAAATTTAAATGTGCTTCCACGGCAATAAAACATTACAGTTACAGTTTACTATTGTACTATTGAATAAAATAAATGCGAATAAACAAGGTAGAGGTACATGTGCGCAAGTATTTCGTTCATTAAAAATAGTTCGACAAGACGCGAACGATGTTGCTTCGATTCATTCAATGTTCAGTCAACGAGCGTGTTTAGCGGCGCACGCTTGGTTTTATGACGTATAAAACGCGCCAAAAATGTTATTAAAATGTATTCTCGCGTTCGTATTATTATGGCAAACGATTTACGCGCACAATTACAACTGCAGCCGGCGTTCTGCTACTCTATTACTTAAACGATCGACCTACGAATTCTCAATGAAAATATTACAGCGAGTCGCTTACGAATCTGACGGGCATTTCGTCTTCTTCACCGCTATCCAGCTGGCTCCAGCTGGTCTCATTAGCCGAAGGCGCTAAAGGTAGAAGTCTAAGGGAGATATGGCGAGTGACAAGACATCATAGGAACCGTTGCTTCAAAAGGAAACTCAGTACGATTCTGTATCAAATGAACAGGGATTTACGATTCGAATCGAGGAGACGAAACCTGATAATCGTCGACAAAGTGATGGGTGTCAAGCAGAAGTTTATACGTGAAGTCCAAAAGTTGTACGGAACGAAAGTTCTATTGTGTGATTTTAATAACCCATCACGGTCTGCGAGCCTAGTGAACAAGATAGTAACGTCTTCGACAAACGGGAAAATATCTGAAATAGTTTATTATGATGATTTCGTAAATACATTATTACTTATGAGTGATGCAGCGTATTTCAAAAATGCATGGCGATACCCTTTTAATACAGTGCATACGAAACACCAGCCGTTTTACTTGAGGAATGATGTAAAGCTAGGTGACGTGTTGATGATGAACCAGATGGGTTATTTCAACATAACAGAATTTCCATTGATAAACGCAAGGGTTTTAGAGTTGCCCTGTATGGACGCTAGAATTTCGATGCTTGTGTTTTTACCTATAAGGGATATGTGGGTTGGTGATATGTTTCATTCATTACAGAAGATACAGCTGAGTTCAATATTTAACATGTATAAACGGCAAGGCGTAAGATCTGTGAATGTGAGCTTACCGCGTTTCGAAATTAAGACAAACGTCGAGAACATACCAGAACTTTTATACGATATGGGAGTTAAGAGTGTTTTCGATCCAGACCAAGCTGAATTCGGTCGTATAAGTGATTTTAAATTACATGCATCGTTGATAACGCAAACGTCTGACATAGAAGTGACGGAAAAAGGCGTATGGGCTAGAGAATCTCCCGGTTTCTTAGTAGCTGATAATAAAACTATAAATTATGCCGCTAACAGACCTTTCGCGTTTATGATAGTCGACAGGCCAACTGAGTTTATATTATTTGCCGGTGTATATTCGTCTCCTTCTATTTATTAGTGTTTGTGAGAGATGGTGATAAATCGTTTGAGTCTAATCATGTTTTGATGTACTTTCTAAGTATCTCTGATGTTGTATTTCTCGATGTTTGACAGACTGGTGAATATCACGGGCTGATACAGTGAATACTGGATACGTAGTATGGGAATATGTAATTAGGGTTGTTAATTTAAATATTGCATTTTCGAACTCGGCTACTGGAGAAATTACAGCATTTAGGTAGAGTTGTATAATATGACGTTATTTATTAAAAAATAAGAAACCAAATATATTAAATACATTTTTAAGTAAGTACTTACATATAATTTATTTATTCAAATAATATTATGTAGAATTCTAATATCTAACGTTTGTGAAATAAAGATGTTACACGTTTTTAATTTTTTTTTTATAAACTTTTATGGAGTTTAAGGTGGGATGGTTTATTAAAAAAATAAATATTTATTCAATAACTAGTATTAAATTAATGCAAATAAATATATCATTTTATTGTAATTGTGACAAGTGCATGACAAGTACATACCTACTATACTAATATACTTGACAATTTTTATGTTTTCAATATATAATTATTTTTCGGAAAAATAAACCTGTTTATATTTAGGGAACAACAAGTTAATATGTCAGTATGATTTACGTTTTTATCTTATTTGTTTCATTAGCAAATTAATCGAATGAAAAAATGTAATATTACTGAACGGATGGCTTCTCTAAGTATTTTATCAGTTTTAATTTCACGCTTTTATTTGAATTCTTTATCATTGTCCTTTTTGGTATATCTCTAACTTATTGTACAGTTTAGATAAAATATTTTAACGATAGGATACATTATTCAATGTTATAAAATGCATATTGACACCGGGCAGGCAAAATATCTGTGAGTTACACAAAAAATATGTAAATCGGATTAGTGCTTCTAGAGTTATAAACCAACTTACGGACATATAGAGACATGTTGCTTATATTATAAGACTTAGAAGAGTATATTTTCAATTATTCGTTCTTGTTATTTAAATAAATTATTTAAATCCTAACTGCCACAAGTATTTTATTTATACGTGTTTTTTTAATACACTAAATTATGCTAACGAGTAATTAATTATTCGTTGTGAAGGAACTCTCATGGACTAATTGCTATAGCATTGTAAGTAATGATCTAATTCTTGCAATAGATTTATGTTCTAAAGGTTTAGTGAGTAAGTAATTAATTAAAGCGGATTTTATAAAATGTAAGTAATCATTTATAGACGACAAGAGAATAATTTTTGCAATGATAAAACCAAAATTAATGAAAACATTAACTACTTGCTTCGTTAACAGATATTTTTATATTTATTTTATGTTCTGCTCGCGACTTCGTCCGTATTGCCTTTAGAATCAAGTCCATAGTGTTAATGTAAATTGTAGGAGATTATTCTCGCACTTTTTTCTAGGATTTTCGAAGATCCGTTTTTTTTTCGTTTACTTTTTACTTTACATGTATCTTTTTAAGTTTTAGCCTAAGTAAGTTATGACTATTTATTAGCGACTTAGTTACAAAATATAGATTTTATCCACTAACACAAAATCTTAATTAACATACAAACTTTCCTTGTAAAAATATCTAACTTCTGGTGAAAATTGCATCAAAATTCGTTAAGTGTTTTTATAAACTTTAAGCTACTAAAGCACTATAGAATATAGATGAAAGGCAACTTCTTTCTGTCTGTCTGTTTTGTAACATAGAAACCACTGAATCGAAATACGCTATTATTTTATTATTTTTAGTAAAATAGTTTTAGTAAATATTTTGTAACATTGTATGATTTATATATGTATAAATAGGCAGGAATAAAATCAAGGCATTCTTCGTCGCTGTTTATCTACCGATTTTCTTTCATATTTTTTGTTATCAATAATATTATTAGAATACTGTTTTTCTCTCAATCTTTTGAGGGGAGTGATTGGCATAATCAGTACACTTGGCAGGCAGGTTGGCGATCGCAGTCAGGTGTTTGTAGTACTTAGAGGATGCTCCTGCCCATTTTCTGCTTTATCCCTTAGTCGCCTTTTACGTCACCCACGAGAAGATATAGGGTGGTACTACACAGGATTATACTGAAATAAGATGTACATAAATGGCTACAGGTACATTCTCTGTTAGGGACCGTTCAGTATTACATAGGCATTGATGGGTGGCGGGGAGATACTTTGCTTATTTTTGCCAAAACGTAAACGATGTTTGCATATTTATTTATACAAAATAATGTTTATTGTTAAATTAGATGTAAGAGGTTTTACTTACTATTAAATTTAGCTTGCGTGATACTTAAACGGCCTCTTAGCAGTTTACCTAAGCGTAGTTAGTTGCAATGAATACGTTTAGGTATTTAGAGCTAGTAGTAAATTAATATTCCGTTTGGTTAGCATGTTCTATTCAGTGCGATCAGTTCCGTGTTTATTTTAATGTTTAGATTGCCTAGGTTCTGTATATATGTAGTACATATCTACCTATGTGTTTACGTTAAGATAAATCCGGACGTGAGATCAAACCCGACAGAAACTGTTTGTTTTGCAAATATATGAAACTTTTAACGATTAGAGGGTACAGTTAAAAACATTTATTCCTTACTGAATTTTATTTCAAAGCGATGATGGCGCAGTTGGTAGTTCGGCCGGCGTCTGCGTCAATGAACGTAGGTTCGATTCCACCTATACAACTGAAAAATATCTGCCTAAGCGTTCGGTGAAGGAAAATATTATGAGGAAATCACCCTCAAGTTTGAAAACCTGTCGCCAAATACCAATAGGTGTGTTCTGGCAGCATCACTTGAGCACCAGTACCACTACGCTTAGTACGTTTGCCATCGTGGATAAAAATCGTCAAATACTGTAACTTTTTTATGCTAAGAAATTTGTCTTACAGATTTTAACTAAATTTTACCAAAGGAATTTCACTTGTGACACGTATACTCTGTATATTCTATTTTTTTTTAATTGTCTGTCAATGCTTTAACCATAATCAGACCTGATGTTAAGTGACGATGTGTTCCAGGATAGTAAACACACATCCTAGAAGTACTGGTTCTCAAGTTATGCTGCCAGTGCACATCTATTGGTATTTAGCGATAGGTTTTCAAGCTTGAGGGTGGTAGCTAACCAGGAAGGAATTATTTTTAAATGCCCTACCACCACGCTGTGGGTTCCTCAAGATGTTTTCCTTCATAGAACGCTCAGGTTCATTGTAGAGTTGGACAGGTCGGTTCGAACCCGCATACATTGACGCAGGAATTCGACCGTATCACCATTGAGATATCTCATGGCTTGAAATTGTCATAACGAATCGTACATTAGGCGATCCTGAAATTGTTGTTTTCTATTCTTACCATTCTATAAATGTAGCTGCCAGAGAATCATATATGTCCGATATAAAACGGTAACTTTCTTGAATTTACAAAAATATCTTAAGTAAACTGTGGCAATATTCATGTAATATTTTACATCACTGTTTAAATTTTATATGATTTTTTTTGTAAACTTAATTTTTTTTTAGTTTGTATTCTAAGATGAGATTAAAAAAAAAAACAATTTTCTTTGATAATACATTTTTTTTATTTTAAACGAATACATTACAATATTTATTAATAATAATCATTTATAACAATATCTCTATTAATGACTAGTATCACAATAACAGCCTCTTAATTATTATAATATTGTGGCACATAATATTTAATTTTTATTAGTTATTTAATTTAATTAATAATTTTAATATATAATTTTAATTTTACCATCCTATTGATGCTTGGTAACGTTTGAATCATGACACGATATATTAGATAAACAACGCCCAGTACTACTGAGTATTTAAAGCAAGTTCCTGATTATAATTAATAAAAAAAAGTCTTCAACAACAAAGATGGAGTTTTCCCATTAATAATAATGTTTGATAGATGATGTCGAAATTCTTATCGCTTTTTAACAAATTTAACGTCTATTAGGTCATCTTCAAGTAATCTTACCAAAGTTTAAAGTAACTGGTAAATACACCAAGTGTTACCTTGGTTGAGTAACATAAACGAACCAAGAATGATAATCGGTTGTAACTTGTTTGATACTTTATCTATTTAGGACCAGTTTACTGTTACGGCAATATATAAATACGGTTTTATTTATCAAGAAATAATAGAAATCGATTTAAGAAAAAGTTACAAATATAATTTATCTAATTCAAATAAGAATTATATTTTTATATATATTAAAATATTCACCATTCTGTCGAAGTAAGTTCGAAACTTAATTTAATAAATTCATTATGATATGATGTATGATTTTTATAACCGATTTTCTGTCTCGACGAATGTGGTTTGTGAGTTCTAAATTACACAATTCTTGTTTAACCCCTTGAGCACCTTCCTGGCGTTTACGCCAGCTTTCCATTGTTTTCCTATTGTCTTTCTATTGTTTCATTTTTATGGGTACTCGACACATAAGCTCATTTATAGGCAACCCATAGCACATGGAAAACTTGCAGATGTATTTTCCCTCGTGAGGGAAGAAGGTACAAATATGACCTTAGTTAACATGAAATAGTTAAAAAAAAAACTCATCATAAACAATTCTTCTGTTTTTAACACATATTAGAATGTTTTTTAATAAAACTGTTTTGAGCAAAATCGTTTTTTTATCTGACAAGCTGGCGTACTGCGTTCATTACATCTAAATTAAAGATTTTTCTAGTCTCGAGACATATTGGAATATTGTTTACTAACATTTGACAAGAACCCAACCAGAGACTATTCAGTTAACCAACGATTTACTGATCGAAGATATAATAAAACTGTCAAACGAAAATAAAAATTCTTACGGTACTTTTACTCAGCGTTTTAAATTAATTAACTAAAATTATTACGAAATGTATTTGTCGATAAATTATGAAGACGTTGCATTCAGAAAATAGCTCATACATACATAAACTAATGTTATTTTATAAAAAAAATAGTGTTATTTGTTGTAAAAAATAATCTTATTTAATTATGGTAACCCTGTCTAATAATAACCAGTAAGAATAGTTAATCTCGATGGCATTCCGTTCATGTACTTGGACAAAAAATATAATAACAATGTTAATTATCAGTTTTGTATAATTTAATTAAATATATCGCTTATGATCTTATCTCAAAAATATACAATATACAAAAAAATGTATATTAAATATGATTAGTATCAAGATTGATTTAGCCAAAGCGAATAGCGATTTTTTCTTGTTTGTTTACTTCTTAATTTTATACGCCGGGCGAAAAAAAATTGAATATTGTTCAATGCTGGTTATTTTAAGAACAGTTAGTATATTAACGTCATTTTTAAAAACTGTCCGCTTTGCCTAAAAATAACAGTTACCAGAGATTACAGACTATTTATTGTCCGTTCATTGACTTTACAAATATGATCCATCACTTTGGGTTAATCTGAGTATCAATATAATGATACGGTTTTTCGTGTTCGCACG
This sequence comes from Samia ricini, assembly GCA_014132275.2. Taxonomy (NCBI): domain Eukaryota; kingdom Metazoa; phylum Arthropoda; class Insecta; order Lepidoptera; family Saturniidae; genus Samia; species Samia ricini. Next base: position 18,672,148 of record AP028163.1, read on the forward strand.
TGCTTCACTTGAAACCTGCTGAACTGTTTTGAATTTAGCATTAAAAATGGAGTAGACGTGCTGGAAACGGCTACAAATAATTTTGCTTAGTGGTTAATTGTAAGAATCAAAATATTAAATGGAAGTTTGTGAAAAGAAAATAATGTTATGTTTTTAAAATTGGAAAGCTTTACTTCACTTTTGCAGCTTCACCGAACTTTTGGGGCGAGCGCTTATAGTTTCGCACACAGCGGGCTGTCAGGACGCCGGTGCGATGTTTCTATGTGAAGAAACCATTCAGCCGGGAGAGGGGTGACTAGCGCAAGGGCACCAAAGTGGTACGGAGCTCGGCTTGAGCTCCTCTACCTCCTCTGGCTAAGGGTAACTACGGATATCAAGGTCCCTTACAAAACATATGACCTGCGTAGTATCTAGAAGTGTAGAGTGCAGTGTAATGCGTTTTATGCCACTGTATGCTGTGTAGCTGTATCACGCTGGCGGTGGATACAAGAGCGTCATCAATTGGAGTTCGGAGTAACTCCTTGGCCGTTGCCAGTAGGGCTCCGGTGTGTGAAATTTTGAAGTCGATGATGGCTCAGTGAGAGTGTGGTCAGATACAGCATCAATAGATGTAGATTCTAAACCAACCTATGTTATTATATTAGCCTGAGCTTTAGGTGAAGCATGGTGATATGAAGATTTCTAACACCCGCTTAGCACTCATAGGCTAAACCTCTAGGCTTAGAAAATCATCTTAGCCCTCACTTTATATCAGGCGATATTGTGGTCAAACCAGTGATGATGTAAACCCAGCATTTACATGAGCATGTAAACAGTATAAACAATCAATAATCCAATACCTAATATACATACCTATAATCGTAACGTTATCTTTTATAGGCTTTAACTCAACACTTATTCGAGTAATAATAAATGCAACTGTAAATTTACTAATTTTCACCACACAGCGGACGGGTCGGGACACGAACGCGATGTTTTTACAGAAGACATCGCGTCGACGTGAACCAAGCGCGACCTCTTCTATAGTAAAAGCGTGCGGCGTTCCGAACCGCTCGCTGTGTTGCGAAACCATAAACAAATCGGTTAGATAATTAAGGAGGATATCCTAGCGGCATTTATTTCATAGAAACGTAATCTCCTGTTTCCTACCTGGATAATAGCATTATGGTAAATGTTTTCGTACCGAATAATATATATCCACCACCGCCTTTGCACGTGCTTTTTGATTTTTTTCATAAATTAGTTATTGTATAATAGAAACTAGGTGCCTTTGTAAAAAAGAAAAAAATGCTCGACTTTTCTATCATTTTCAGACGTTCGTCAAACAAATTTGATGGAAAAAATTATAGGTATAGCCAGTCTTTATTATTCTAAAATTGAAAAATAATTAAAAATGAAAAGTAATATATGTGTTTTGTAGGCAAACCCTTTTTCTCGGATCCCAAGTCAAGGCAACTCTACTACAGACAAAATCTATTCCAGTTAAATTGTTGGTTACAAAACAGGTAAAGTGGTAATAATTATTTTTAAATTGTATGCATAAACAACTGTATGTATAAAATTATTAACAACAAAGTTTGTTTTCTTTACATAGCAGAAATACATAACATACTAGCTATCCCCGTGGCTAAGGTCGCGTATCAATTTTCTATTTCGGAAAATTTTCTACACTGCGTCAATATTTAAATATGCATTTTTAAATATGCAATGGAAAATATTTTTTTATTGCTAATTATTTTTATTCTCGTTTCTAGGATTTAAAAAAAGAAAAAGAGCCAAGTAAAAAAGCAGACTCTTTTTACTAAAAGAGAGCGCGCCTACTTTCAAGTTTAGTTTGTCCACAATTTCATGAATTGTATTTTTTTACAACAAATTCTAATTATAACTCTAATAGTTCACTTATTTTCCTTAAAAAAATGACATATTATCACTTTACCTATCTTTCTGAAAAAACCTCGTGAAAATTGTTGCAGCTATTATGGATGTTAACAGGAACAAACAGGCATAGAGACAGAAAGATATAAAATTTAAAACTTTTTGGGGTATGTACTGTATGAATGAATTCCTATCTATTTAATAAAAAGTTGTTATTTTGACATTACAAATATACACTTCAATTTTATTTATTTGTATAGATAATAATAGGCTACCTAGTGTAATATATACAAGATAAAATCTTCATTGTGTTATTTAAAAATAAAGGTTAACAACCATTGTCTCTCAAAAGACAAAATTAAACTACTGAGGTCACCTTGAAATGTAAAGTCATACATAGATCGCACCAGCTGTTTTAAGTTTAGACCACTTTATTCAATTACTAAGGTGATTTTACATCGATTTAAAATATCTTCCAGTGTTACAATTCCATTGTAGATAACTATAAGTATTGAATTGAGAACCATATCAACAAATAGTAGGACAAATTAATTCATCTGTTTATATGTATAATAAAAAACAGTAAAAGAACAAAGACTGCATATTTAATATATTTGAGACTAGCGATTCAACCGGGTTTTGCACGAGTATATAGAAATTTGTAATTTGAAGAAAAAAATGTCTTTGTTACTCGTTGATACTGTAGTTTTTTAACGATGAGATATAAATAAAAACAAAAGAAAACCCAACAGTACTTTCCCTTGTAAAATTGTATCCACAAACCCTGTAGGTATACAAATAAATAAAATTGAAGTGTCTGTTTGTAATATAAAAAATAACTTTATTACCAAATACATAAGAATGTAAGTGTAACAGTAAACGAAATGTTTTAAATGTTTATCTGTTTGTTTCGTTTAATCTTTGGAACAGTTGGGTCGATTTTATCTGGACTTTTTCTGACATTTAGCTGAAGTTCAGGCGCGTAACTTAGGCGTACTTTAATAAATACTTTAAAGAAAAATAATTAGGAATCTGCGTAACAAAGGAAAAAACTCATGAAATTTTGAACAAAATCCAATTTAGTGAACAGTTATATTGGCAAATGTTTGAATTTGTGAGAAATATCTTTTTTCTCTGTCAGTACTTAATGTGTCGAGTACCCATAAAATGAGACAATAGGAAAACAATGGAAAGCTGTTGTAAACGCCAGGTTAGTGCTCAAGGGGTTAAATAATTTTGGACCTGTATGAAAAAGTAAGGTTCATATGTTCCAACTTCCCTTCAATTCTAAAAATTTATCACCCACTGAATAATTGTTCGGAACATAAAATTTGATACGCGAGTGGAGCCGCAGTAACATCTAGTATAAGATACATATAGGCGATAATAAATCTGATATAATAAATAAATCATTGTCCATATGGGAGCGGAAACGGGCGGCGCGGCTAGTATATTTATAATTTGAATTCCGATAGACGCGTACCTATGTCTAGAATATAACGTACGGAACCTGTTTGACTAGCTTCATAGTACCCAGTAAACTATCATCTTGGAGAAATTATTATTTTACAGATAGTGTAATAAATCAAAGGCACATACAAGGTATTACCCGCGACATTCTACAAATTATATAATAACCTTAAATGGTTATAGATAACTGAGGGCATTTAGTACCTTAATATAAAAAATGATATATTTCTGTAAAGAAAACTTTATAAAACATAAACATAGTCTACCTATGTGTGTCTTTTATGATTTTTTTTTTTCAGAAAATTATATGCAATTTATAAACAATTGAAAAAATATCTGTACGATTGTAGTAAGAAATTTTAAATATATTTCACATAATTAGTAATTAGTTAGTATTTTGACGTTCATAAGCGCCTTATTTATTGCCTAAATTAAATTTAAAAAAATGTTGAAATAGAATTTTTTGAATATTTGTATTGTACCTTGATTGTACACACCATATTTGCTATATAATATTGAAAAAGTTCAAAATACCTATTAGTGTTACCACATCAAATTTATATATTACCCAAAGTATGTATGTATTGAGTTTCTGATTAATTTAAAACTTAATTCCATATATATACATTGAATTGCGATTTTCATTATAGTTAAAAATTAATAAACAATTTTCAAAACCTTTTAAAAAAATAACAGTTATGAAATGGAACTCAAGGAATACTAGATCCAAAAATATATTTCAATTTTATAATAGTATGTGATAATTTTCATATTTACAAAACTAGACTCAACACGATTCTTCGACTGAAATCGAATTTAATGTCTTTTTTTCTACAATACTATTTTTAATCTAGCAACTATATTTAAAAAAATACTTATTAGACCTTACAAATTAAGGTTAACGTTGTTAATATATTTCTATTATTACTTACAATTATGTAACATATTATTTTCGTTTATACTTTTCAAATAATACAAGATTATTTTTATGTCTTAGCCTTAAATATTTGTGTAGAGTTTTCTCAGATTTTGACTGACTATACGTAATACTCGCGTAAGATACAGAATAACTAATTCATAGACATTATTTAAGGGAATATTGCTCCATCTACCACCAAAGTAAACAGGAATGCGGTTCATCTAATAGTAATCGACCACTGCAACATTTAAATGTAATAATGTCTTACAAGACAGGCTAAAATATAGAGCTACACGCTCAACATTTTTTTAAAAAAACTTAATACTAACATTTTAGGGTTAAAAACTATACGCATAAACATACTTAAATATATTAATCTGAGCAAAAACATTTATAATATTCGTAATTTCATATTAAATGCGCTTAATAATGTTTTTCATAAAATATAAAACATTTCTTTATATATTTTAAAATGATATTTTTTTTGTATATTTTAATTAAAGAAAGTCATATCTTAAAGTAATGCATAACGAAATGATGCATACGTAAAAGTGTACATATTGTATTGAGGTATTGGCTTTCTAATTTACTTGAGTTAGTATCGGTAGTTACATCTTTAAGGTCAACAGAACATTGTAACTCCGATGACCCCTCCGTTATATGACCTTTTTCTGATTTTTTAAAGTATTATTTAGGTAAAAAAATTGGTTTTCCGATATATTTATTTATATATTTGAACGCCATTGATTTCTACAATTAACAAATATGACGTCAATCTTATACATATTTGAAATTATTGTCCAATGCATTCGTATTCTACTGTTGGCGAAACTTGGTCAGATTGAAATGCGTGTAAAGGCATGCACAGAAGTGATTTTTTAAAATTAGAATCATACTATAGTAGGCAATTAAAATTTAAACTATGTATATGACAATTTATATATGTATATTAATTAACGTTGTTTTGGCATGAGAAAACATGCAAGAAATTTCTCAGAAACAATCTTCAAAACGGCCAAGACACACCGGCCATACTGTATAACTTGTAGCAAAAGTCAAAGGCCGTTTTTGCCTTCACGGTATACATGTAGTACCGTATACATTAAATAATCATCGAGGTGATAGGATATACATTTGGCTCGTCAGACGAAATGCAATAATTAAACAAAAAATTGATACAAATCAAGACAAGTCAAAATTACATTTTAGTCAAAAATATCTAATTTAAAAACTAATATTTTATAGAGTACCTAACAAATATTTAACAAACTTACCTAATACAAGACAGCGATTGTCACCTGTCAATAACGTGCTTGTAAAATTCTCTACGCATATTTTTCTTATTCTTCATAATATAGTAGCAGAAGATGAGAAGATTGCTTCATGCCAGTTTCTAGATGAAGAAATAGAAGAAAACTCTATCTCTTTAGTTGTTCAGTTCATTAGGATACTGTAAAGATAAAAAATAAACTTGAATATAACGATTAACGTAAATAATTTAGAATTTTACTTAGTCATAAATTTATCTGTTACTCTATGTTAATGTAAATAGATTAATAAAATAACAAATTCTTCGTTACTTTTATGTAATTTTTAGAAAGATACTTCTAAGATGAGTTCTTTTATCTTCAAGGTAAGCGACGACAAAAAATGATGATTTTTAGTGATAGGTAAAATATATGAAATTTGATCCTAAGATCAAAGCGAGTCACTGTGACTGGTATTATGTATTTGATGATATACCACATCCGGAAGTTTAACGTTGATTGTTTTATTTAATCAGTAATTCTACTTGACAAAACCCAAGAAATTAATTCTTGCTCACAGTCATTAGAGATGTCCTGAATTTCTATCGATATACATACATATATATCCGTATTGACGTGTATCGCATAAGTTTAAAACTACATATTTTCAAGATATTTTAATAACAAGAAAAAAATTAATATGAAGTTCGCGGGAATTCGCTGGATGGGGGTGGCGGAAGGCCGGTCGTCGTGGAGATATTTGGAGGAGACCTATGTCCAGTAGTGGGTGTCTTTCGATTGAATGGACGCATGGTCAAGATCTAAAACTGTAATACCTCGCGGATATGACTTCATTAATCAAACCCAACCTGAACTTAACTGATAAGGAATTTAACTAAAAACGATTGCTAAGTAGAACAGTTAATGCTTTAAACTAAGTTAAAGACAATATCGATAAAAATATTATTGTTATTTATCGATAAGCTAAAGAAATCGATATCACATACGACATCCTTAAAATTTGCCTGTGATTGTTTCCGCTTCATCGAGCAAAACGAATAAGAGGTCGTATTTCGTGCATCGTTGCACATAATGTCTTTGTTTAAAGGTAAATGAATGTCAACTCGACATGACGCTTGACTGTGGATTAAACGTTGCTTTTTATTCCGTAGGTATAATTTGTTGTCTGCGACGCAAATTCTTGCCTAGAAATGGAATGCAGGGATGAATTTCAATTGCTTAAATAAATAAAGATTGTTACGTCGCATAGAGAGACACCTTTATTGCTCCGTTGTATAAAGGTCACCTATACAAATAAATAAAATTGAAGTGTCTAGTTGTAATACCACCCCATATCTTCCCGTGGGTGTCGTAAAAGGCGGCTAAGGGATAAACTACGGGATGGGCAGCAGCATCCCCTGAGTACCATAAACACCTACTGCGATCGCTAACCCGCCTGCCAAGCTTGGCGATTATGCCCCCCCCCCCCCCTTACTGGGGATACCTTTGCCAGTATTGGAGGTTTTATGGTTGAAAGAATGTATATAACTTGATATAAGTAAAAAATTACATTGTTTTATTTCTCTGTCTATCCGTTTGTGTTTCTTCCGACTAATCTCGGAAAGAGCTAACCGATTTTGAATAGACTTTTTCTAGTAGATAGCTGAGGTTATAAGGCGTCTTTTATTTTTAGAAAATATAAAACTCATAATATTCTGAGCAAAGTTCTGTTTTACTGTTTACTGAATTTGTTGTGTTTGAAAGTGTAATTTGTTTTTTTTTTAATAATATATTCTGTTACTTATATTATTATTAAAAATAGTGTGTACACAAATACCGCAAAATGGAATACTTCGGAATGAATAAGAAAAGACAAAAAGTAGAGAGATATCGTCTTCAGAACTAAACAAAATATAACAAACACAATTGAGTGAATGCATTAAAGCTATTTCTTCTAAATGGTGACGTCATTCAGCTCTAAATACGGTTAGGTACTTCTTATCTATGAATTTCAATATAAAGTACCTTCGTTATCATTTTTTTGTTTTTACCTAATTAACTTTATCTTATAGACTTTAATTAATTGCACGAATACTACAGCATGCTCAGTTGATTTTTTCATACATACAAAAATCATGGAAATATTTTTTTATTATATTAATTCAGCCGAAAGAGTCCACTACTTAACATAGGTCTGCCCAGAAAGGAGGGATTGTTATAATTGCCACGCTTGGCAGGCGGGTTGGCGATCACAGTAGGTTTTTGTGATACTCAGAGGATACTGCTGACAATCTCCTGGTTTATCCGTTAGTCGTCTTTTACGACAGCCATCGGAACGATATGGGGTGGTACTCCTCTTAGCCGACAACACACGGCCATGTGGCGAGAAGGTGCTTATGAGCGTCTAGAACACTGAACCGATTGGCATATATTCCTCTTTTACATATCTTGTTCGGGCATACAAATTTGTTAGAGAATAAACAATTTTTTGATGTAAAACTTCTCCAAGCGCGATATGACAAATGACATTCAGTACCTAATGTCTGTTAATACCTGTTGCTTACGTAATCATCAAAAGAACGCCCTTACCCGATTGATATTTACGTAATGTTTCAACGACCCCTAATTGTCAATTAGGTCGATAAAAAATTACACCAAAATTTTCTAAATATATACCTAACGTAGTACAGAATAGATATAATAGTCACTTGCCTGCCGCGTGTCATGGTAGTAATGAACAAAATATATTATTAAAAGTTAAGATCCATGATACAAATCGCACGAGCTGTTCTAACTAAATTGTGTCTTTGTTTTAAAATGGATTTGTCGACGTTTTTAATCAAACAATGGTCGTTGTAAAACTAATGCCCTTACGAAATCTCATATATGGTGAGTTCTATATATAGAGTACACAATAAGTTATCTTTTTTATCGACAATCTCATCTGGTATTAAGTCACGTTAAGCCTGAAATTGATGTTTTGTGATATACTTTCATCTTTTATTCTATAGCCATGCTGTGGTTTAATTACGATGCGTTTATTCTGCGATAGATTAATAGTAATTTTTGAATCAATATAATATATTGATATGATATCGTTCAAAATGATATATATTATATTTATAAAAAAAAAAACATGCATTGACAGAGGTAACCTTTTTTTTATTTTTTTTTTTTTACACGGTATAGGTTCTGTGCTTTGACCACAATCTCACCTGATGTTAAGTGACGATGTGGTCCAGGATGGTAAACACACTAAGCCTAGAGGTGTTGGTTCTCAAGTTATGCTGCCGGAACACATCTATTGTTATTTGGCGGCAGGTTTTCAAAATTGAGGGTGGTAGCTACCCAGGCGGGTATTATTAGAAAATGCTCTACCACCATGCTATGGTTTCTGACGATGTTTCCTTCACTGAAAGCTCAGGCCGATTTTAGAGTCGGGTAGGTGGGGATCGAACCCGCGTCGATTGACGCGGAATCCGGCCGCACTACCCGCTGCGCCATCATCGCTTCATAATATCAAGACACTATAAACCAGTGGTCGTCATATTTTTTTGTTCAATTTTTATGAGCTGTCAAACGGGAATTTCTCATAGATTTTATATTACAATAAACAACCAATGAAATTATTTTTAGACCACCTAATTCACTATTTCTAAGTAACTAAAAATCTCTTTTGCAGTTAAATGAAAATGATTGGGTTTTCAGAGATAAAATGAAATGTTTGTTAAAGAAGTTGTGTTCTGGAATTATTGATTTATGTTATGAAATACCTAATTCCATAATATTCTATTAGCAACGTAGGTAACATTATGAGAATGAATGTGAATACATAATGCATATTGAAAAAACATAGTGAGCATACACAAACATTAGGTTTCTTGTCTGGGTGTATTTTACTACGTAAGTTCTAGAATCATGTGCATTAGTTTCAAAATCGAATATTTAATTCATAATTTGACTGTTGATCTTGTTAGGAACTTGCAATAAACTTCATAATAATATCAACCAGTAATCTGGGAAGTCGTTGTCGAGAATTGTCTCCCGCAACCCGCTCACTGACTCTGCTTTAACTCATACTCTCTATTTAGTAAAAGAACGCAAATACCGGGAGGAGTAGCTTTAACCAATAATATTAGTCTTAGCATTACCGAACTTGTTAAGAACATGCAAGTTCAAAATTTACATTAATTCAAACTATACACCTTTCTAGTAAAAATGTTTTCCTTGACAATAATAATTGTTATATATATATATATAAATACTACTTTTTTAACAACACTCTATTTCTGATATTGCCTCTGTTTAATTTTGTGTTCATCATGTTCCCTTGTTATAGGAACTTATTTCAAAAGGAATATTATTATTTGATCTTACTCCGTTCGCAAATTACCTCATAGAAGTTGAATTTAATTAGTTACCTTTGATGTTCATCCTTGAGTATATAAAATCCTACCAAAGCCATGTGTGAACAGAATTTCATCATTTTAACAAAATGGCGGCTACTTTGCTAGAAGCTTCCAGGAAGTTATTTAGAATTGAATTATTAAACACCTTCGAATTGTATTATTTCTGAAATACACTTATCCATAATAACGTAAAATATACAATAAAAAGCCAAGAAATTACATAATATCAGGTCAAATAACGCAAACCAATGAAAAATAAAATAAAAATCACTACACAACAGTCGCAAGATCCCGCCAAAAAACCACAGCTTTTAGTGTTCTTTTAAAAACACTCCTGTAAAAAGTTCCACTCAATCCGCGATGACCAGACCGTAGGGTTGCCAACTTTCAATTAACAATAAAAACATATTCATCTGTTTAAATAGGAAACATAAGAACTTATTTAAAAAAGTTTCTCAAATGCATGTGTTTATTATTTAAAAAAAAACATATAGGTATTTTTAGGACATGCTAACAATATCTTATTGTTTTTGAAAGTTTAAAGGCTAGTCTTACGCTAGTGTTAAACTATTCAAAACGGACTCACTTTCACTTTGTAAAGGTTTTACAATGTCGTCGATATTATCAGTATTGTTACAACTGACATGAAACATTTCGTTTAATAATCAATAATCGTTTTATATCATATATACGTCCTGTTTTAAGTTTTAAGTATCGATAAATAATTCAGTGGTTCCCCTTATGAGTGGTTCGTTTTACACGTCACAAGCATATAAAGTATATTACATACTATATTCATTTACAAAACTATAAAGTATATATTGATAAAATAATAGGAGAAGTTGTTGGCAACCCTACTACAGCGTGTAATTAACCGGTGTTCACCGGCTTGCGATAAGGACGGCGATACCGCTTTGAAATGTGTGCGAGCGAGATACACTACATCTATGTCTAAACTTAGAAAATATAATTCACAGTAGTACATTACAGTGAGTGTATTTTAGACGTAGGCATAATTTTTTGCGATCTTTGCAAAATATTTGCAGTAGATATTTGATTCGATGATGGGCCATACAAATATGGTTTGCTTATATTTCACTAGCTTTGTGTCCGCGGCTCCGCCCGTGTAAAATATTTTCTTCTCTGTGTAATAAAGTTTTTACATAACCATTGGGGATAATGTTTCGATGTCACTATATTTACTATAACAAAAAAGAAATATATTTCTCACAAGTACAAACAATACACGCCAGTAAAGCTATCAATTGCACCGTAATTTGTTCACAATTTCATGAGGTTATTTTTTTCATTTCATTTTTGGAATGGTGATTACTTAAGAAATATTTAGTTATTAATGATCGTTTTTTTTTCTAGTTTGCTTACTATTTATGAAGGACTTGAACGACTCCGAACTATACGTAATATACAGATTAGAAACAGCAACGAATGCAAAAAGCAATTAGGAAGTAAATAATTGTTTGTACAAACAGTACAAATGCTGTAGTGTTTACTTCATTTATTTATATAGAAGGCCAAAGAAATGATAGATGGACTGTGTGAAAGATGATATGCTTAGAAAGAGAGTAAATGTTGGTATGATCTCCAAATAGAGATGAATGGAAGATGAAGTCATGCTGTGCCGACTTCAAATAAAAATGTTATAACAGCAGGGACTTTTGAAGCGATGATGGCTTAGTTGGTAGTGCGGACGGATTTCGCGTTAATGGACGCGGGTGCAAACCCACCTATCCAACTCTAAATCAGCCTGAGCTTTCGATGAAGGGAAACATCGTGAAGAACCTATAGAATAGGACATTTTCTAATTAGCCTGGGTAACCTGGGTAGCTACCACCCTCAAGTTTGAAAACCTGACGCTAAATAAATATAGGTGTGTTCCGGCAGCATCACTTAAGAACCTAGGTTAATTGTGTTTATCATATTGGACCACATGTCACGTAACATCAGGTGAAATTGTGGTCTAAACATTGAGGCTATATCGTGTAAAAAAAGATGACGACATAGAATGTACATATGTACGTTATGTTTACAGAAGCTATAAGAACAACTGAATCAATCAAATTAAACAGTCAGGTAGCGTCTCCCTGAAGGGGTCGCGGGGCGCGTTTGGTACGAGATTGCAATTCTGCTTTTATTGTGTCCGTACACGAAAGCATAGACTCCAGCCACCATGGATTACGTAACCTTGAACTGCCCATTGTAACAGGACTCCGCCTATGTTAACTATGTCCGTGTTAACTTTTGTAAAAATTAATTAAATCTATCTTTTTAAAACATCTATCCCATTTAATGTGGTAATGGGAATCAATACGTCTTTTTTCCTGCCTCAATATTTAATGAAGTTCCTCTTTTGATTTCATTAAAGTCAGAGTTTAAATATTGTGTTAATTATTATGGTTTTTTTTATTTAGAAGTAGTCGTTGTCTTTTTCCTACAGAAATTAAATCGATTATAAAATGACGGTTAATTTCTATTCTAAGCATACCTACTAACGAACGTAGATACATGTTGCATCTTTTAAGGAATACTAATAAATAAAATTAAAGAGTCTGTTTGTAATAACAAAATAATACATATGAATGTATATACGATATATAAAACAAAAAATACAATTTCGAAAAATTTTATTTGTCTATCTGTCTTGTTTGTAACGGGTAATCTCCGGAACGGCTAGACCGATTTTGACGGGTCTTTTTTCGGTAAATAACTGAAGTTTCTCAGGGTAACGTAGGGTACTTTTAATTTTCGAAAATAATTAGTGTTGCGCGTAAAAAGAGTAATAAAACAATTTGTATAAAGTCCGATTCATGCACAGTTTTACGAGCAAGTGGTATAATTTTTAAGAAATAATTTACCCTTATCTTAATATCAAATTTTTTTTAGGAAAATAATTAGGGTTCCGTATAAAAATAAACTAAAACACAGTTAAGAATAAACTAAACGCGGGCGCAGCCGCGGGTACGCAGCTAGCATATAATAAATTGGCAAGAAAATAAAATGATTTACAAATAATAATTAAAATAAAAAAACTCAGTTAAACGCCTAATGATAAAAAAAACAGACATCTGCATTACAGTTGGTATTTTTAATCTACCTCTTCAATTATAACAGTTGAATTCCTTAACAAGGTATATTATGCAATAATGAATTAATTGGTTAATTAAAACGGCATATCGAGCTGGTTTAAATATATGTATGTGGTGATATTTAGTTAACATAATGACCTTGTATTCTATTCATTATTTGGTACTTGCATGTTTAAAACTATGTACACTTAAGGACATAACGTAACAAACATGTGGACATAAGTGTGTCGGTACTTTTTTCCTACCTTCATAGCTTCACGTCGCATTGCGTACGCATATGTTACAACCGTGTGCCGCAGCTCTTATATAAGAGCTATATAATAATTAGCTATTGCCGCGACTTCGCTCACGTATTACATTTTATACTATTCAGTGAATAATATAGTTTTCAAATATTCAATGGAAAATAATAGAGATGGGATTAAAACGAGTTAACCGAATACGGCCGAATGTTCGGCCTCGAATCAAATATTCGGTGTACTGATTCCCATATTGAAATTACACAAGTCTATACTACTCAAAGCACACTAGAAGATTCATTTATGGAATATTGACGAATTAAGATTAGTTACGCTTATGAATTCAATTACTTAATTAGTATCTGCAGATGACTAACCAATTTCAGTTGAAATGTCCGAATACTCGCCTTATGGAGTAAAACTTAAATGTCAAAAGCCGAACCGAAAACTCGTAGATAGGATTGTAATTTCAAAACTTCATGAAAAACTGAAAGTGCTGACTAAAATCAAGCCTAACAGTAACGTCTGATATGTAGACAAACATTACCCAATAATTTTATTTTTTCTTATATATCACTATCTATCTCCATTTATCACAATAAAAAATATTATAATTTAAAATAGTTTGACTCAAAAATAGCTATAAAATTATTACACGATTGTTCTTTTATCAAATGTTATTGAAAATAAAGCTATGATATCGCAAGTTAATAAAACTGCACGCTGTAGACTTTGAAATACCTTGAACGTACTCACGCTCAATTATATACAGCTTGGTGCATACTTATAGCCAAATACCGAATATGGAACGAATATTCGACACATCTCTAGAAAATAATGGTTTTATGGTCATTATTTTTAACTTAATTTATTCTTATGTCAAGGACAAAAATTAAAAATTGCCACAAAAAGCAGGTACATTCTCTTAGAGAAGAGCTGCACTGCGTCTGCACTCTAGTTAAAAAAATTATGTCCTAATTTTTTTGTTGTACAGATCATATATTATTTCTCACAATTACGAATACTTACCATTAAAACTGAACATTGTTTACAATTTCATGAGTATTAATTTTAAGAAGGGATCCCTATTTTTTCTTAATATAAAAAGATTCTAAGTTACTCCTTATAACTTCAGCTAGCTGCCGGAGAGTGTCGCTTTAAAATCTGTCCAGCCGTTTCGGAGATTAATTAGCAGGAACGAATTTTAGTGTTTCTTTTGTATAATTACCATATTTACGTCCACACATATGTTTAGAAAAAAGCTGTTATTTTAATCTTACAAACGGACAATAAAGTCTTATTTTTCACAAATTTTAAACACTAAAGAATATATTTCAAGAATATCCTTAAGAGGATATCCTAGCAGTATTTATTCTATACAAACGTAGTCCCCAGTTTCCTCCCGGGCATAGCATTATAGTAAATATTTTATACAAAATAATATATATCCACCACCGCCGTGCCCGTACGTGTTGATTTTTTCCATAAATTACTTATTGTAGAAACTAGAAAATGAATAAAATGCGTGATTTTTACTGTCATTTTCAGACGTTCGTTAAATAAATTCTAAAACTGAAAGAAAATTAAAAACCGGTTTAGTTTTGGAAGAGGAAACAGGGTACTACGAAATGATGTTTTTGTCTATTTTGTTTTATAACTATTTCTTTGGGGCACAACGCGATAGCAATAGATTTCTGAAATACCTACTTTTCCGACCGCATGTCCTCTTTGCCCTCTCGATACATCTTTAATTATATGTAATGTACGTTGGTAAAAATTTAAACAAATTTGATGGAGTAAACTATTGGCATAGTTTTAATACTAGAAATAAACACAAATTAGCCGTCCCATACTTTAAGCTGAGTTAGATTAATAGAAAAAGCTTTTAGGTAATAGGTGTTACGTTTTACAATAAGGTTTCAAAACACATTGCTTTTATAACATACAAAATCCTTCCGATGCTGCTATTTACGATCTTTACGTAATGCCTAAACAACGATCAAAGTAGCCTATTTAATCAATTGACAAATATTTTAATTGATGTGTTAATAGGAAGGCAGAATATATGGTACAGTTCCAGGAAGCTTTGTTAGTCGCAGGCATTAAGGTCAAGGTGGAAACGATTTGCAGATTCCAAGGTCGTACGTCGATATTAATTTAACAACATATCTTCCATTCAATAATTATATTTACTTGTTCAGTGCGACGTCTGTCTGTTTATTCGTACGTTCATAACTCAAAATTCGTTGAGGCGATTTACTTATTTCACATGTTGTTCGAATTAGGCAAAGTGACTGTTGCACTTTGTCTGATATTAAGTATAATCCGAGAACGATGATCACAACCGATTGATGTGAATCTTTATCTGGCAACAAAGGCTAATCAAGGTAACGGGCCACTTCACGGCTATGTATTAAATACACGTGATGTCTTAACTGCACTCCCCCTCCCCCTTCTGGTGTTTAATGACGTTTTCTGAACCCGCACCCTCACTCAACGAGCTACACTTGATAAATAGACGGTCCCTTATGAGAAATCTTATATGAAGCTAAAATTCCTAAAGTCGAAAAGTTAATTTCGGCAATATGTTTTGAAAGAGTATGAATTGTAACCAATGGTGATTAAATGTGTGACAATAAAGAGACTAGTTACACTTACTCATTTATCATTGGAAAGCGAAGATCATGATGAGTATCGGCACAGCGATGACGCAGACCATGTAGATCGAGGTCCTCGGTTCGCATTCCGATACGATGACAAATTGTTCGTTCCAAAGCGAGTCGTTGTTCCGTAGAGGTACTTCTAGAACCACCTAAAATAAAATAAAAAATATACATGTGTACATGCATATCGTCTTAATGCTCAGAGAAAGCCCCTATTTCCAATTTGTTTAGTAGTTGAAAGTGGTTTAATATCAGATTAGGAATAAATTTTAAAGTTATATGTCACTCCATTATCCCTTGGATTATGTTTTTAATTATCTCTATTTATCTATACAACCGAAAGACGTCCACTGCTGGACATAGGTCTCCCCAAAGATCTCCACGACGAACGGTATTGGGTCACCCGCATCCAGCGGATTCCCGCGACCTTCACTAGGTCGTTGGTCCACCTTGTGGGGTGCCTACCCATGCTACATCTTCCGGTGTGTGGTACCCATCCGAGAACCCGTTAATCTCATCGGGCATCGGTTCTGCGTGCAATGAGCCCAGCCCACTGTCACTTAAGTTTAGCAATTCTTCGGGTAATGTCGGTTACTTTGGTTCTTCTGCGGATCTCCTCATTCCTGATTTGATCCCGCAGTGAAACTCCAAGCATAGCCCTCTCCATAGCCCTTTGAGCAACTTTGGTATTTGTTTTTAATCAGATAACATCTAATTTGATGGAAAAATAATAATGAAACTTGCAGAAATTGGTGTAAGATATGTTTGAAAACATGTGAGATACTCGCTGTAAGCTGAATCATGCTTAAAAAGCAAGTGGTACTTACTTTATCGAAACTACTATACATATAGATAATTATGCATACAATGCGTGCCTGCGGCTGCGCCCGCGTTTCATATATATTCTCCACTGCGTTTTAATTTTTTTATACGGAACCCTAATTTTTATTTGTGATAAGATAAAGTAAAAATATTTCTCATAAATTCGAGCACTTGTCCGTAAAACTGTGCATTGAAACAGATTTTATGAGTTAAGTATTTTACGCGGAACCCTAATTATTTTCGAAAATTAAAAGTACCCTAAGTTACCCGGAGTAACTTCAGCTATCTACAAAAAAAAAGTCCTATCAAAATCCGGCGAGTCATTTTGGAGATTACCCAGAACAAACAAATAGACAGACAGACAGACAAACAAAATTTAAAAAACTTGAATTTTTGGTATAGGTATATCATATATATCAACCACAAGGCGTGGGACGTCAATTTAAATCCAATCCTACAATGAGCTACAATTTTTTTATATCGAATAAAAAACCGTAATGATATTATAGTGTAGCAGTACCTAGATATTTATGACACTCAAGTTAAATTTCTGCAAGATTTTATAGATGTTTGAGTCTTTACGTGGACTATATATGGACTAGACGTTCTACCTCTCCCATAAAAGACCTTTTAAAATGGCACATATAAAAGTTTGAATTTACCTTTTGGCTTGTAAATATGTCCAGGGCTAAATCACATCTATCGGTGCTGTTGGTGCATTCCCGGAGTTTAGTTCTTGCGACGTCGTATCTGGTCTTCTGAAGGTCGAACCTCGCCCTGATGTAGTTCCTCTGCACCTCGTTCTCGGAGTTGAAGACGAAGAAGTAGTAACCGTTTGCTGGTACCCTGACACAACAAAGTCTTTATAAAACCACAAGAATTTGAGGATTCTCAAATAGTTCTCCAGCTTTTGAATGATTCTTGTTCATTTCTTTTGTATTTCTGTCAATTTATCTAAATGGTGTTTCAAAAGTTTTCTTTCTAGCTCTTTTACATACATATTTAGCTTCAATTTTTTTTTTCCAATTTCTACAATTGAAATTCCATATTATTTCGATTAAGCAACTAATTAAGAGAGCATGCGGTTGGAAAAGTAGGTATTCCAGAAATCTATTGCTATCGCGTTGCGCCCCAAAGAAATGATTATAAAACAAGAAAAGGACAACTGCAGTTCGGGCCGTGATTTTACCATATGCAAAATAGACGAAAACATCACTTAGTAGTACCCTGTTTCCTCCTCCAAACCTGAATCGATTTTTTAATTTTCTTTCAGTTTCAGAATAATAAATTGCTTTTTTTAATTTTATCTATCAAAGTTGTTTGACGAACGTCTTAAAATTACAGTCAAAATCGAGTAATTTTTTCATTTTCAAAGGCTCCTAGTTTCTAATATAACTAATTAATGGAAAAAAAAACCAAAACGTACGGGCATGGCGGTGGTGGATATTTATTATTTGTAATAACCCCAGGGAGGGGACTACGTATATATGAAATAAATGCCGCTAGTATATCCTTTTAAAGGCTTAGAAATAATTTAACTTGAAGTTATTAATTAGTTCATCCGAGGGACTGACTTATTTTTTTAAAGATTAAGGATAGTTCATGTAATACGTAACCATAAATGAGGTATCTAATTGGTGGGCAGTGTGAATGATGAATACGGAAACAACATTTACTACCTACTAATTTTGGATTTTTCTTTATTCTAATGCTTTAAAATTTTTTGTATACGTAGTTACTTGAACGACCTCTTATATACTAGAGTAGCAGTGAGTCAGTCACTTTTGGAGAATATATTGTTTAGCAAAAAGTGTCTCTTAGCTAACTTAATGATCAAAATCATTTTAGCTAGATAGCCACGTTTGAAAATGATTGGATGAACTAAGCTAAAATACAAAGATAAGCGGGACGTTTAAAATCAATATTGGATGTCAATAGCCGGCAACAGAACATTGACGTTTTGGCGATATTAAAAAGCCCTGTGTAGGAAGTAATAATAAAGCACATACATAGTTTACAAAATATTCATTTTTGTAACAAAAACTAGAGAAATTCTAAAGATGTTATGTTGAAATGAATTATTTCATTGTTTTTTGAAGTGAGAACTTCTTTAGCCGCCCTGACAGATTCTCTGTAGGGGAAAAACTTATAGATTCTGGTCACCTACAATGCTATGACGTCAGCCGTCAACATGCTACAGTATGTCAAGTATAAGATGGCGTTTAAGTGCTGGTGCTCAGAGATAAATAATAATAATACTTCGCAGCTTATCGTACGTTTTGATTAAGAATAAACTAAATTAACATAACATAATTATTGCTCAGAGCGCCAATAGATGTAAAAACTGGATAAATGTGATATATTAATTGTTAGTTTATGTTGATAATTTATTAAGATCGAGTGAATGATCGTCTTAATTTTAATATTAGAAACAAAGACAAGTTGTCCGTCCCACGCTTTAGGATAAGTAAGTCTAATAAAAGCTTTATAGGTAATAGTATTCGGTTTCACAATAAGATCCCAAGTAACATTACCGATTTACCTGACAATAAGTTCAAGTATTATGTCAAGCATGTCTTAATCTCAAAAGTTTATTACAGGGTGGAGATCATTACGTGAACTATAGTGATCTCTGGAATTAACCCACATCTCTGTGCGCACCCGCTAACATTAGTTAAGACTATGATTTGTATAGTTTTTTTTTGTAAAAAAAATATATATTATATTCATAAAAAAAAATAACCAGATTGAGTTTGTTGCCTGCGCTCTTCTCGGCTGGGTTGTTTTCCGAACCGGTGTTAGTGTTTTAGACGTTCATAAGCGCCTTCTTAGGGCCTAAATTGAATAAAGAGCTTTTTATTTTTGATTTTGATTTCAATTAATAAATTACGAAACTAAAAGATTTAAAAAACAATTTTTAAGTTTTCAAAGTTTCGAGTTTTCATTCTTGACGGCAGTGCCTATGGTCGGCTGGTTTTAAAAAAAGTTATTTATACCTGTAAGTAAGTGCGTTGGCTTTAGCAGCGGAGAATGTCTCGTCATCAGAAGCTCCTTTGTGGCAGGCGGCGTGTGGAGTCAGGGGCAGGTTCAGGATCAGACCTTCGCATTCTAGAAGCGCCTCTTCACTGCTGGAGAACGAGGACCAGAACTCAGAGTTGCTCATATCGAATGCCGTTGTCTCGTTAACTTGTACGTGATGTTCCGCGTACCCGTCCGGCTCTAGTCCCTGGAAGTTGTCACATGATCTCTTTGAATTTATGTTCTCCTGGTACTTTCTTTGGTGGTATTTTTATGATGGTGTCACCGCCATTATATTGGCTAAAAAGTTTTTTTTAAAGCAAAACATTCGTTATCTCCTTTTTATTTGAAGCTAGACGAAACGAAAAAGCGACATTAAAAAGAGACAGATTCATACATCTATTGGAATAAACGTGCTAGATTTAAATATTGTTTTATAGTTGAATTTTATATACATACATATTTTGGTAAATAGGATTTAATTGGAGATATTTAACAAGGGGTTTTCGCGTGTTCCCTTTCCTTTTTCCTATCCCGACGTTTCGGCTGGGTTTCACTAACCGTGGTCACGGGCTGACCGGCGGTGCGCGGTGTCGCCTAACGCGTTGAGGGGTATTTTGATGAACAAACTCCGTTTGGTTCTTTATCCGCAGAATTCCAACAGCCGAAAGTTTTATCCACTGATCGCCAATACTATCGCAGAATGGCTCGCGAAGCGATTGAAATTAAAAAACATAAAAAATTCAATCGATAGAATGGATATAGGCTTTCCTCTGCGTGGAATTCGGTATTGGAAAATGTCAAGGTTCGCGATTTATCGCCACAGGCATCGTCGATGGACACTGTTAGTGTTGTGTGTTGTGACTATAATAAATATAAACACCAAACGGAGGTAGTTAATCAAAATACGCCAGTCTGTGACCACGGTTGATGAACCCCAGCCGAAACGTCGGAATAGGAAAAAGGAAAGTTAACGCGTGAAAACCCGTTGTTAAATAATTGCAATTAAATATGGAACGAGAAAATTTTAAAAAAATTACATAGTATTTAATGTCCGAAAGAAAGAGATAGAATACATTATACAGTGTTTTTTATATTCGCTATCTTGTCTTTGTACAGTAATTCGTATAGCCTTACCTTTTTTACTTTCAATTGTGGTTGACGAAATCGATATGTCTTCTTCTATATATATAAAAGAAAAATGGTGTTACTTTGACGCACCATCACCTCAAAACTACAAAAAAATCGGGATGGGACTACTACCATTTTGTGACGGAATTTTTCGTAGATGGTTATAGGCTATTTATTTATTTTTTGGATTCCATTGACCCTTTCCCATTTTTTTTCCTTGGATTTACTCTTGTGTACATTTTATCCAATAATAAAAACAAAAGTCTTTCATTTTTTTTAAATTAAGGTGGTATAATTTTTTTATTAAAAACTATATTATGCAATGAATATATGAAACGCAGGCGGAGCCGCGGTCACACAGCTAGTATATAGATAAATGCTGAATTGGTGCAGTTGCAGAAAACCCCATAGTCCATACTAACACTATTCTATAGTTTTATCACAAGTTGGATCCAAATTCAACAGAGATATATAATCCGGTTGTTTCGCTAGTTACCTCTTCAGCAGCATAATCCCTGGCCTCGTCGTCTTCATTGAACTGTTTTTTTAATTCAATCTGGCCCAGCATCAGTTCTCTCTTAGCTCTCGCTTCTTCTCTTGCGTCGCGGCGTTTTTTTTTCTGATAACAGTGATATCTATGATAAACTAATTCTAAGGGTTTTAAATAACATTCCGAGACATTAACATTTTTATGCGTTATATTTGCCTTTATACTATGGGGATAGCGCTAGGAACTAACTTGTCCCCACCATTGTCTCAAATAATACTTGAAACCACCCATAGTGACTCACTTTGATCTAGTGTGTCTGACTTCGGTCAGATTTCGGAACCTGCCAGCGTTACAGTTCCTATTGGCTTTCACCTTGAACCCATCTCTTTCAGAAGATTTTTTCTGGAATTATTGTTACTTGCAAAAAACATCAAGTGATTAATGAACATTCCCTGAGTGATTGCCGGAACACACCTATGGGTGCTTGACGACAGATTTTCCAACTTGGGAGTTACTTTTCTTCAGAGAATAGTTATCTTTAAAAAGTTGGATTGAAACCTACGCACGTCTTTCCGCGGAATCCAACCACACAATCATTGACCGATCATCGCTAAAATTAAATCCCAATTTGATTACAAGAAGCCTAGACATTTAAATAGGATGTAGTTACAAAGATAGAGAAAGGGAAGCATAATTGGTTTGGGCATGTGGAGAGGATAGATGAAAGATGATTGACGAAGTAAATTTACATAGCGAGAGCGACTGGATAAACTGGTAAGGGACGTCCTAGGCGAACATACCATGACCAGATCGAGGACGTTTTATCAAAAAAAAAAACTCAGATCAAAAGCGCCCATAACTGAACTTGTATGAGAGCGCTTATGAAAGTAGAAGAAGCGAAAGATGTGTATCAGGATCGTAGCAAGCGGAGTGATGTGGTCTCTGCCTACTCTTATGGAAGAGAGGCGCAGAATTATGTATGTAGAAATTAATGACAGTGGTAAACTTACGTTGCCTTTGAGGCCTAGTCTTTTCCTCGTCGATGGCTTCCACCAAGACCTGACGAAGTCTATCCAGTTCCTCACTACTTCCACTAACTGCTGCCATTATGTTAGAACGAGATTTCTTTGGTGTCTGAAATAATTACACAGTTACGTATTATATAATAACTAAGTAAACTTCGTGACTTAAGAATTAAAACGAGAAAGTAACTAATGTGTTTTTTTTTAGTGATTCGTAGAAGATATAAATTTTCCGCCGTGAATTTTCCTGTAGTTTTTTGGAAGATCATTTTGATGTATCTCTTAAGATTTAGCCTACGTATAAGCAGTTAAGATTTTTAGTGACTTAGTCTTTAAAGCCTTAGTTAATATTTCATATTAATATGCGCGGGTCCACTTTCAAATATCTACATATCATCAAGCAATTTTCTAAGTTCTTCATGGTGTAGGCAGAAACAATAATGCACAATATTATCTCCATGTAAAAGTATTTCCGTTAAACAAGAATTTGTGTAACCGAGTTGGTTTAACCCCTTGAGCACTAACCTGGCGTTTACGCCAGCTTTCCATTGTTTTCCTATTGTCTCAATTTTATGGGTAATCGACATATAAAACATTTAACTTTTCAGACGGTTAGTGACCATATTTTTTTGCTCTAATATGATGAAAAATTGCAAGGTATATAATAACAAAATATAATGCAAAAAAAAAACAAATAATAGGAAATAAAAATGCCAAAAAGAATGTACTATGTGTTATATATTAAATTATATTTTAGAAATAGGCATGATGACTGATTTCGAAAAAACTGTTCTGTGATATCCATAAGCACCTAGTATTTCATAAAATATATTATTTTAACAAAAAAAGAAAATTTAACAGGAAAATAATTGCAATTTTAGTTTTGTGTTTAAAAATCACGTCTAAACTCTCGCGGCTATAATGGCGTCGCTCGTGATGTCACTTCTGTGGTTGTCAGTCATAAATATTAGACGCTAACTTAATAATTAATTAATTTTATTGTTCTCTATTTTGTACACAGTATATTTATATTTCAATTTAACGCCATCTATGATTAGATTATGAAAATAAATTAATATCCAGATATTGGAAAAACCTTAAACAAAATTTAGTTCCTTATAATGCCCCTAGATGACAGCCGATACCAACGTCGGACTACTATATGAGTAGAGGTGGCATTTGCCAGCCGGGCCCTAGGTTGCGCGGGCCCCCCACAGACCTGACTTGCGGCAATTATAGGATAGGAAGCCCGCACAGTCTAGGTTAGATCAGATAGTTCGTTCATACAATTAGAGAGAAATGAAATAGAAAAATTGAACAATGGTTGATCCTGAGCAAGTCAATTCCTGAAACTAGTTTTGATTTTTTTTCTGAACGGCAATAACTTTTGATAGTATCAACTTATTTATACGTGTATCATTATAGCGTAATGCATTACATTTAACATTGTTTCATATACATTAAAAAAAACGAAATTTAATTTTTAGATGTTATGATGTGCTATTGTCCATACCTAATTGATTACATCATTGATAATTAAATTTATCAGTATTTTCCAATAGTATCCCATATACCATCATCTAGTCTCGGGCCCTGGACTTGTGGTCAGCCACACCGAGCCCTTCCGGCCCAGTCCGACCCTGGCAGATACTATAGCGCATATATGCCATGGAGTACCTTTTTTTTCTTACCTATTGCACTAGTGAGACCGGAGTCCCCCAATGCAATAGGTAAGGGGGCACGGAGGAACGAACTCCGTGCCAGTGTGAGACTCACCCGGGCGAGAGTCGCCCGGAAATACCCACTAAAACCCCACGGGGCCGTCCGCCGCATTTGGGATGGGGGCGATACGGGATTGCAAGGCATGCCACTGCGTCGCCCCCTGCGGCGAATGGAGTACCTACCTAGTTTTTATTTCTTTTATTGTTTAGTTCTGTATTATATACCTAATTACGATGATATGTAATTTCACATGATATTGAGGTTACTAATTATGCACAAGAAAGAACATGAATATTGTGATGTCAGAATAAGTCAGTGGATAATTATATGGCAATGACATTTTAATAAGACTTACTAAGTCAAAGAGGTAATAATATATTAAAACTAGCTATGCCCGCGAATCCGTCCGTGTTGCATTTCCTGTTTGTAAAATTATGATTTTTATTATTATTTACTACATCTTAAATTTCATTAGTTAAGTTCAAGGAATTTTTTTTTGGTTTCATTCGTGATTATTTTCATGACTTTTCTTATATACACCTTATACATACTAAATATGTATACTATTATGTTTTACTAAACCATATAATATATGTAGATATAAATAAAAAAAAAAGAATTATGTAAATCGGTTCAGTGGTTGCCTTTTAAATAATGTAATAAGGATGACTTAGTAAATTAAATGTAGGATAAAGTTACAATTTTGTGTAATAATGTTTATATTTATAAAATAATGTTTTTATATTTTAAAACTATACATACCTCTTGCTTATATTTTATACCCATGCTATCGTGCAGTCTCTGTAAAACTCTGTTCCCTTTGTCACCCAGAGCTTGTAATCTTTTTAAAACATCTTCGAATATCTCCCGTGAAGACTCTTCTACTGATTCTATGTTCTGAAAATTAAAAAAATATATATACTTAAAAAAAAAATGATATTATTCGGCTCCGCTCGTGTTAATTATGACTCCCAAAATTAGCGTCTATTTAAAAATAGGATACATATTTGATAGGATTTAAAAAAACTGTTTTAGACTCAATGCTTTGATTAGTCTCATCAGGATGGTATACACGCTAAGGGTAAATGTTGTGGATCTCAAGTGATGCTGTCGGAACACACCTTTTAGTGTTTGGTGACAAGTTTGAGTGTAGTAGCTACCCAGACTGGGGTTAGATAATACCATGCCATGCTATGATGTTCTCGAAAATGAATGAAAACGAAAATCAACCCAGAAAAAACCCCAAGAGAAAACAAAAACGAAATGTGTGTGTTACAAAAGGGTGCAGAGTCAGCATATATGATTGGATTGGTGTGTTCGAATTTATGATCGTCGACACAGAATCCGATTACATTACCAACTGAGCCGTCATCGTTTATTTACTTAAACAATTATGTAATTTGTAGATACTTATGAATGCAGTGTATAAGGCGTTGTCCATTGATATTTTTAGCTACTTTGCGACCCTACTTTTTTTGGTACAAAAGTGTCACAAAAAATCAGAATACTATGTTTAAAAAGGTCGAGTAAATATCTCGCGTCCTTTTTTGACTTTTAAACATCGCGCGTTTCCTCTCTGCACTCTTATGATGTTTTGGTGTTGTTTGGTGACATAAATTCTTGATATGCGAATGGAAATGTTTGTGTGAGGTTCTATAAATTTCAACAATTAAACTAATATATTAAATACCCCGAAAGCAATATAATAATCTGAGGGGATTACGGATAATTGTTTACCGCATATAAAAGAGACAGCGAAGTGGATTATTGTGTGTCGATTTTATCAGGGAATTAGTAAATATACGCTACAAGCATGATTCTTCACTTAATTTCGCGATGAAAGTTTTGTTATGAAAATGTTTTTAAATATATTATGTTATCTTATTTATTTCAATAATAAGCTTTAATTGCGACTTCATTTAAATATAATAATATGTTGTATTTATTTACTATATTTTGTAAATATTCAAAATTTTATGTGAAGTTTTTTTTTACTCTAGCTACTCCAATTTAAATGTCAAATAAATTACAGTCGGATTTAAAGAGAAAATCTTGTAATTTAGTATTCGTATTCTAGATTAAAACCAAAGCAATATGGATTTAATTATAACCAAATTTCGATTATATTACCAACCAAATACTGCTTGTGTACAAAAAGCGTGTAGTAATTTTTGACTAATCACAGAAAAGTATAAAGAAAACAAGACAGATTGAATAATTTTACGTATAAATAAAATGAATAAAAATAAAATCTTTAATCTATAACTTACAAATCTTAAATTTCAAATTCAATTTTTTTTAAAGTTAACTAGTACGTTATAGTCGCCTCCTCGGGGTCGGCCTCTCCCATTACCGACCATATTTTTCTGTTCCGTGCAATAGTGGGCCCACCATGTACTAATTGTACTTAATAATTGTACAAAAATTATAAATTTAATTCTAGATTCACTACTACAAACTGGTATGTGAAGTTCTTGTTTTAAGAACAGTCACATGAAAAAACTATTTTGTTTTGTTAAAAAATATCGTAAAAACTTACCGTTATCAGATAAGGAGTACTGACTTCTTTTAATACAGGCGTTTGAGTATTTCCTTCTATTTTATTTTTAATTACAACATCTTCTTTACTGTTGTTGCCTGTACTTATTTTAACATCACTTTCTTTTGTTTTATTTATAACTTTTTTATTATTAAAAACAATTCCATTTACTGGTTCTTTTATTATTGTTTCGAATTTTTTATCACTAGATACAGCATCTTCTTTCTTTAATTTATCAGTGTTTATAACAATTTTTTTGTCCGTTGTATTATCTTTGTGAAGTTTAGTTTCTACAACAGTTTCTTTTGTTGTTCTATTGACTTTAGTTGGAACTGGTTTTACTTCTACTAGTGGCGTTTTGGTTACTGTAAAATTATTAGTTAGTAATTTTCTCTCTATTAAAAGATGTTTTGTTGTTACATTTTTTTTCATGTTCTCTTCTTTCTAATTTAGTATTAACTCTTGTATGATTATTTTCCTGTATCAATTACTTCACTGTTGTCACCATCAATATCTGCAAGTGTTTATATGTAAATATTTATCTCTTCTTAATTAATAATACTTACTAATAATGCTTACAAATCCATTAAATCAATTAAAAATTAAAAGAACGTTAAAAATCTACTATTGGTTCGGATAACAGACCAATCGAGAAGAGCAGGAAAGATCTGGGGTTATTTTTTTCAATATTTTTGTGTATAAATTACACAATTTAGAACTACCCACGTTTTTAACAGAAGCACAATGGGTTGGCCTTTCCAATGACTCTGTTCATTGCAATCTGTTTCATTGTTAACATTTCTATAATTTTAACATTTTAGTAAATAGTGTATGCCTTTATAAAATTACATACGTTCATATTGACATTCATACACAAAGACAATGGTATATACATATAAACATTTCTTTACATAAATCCGAAAAAAAAATCTATGCTCAGTGCTTTATTACATGATGCTAAATTATGATGTGGTCTCGAGTGATGCTTCTAGAATATATCTACAGAATCTAGGCGAAAGATTACAAACTTGAGGGCTATAAATATACCAGGCAGGCATTAGAATATACCTTATCATAATGCAATAATGTCATAGTCAATATTTATTTTCTATCTCTTTGAGCTTCTAGAGATCAGTTACATGATTGAAAATTTGTAAGATCACAAATGTCAAAGGAGTGAGATGGTACTTGTAAGATCATCCAACAAAGTGTAGTGGGGTCGAACCTTTCTGATTTAAGAAGAAAATAAATGTTCAGCGAATACAATATAGCTCATAAATATAACAAGAGCAATTAAAAATTTAGAGAGCTAGCAAGAAACAAAGGTAAAATTTAGCCGTTATAAACATTTATGTAACTAGTGACCATTTGATACTCTTTTATTCTGACTGCAATTACACCAATAAGAGAAGTACTTTCATAATTACAAATTACCTTCAAACGACAGCCATTTCCTCTCATCTCTGTCGACGTTTGCATCTCTATGTCTGTGCAGAGCTGGTAGAGACATTAAGTGCGATGGCATTTGGAAATATTTCATTTGCTCCATCTTCATCGCCTCTTTTAAAGCATGGAGCCGTTCCAGTATCTCTCTTAACTCCTGATGAATAAATACAAGTTGCTATTATATTAATGTATACATTATATTTACTTCTTTCGGCCCTTTTTACATTGAATTGTTTTAATATATTGTATGCAACTACATTATAAAATAAATATTACGAGAAAATAAATAACTAATGAACATTTACTGAAATGATTTAAGATCTTAGTGGTAATGATAGCCACGGAGAAGGTAAACTAAATATGTAAATTGCTAAAAAAGTCCAAACATATAAAATTGCAGTTAAGACATGCATTGGTCTGTAATCATAATTTTGAAATGAATTAAACAATAAATTGACTTGGCTTGTTTTTTTTTTCGCAGTTGAGAATTAAAAGACGAACTTGTGTAAAGCAACGCTTTCATCGAATGATTTGTGCATACATAGGATATCTACTAGTATCAGGAGTCTATGTTTTTAAGATCCATGTTCTCCGACTAAAAGAGTTATTTACTTCACTTGATTTATTAGTTGCGTTTGTTATTACAGTTAGTTCAATAATTCTATAAGCTCTTTGTAAATGTAATTTACCTACTTTTGGATCGTGGTCAGTGACGTCGAATGCTGGAACACTCTCTGATGATGAGGATGTGTTATTGGCGATATTGTTCGGGTCATGGAAGCTGACACCAGTTTTATGTCGTCTCATTGCACCTGAATAGTAACAGCAGTAATCTAACTTATTAATACGTAATGCTGCAACGGTTTCAATGGTCTTCTTCGTTTGTATCGTTTTCACCATAAAAGTTAAGTTTTGACTTTATTTGTATAATTCTTTCTGAATAATGTAACCGTAGAATAGTGAATGCTCTTATTATTACCTTCCATATCAATTTTTTGTACTAAATCTAAATCTAGGGCTTCCAACTGTAATTTAATAATCTATTTATAACATTTGTTTAATTATTTTATGTTTCAAGAAGCAAAAGGAAAATTGGAACTCACCAGGATCGTTCGCTTTTCCATCCTCTTTGTTCAGTTCATTGATTTTCTGGAACAGAGTCGTGTTAGACATGAGACCCTTGTGGTAAGCTTCGAGAAGCTCATCTAGTTCTTCGGAGGAATCATCTCCGATGTACGCGCATTCTTGTAGATGTTTGTACCCTTTTATCATTATAAGAGATGCTCCTGGCCATCTGATTGAGTAAAACGGAAACTCTACGTATGAATGGGCAAAGATGGAAACAGTTGTAGCTATTTTTATTTTCTATTTTTGAAGTAAAAACTTTTTAGTGGCATTGAACGAATATCAGTAAGGGATAATCTTATAGATTTGCATTACCAATGCTATGACGCTACAGTATGTCAAGTATAAAGACGGTGTTTTAAGTACTGGCGCTTAGAGATTTATCATTATGGAGTCTTTTGTACGTTATGTAAATGTATGTAAATACTTATTGCTTGGAGCGCCAATAGATGTAAAAACTAGACAAGTGTCAAATGTTAGGTACAACAAATGATGAAATTTAAGGTAGGCGCCCGCTTTATTTGCATGGTAAGCTCTTCAAATTCCTTCATACTCAAAAGAAAAACGGCTCAGACGTGGCATAGAAGTGAGGTGGTCCTCTATTTAAAAAAAAGTGATAACACCTTTTTGAAAAATTATAGACCCATCTCACTTCTGGCGTTGTAACCGATACTTACGATGCGAAAATGTGGACGCCTACCTTTAAACTTCGTTTTCATTTTTGTCAGCAGTTCACATGGCTGCCTAGTTTCTTTTCATTTTTGGTTGTTTAGTAGTCATCGATTAGATTTAGTGTTGATAAAAAAATAAAAGATAACAAAATTACTTTAATCGTGAATGATGACTGTGAACTTTTATTGCAGATAACTCTTTTTTTTTTTTTTCCTTTTATTTTTTTTAATGTAATTTTAAATATTTTTACTTTATAACTAGCGACCTGTCCTTGCTTTGCACAGATGGCAGAGAATATATAAAAAAAAATTAAAAAACCTAATAAATTATATGTCCAACTTTTCTCATGAATGACTCTGTCTATTGATGAAAATCCTATGTAAATATGTTCAGTAGTTTTTGAGTTTATCGCGTTTAGACAAACAGACGCTGTAAGGAGACTATATTTCATAAAATGTATAGATTAGAACTTTTGCGTATTTTATTTGGTATTAAGTTTAATACTATCTAGTATTCAAATTATATAAAACTGAATAGGAATAAAAGAAATGAATCTTTGATGTTTTTAGTAATTTTTAAAACCTCTGCCTCTGGTGGTATTCATGATAAGGTTTTGTTTCAACCCCTTTGCCGAAAATTACGTGTATTTTTAACCATAAAGTATTTAATATTTTTTTTTAAATATCTTCTTACAATATATTTTAATTTTACAATTTTGGATTTTCGAAATTCATACCTGGCAACAGAGAGTTAAAGTCAAGCGCCGTTTTTGGTTTGGACATGGCGTGTTTTTCAAAAAAACAAGTGCACGCAATATCTCACTACATTCCCCCTCGACTTTTGTGATATTTCGCTTTTTTTTTTACACGGTATAGGCTCAGGTAATATAAATCAGGTAAAATAGGTTCACGGTATAGGTGCTTTGACAACCATGTCATCTGATATTAAGTGACGATGTGTGAATAAACTAAGCCTATTTACTGGTTCTCAAGTGATGCAGCCGGAATACACCTATTGGTATTTGGCGACAGGTTTTCGAACTTGAGGGTGGTAGCCAGGCAGGGAAATTGTTAGAAAATGGTCTACCACCATGCTATCCTTAACCGAAAGCTCAGGTTTATTTTAGAGTTGGATAGGTGGGATTGAACCCGACGTTGACACATTGACGTGGAATCCAGCCGCACTATCCACTGCGCCATCATAGCCTTTCAGAACCCGGAGGGCTTCACGTGATTAATGAACGATCCTGTAGCAGTAAGACATTACCTGACACAAGCTGACACTGTTACGGAAGATCCCTTAAGGAGATAGAAGCCCCAATATTCTTTCATATCATCCTCTAACTCGAGTTCCCTGGTCATAGCGACTGGAACCAGGTCCTCAGTTAGTTCTGGGGGGCCTGGAACTACGAAGGCATTGAACGTTGCATTCGATTTCACAACTTGTCTCTGTGGAAGAAATACTATATTTGTAATTCGACTTTTAATTTTAGAATACACAGAGTTTGGAAAAAC
This sequence comes from Samia ricini, assembly GCA_014132275.2. NCBI lineage: Eukaryota > Metazoa > Arthropoda > Insecta > Lepidoptera > Saturniidae > Samia > Samia ricini. The sequence goes on from AP028163.1 coordinate 18,703,575, forward strand.
TAATATACTGTGCACTTATGTAGTGACAAAAGCTTTTCTATACTAATAAATAAAAATGGGACGTCAAAGTGTGTTATTAACAAACAACATTTAGTTATAGTTAAATACAGATATTGATAAACTGTTGTAACTTATCAAGATACGGAGCGTGATTTTGGATGTTTACCATTTATTTTTAAAATTTGCGTAAAACAGATTCGTAACGCCAGCTACTGCGACTTCCTAAAACCCCCAACCCTTTCCTGTCGTGCACTTCTTCTATGTCAACTGCGCCCGTGCATACAGCGCACATACGTACTACATTTCGCAACCCAGCAACAATACAAACTTGTTCTCTTAACCGCGTCCGTGCCGCCACGTCATACGTGGTGGTTATGTACTAATTCGCAACCCGCTTATACTTAATACCCCCACATAATATTAGATATCGCAAAGGTCTTGGGACATTTTATCGTCGCTTAACCGCTTATAAAATAAACCTAATAAATGTGGTGACGTCGAGTGTTGGATGAAGTGTTTGAGGTGTCGGATCCCCTCGTGTGTTATTCGAGAGTGCTTTCGGATGGCTGTGAGGGGATCTACATTATCGAAGGTGCTTGCTGCTGATGAGGAATAGGTCAGTTCACGACTTTCTTGTTTCCGGATCTACCACGCTTCCCTTGCCATTTTGGCCGTACCGCGCTAGCCCTTGGCGTCTCCACAGATAATGTTTCTCGATATTATATACAAGAGAGGAAGCACATGTGGATAAAATAGTAATGAATATGAATGTGGAAGAATGGAAAAGAAGAGAAGGCATGAGAATAATAATGATGTTTTATAAAAATTTTAAAAGATTATCTTACAGGAAACAAAAAAATTACCAATTAATTTAATAAATTTATTCAGTTTAAATCCTAAAAGATGTGCTCTTTACGACTATAATATATGTCTTGGAAATATATTTTAGCAAAAGATTTTTTTTTATACCACTGAATCGGCAAAAAGGTATACGATCCGCTTGATGGTAAGCGGTCACCGTAGCCTATGGACGCCTGCAACACCAGAGGTATCACGTGCTCGTTGCCAACTCTTTAAAATGTTTTTTAACTTTGTATTGCATTATTATTATTTAAAAGAATTAAGTCTAGAATTTACTTAGAAATTTTTTCGCAAGTCGTCTATCATTTTGCTAAATCGTACAATATTCTCGCCATGTTGAATGTAACTTATTTATGTGTTTAAGAATGGCAAACTAAAAAATAAAAAGTTGTTAACATTAATAAAATCATGAAATAAATCACTAAGATTGTGGCAAACACACAAACTAGACGTTTGTACGGTAAAAAAAATCCAAATCGATCCATCACAAAATCTAAAACCACAGACTATGCATATTATAGCTATATCTGTGTATATGATATGTCACCTTAGCTTACAAAAATAGCGTTATAGTTATAGTTTGGTGTTATTTAGCTTTTGTGTACATGGAACAGATAGATTGTTTAAAAAAAAAATTGCATTGCAAACATTCACTAGGTTATTATTTAATGTCAAATAGTAATCATATCTTATCATTTTTTTACTTTTTTAGCTTTCTCTCAATCTCTATACATCACATAAATGACATAACAACATATTCAAATGTTTCGAGAACATTCCAAGGAACGCCCGCCATTAAAACATAACCTATAAGGTTCAAAATGGCGTTGTAAAATATTGACAAGTCGAATTGTCATATCAAAAGTATTCAAACGCACGATAGGCTGGCTTATCTAGAAATGTTTTATCATTTACAACAGCAGAATTTTATAAATATACGCTTCTACATTTTAAACTAGCTGACGCTCTCTGCTTCGTTTACTTTATTCAATATTAATGTTACTGCTCAAACTTTTTACAAAATCATCACAAAATATAATATAGAACCTTCATAGGGTGATTCTAATGAATTGTAGATATTGCAAAAAAAAACATTTGGTGTTGTCAGTAAAAAAAGATGTTCCGAATATTTTTTAAACTATAGTCATATTCCTATCACTAAGCGAACAATTATATAAGGTAATGTATTTTTATTAGGCCGTTTATAACTAAAAAACTACTAGGATTACATTAGGTACAGTTCAAGTACCTTTTACATAAGCAGTCTTTGTAATTTTGAATCCTCCCCCTTTATCAGTAATAGTAAGCCCCCCCCCCCCTATGTTTAATATTCGTCTTTAATAACATAAGCATTGGCATAATTTAGAACAAAAATACGAGAGTTAAGAGTTAAGTAAATATCACCATAAGTAATCTCCATACAGAGCCTCCTCCCCCGTGTAATCAAAAATAAGCAAACCATAAACGACCCCTTAATTAAAATGTGGAAAAAGTCACAAGGACAATAGGTAATTAAATTGACAAAAAATATGATGCATTGAAGACGTAATTTTTTTTTTTAAATACACTGTATAGTCTCAGTGCTTTGACTACAATTTGACCTGATGTCAAGTGTCGATGTGGTCCAGGATGGTAAACATACTAAACCTAGGAGGTACTGGTTCTCAAGTGATGCTGCCAGAACACAACTATTTAACGACAGGTTTTCAAACTTGAGGGTGGTACCTACCCAGGCGGATGTTATTGAAAAATGCCCTACCACCAAGCTATGGTTTCCTCACGATGGTTTCCTTCACGGAAAGCTCAGGCAGATTTTAGAGTTGGATAGGTGGACTCGAACCCGCGTCTATTGAAACGGAATCCGGCTGTATTACCCATTGCGACATCATCGTCAATTTAGGAAGTGAAACTGCGTGCATATCTAGTTCATTGACAAAATTTAAATAACGTTTTGCTAATTATTATTGTAACTCAAACAAAATGATTAATATTTTACGGTGAACTTAGTGTATTAAATATTTCTAATCGCGTCTGTTGTTTATTTACACTTTTTCAGTGCGAACTAGCGATTCTAGTGTTATATAGAAGTCATTATACATACCTAATGTTTGTTCAAACACGTGCCTTGATAACATAATAAACCTTTGCATAATCTATATAATAATATTTATAATACGTAATAAAAAAAAATTATTTGCCTTCTTTTTTTCTTTGATAACATTTTTTTATTGGTATTATTAATCTGTTTTGTAGTATTGAACTGTACCTTGAACTTTTACATAGTGTGAATAATAAAACTAGGTCCATGGTGTGACAACCATAGAGTAGCTAAAGTTATATTAACTTATTTTTCAGCATTAATGAACTAAAAATTTAAACTGGATAGGTTTAGCTTAAACATAAAAGGCAAGTTTATTACAAACCCGAGGTTCGCTAACGATCTGGTCTTGTTATAATTAGAACAATACCATTAGTTATGATAGACTTGCTACAGAAATTAAACAGACAGGCAGGATTAGTGATCAACATCAATAAATATAAGGTGAAAAGAAAGTCATTTAAAAGGCCGATTAAAAGTCAACCACATTTCGATGGAATATTTTAATTCCATTGACCACAGTTTCTCAACATTAATTTTCGCACTGCCCTATTTGGGAATACGTTTTTTTTTTTTCTAGAGACCTCATTTAAATTGTTTTGGCTTTTTAGACTGAATGTTTTAACCTGCCCACGTCCCTCTGTGCTATCTCAATACCACCAAATTTTGTCAGGGTCTTCTACTTCCACAAGGGGGTGTTGTGCAATGTGGGGGACATTGACAACCTAGGATCTAGGTACTCTTTTTTATTGCATTAATAAAATTTTATACTGGCTAACTTAATCCGACATGACATATTCTTCCACCTAACCAGCCAGACTGCGAAAATAATATACTTACACTGCACGGTACGTAAAAATATTGAAACGACAGATGGGTATTTTTCAACAGAGCCAAACCTACTACCCAAGATACAGGGAATTCTAGTTTGTCAGGCAGATGTACAAAATTAATAAGTAATGTTCCTAATTCCCAATAACTCCATTGTACCTATGTTAGTCTGAGTAATATGACAAGTTATTATGCGTCATGACGTCAGTAACTACTACAAACCGCGCTGTTACCAAGCGGACAAAAGTTATGGCACAAATGTCAATGCCGAATCGCTTATCTACTGTTACATAGAAGCCGTTGTGTTTAGATATATTATGTGTATCTTTTTTAATATCAACGTTCGAGATAAAAAAAAAAAAACCACTTTTTATTAGAGTAATATCTACTACAACAGTTAATTTTTGTTAAATTTAAACCGGTTATTTGTTTTGGTTTATTTATTATATTATGTAGCGTGTACATTTTTTTTTATGTAAGTAGGGCTTGGCATTTGAATATTCATCCAATTGACTATACATACAATAAGTACAGTAGTGTTATTGATTAATATGAACCTAAAATAGAATGACATTGATTCGAGGTGATGATGGCGCAGCGGGTAGTGCAGCTGGATTCCGCGTCAATCGATTGTTCTATCCGACTCTAAAAGCGGCCTGAGCTTTCGGTGAAGGAAAACATCGTGAGGAAACCATAGCATGATGGCAGGGCATTTTCTAACGATGCCCGGCTGGGTAGCTACCACCCTCAAGTTTGAAAACTTGTCCCCAAATATCAATAGGTGTGTTTCGGCAGCATAACTTGAGAACCAGTACCTTCTAGACTTATTGTGTTTACCATCCTGGACAACATAGTCATTTGACATCAGGTGTGATTGTGGTCAAAGCACTGAGCCTATACCGTGCAAAAAAACGTATATTTCCAAACCGGAAGTGAAGTTAATCTTTGGATATATTATCGATGAGTAATGTAAGAATTTTTTAAATTATATTTTACCGTGTCTACATGTTTTTTTTTTTTTTTTGTTATAAAGAGGTATTTATTGCTTGCATTGCAATATAAGATAGTGGCCAATCGGGTATTTAAGGCAGTCGTTTTTGATACGTAGGAAGGATAATATACCGAGTGTAACCTAATATTGTGGAATAAGTGGCCAATTATATTTTGGATTTACAGACTTGTAAACCCAACTGAGATACGCGTATTTACTGCACCCTGACCTGACTCTACCCATAATTTCATCGAATTCAGTTCAGTAGTTTTTACGTGACTGGCGAACAAATTAACAAACACACAGAGGTACCAACAGACAGACAAAAATTTTGAATAGTATTTATTCCCAAATATTTTCAATGTACAAGTTCAATCATATCAGCCTTTTATTATAACTATAAATTTGTAGTCGTTTTCTAGGAAACTCGTACAATTAGATTTAAAAAAAAAACTATTTAGAACTGAATCACAGACATGAACGTGAATCTATAAAACACGTGAATGTTTCGCGATCGAAAATAAAATACGATAAAAATAGGTTTTATTTGCTCAGCTTTGCGACAATAAAGCGAATTGTGTTCCTCTGGTGAGTGTGGCCGTAAATTTCATTTTATTTCGCACTAGCTTCTCTTCGTTGTTTAACCCGCGTAGGGATTTTTGAAATAAATACTAATACTTCCTGGATTTGAAACTATCTCCATACCAAATTTCATCCAAATCGATCAAGTATTTTTTATGTTTATTCATAACATACGAAAACACAAATCTTTCCTCTTTATAATATTAGTATAGAAAGGATAAAACATAATAGAATATAGTTTTAGTTAAAAACAATAGAGAGTTTTTTTTTTTTTCATTTGGTTATATCTGTAATTGTCCGCTCTTTTTTACTATTGGCATCCTACCATTATACAAAAGGTAACTGTCCATCCGTTAGTTGGCTTATAACTCGAGAACCACTAAACCGATTTACATGATTCTTTTTCTAAATCGTAGATATATTATCTGGTTAGACTTGAGTATATATTTGGTTATGTTAAATAGTACGATTATATAATAGAATAAATTAATTATGAATAACAGAAAGAAAACTTCTTTGAAATCATCATTGCCGTGTTCCTTATTTATAGCTATCTTTATTGTTAAATAATTTAACCACTATCTGTCTGTCCGTTAATTGGTTTATGCCTCGAGAATCACTAAACCGATTAATATAATTTCATTTTTATCCATTATTTTCTGGGCAAAATCTAAAGTTAAAAGTGCGGTAAGTAAAAAAATATCACATGTATTGCAATTTTTGAAGAGATATCTAATCCGGGATGTGGAACAGTTTGTATTACATATACATTGAGTAATACCGCTAAGAGGGATAGTTACATTCAAAAACTCGCTTAACATTGAAGCCACAAAATTTATATGAGTGCGTATAAACAAAACGAAATTTCGTAATCACCGGTGCGTAACAAAACACGTACGCGGCCTTTTGAGGCGAACTAGAAACGATTCCACTTCGCGTGCGTCTAATGCCGTTCTGAGTGTTTTAAATCTATGTATAATACATATTGTATGTTGGTCGTTTGCTAAAATTATTCATTTCTTGAACACTTTTTAAACATTGTAAAAAATTCCACGTGTAATTTTTGTTCTATTGTTTTAGAAGTTATTATGTTTCGTTACCTGACACCACGTCGGTGATATCCTGCTGTCGATCAGTCTCATGTCTGTCATACTCATAGGGTAGATTTGACCGGAGAACACCCGATATCTGAAACACAAAAGCACATCCTTTATTCATTCTTTCGCTATATAAAAGATCGTTGTGTTTGTTAGTTAGCTTATAACTCGAGAACGATCGAATCGATTTACATGACATTTTTTTTTAGTGTAAACTTATAGTTTCGCGTTTAACCAATGCTATGATGTCAGGCATCAACATACTACAGTGTGTCAAGTACAAGATAGCGTTTAAGTGCTGGCGCTCAGAGATAAATCATAAAATATATACTCACGCAGCCTATTGTATCTTTTGATTACGAATAAAGTGTATGCAAATGTGCACAGTTATTGTTCGGAGCGCCAATAGATGTAAAAACCAGTCACGTCATATTTTAGGTTATATTAATAATTTCATATAACAACTTATGAAATGTAAACGTTAAAAAAACAGATTTTCCAAATTTTCGAGTATTCACTTCTGTCGGCAGTCTCCATAGCTGCCTAGTTTTAGTTTTTGTAATACGTAAGATATATCATGTGGCTAAGTTATGAAGATAATAGGGAATTAAAGTCAAATAACCACCAAGTTAATATTTTAGCTAATCTCAGTTAGAGAACATTTAATATTTATATTTACACGAAAGCTCAATTAGGATTGTAAAAGACAACCAATCTAATAACAATCTTACTAAACTAAATATGTCAATGCGTATGTTAAATAGAAAATGAGTGCAGTTATCATATCGGCCAATCAAGTGCCACTTGTATGATAAATTAACCGATCAGAACACTGATTGCAATTCCTTATAATTGACACACGTAGCGTGTATTGACCTATAATATTGTATTTAAGAGGATATGCGCTCGGCGACAAATTAAAAAGTAGGTATTTTATAAATCTATTGCTATCGCGTTGCGCCCTAAATAAAGAATTATAAAACACGAAAGGGACACCTACAGCTCGGGCTGATTTTACCTATGCAAAATAGACGAAAACATCAATTCGTAATACCCTGTAAAAACAAAATCAAGTATTTTATTAATTTTCAAAGGCTTCTAGTTTCTTTGTTTATATTTATCTAATTTGCTTGACGAACGTCTGAAAATGACGGTAAAAAAATCGAGTTTTTTTTTCTAGGTACTAACAATAACTAAATTATTGAAAAAATCAAAACGTACGGGCATGGTAATGATATCTGTCTCCTGGACTGGACTCCTACTTGAGACGTAAATTCGACAGAATTAGCCCTGCACTAAACCTAAGGTGGTTAAAGAAGACTCAAGGTCCTTTACAGAGCCTACGCACTTACAAGTTGTGTGGAGGGGTGTGTCGAGCAGGAATTTTATTTTATTATATAAAAGTGCAGTAAACTGGAAAACGCTCCTTCTGATGGTAAATGATTACCGTCACCCATGAACAACTGCAACACCAGAGGCATTATTGTTGCGTTGACAATCCTAGAGAGCGCTTTTCAGTCCTTTCTTGAAGACTCCCCTGTCATAGCTCCCAGGGAAAACCGAGCTAGGTAACACATTCCACAATGCTAGCGTAAGTGACAAAAAAGATCTAGAGTATCTTTGTTTTCGCGTTTCGGCTAGATTTAAGGGTGTGGGGATGTGCAGCCAGCCAACGGTGTAAGGTGCGAATTTGGCACGGCGACTAGGGCACCATAAAAAAGCGTGTTATGTTAGTGCATGAAAGTGTCACTATTTCGCAATTAGAGCTTAGTATTTAAATGTTCTAATTTTTGAATTATTCAAATACTGTTTAATTAATTATTTAGTACTGTTTGAAATATTCGAAAAGTAAAATTAAACGAATATTACAAACCCTACTCGCGAAAGCCGTAGGAACAGAAGTTACAGAAGGTCGGAATACGGGCAATCGTTCACACAGTTGTCTCACCTTAAATATAAAGGCACAAATATAAACACGCTAGGCAGCATGATAAGTAGAGTCAGGAGCCTGCATAGCCTCAGCGGCGCTCGATAGCATGATCTGGAAGCAAGGTGGTAGTGCCTCGATGTGGAAGGTCGGTGGTTGATTCGGTCTAAACCAGCTAAGGAAAAAACAAAACTTATCTTAATCTCAATGAAGTCATTCGAAGCAATGATGATGGCTTAGTGTATTTAGATATCGGCTTGATGCTTATATATTGCTTAAATAGTTTGAGCATTCGGTGAATCGGGAAACCATGATGAAGTCATGGTATTGTGGTAGGATCATAATCGACCAAATGTGGTCCAACATAGAGAACACGTCAAATAAGTGATATTTGTTGGCAAACTGCTGCCGAACTACACTTAGGTGACAGAAATTGAAACTTGACAGTGGTAGTTCATGTGCGTCAGTAAAAGCCTTACCACTATGTTACGTAAATAGATAAGATCGAAAAGACATAGTTTTGACATTTATTATAAAAATGTAGAACTGCCTTTTCTTTAACATTGGGTATTTCTGCAGTCAATAATGAAAGCGATTAGTCTCTCTTGTTGACCATAGTCATTTATGGATTGTATTGAGCTTGATATTGGAACCATCGCTTTGTCGAGTTGCTTTATAAAAAAAACATAACGGTGGTAAGTGACTTGGTTAGTTTAGTAAAAGTCTATACAATGCCTAGTCACTTAATTTATTATAACTCTAAATAAAATCAGCAAATAGTGAATATAGTACTTGTACTTACATTCCAAAGGAACTAATTCTTGCGGGTCCATAATATAAAGTTATATGATTCACATAACTCTTCCTTTATATTCTAGATTTAAGTTGAACAGAAGTTGTTTTTTTGAATAATTTGATATTCACAATTATATTTTACGTTGTTACAAAATTTGGTTATGTTGTTAAAGTGATAAATTTTTAGGTATCTGTTTAAAATGTTTGAAGAGTCATTTAGAAAAATATAGAACTGGCATCACCACGGAACAAGAAATTCTAACGGAATTTTTGCGGGATCTCAGTGTGTTATGATGCCTTTAGGTTACTAGCTAGCGCAAAAGCACCTAAATGGTACGAACCTACCTACGAGCTGCTACCTGTGTTAACTATTCCGCAGAATTTGCCGTTAATTTAGAAAAAGTTACTCAGAAAACCTATGAACCGTGCGTATTTTTTTTGTAAATGTGTGTGTGAAATATGATGCGTGTGTTGCTAGTGCTAAGGCTTCCATAGTGAGGGATCTGAACACGTCCTGCGTAGCTGCCGGAGAGAGATCCAGTGTGTGTGGTAGCAAAATTAGCCGCCCGTCCTCGGCGACGGGAGCGGTGGATACGCGGGTACGGTCATGAGTTCACAATCACGCTTCATATCTCGGTTTGTAGAGGAAATATTTGATACGCGAGCGTTATTTTATCTTCTAGATCGGTTTATATGTTTATGCGGACTTCGTTTCTCCCGTGGAGCGTTCGGTTCTCGGATATATCTAGTGGCGGATACCACCGTAGGATTCGGCTGAGTTTTCGCTTTATCAAGGTAACTACTAATTAGAGGCTTGAGTACAGACTTAAAGTAGGGATAGAAGTACAAAGTGAGGGACCATCATCGCTTCAAAATTGATTGCAGCATGGAGATATAAATAATATGTTCTAATCTAGCGTATGCTATCTAATGCGTAATCTACAGAAGGCTTATTGCTTTGTACACGTGAATATATAATGTCATGGTAGTAGTTACGTCAGCGGCTTTTCTCGTGTTAGATTAATAACTGAATCTTATTTTTATCCTTTTTAACATCATTTATCAATACATAGTATAAAACAAATTAGGTTTTAGCGTCTGTCTCTCTGGTTTATCAGCTAACTTCTCTTAAACCACGTAACGAATTTTGATGCGATTTTCACCGTCACTTGGACATTCATTCAAAGAAAGGTATATATCATAATACAGCTTTTTTATGTAAAAAAATTGTAACCAAATCGTTAAAATATCAATTACAATGAGTTAAGTAGGCTAAACATTATGAAATGTGATACCAGAGAATTGTGTTTCTTTAAAAATCTTAAAACAAAATTTCTCGCTGGCATATCTATCTCATAAGATTGACTCACAAAAACGCGATTTCTTTCTGAAACCGATTATAAAGCCAACGCGAACGAAGTCGCTGGGAGAAGCTAATTCAGTTCATACTACTGTGTCAAAAAAGTACCGGAAAAATATCAATAATACACAAAATGTAAGTTATTAATCCAAATTTATTTTATCGCCTTCAAAGTATGCTCCTTCAGAAACAATACACTTACGCCAACAAATAATCCAATAATCACAACATTTTTTAAACGCATTTTCCGATATTGAGTTTAGTTCTCGTTGCGAATTTTCCTTTGTGTCTTCTACCGAATGAAAACGGGTGCCACAAAATGGTTATTTGAGTTTAGGAAAAATAAAAAAGTCGGCTGGAGCCATATCTGATGAATAAGGTGGTTGCTCGATGGTATTTTTAGATTTTATTGTCAAAAATTCGTTCCCTATGATAGCCTTGTGCGAAGACGCATTATCGTGTTGGGACTAGCCGAGCGGCAACATGTTTCATACCCAAGTGATTATTTAAAATGATACGGATCGACTCGTGAGAGACAAAAAGTTCAGAGACAATATCTTTATAACTTGAATGAGGATTTTCAGTAACTATTTCCTTCAATTTTGCAATGTTATTTTCAGTTTAAGACGTTGATTGCCTACCAGGGCGAAGCAAATCTTACAGCATATCTCGACAGCTTTTGAACGCTTTGTACACACTCATAAGCACTTGTTTTTGATAAAATCGATTCACCGTAAGCCTTCTGTAACAGTTTCAGGTCTTTGAACACGAAATTTCATTGGCGATGCAAACTTTAAGACAAACTCTTTGTTCAGGGGGTAAACGGGGGTAGTTCGTCAAAATACCCCTCAACGCAGCAGGCGACGCCGCGCACCGCCAGTCAGCCCGTGACCACGGTTGGTGAAACCCAGCCGAAACGTCGGGATAGAAAAAAAGCAAAGGTAACGCGTGAAAACACGTTTAAATTAACTGCATTTAAATATGGAACGCGAAAATTAAAAAAAAAATTACAAACTCTTTGTTTGTTGTTTTTGTCGATTATGAAACTCTCAATACACACTAAATATGATCGAACTAAAACAGCACTGTATTTAAGCTAAATGACAGATGAAACGCAAAAGCATTTGCCAATCTAATAAATAATTAAAAAATAATATATATGTAACCATAAACAAATCATCCATTCCTCAAATCTTTTGATTGAATGTATAATATGATACAATTAACTGAAAATTCGCCAAAGTTGTAAATTTATATAAATTTAAATCGTCTGTCTTACACGTTATATAAGAATTGATGATACGTGTCGTTTCGCGTGGAACAAACAAAAACAAATGTATCTTTGTTACGTCACAAAAGACATCTACTGTCGAAATAAGACGCCCGCTTTGTTGCATCTCGTTTACTTTGTACGAATGGTCTAACAAGAAATTGTAAAGTCAAATACAAGCTGTGCTCGCGACTCCGTCCACGTGGGATTCCGTGTTTGTAAATCGTAACATACAAGTGACTTATTTTCATAACCTTTATGTACCTATTTTCAAAATTAATAGAAATGTATTCCGTTGTTGATGATAAAGCTCCTAGAGTGATTTTTACACAAATATATTTGAAGTGCTGATTTGATTCTTTATAGATTTATTATAAACCAGCTGTGTGCCCGCGGCTGCGACCGCGTTTCATATACGAGTATTCTTCACTGCGTTTTAATTTTTTTTATAAGAAACCCTACTTAATTGTTTTTTTTTTACTCAGAAAAAGTAAAAATTTATCTCATAAATTATAGCATTTGTTCGTAAACTGTGCATTGAATCGGATTTTATTCAATTTTTTTTTTTTTTTTACGCAAAACCCTAATTATTTTCGAAAACTAAAAGTTACCTGGAATAACTTCAGCTATCTAGCAAAAAAAGTTCTATTAAAATCGGTCCAGCCGTTCCGGAGATTACCCGTTACAAACAGACAACAATTTTAATGTAATTTTGGTATAGGTATCGTAAATACGTTCATATCTATTATATTCAGTAAAATAAAATTATTTTGACATTACAGACACTTCAATTTTATTTATTAGTATAGATTTGTGAATACCGCATATAATGTGATTTTATGTTTATACCTATTTATTCTTTATTTTTTTCAAAGGAGCTGAAATGTTTTTACCTAATTTATTTATAACTAAGAACTTGCACACAAAGTGTCAAGGCTCTAACTTTTAAAATGCTTTTTAACTCGCAATGACAGACGTGAAAACGTACTTTGCTAAGGAAAAGGCAAAGGTACTATATAACCCATACAGCCAAGTCTAACTTTAGAAACACTTTTCAAACAATATTCTCACAAAATGAAGTCCCTATGTTAAAGCTTTCTTTCTAAAGGAGTTTTTGGGGATTTCAAAACTCATGCTGTGTCATTATTTTCAATACATTTCACTTGTACGCAATAACCAAAGTATATGTGAAATGTCTTCTTGTTCTTCTTAGATAATGGCAATTTGTGTTCAAACAATTAGTGGCAATGTCATGTAGGTAAAATGTATTTTCAATCTTGTATCAGCGTTACCAAGCCCCAGCAAAACTATGGCTCATCTTGCTAGAACTTTCCACGGAGCTTTGTGCGGCACCTCAGAATAAATGCTACTCGTTATTTTTCATAATAAACTTGACTTGTACACAATAATCAAACTATATCAGACAAAAAACCACCAAAATTACATGATATCGAGTCAAAAACGCAAATTTAATTAATTAAAGAAAACAACCGCTACACGAACGACCGAGATCCTGCCAAAAACTCCATGTGAAATTTTATCAAATACACATAATATAGGTCAAGTTAATTTGCTTCAAGTTAATGAATTAATAAATAAGGATCATTACATGACAGTCCAAAATTGTGCCAAGAACTGTCAAAACGTTTCTGTTTTTTGAGTAATTCGTGTTATGAGTAATGATCGACTCTGCATGTGAACTCTCGTCACCCGGACTTATTCTTTGGCAAATATAGGTTGAGTACCACCTTTAAAGATTAAATATGATTACATTGATATCATTGTACTTAAATAATTACATTTCATAGCAACGTGCAAATCTTGCAATTACGATATCATTGAAAAACACTGAGTTATCAGTTATCTTCATTACGGGATTAATTAATAAAACTGACAGTTAGAAGGGGAATATAATATCAGCAAGGATCGTTTAATGCAGTACTTACTACCGGCTGAGTAGAACTTTACCTCCCTTTGGCACAAAGTAACGTCAGAGGTAACTAGATATTTTTGGGGGAAAATAGATTCGATTTGGAGAAAAATAGATTTCGTGAGGAAACCCTAGCATGGTGGGCATTTGCTAATAATGCCCGCCTGGGTAGCTACTACCCTCAAGTTAGAAAACCTGAAAATAGGTGTGTGTCGGAAGGGTTTCCGACAGCGACCCGTTCCGTTTAGGATGCACTAAATGAAGAAGCGCTTGTAGCCGTCGCTAACGCTATATACAGCCAGTTTTAATATCGTCTCTTAATTTTTAGATTGAGATCAAACAAAAAATAGTCGGTTTTTTGACTGATCACAGATATTGATACCTTAGACTTTAGAAAAAAAAGGAATATAATTTCGGATTTCAGTAGGTAAACGATAGGTAGGTAGGTGATAGTGACACCGCACTGTATATAGTAGGTTTTGTAAGGGACCTTTTTTGCAAACCGTTGATTATGCCAAATTCCGCTGATTTTTTTACACTGACCTTGCGCTGACTATTTTCTCCAGATGTGTGCCTTAAGTGCTCGGCCATAAAGTTCGCTGAAGATGTCAACATCAACAGCATTTAGTCAGTTAAAAAAAATAGGTCGATAAGTAGCGATGTTTTGATCTATGTATGCTTTAAAATATATCTACTGGATAATGTTTGATACAGAGTTTTCTAGTCAAAGGTTGAATTTTCAACCATCTTCATGGGGTTACATCATGAAGTAATTCCTTCAAACTTCAGTTCGTTTTAAAATTATATAATTACTTCCGCAGGTTTCCTTGTCCACGAATAAAATCCAGTACGACTCCATGACATAACAATTGATAGTCCAAAGACCCTTGATAAGAGATCGTTGACTTTAACATCACGGTCTCATCAGATGATCTCCGCATGGAAAATTCCATTCGTCGTGCCCCAGCCGTTTCGCATTTACTATCTTTGTCCTTATCATATCAAGTTGTAAATTCTTAGTCCAGTTTTAGCTCTCTTTTCGCAAGTGTTTTTTTAATCAACGCATATTTTATAAGTGAGATTACGGATATACGCCCACTTTTGCGTAGTAGGTATGTCCGTACTTCGGTATTAAAGTTTGCGAAGTTCATGATATAATCATACTTGATATTAGTTTAACTAATTTTTCGTTACACGGTTAATCTCCAGAACAGCTGGACCGATTTTGACGGGATTTTTTGGTAGCTGAAGTTGCTTCGCGTAAATTCGGCTAAAAGTTTTTCGAAAATAATTCGAGTTCCGCGTAAAAAAATCAAAACTCATGAAATCTATACTAAGAAATAACATTGAAGCGTAGACTGTTTCGAAACATAATGTATAATGGAAAACAACAGAACCATAGTGCGATGTAGAACCGTTCAAAGAAAATAAATTACGTTAACATATAAAATTGAAGTGTCGCTTTTTTATACTAAATAAATAAACATGAGTGTTTATAGGAAACCTATAACAAACATGTAATTTTTTAAAATTTTGTTTGTCTGTTTGTCGTGATTAATCTCCGGAACGGTTAAACCGATTTGGGCGGGGCATTTTATTGTTAGATAGCTGAAGTTACTCCGCTTAATTTAGGCTACTTTATGTTTCGAAAATAGTTAAGGTACCGCGTAAAAAATTAAAGCTCATAAAAATTGGAATGAAATCCACTGTTTTACTAGCAGGTATTTGATTTCGTAAGAAATACCTTTTCTTACTACGTGTTACTACTATGTTGTACTATGTGTATGTATGTATGTATATTAATAGCAAAAAAAAAATTAGAAAATAATTAGGGTCCCGTATAAAAAAAAAAATAAAAACTTTGTTACGGAGTGAAAAATATAGGAAACGCGGGCGCAGCCAGGGACACACAGCTAGTTGTGAATAAAATCCGACTCAAGGGACAGCACTATCAAAACATTATTCTCCAAAGATTATTGAAAAACTATTTTATGCAGAATATATGAAACGCAGACGGTGCCGCGGGTACAAAGCTAGTTTTAAATAAAGTAGTTTACAGTAAAGTACAGTAATAGATGAGAATGTATCGACTTTCGCCATCATCATGCAGGTTTACATATGTATATCACGGCTAAAGCTAGATATGTCTCACGACACGCACTAAAGTTACACTACAATTTTTTGATCTGTAGTCAACTCGAGAAATGGTCAGATTTGTAACAAATGGTTAAAATAATGGCCTGATGGGTTTTTTGAAACATAGTTACGCTAACCATTTGTCAAAAATGTGACTACTTGTAAAAAAAAATTAACCATTCAGCCTAGTCGGGTTAGCAAGATGGCAGATGTTTAACTCTAGTGCGAACAGCTGTTTCATTGCTTTTGTGTAACATTTGAAGTAGATAATTAGAAGTTTCATTATATAACATTAATTTATTTAACATAATTTGTTAAATAATTATAACGTATTGCTATTTATTATGTTGTTCGTAATATTTTTGTTTATGAATTTTGTTTTTCATAAGAATTCAGTATTCCATTATGTATAGTATATCAAGTTCGTACAAATATTTATTTAGCTTGTAAAATATATTAAATTCAAGAATTATATTATAAAATCAAATAATATTTTAGACAAGACGAAATAAAAAAAAGCTAATATCATTACAAAACTATCACAAGAAATAATATTGGACACAGATGTTCGAGGGTACTCGACCCTTTGTTTTTTGTAATGTTTGTTCGACAACTCGAATTATGGGACCCTGACACATTTTACTCGGAATGATCATACAAAAAAAAATTACCGTAATCAAAAGTATTCTATTATACAGTTCATTTTACTGGCAACATAAATAACTATTGCTAAATTTAACCATAGTAGATTTTGTCATCAAAAAACGCGTTGTGATTATAACCATTGGTTTGTGTAATAGTAATAGTAAAATTGACAAATGGATATAGTAACTTTGACTACGGACCAAAAAATCGGCTATAAGAATGCGATTTTTTTTTGTAAATAACTAACGCTGTTGACCGGAAGGGCCTTTACAGCTTCACCGTGATTTTGGGGACAAGTGCTGAAGGCTCTCGCCACAAGTAGCTTACTAGCACAAGGGTTACCAAAGTGGTACAATACACGGCTTGGTTGTTACCTGAGTGTAAAAAAATTCCGCGGAAGTTTGAACCTAGCTAAGCCCTACTTTTTTATTTAATTATTTAAAAAAAAGGTTCCTTACAGGACTTATGTACCTGAGTGTTATTATGTGCGTGTAATGCTTAATGCATGAGCCTCTCTAGTTTGGGATCGGGATTTTACCATGTATATTATGGCAGCAACCTAGATGGGTACAAAATTCTTACCACCCCACAAAACCCACAGGTATTGGATCTAAAACCTAAGTTCTCGACGTGGGAGTAACACCCCCTTGTGGAAGTAGAAGACCCAGGCAAAATTAGGGGGTGTTGAAATAGCGCAGAGGTGTGGGCAGATTAAAAAACATAGATTAAAAAGCAAAAAAAAATTAAGATGAGAGTCAGGGGACTCTAGAAAAACACACATTCTCAAAGTTGGCGTTGAGCAAAGGTTGAGAAACTGTGGTGTAAAGTGATGCTGCTGGAACTCACTAAATGTGGATACCGACAGATTTATCAAACTTCAGATTATATGTTAGCGGCATTTATTCCATACAAACGTAGGCCCCTGTTTCCTCCCTGGATATGCATTATGGTAAATATTTTTATACTAAATAATATATATTCACCACCACCATGCTCGTACGTTTTGATTTTCCATAAATTAGTTATTGTCAAGTAGGAGCCTTTGAAAATGAAAAAAATGCTAGATTTTCACCGTCTTTTTCAGACGTACTTCAAACAAACTCGATGAATAAAATTAGAAAAAGCAAAAACGTACAGGCATAACCAATGTATGTATTATTGTAAAACTGAAAGAAAATTAACAATCGGTTATGTTTTGGAAGAGGAAACAGGGTACTACCAAGTGATGTTTTTGTCTATTTTGCAAAGGAAAAAATCGCCCGAGAAGCCCCTTTCTTGTTTTATAACTCTTTCTATGGGGTGCAACGCGATTGCGATAGATTTCTGAAATACCTTCTTTTCAAATCTGTTGCCGACCACATGTCCTCTTAATGGTGGTTGCTAGACTGAAGGGCATTACAGAGTATTTTATCACCATGCTATGGGTACACCACTATGCCACGGATGCTCATTCTTACATTATATAAAAGGCAACGTTTCTCTGTGTGTATGTCCGTTAGTTGGATTATAAATCGAGAAAAAAAAAATTACATTAATCTTTTTAGATTTTTTTTTTAAATACTGTATAAAATCAGTTATTTGACTACAACCTGACTTGATATTAAGCGACGATGTAGTTTAAGATGGTAGACACTAGAGATATTGCCTCTCAAGAGATGCTTCCGAAACACACATCATATTGGTGTTTCGCGACAGGTTATTCAGGCAAGCGTTACCAGAAAAATAGCCTTCCACTACACTATATTTCCCTCACGATGTTTTCTTTTACCGAAAACTAATTATATAATTAGAATAGCTATTTTCCCGCGGCTCTGCCCGAGTTTCATATATTCTTTTTTTCGTATTTAAAATATTTTTGGTACTAAGATAAAATAAATATATTTCCCATAAGTTCAATCACTTGCCCGTAAATCTGACCATAGAATCGTCATTTATCCAAACTTTTTGATTTGATTTTTTTTATGCAGAACCACTAATAACAGAAACGGACAGACAAAAATTCCAAAAATTGCGATTTTGGCATAGGTATCGCATTTAGGTACATGTACTTAGTAAAAAAAAAGTTATTTTAGTATTATAAACAAACATTTCCATTTTATTTATTAAGTATAGATATGAGGATAAAGATAATTTCAAAAAAATGATAACCATCAAAACATACGTTTTCATTAAATATTAAAAAAAACTATAATACACAATGATTAATCATTTGGAATTGAAGATATCGTACATGAGTGGGGTTTTTAAAACAGTTAGTCTATTCTATACTAATAAATAAAAAGTGTCTGTTTGTTATGTCAAAATAACATTTTTTTTATTAAATACATATGATACATATAACAAAATTAGAATTATTAAAATTTTTCTCTATCTATTTGTTAGTTCCGGGTAATCTCCGGAACGGCTGGACCAATTTTGACGGGCCTTTTTTTTGTATATACCTGAAGTTACTCCACGTAACTAAGCGTATTTGTATTTTAAGAAAATAATTATGGTTCCGCGTAAAAAGAAATTAAAACTCAAATTGAAAAAAATCCGATTCAATGCACAGCTGTACCGGGCACGTGTGTGAATTTATAAAAAATATTTTTACTTTAGCTTAATGCAAAAAAAATGTTAAGATAATAATAATTAGGGTTCTGTACAAAAAAAAGCGCAGTGAAGAACATATGAAACGCGGGCGCAGCCGCGGGCAATCAGCTAGTTTGAAATAAAAATTCAACATTATTATGAGCGTATTTCTCGAAGCGATAACATAATTATTTATAAAATTAAAATTCGGCCGAGACGCTTAGGTACACGCATAAAGCGCATGATAAGCCAAAATCCAGTTATTAACTGTCGTAAATAAATATATAAGATGAAAATCGAACCATTTAAAAAACAGCTGTGCCACTAAACAACATGACCACATTCTTTAGGTAAAATAAAGTTATTTTTAATCTGTGGCCGGCGGGAAAGTGTTACTCAAGTTTTACGCTTGTTTGTAAAATCTATTGTCTAATATTATTTCGAAATAGAAGAAGAAAGTATAGCGTACGTGTATTTCAATTCTTTCTACACTGTAAATTAATAAAGAAAAAGCCTTTTAATAATGTAGTATAAACGTATATACGCCTGCCACTGATCGAATACTAATTGTATTTACACTAAAAATATCACAACACAATTGTAATAATAATGTACGCACGAATCTCTATTAAAAAATTCACGACGTTTAACACTATTATATTATTATTTGCGGTCAGTGAAACGATGTTTGTAAACAGAATCTACCGTGTGTTTAGTTATTCGATACGAAATATTTGTAACTTTGAGGTTATTTTTAATGCAAACGCAACAAGACGCGCTGTCCGGTCGGAAATCGCGCGAAGACTGATGATTCTAATGAACAATAATGGTATATTTGTTATCACTTATCCACTGTTTAATATTTACATTTGAGAATTCCATATCGTTAAATACCACTTACTTATTACATGTTATTTATAACGTTATTAATTTATTTATGTGATATTTTATTGAATTTCTAATTGTTTTCGTTTCATAATTAACATTATTTTTGTAAAGTGACATGAGTAGAATCCAGTTCAGTTTCATATTGTGGAATGATCAAAAATCAGATGTAGAGATATATAAAACTGTGATAGAAAGGTTTGATATATAGAAATTCGTTAGTAGGATTTTGTGTTGTGACGGTTTTGCGAAAATACGAAATCACGCGAAGAGGATGACACTTCCGTCACAGATTAAATATTTATGTCACGCAATATTTAGACACCGTTTAATTTGTACTATGCCCGGGGTTAATGACCTTTTTATATATTACGGATTCTTTTGTTTTGTGTTGAATTTAGATATAAATTCATAATTTGTTTTAAATTGAACCAGATTTTGTAAATATTTTTTCTTGCATCTTATACAAGTACGGAGACGAATTGATTATTAGTTCATGTTTGATAATTATGAAATAGAAGTTTTACTCTTGGCAGAATTTCCTTTGTTTTGTCATTTATTGATCTACCTCTTTCTTTATTTAAACAAAGATGACGCCGGATTAGATACATATTTTCTGAGAGCCCACACAAACACACAAATGTACCATCTAGTTAGGGCATAGAAAAGTCCTTGCCGCAGGCGGCGACGCGGTGCAATGCTGTGCAATCCCGTATCGCCCCCATACCAAATGCGGCGGGCGGCTCTGGGGCGTTTAGTGAGTATTTCCGGGCGCTTCACGCCCGGGCGAGTCCCACACTGGCACGGAGACGTCCCTCCGTGCCCCCTTACCTATTCCATTGGGGGACTTCGGTTACACTAATGCAATAAGTAAGGGTAGTGCGTAAATGCATTCCTCTCGTCAAAAAAAAGGTCATAGAAAAGTAGGCCTGAAGATAGATTATGTGTGTACGACTGTTATGTACATATTTCCTTCCTTAGGGCC
Source organism: Samia ricini (assembly GCA_014132275.2). NCBI lineage: Eukaryota > Metazoa > Arthropoda > Insecta > Lepidoptera > Saturniidae > Samia > Samia ricini. Next base: position 18,724,539 of record AP028163.1, read on the forward strand.
CATTTCCTCTTGAGTTAAATTGTGCAACTTTATGTTTTTATAAATATTTTGATTTTTTATAGTATTATATGTTTCGTGGCAGAACTCAACCTTACCAGATGTTAACACGTCGAGCTAAGATTTGATAGGGAAATGATCTCACCATTTCCATTGGTCTATTGGGACTCATAGGAACTTGGCAGTGAATTTTCAATTAATTAATTTTACTGAGTAGTTTTCTATGCTTGCCTAGGTCGTTTCGACATTAATAACTGTGGATCCAAGAACAGCCAGTGTGGTAGAACAATTTCCCGTGATAGTCATTCGTTAATGAGCATTGTGTTTCGGGATCTCCAAGTATGTATGTATATTCAGAAGTACCTACAAGTTTTAACATCATGAATGCATAAAATAAAAAAAAATAAAAATAATGATAATAATAATTTAAAATCGTAACAAGTGAAGATTTTTTGAAAATCTTTAGATTTATTATTTATCATAATTCAATAAAGGGATTTGTTTGTTATCACATTTTCCCAACACACGCGTAATGTATCCTCGCCCTATATCTTTCCTTTCGATCAGCTATTCATGAAAATCCTCAGATCAAATTAACTCACCCAAGGACGTTACTCCGCCTTCCGACATCCCTATTGGACGCGTCAAGTACAATGTTCGACCAATAGCAGAACGGTTTCGTGCAACCCTTCAAAATTCAAATATTTATGCGATTTTTCCCCTCAGTCATCAAACGAGTGTTGCGTCGTAAACATCTATTTGTATAGTACGGTGATAATATTGGATGAATATTTAATTCGAATGAAGTGAAGTGATTTTAAATTAGTTTTATGCCAACCGTCACGTCAAAGAATAACGGTAATGATCGCATTATATTCATTATGGACTTAGTTGTTTTATCTGAAATTCTGATGGACTAAGGAAAAGTGTAATAAAAACAGGAAAAACCGTTTTGAGAATTGCAAAACAAAAAGTATGGTTGGAGAGGTTTGCTCACTAAGGCAAAAGAAATGGGCTTTCGAATAATTGTCACCGAATCACACCTACATTGCTATAGAGGGAAATTTACTCGATTATTCTTTTTGGATAATATAGATAAGAAAATGGATCTGAAATTATCGGTTTACGTTAATGTATATCAACTAAATATACTTTCTTCTCATCTTCACAAATGTTTATTACAGTATTTATCATCATTGCGTTAGAATTAGCCACAAGTAAAACAAATAATCATTTACATTATAATCATTTGCTCATAAAAGTATTATTTTCTATCTGCAAAAATACATTCTCTGTTTTTGGCATTACTTTAAATTACCTATTAGCAAATCGCCCTTATTTTGATGATGTAATTTTTTGATGAGCAATCGCCATCAAATTACTCGTAGATAGGGTCTCTGTGCACAGTTAGCGGTGGTAATAATCAATGTAGATTATTCCACGTTCACGCTTCTTACTACCTGTTTTTTCATTAATTTACCTCAAGGTAAAGGCGTTATAATTAGTTAAATATGTGGTAGTAGTAAGTTTACTAATACTACTATAGCTAGCTATCATCTTCTAGTTGGAATGTTGTCTAGTGTGCACTGGAGTAATTCGGCAGCTGCTTAAGAGCTACCTAGATTCAACGTGTTACCATCTTCGTCGTTACTTAGCATGAATTGAAATTTATACAACCATTGTTACGTTGTAATTTGTAATTTAAATTAGGAAGATTATTGCACTCGCTACCAGTTCGATACATTGACACCTTATAAAGTAGCTTTAGACTGTATACCAAAATCTTAGATACCACACGCAAGTACACAAATTCTGTAGGGGATCTTTTCTTACGTTATCCATCCTAAGTTTTAGTTTGAAGTAAATTCCTTGAGATTTGCGTCACAGATAGCAGCCCAGGTCAAAGTCCGTACCATTCTGGTGCCTTTCAAAATGGTTTTGTCAAATACAAGTTTAAATATTAGGTTCATGAAGGAAATATTTTGCGGAAACCCAATATAAATGATATGGTTAATAATCCACATTATTTATAAGCCATGCGGTATCAGCTAAGAATAGTACCACCCTATATCTTCCCGTGAGTGTCGTAAAAGGCGACTAAGGGATTAACTAGGGGATGGGCAGTAGCATTCTCTGAGAACCACAAACACCTACTGCGATCGCTATCCCGCGTGGCCATTATGGCAATTACAGCCTTTTTGGGGGTGACATATGTTCAGCAGAGGACATCAAAAGGTTGAATCAATCAATTTGTAAATTAAAAAAAAAAAACAACTATACATCTTCAAGATTCGTACAAGCCCGAAAAAACCACGGTAGTAATATTAAGGTCCTTTTCCTTTCTTCTCGTATTCTTCAAGTACCTAAGATCGTTCTCGGTAACAAAAGGACACACTTTTAATAAACAATGGAGTTATATATAGAACTTCCTGTGATAACAGCATCCGGCGATAGGCACCAATAACTCAAGCTTTATATAGAAAAAAAACCATGTTGCTACACACGTTATTAATATTTCAATTCATAGCATATCAATTGCACTTTTATAGATATTTTAATATTATAAAATCTGCGAATTCATTCAAAATACTAGTAGAATTTGTTTTTTTATTGTAATGTATATTAGCGATTATCAATATTCGGACTACAAGAATCTGTTCGTTGATATACACTAATGATATGCGAGTCATTTATTGCTTTGTTTGTGCTTTGTTCTCAAACACTGGTCTTATGGTTAGTTTTCTGGATTTAACAAAAAAAAAGAAGATTATAGTGAATTTGAATAGTTCTCAGTTTGCATGGTGGTAAAGCACTTTCTAATGATGCCCGCCTGGGTAGCTACCACCCTCAAGTTTCAAAACCTTTCGCTAAATACCAATAGGTGTGTTCCGGCATGATCACTTAAGAACTAGTACCTCTAGGCTTAGTCTGTTTACTGTCCTGAACCATATCGTCACTTAACATCAGGTGAGATTGTGGTCAAAGCACTAAGCCTATTCTAAAAGCCTATTCTAAAAAGAAAAAAAATGTTCTCTGTTCATCATATTCTTTTCAACGTTCATAACTTTAAACCCATGTCATTCTTCACATAACATTCTTACCTTCTTCGGTACCGTTTAGCTCTAGCCGTTGTAGCGTCCGTGTACAACTAATATTTTGGTGTCCTTTGAGAGCGTTGGCGCCCTGAGCGATGCATCTTTGTAGGTGTCGCGATCGTCGCTCGGTGCCCTCTAAAACCCTGCTCCCGTATGCGCTGCATACCCTGCAATATAGGCAAAGCTGGCTCTGCTATTTCGCATCTCTATCCATCCACTTTCTTACTAATCTAGTTACGTGTTTAAACACTTCTTAAAATTTTCGTTATTGAATAATTGGGGAATGAACTTATCAGTTATTCAGTTGAATTTATTGTCTAATTGAAATGATATTTTAAATTAATTGGTTAGTTAGGAACGTTTTGTCCATGTTAACTTAATACAGCTAGAGATTTTTTTTTTCGTACATACAAGTTATTCCTAATTATAAAGACTAGAAATGTACGCTCCTGCATCCAGGATACCTAACTGCAATGGCTTCAGACCAAGAGTCCTGCACCGATGAAGAGCCTGACAGCGAGATGCTGAGCGACGATCTATGCCTTCCAGACAGCGATGATGAGAGGCAAACGTCTAGGACTATTCAGGTAAATCGTTGGAAATTATAAAATAAAATCATTTTCATTTTTACACAGTATATGTAGGTTCAGTGCTTTGATGATAATCTTACCTGATGTCAAGCGAGGATGTGGTTCAGGACGGTAAGCATACTAAACCTAGAAATACTAGTCTTCGAGTGATGGTGCCGGAACATACGTATTAGTATTTGGCGACAGGTTTGCAAACTTCAAGGAAGCAGCTACCCAGGTAGAGATTATTAGAAAATTAAATTGAAATTCCTTAGACTTATTAGTGTTTTTAATCACGCAGCACTTCTTTCGAAAGAAAATAACATAGAAATTTATTCTGGTACACAAAACACGGATTTCTAAGTGCATATGTAGAGCTACCTAGAGGCCTATAACCCTGCTAGATGTAGTCCAGCTTTATGATGCAGACTTTTAGTCGATTTTTACCTATCAGGTATCGTCCTCATTCTTATCCTATATCTTATTTAACATCAAATGAAATTCAGTAATTTTGCAGAAGTCCAAAAAAAGATTATGCATTTGAAGTTACCAAAACGAATTCTCTAGAAAGTAACCTAATCCACAAAATACTGATAGAAACTGGTGAATTTATTTTTCCGCTAAAGGTATTTCACAAGTTTAGGTCATAAACACAAACAAAAATACTAACAAGCATTCACTGTTAGGTAAGTAAATATTCAGTTACATAGCTGTTTAGATTGCATTTCTTTTTTCAAACATAGGGATTAAAGTAGCTCTGATAGTTAATGGCAAAAACAATACATTTTATTTTTCGTTTACTAGAGTCAGTCAGAAGATATTGTATCTATCAACTCCTGTGTACTCCGTCCTCCGAGAAAACTCTTCACGAATTGCCGAGAGCGATGGAGACAGCAGAATGTTAGTGGGGCTTTTGCTGAATTAAGAAGACTTGTACCGACCCACCCACCTGATAAGAAACTGTCTAAGAATGAGATTCTTAGGATGGCTATAAGGTAAATAGACAGTAATTACTATATTTCGTAGTTGTGTAAGATTGTTGTTTACTTTTGCAGAATGATAATATTGATAAATGGGAGGCAAAAGACATTATATGAACTGCCAGAAAAAATAAAAATTAGGGTCAAATAATGAATACTGTAATAATGATCACCAAGTTGATAAAAAGATAATTAATTAATGAACAAAATGTTAAACTGTCTGGCCAAATTATAGTGTCCCAATAACAAATTCTTGTAAATAAGATTAACTAATTATCCCGGATAGACATGGTTCAATTTATTGTTTCATTTGAAATATTGCATTACATATTTTACTACATTTTCTTTCAATTATTTAATCCATTGTAAAGAAGAATAGCACACATTTAGAAGAATGTTACGATTTAGTAATGCGTGCATGTTTGACTTCACTAACTGGATTCATTTAGACAACGTAACTTTAGCTAGAACGTGTAGTATTTACTTAGTAAAGTGGATCAGTAACCATTTAAATTGTATACTAACCAGGATTTATTGCATTCTAAGGTAATTTAGATTTTTTTTTTTTATGTATAATAAATTTACTTATAATAGTATTTGCTATTCTTCAAAAGTTATTCACTACAATATATAGGTTATAGTTTTTATGAAATATAAGCTTCAGTTGAAATATTGCCAAATAATGTGGTGGTGGTATTTTTTTACTTGGTTCAGTTTTATTACCTAAGTTTAAAAATTATATTAATCGGTTAGGTGATTCTCGAGTTATAAAGTAATTAATGGACAGGAAGACAGACAGTCCTTTCCTTTTATATGATGTGGACATCAGTGCAACAGAACTTTAAGTAGATCCTATCACTTGAATTTCCAAGTTTATAAGGTTTTTGGTGAAAATTATAAAATAACATAATCTTCTCTCAGGTATATAGGACTCTTATGTGAAGTTCTGGAATGGCAAAAAAGCCACGGCTCATCAATGAACAAAGAAAACTCAGCCAGCCTGGCAGTTAAATGCGAGTCACCGCTTAGTCCACAAACCCGGCGGCTGTTCCTAAAAAGGCCTTACTACGAAGACAGCAGAAGTAAATACAGCGACACCGTTGATAATTATCATCGCTACGGTAATGAGGAAAACGATGATCTATTATCGAAACGTCAACGAACACCGATCGTTAATAAAACAGAGATAATATTCGGTAAAGATCATTTAAAGGTGATAAAGAATCAGTATTATTTCTCGCCGAGGTGGAGACAGAATTTGCCGTTCCGTAATATCGCTGATAAGAACGGTAACAATCTACTGATGATAGCTCCAGCGCAAAACGGTTGTCGTAAAGACGATGGTGATGAAAAAGCTTCAAACCATTCTAAAGATAAGAGTAGGGGTGATGGGAAATAATCTTTAAAAAAAACATAATATCAATAGATTTTTATTTATCGGTGGTGCAATTAATTTGCCAAATCCGTATAAAGTACGATATTATTTATACGTACAATATATTTAAAAGTCACGAATTTGAAGAGTTCAATTTTACTGGAGGTTGAAGGTTTTAGAAGTTACGTATACATCAAATCTCTATACAAAGATGTCCTCTTCATTGTAGCTATTGCAATGAACAAGGAAAATATTTCTTTTAGATCATTTCTTTCGAAAGAGTGCAAAAATGTTTCTTGAAACAAATATGTACTAAACATAATTTGGTTTCACGTGATGTGGTCAACTATGTGGAGAGATTAATGTCGATAAATTTCCATACTCTTTAGGCCAAACGTTCTTTCTTCGAAATATTATTTTTGTACAAGTTACTAAGTGGTATGATTGTCAGTCCGGAGATTTTGAAAAAAAAGATCCATTCAAGCTACCACCACGCCCAAAGCTTAGATGCAGCACATACGCACCTGTTGCCACTCATATAATCCGCACAAATTTAGACAAATAAGCTCCTATTTGGCGTTCCTATTTGTAATACTTTTAAGAAATCTAACTATCAAAGTACTGATTTAGTTTGTTGTTCTTTGGCCTATTTTAAATTTTCTATTTATAAAATTGACGAAATCTGATATCCTCTCATGGTTATATTTTTCTATTTATTAATACTTTGTTATTGTAAATCTATATTATTAAAATATCGCATATCGTGCTCACCTGTAATTAGGGTACTACATTATCTTAAATTAAGTATACTAGAATTGTAAAGTATATTCCAAGTATCTTCAATCAAAAAAGAATTTAGCTAACACGGAGCCTGTATCAATTATAATTGGAATGTTTTAGGTTCATATCGTTATGTCCTTGGATAACTATTTTAGTTTTCTCTTGACAAACACGAATATAAGATACACTTATCTTTAAATACACAGTGCTGTTCAGTATTTACTCGTAGCATTTATCGATCTCTTGAGATTCTTTTAATTTCTTCGCTCCGATATTTAACTGAACTGAACTGACTGGGTTGGTCAAAATCTAAATCAAAAATACTTTATACATTTAGGCCCTGATAAGGTGATTATAAACTTTGAAATACAAACACCGGGAAACAACCCAGTCATCGAGAATAACCAGCAAGAAAATTAACCTAGTTTTTATTTAATGTAACTATACAATCATTGTTACTAAGTGTATTTTAAGATGCACAGAGAAGGCTTTCATTTCCAGACATCATCGTTCAGGATCCACTCTATAATATCTATAATATAAATTAATTGACATGGTGCCTGAACTTATTGTCGTTTCGTCGTATTAAAATCGTTTTAAAATAATTTTAAACATTTTAAAATAGTTTTACTAAGTCTGACACCTGTTACTATTAAATATGATTTATTCCTTGAATTAAAATGTTCATAGTCTTTTACTAGGCCAAGGACTTGCAGTAAAATAGAGGGGTTTCAGAACGGCCTATAAGATTCAATGGAGTTTATTAGGTACATCAAATGTTTCTGAGAATTGGATACACAATCGATGTACTCACTTTCTCTTTCTTTTTCGATAGTTACAATACGATTTTATAATAAAATATGAATTATACAAAATTATATCTTACTTTTTTATCGAGCGCGGAGTATGCTGATAGAGGCTGAAATGCTGACATTGGTTGGATAAGTATATTGTTCTTGATATCAACAACAGTGACCATTTATTTACCTTGACGCCAGACCTAGACGCCTTGACCAGAAAATTGTTTTGACTTCTTTATTTGGTCCGTGTAACTATAATAGTATGGGTATCTAGTATTTTAACACTAGGTTTTCATAATATGGTATTAAGATTATATTTCAATATATAAAAGGGACAATAAAAAAATAGTCAAATCTAATAATTACCATAAGTACCAAGATTGATAAAATACGAGATTATTCATAGGATAATGAATAAAACTCGATGGGACAAAATGATACGCTACAATTAATTTCTCATTTAGTTCAAATCATTCAATCATTTTGTTAAGTGACATTAGAAATATTAACTCAATAATTGAATATAATAAATAATTGAATCAACCGTTTTTTGTTTTAATTTCCATTTCCTTATTTCACGAAACCATTTCGTATCTTCCATTTTTGGCGATCAGGGGTTTGGCTTATTTAAGACACGCCTATTACCCCTGATGTGTTGTTGATGTTGGGTCTTGCTTCAAATAAATCTGTCTTATAAAATAATCGTAACTTCATCTAGAGAATACTCATCGAGTGAACTATCCATACGTTATTGAATCTAAAACAGTGACGTTAATAGACTTACTTATTTGATAAACTTTTCGGGGCTATTTATTATTATCCAGTTAATAATTTAAATTTGGTAAAATTTTTAAAATATTAATTATGCAATTATCGTAAACCCGAAGAGTCACTTGAAGTTTGAAACGACTTTTTTGGTGACAATGCAACAACAAGTAGTAAATAATTATGCATTTATTTAATTGACTATTAAACTTAAGATTATTTATTTTCTCCAAACTAAAATTAATATTTTCTTGCGCCTCGAAGCTCAACAACATTTAGGTATTAGTGTTTCCAAAGCTAAACCCAAGTAACCAAATAAATAAATTGGAATTTCAATCAATTTTTTTTTTTTTTCATCTTTCTAACAACTTCTTACACGAATTACAATAGATTTCGAAAATTTTTTTTTAGAAAAAGGATTATAAAAAGTTTGTCCGCCTGTTTGTTGCGGCTAATCTCCGGAACGGCTCTACCGATTTTGACGGGACTTTTTACCCGATAGAGTTACTCCGCGTAACTTTTATGTTTCGGAAATGATTAAGGGACGTCGTAAAAAATTAAAACTTGTGATATTGTGAATAAAAATGGGCAGTTTTATTAGCAAGTGCTTGAAATTTTGAAAATATTTGTGCTTTCTACCAAATTATTTTTAGGAAAATAACTCGGGTTCCGTATAAAAAAATTAAAACTCATGAAATTGTGAATAAAATACGATGCAATGGACAGCACTGTCAAAACATTATTTTCCAATGATTGTTTAAATACTTATATTACACAGTGAAGAATATATGAAACGCGGGCGGAGCCGCGGGCACACAGCTAGTACATTCATATGCACATATTTATAAAAAGTTGTTTATGATGTTATTAGAAACAGACACTTCAATTTTATTTATTTGAATATATCAGTATCAAACACTTGATTACGACTCATGATCTACTTATATAGATTTATTATCACATAATTACGTGTAATTTTTTTAATTATAGTCTTGTGTATATTTGTCCGTGGACCAAGACATAGTCAGTAAATAGATTCTAAAATAATATGACCAGATTCGACATTTATATTGAATTATTTCATATTATCAATGGTCAGACACTTATAGCAATTTTACTGTTATTGCACGGTCTTTTATTTTCCTACATTTTTTTAAATCAATCTTAATCAACTTATATTCGACATTTTTTAATAAATATATATTTTACGTACCTTCATGTGTAACAAAAACGCAAGTATTTAAGGTATTAAAATAGTGTATCAACTGCAAGCGCCTAAAAAAATAAAAAATCAATTAAACTTGTAATTTTTTTATTGCGATTAATCCGCAACAGGCGTTTGATCGTTGATAAGTCGATATTAACGCACGGATGCCTTCGGTCACGTGCCTGACCAACTCCCTCGGTCTTATATAAATATTTATTTCAAAATGTGATTTTTATTTGTAGGTACTTTATTTATCATTTTTGGTAGGTAGAGGAAGTTTAAAAGTAGCGCCAATGGTAGAGAAATTAAGGGACAGTCGTCTATCCTGGTATGGGGATGTCATACACAGGGAGGAACGTGGATATTGTAAGAAAGTTATTGGATATTAATGTGGACGATTTATAGGGGAAGGGGAAGTGTATAGGAGAATCCTAGGGCGTATAAATAGCCCAAGGAGCGGTTTTGGGGGGCAATCTAGCATAAGCGATGCGATTGTGAAAAGAGCTAGTATCTAGAGCTAGTAATCTACCCACCGATGGTGGCGGCAACCGTTACCTCTGCCAGTGTATAGTGTCCAGTACGGTTTCCTCGAACTCACTTCCACGTAAAAGCGTATACATCATTATTATTAAAAGCGTGCAGCAATAGCGCGGGTTTGCGGTATAAACAATATTTGTAGCGGAGGCGTTCGAACTCAAGTATGCAATTCAACTGTCACGACTCCCATGACTAAACCGTCGGGTCGGGGCAGTAGTTCAGCTAAGGTACTACAGCGCCACCACTCAACGGCACAGCAAATCACGAGCAATCCTTCACAAACCGCCTATAGATGGCGTTACCAGGAAAACCAAGGAAAAAATGGATGGATTGTGTGAAAAATTACATTTATACTTAGTAAGGGAGTGAATGTGGAGATGATTTTAAATAGAGATGAATGAACGAGAAAGACATTTTGCGCCGACATCGAATAAAAATTAGAACAGAGGACCAAGATTATGAGTAATTTGCTGGTTTGGTGGTGAATTTGATAATGAAGTGTAAATGATTTGATCCAGTATGTAAAACATATTTCACTGTAGATATACGTTGATTTATAAACGAAAATAAACAAATTCCGTTTATTTTTTTTTATTTATTCGTTAAAAGTGCTAAATAAATATTTTAGAAAATGCTTTTTTTTTTCTTTTTTTTTACACGGAATAAGCTCAGTGCTTTGACCACAATCTCACCTAATGTTAAGTGACCATGTGGTCTAGGATGGTAAACACACTAACCCTACAGGTACTGGTTCTTAAGTGATGCTGCCGGAACACACCACCTATTGATATTTGGCGACAAGTTTTTAAACTTGAGGGTGGTAGCTTCCCAGGCGGGCATCATTAGGAAATGCCCTATGCTATGGTTTCCTTAAGATATTTTCCTTCAACGGAAGCTCAGGCCGATTGTAAGAGCCAGATAGGTGGGGATTGAATTCGCGTCGATTGACGCGGAATCCGGCCGCACTACCCGCTGGGCCATATGCATAGCTTTAGGTGTCTAGAAAATCTAGATTATGCGCTTGCGACAGAGGGAGCAATGAGCGACAATTGATATTAAATTATAATATCAATAAAAATGGCATTTTTTAATTTTCTGTGTGGCTACCACCCCCTCAAGTATGAAAATCTGTCGCCAAATACCAATAGGTGTGTTACCGCAACATCACTTGAGAATCAATACCTCTACGCTCAGTGTGTTTACCATCCTGGATCACATCGTCACTTAACATTCGGTGAGATTCTGGTCAAAGCATTGAGCCTATACCGTGTAAAAAAAAGAAAAAACGACAAATTGAAGGGCAGGATCATAAGACCTGTCATATTGTATAGATCAGAATGGTGGGCTAGTAAAAAGATGGATGAGAAACGATTGCACGTAGCTGAGATGGATGTGTGGTGTCACAAGAATGGATAATGTCAGGAGTGATGTATTGGGAGTTTGAAACTTGCGCCAGTGATGGAAAAGTTCAAATGAAATCGATTGTCGTAGTATGGACATGTTATAAAAAGAAAGAAATTGCATGTGAATATAGTACTTATAATAGTATTGAGTATAAATTTGGAACGATGGAAAGGACAGGAAAGCATAAAAAAGTGTGAATGCGGCGTGTAAGAAATAATATTAATGTAAAAGGAGTACCTAAATTAAGAGATGACGGCTTATAAAGGACTTATGGAAGAAAACATACTACGCCTTCCCCAAGTGAGTTAAGAACAGCACATCCGATTAAAATGATTACGATAGGAATGACATTTTAGTTGCATCAAAAAAAAAAAGAAGCAGAATGTACCAACTCAAATTACTCATTTTGATACTATAATGCTGACTGGTTAAATATCAGTCACATGGGGCTAGGAGCCTCTACAGATTTTAATCAATTGACAAATAACTGGGTTTAGCGCATTAGCTAGATAAAAGAAAACGGCACGTGTCGACCGACGTTCGACGAGTTGGAACATGTCGCAACTGGTCGCTACCCACAAAATGATTATTATTAATTTATTAATGATATTCTGAGAGACTGATTTATACACGTGATAGAATTAATATCTCGTATTAAGACATCATAGTGATAAGGGGGCTCACGGGGAATTAAACCGATTACTACTTTTTTTTTTCTAATTTATCGAGTTTTACTAGAACAAAAAATTATTATTGAAAAATAATTAGGGTTCCGTTTACAAAAAAAAATAAAAATTAAGTTACGCAGTGAAAATTTATACGGAACGCGGGCGCAGCCACGGATCCACAGCTAGTAATTAATATAATTCTTTCATGTACTTACTTATAGACGAATTATATAGCCACCATGCGGGAAAAGAATAACGTGTTATGACACACGTAAGTACTGTAATTTTTTTACCTCTACAGATAAACGCTATTAATTTGTTTAATTTTTGTTTTTTTTTTTTTCGAATCTAGCTAACGCTGTTGACCGGAAGGTCCTTTACAGCTTCACCGTGACTTTGGGGGCGAGTGCTGAAGGCAAGGCTATGTGATGGCATAAAAAAGTGCTTGAGCGAGTACATATTGACAAAAATAAAATAGTCGGTACAAGCAAGCTGCCTGATCAATTATTTTAAATTCCTATTAACAAAGAAATCAATTATCATAATTCAATTTTATTAAAGTAAACACAATTTTATTTTACAATCAAGAGTCAATGAAGATATGAGGGCTGATAGGGAAAATGAAAACATGATGATGGTGATAGTTATCCATAGAGACGGCCATTAGAAAATACTCTATCATGCTATGGTTTCATCACTATGTTTTCCTTCACCGACAACTCAGCATCATTGCAGACCTGCCACTGAGCCATTAATCCCTGATATAGCCGCTTCGAATAACGTGTTTTTTCAGTCACAATTTCACGTAACATTAGTCTTAACAATACGTAACTTGAAATTATTTTTACAAAAAAATATATTCTTAACGTGTCACAATTACTTAAAAATAACACCAGCCTTGATAATGTACACTCGGTCATATTTGTGCGTCGTATATCAAGTATAAAAGTCACAGTGACTCGACAATTTCAGTGCACTAGTGGTCGAAATTTGAGCGTAATTATTATCGAAAATTTGCAGGAAAATAGTTGGTCCAATTTTTTTATGCTAGTCAATATCTTCCAAACAAAAAAAAATCATGAAGAAAATTCCTTAAACAAAGATAATTAAGAAGAAGGAAATATTTATTAGTCACATTCTAATATAGGATACATAAAAAAAATCATAACATTTAAAACACATTTTTGTAATAGTTTTAGAATGCATAGTTTAAAAAAAATATTAGACGTAGATTATAAGAGTATAAGATATAATTTCAAATCTATAAAAAAACTACTGTTTCTCCTCCTATACGGATTTTAAGTTGTTTAGTAGTTACTTGTGTAACCTGGCATTTTGTACCGATAATCGTGAACTTAGTTTTATACTGATTCAAGGCAAATGGTAGTGTTAGGTATTCTTGTTACGGGTTCTTGAATGGCTACCACGGACCGGAAGACTTAGCGTGGGTAGGCGCCCAACAAGGTGGACCGACGACCTGCTGATGGTCGCGGGAATCCGCCGGGTGCGGGTGGCGCAAGACCGGTCGTCGTGGAAAATCTTTGGGAGAGACCTATGTCCAGTAGCGGATGTCTTTCGGTTCGGATAGATGAGAGATATTTCTGCCAGATTTGAAAATCATTGGCCAAGGAACTCTTGTTTGTAGTTTGTATTTTTTTTGTTATATGATATTTGTACGGCTTTATAAATTTCTTTTTTGCTTATAATAAATAAATAAGTAAAGAATAGAAAAGTATAAATGTAGTAAAAGTATTCGATATATTTATATTATTTTGAAGATTATTTTGTCTGCTATGGAGATTGCCGGAAGCTAATGTTATTCTATCATCTATGTGAAAGTTTAACAGTAAACGCATAAAAGTAAATCTGTAACGTTCTAAAGGAAGGCACTGGATCCCAAGATACAAAATATTTTTTAACCAGATCCAACGCACCCTTTGATCGTTGTATATTTACGAATAGAGATTTATTATTATTAGAAAATAAATATATAAAAACTCCAATAAAACAAGATAAGAGGAAAAAATTCATATAACTGTAACTCACTTTATACCAGGAGATGTAACCTCATTATGTTTACGTCGAAGTTATATCAGAGGGCACGTGCGTGCTTGTCTGCGCCTGCAAATCGGCTGGTGGTAAGTGATAACTGTTGACAATAACCTATGATCATCTGGACTCATTTAACGTATTTGGTTATATAACGTTATCTGCATGATACAGCTATTTTTTAGTTAACATGTGCATACCTCACTCTCTTTAATATCTTTATCCTTACATTATATAAAGGCAATGTCTATCTGTCTGTCGCTCCGTTAGTATAAGCGCTGGAACTCTGCTAGTATAATACAAAATCAGATATATTGCCAAATTAATATGAGATGAGAAAATTATTAAAAAAAATGTAATAAAAATAACTATATGATATGTGATGGTATAGCGATCAGAACAAATAATACGCTCAATTTCTTATCACCAATATCGAGTATGGGAATTAACATCAATGAAATAGCGCTCATAAAACATATTGCGCTATAGTGAATACCATCACCATTCGTCTTAACCCCTTGTAATACAAACTGCGGTGTATGCAGAGTAATAGAAATATATAGTAATAATAATAGAATAGAAAATAAATAACTCGCTTCGCTTCAGACCTCTCTGTACAGAAAGAGATATCCTCTAAGGGAATTTGAGACATTTGGTTAGTGATAGAAATAGGAAGACAAGTCACCCTCTGACCAGTATAATACGCGTGGTATGAATAGCCACACTGAATCTAATTCAACCCGTGCTCATCAATAAAACTCCTCCATAGTTATATTGTTCCATTTTCAAATTAGTTTTTAAATATTCTCAATGTAACTGGTCATTTTCGTAAAAAAATTATTGCGTCCTATGTTTGGATTGCTTGAAATAATTTAGAACGGTGTGCGTTTATTTAAGATCAATTATATTTTAAACTAGCTGTATTCCCACGTTTTCACATATGTTTATGTTTCGTATATTCTTCACTGCCTTTTTTATACGGAACTCTATGATCTTTTAGTACTAAGATAAACTAAAAATATTTCTCATAAATTCAAGCACTTGCCCGTAAAATTCAATCGGATTTTATTCAATTTTTTCAAGCGGAACTCGTATTATTTTCGGAAATTAAAAGTACCCTAAATTACCCGGAATAATTTCAGCTATCTACCAAAAAAGTGCCGTCAAAATCCATCCAGCCGTTTCGGAGATTACCGGGAACAAACAGACAGACAGAGAAAAAAATTACAAATTGTATTTTTGGCATTGGTATCAATTATACATTCATATCTATTTAGTAATAAAAAACAATATCATTACAAACAGACACTTAAATTTTATTTATTAGTATAGATGCAATAAATTATCAAAATATATTTGATTAAATAAGTTTTACTGGACATTTACAATTCAGTCTTAACATTCTTATTTAGTTTTCTGAACTGATCGACAGCTCTCAAGACATCTTTAGAGAAAGCCTCGGGCATTTCGAAAGCCAGGAAATGTCCACCGTCATGCAATATGGTCTCGTTGACCAAGTTAGGGTATTTCAGCTTGAGTATGCACGGCGGTTGATACGACAGTTCATATTTAGCTTGCAACACCCACGTTGGTACTGGAGTCGGTATCCTGTAATATTATCAAAGATCGAAATTTATCAGCAGGTAATTTGAATTTCTTATTCTAATTACATTAAATAAGATCTCATATGAAAAGAAAAAGTTATTATAATTACTATATATAAATAGGCAAAGATGAAATAAATTCAAGACATTTTTCTTTTTTGTTTCTTGACTGATGTTCTTTATTTTGTTTAGTTTTACGATAAAAAAAAAAGCTTTAGCGTTTCTATTTGTTTTCAATTACTATTATGATCAAATTTTGACCACCGGGCGAATATGATTGCATCTATATGAATACAACAAAATAAAAGAGATCGCTACCGCAGCGGCTACCGCTGTCTGTAAACCCGAGAATCCTTGTAGCTTCGTGTCGTGTAAAATTTTAATATGAAAAAATTAAATCGTAGCTTGCCAAAATGTATTACAATATGTCTGTGGTTTGTTTTTGGTCTAGGATCAACAAAGATATCAAAGAGATAACTTTTAAATGGGGATAGAAGGGATATGAAGCGTGAGAGTAGAGACGCCGCGTTGTCTAAAAACGGCTTAAGTTTTAGGAATAGAAGTTAGGATTTATAAGTTTATTAATTTTTTGTAGTACAAAGTGTTTAACTGAGTAATCACATTAATGATGGTATCCATATATTTACAAGTTAATAAAGCACTTCTCTTCCCTGTCCAGCTTTGATATAAATGAAAAGGCTAACACACTACAATATCTCTCATCACTGCCAATACCCAAATATCCAGATTATAAATTTACTGAGTTTTCCTTTACTGGTGTTAAAACAAGCATATTGACAATAATATCTCAGGTTGTAGGTTGTGACGATATAAGTCGTAAAATGATTCTTCTAATCCTTGAAGAACTCCTTCCTATACTTTGTCACATATTCAATCATTCCTTATCCTGTGGCGTATTTCCATCTGCCTGGAGAGCAGCTCAGATCATACTTATTCCTAAAAAACCTAATCCTACCGTGTTCTAAAATATCGTCCTATTTCTATATTACATACATTCTATATTAACATAACTTTATGTGATAAATTGTAATAATATACTCAATTTTGATTCATATCTATGTATTATTATAATGTAGTCTATAAGTTATATATTATCTGTCTTTTATAGTATATTATAGTTTAAATTATTTCAATTTAAGTCGTATTTTTAGGTTAGATATATCTATATACACCCAAAACACCGCTGATTCTTCTCCATGGCGCATATCCATCCAAAGGTTGTCTGGAAGAGATTGCTTTTAGCAATAAGGCCACCCTTTGTACTGATTTCACATTTTCAAATGCATAACATTATATGTGTATAATGGTGCACAATAAAGATTATATAAATAAAAAAATAATAAAATAAACCTTAATCAACTTGTAACTATATAGATTTTCGTGGTTATCTCGTTATTTATGCAAATCATCCGTTGGATGCTCTGACTTGATTTGTTGTAGGATGTATAAGCGTGGTGTATGGTAAGCTGAGTTTAAAAAGAAATGCTTCTCGACATGACTTTCCAGTCATGTCAGTTTTCCAACCAAATGTTAGTATTAAATAAATAAAATTACTTACTCGTCAAGTTTTAGTCCGAAATGTCTCTTGTTGAAAGATTCTGAGTACAATCTCATAGAAGTAGCAATCGATTTGGTACTCCAGTAGATCATGATGTTGTCAATCAGTTGGTCCTTGGTCCATTTCAAACTGAGCCCGCCATCTGGCTTTGAGCGGTACTCCCAACAGGTCCAAGTACCGAATTTTTCCAAAATGTAAGCTAATAGACCGGCTGGAGAATCCATTAGACCAACTCCTAGAAAAACGAAGTTAATCGTTTTTATTCCACGGTTTTTATTAAAACCTAAAGAATTAATTTATACTGAATCTTTTTATTTTAATCTGCATTGGTCAAGTGAAAGGTGGATTTATTATTTGTAAGAATCGGTAGCACTTCTTAATTCAGATTTTCCTCAAAACAAGCCATTGATACATATTACAAAAATACTATCTTACCAACGGTGTCTGGTTTAGTCGCCTGAATATGAATATGATAGCCAGACTCCTGCACTAAATTAGCATACTTAGACAGTAATGGGTACTTCCAATCAGCTATAGCTGAATCCATTATTAACGGTGGGTAGAACGACCCAACAAATTCAAGGAATGTCGCCGCCGGATTCATTACGAAAGCCAAATTTAAATGTAATCCGAGAATTTCCTAAAATGTTTTATGCAGGAGTTATAAAGATATCTTTGTTTATTAAATAAATAACTAGAGAGAACTTTAAGCCCATTTAGTAGCCTCTGCTAAATAATTTCAAAGGAATAGTCCAAGAGTTAAGAGGACACTTTTATTTGTAATGCATTTTCTATAAAGTTCGCCCTTTATTTCACACTTTACTGTATAGGCTCAGTGCTTTGACCACAATCTCACATGATGTTAAGTGCCGATGTTATCTAGGATGGCAAGCACACTAAGCCTGGATGTATTGGATTTCAAGTGTAGCTGCTGGAATACGCCTATTAGTATTTGTCAATAGGGTTTCAAATTTGAAGGCTATCCAGGCGGCCGTTATTAGAAAATGCTCTACCATCATGCTATGGTTTTCTCGTGATTTTTTCTTTCACCGGAAAAACGCGGAAAAGCTAAGGCTAATTTTAGAGTTGGATAAGTGGGCTTGAACCTGCCGTACAACCCACTGCGCCATCATCGCTTCAAAACTTTAACACTGAAACAGAATACTGAGTGAACTGATGACTCAAAACGGTGGCTTGCGTGATTAAAATTTACACAAGTTCAATTATATTAATTTAGGTAAAAGATCTGGGATTTTGGAGACCAGTATTAGAAATCCAAATACGAAATGATTTTGATAGTATCCGAGTTAAAGTATGAGAAAAGTAAGGTATATAAAAAAAATACGTCGATTTACAAATTAAATTGTCCCACTTCAAATTGAATGTTTAGGTTTCGTTGTGTTCGAAAGTTGACATACACAACAATCTTACCTTAGGAAATAATGTAGCGATATCACTGCATACAAGAGAGCCCCAATCACCTCCCTGGATGTAGTATTGTTTGTAACCTAGCCTGTGCATTAAATTTCTAAGGACCACAGCAATTTCAGCTGCTCCGAGTCCAGGACGAACTGCCGGCTGAAGTATAAAGCATATTTTGTGAATTGCATCGTGATTTATATGCGCTGTTTCTTAGATTTACTTTGGTTTTTTATTTATTTGACATTGATTTACTTTTCATAGTGGTAGGTCATACCATAGGGGTCACTTTAATAGCACAATTGAGTTAAAAATATGTCGTTAAAAAGTTAACAGTTCGTTTTATTAGCAACGACATTCGAGAAGCAGTCTTTAATTCAAGTTGATTAATTTAAGTCCAGTCTTACAATATCACTTCACTACTAAATATCAATAATATACTTTCTTTCGTTTAAGAGGAGTGAAATTGTTATTTTTACTCACATCAGAGAAACCATAGCCGGGCAAACTGGGAGCAATAATTTCCAAGGCAAAGTTTCTGTTCTTACTGACTGATGTTAGAATGGGTATCGCTTCGTAGAACTCCCTGACAGAGCCTGGCCACCCGTGAACTAATAGTAAGGGAACAATCTCCACTCCAGCTGGGACCTGGGTAAAAAAAGGTTTAAGATCTTTATATTACAGTGAATATCATGTACTAGTGTCAAAGTATATTTGTAGTTTTAATTAAATTGTAGTTGACAGTAACTTGTGTAAATTAAACTAAATTTTTAACTTGACTGTTTATTAAAAAAATGTTGCAAAGAGTTCCCAAAATGCCAATAACGCAAACGTGATCTAAATACTACAATACAGAATGACGTTATTTTGAATAAATACCTAATTAGGTTTTTAGTTAAGGAAAATAACGAAATGTAATCGTAACATATTCATGAAGCTGATTTTTCCCCTAAAATTTTGATCTTCATCGGAACCTTAGGCTGAATTTGATGGTGATACATGATTTTCTTAGCATACAAGTCTATATATAAGTAAATCGAATCCCGTAAGTTCAAAATTTTAACTTTGCACAAAATCTCCTCACTTACCTTCGGTGTGACTCTTATAAAGTGAATATTCAAACCCTGGATGTTGGTTGTAAACTGAGGGAATTTGTTGAGGAAGTTTTGCCTTTCAGCAAACGGGTATTCTTCTGACCAGTATTTGAGCCAGTGATCTAGTTCTTTTGTATTGAAGCCATACTCAAAGGCAATACCTTCGAGGGGCGGAGTGAAAGTTCGCGATCTTTTGATGCGGTCTTTGAGATCTTTGATTTCCTAAAAATAGTTTCAAAACTTATTAGATATGAAGCTCGATCAATATCTTCTACTACTCTAAATTCTGAATTCCTAAAGGATGTTAAGTATCACGCTTTGTTGGTTAAAACAAGTGCTCAGAAATTCGATGACGGCTATTAAGAAGAAATAAGGGTGACAACAATACAATCAAATTCCCTTTTATCCTCCCTGGATAATGACATAGAAGTATATATATTTATTTTATTTGTATCATAAAATATATGTACTCGACGTCCATGTCTACGTTTTAATATTTTCCATAAATGAATTATTATATAAATTTGGATCCTTGAAAAAATACCTGGATTTACCGTCGTATTTAGACGCCGGTCAAACAAATTTGACGAATATAAACAAAAAGAGATGCAAAAGATGGTCAAAGACTTTGTTTTTATTTTATTACTCCAAGAAAAATCAAAATCTTTCAAGTTTTCGAGAAGGAGAAGTGATGATTTTGACTATTTTGCATATGTATAATCAGCCCGAGCTGCAGTGTTCCCCTTTGAACTTTATAACTCTTTCATTGGGGCATAAACGTGAAGACAATAGATTTCTGAAATGCATGCTCCTCAAATTTGTTGCCGACCGCGTTTTCTTTTAAGCGTTTCTGATTGGTGTTATGTACATTAGGAAAGTTACAGTTATCTATATCATATATCTTGAGGATTGATCAAAGGGTGTGAATAGTTTTTTGTCCTATAAGGATTCGTTATAATGAATTTAATAGAAGAATGTAACTTACAGTTTCGCCAAACGATACTTTATACGGCTTAATGCTGGTGTCCTGCTTTCCTTTGTGTTGTGGTGGACCCCACCACGCGTCTAAATCCATATCAGGTAAAGGCGGAGTACTTTTAAGTACAAACAAATATAGAGGAATACTGAGGACCAGTAAGGCTGGTATCAAAAATACAAACAATAGACGAGCCATCTGGAACCAAACAAAAATAGATAAGTCGAGGATTTAAGTAAGGGAATAGTATTTTTGTTGGAATAAAAAACAAAATAGGTACATAAAATATGTGCAAGATATTAGGTTCGTTGGAGTCTACTACCAGATTTATATAGATATTATTTATTACATCATTATTGTGGTCACTCACAATGGGCCTAATAAAAAAGCTCAAAGGGCAATGGAGAGGACTATGCTTGGAGTTACTCTGCGTGATCGAATCAGGAATGAGCAGATCCGAAGAAGAACCAAAGTAACCGATACTGCTCGCAGAACCGAGGCCCGATGGGGTTAACGGGTTCTCAAATGGCAACCACGCACAGGAAGACTTAGCGTGGGTAGACCCACAAGGTGAACCGACGACCTAGTGAAGTTCGCGCGAATTCACTGGATATAGGTGGCGCAAAACCCGTCGCCGTGCAGTTCTTTAGGGCAAACCTATGTCCAGCAGTGGACGTCTTTGGTTGAATGGAAGAATGTATGAGGTTGGGAGCTGAGTTTCTATGCTTTGCTTATTTTTGATGAAATAAGGTTATGCAACTTCCTACACTTTTTACTATCTGTTATAATTAGTTAAATACGTTTAAGAACTTATCGCGACTATATGTTTATACAAGTATATATATGAACAATTTGTGTTACTGGCTCGAGGGTCAAACCAATTCACTTTACAACGTAAATATTAGCTGTTATATTTTTTTATATGCTACCAACTGTTCATTCTGTTGTTTATTCGACACAACAGTTTATGATTTTCACCAAGTTTAAAATGAATCGTTTGTCGTAGTATGAAAATGTTATAAAAAGAGATGGATAAGTAGAGTAAGGCAAAATAAAGTGTGTATGGGGGTGTGTGCGAGGAGGGATGATATGAAGTAAAAATGAGTAAATGTAGAGATGACGGCTGATAGGGACATATGAAAGAAGAAAACATACTGCACCAACCCCAAGTGAGTTGATAAGCGCAAGATAACGATGATTTCTTTGAAGTTATGATTTTATCAATTTATTTTTAATTCGAAATTGTTATTAGATCTTATAGTTAGTGAAGGAAGTTGGCAAAAAAACACTACATTTTTATTAAAATACATTTTTACACGGTATAGACTCAGTCTTTTGACAATAATCTCACGTGGTGTTAAGTGATGATATGGTTCAGGATAAAGATATTTTACTACACCGAAAAAAAAAAAATTAGGCACTGTCTTTTCATAAGTAAATATATAAACGAAATAAATAAAAAATACCCTGCAACAATTTACCTAAAGTTACACTATATCCTATTCGAAGTGATAAATACATTGAAACTGTCGAGTCACTGTGATTTCTATACTTGATATCAGAAATACAAATATGACCGAGCGTAAATCCTCAAGGCCGGTGTTATTCTTAAGTAATCATGACACGTTGGAAGTTAAGTTTTTTTTTTGCTTTTTTTAATTCTCTACAAGTTTTGACAGGAATGTTTGTGTTACGCCTGAGAGTAGAATAATTGTAAGTGCATAATACGAAATGGTTATATGACATTATAATAGTTCAGTAATATCTAAGTCATTTTTAATAGGTCGGAGAAAAAGTCGCATATATTATGTATAGACTTGTAATAAAATCATTTTTCGTCTATTATATTTTGTATCTGACTGGTTTTGATGATATTAAAAAGGTTACATTTCAAAAAAAGAAACAAATTAGTTAAATTTTGTTTCCAGTTATCTTACATTTATTTTTTTTTTCTGTTCAAATTAGTGAACATACCTAATAAATAAATTATATATGATTCGATTTTAAATTTTGTCACAGAAAAGGAAAGAAAAGCTGCGAAAAAAAATTTGTAACGTTTATGGACTTTATTCAAAAATTCTTTCACTCGATGTCACACGAGCTCTCTGAAGGAAACCTAAAGAACCAAGCACTCATTTGCTATTCCTTATTTAGACGTAATGAAACCGAATCGTTTTTGAAGAGATTAATAACTTGTGATAAAAAGTGAATCACGTACGACAAGAACGTGCAAAAAAAGTCATGGTCAAAGGTCGGTCAGACGTCACAGACTGTGGCATTGTTCATTATGAGCTTAAACCGCTGGGCAGAACTATTGATTCGGATGTCTACTGCCAACAACTAATAAGATTAAAGCAAGAAGTTGAGAAAAAGCGCCCGGAATTGATCAATAGAAACGGTGTGGTCTTTCATCACGATAACGCCAGATCACACACATATTTAACCATAAATATTAAGAGATTAAGAGAGAAAAATTAAGAGATGTTGGCTGAGAAGTGGTAATGCATCCGCCATATAGCCCTAACCCTGCACCTTCAGATTTCCACCTGTTACGGTCTTTTCAAAAATCCTTAAGCACTATCAGGTAACTATCAAGAGAGGACTGCCAAAAATAATTGTCGCATTTTTTGATCAGAAGTCCCAAATTTCTACAACAGTGGGATCATATCACCTACAAAATGACAGAAAGTCATCGCACAAAATGGCACATATGTATGTAATGCACACCTACTGTAATTAAACGTATATAAACTTTTGAAAAAAATCTCTTGAGTTTTCAAATAAAATGGGATGAATCGTATAGCCATCGGGGAACAAAGCATACAGGCTGCTAGAATTATTAACACGTGATAAAGCTACATAAAGCTGAACGTGCGAAAAACAGCTAATACTTAGATCCACATCCACAACTTTTAGCGCCTGACCTTGAGCTTTATTAATTGTCATCGCGAAACTGGTCATAAGCTCACTGGAAACTGAACTCGTTTAAAATTAAACGGAAAATTGTTTGGAATGAGAGTAACCCGAGGCATAAAAACACTACCACCTGTTAAAATTTCTGCTTCTATCAGGTTTCGCAGAATCAGAAATTTAAAAGAAAAAAAATCACTTTTAATGTAGTATTGTTGCAAAGTTTTGGCGGTCTTAAATTTCTTAGCAGCATTATGAGTACGCCGACTTTAAATTTATTTTATGAGCTGGTAGTCCAGGAGCACTGAGGGATTCTAAAAATTCTACTGGGTAATTGGTAGATTCTTCATCTTTCATAACTCCAATTTGTATCTGGTATGAATAAAACTGTAAGGCTGATATTTTTTATTATAATTTGTTATGCTAGTGCTTGGATTAACTTGGTAGAGTCTGAAATTGTACCCATCCTGACCATGGAAATATATCAAAGGATACTGCAGGGCATCATATGCTCGGTGTGTTTCACAAATACGTTGTAAGCGATCATCATGAGTGCGCTGCACGATGTCACGTCTATCACATTCCTGATTGACTAATATTACTGCAACTTCGTCTGCAACGGGGACATTGTACTTTTCACGATGTTCTTCCGCAGGACGTCTGTCAGCCTTATTTATAACTTTATAATTGTTATTTTGGCCTTGTGGGATGGAATCTATTGCGGCTTTGAAACTTCTGACATACGGATTTACTTGATGTAACATATTCTCAAGTTGAAATATAAAGTTAATGTTCAACTGAGGAAAGTTATAATGTCGTATATGGGCCTGTTCATTGTAATTTGATACAAAATAAATTTAAAGAAATTTTGGCTCATTTTGGAGAAGCAAAGATCCAATCAAGTGATAAATTGGCCCTGCACCTTAAAAGTTGGCTGTGATATGTTTGACCCCAAAAGATGTCATTTGGAATACACTATTATATAAACGGATATAGTCTAAAAATGTTTACACTGAGGATGCTCACTATTTAGTAAAACTTTTATAAAGGGGCTCATGATAAGTTTAAATGAGCACTTTGCCACCTGAATAGCATATTCCATTTGGTTCTTTTCTCCATTTTTGAGCATTACAAAACTGACAACATACCACCATACCTACTATAGATGCGAATTCAGGGTAATCAATTCTGGGCGAATACAAATAACCTGTTTTCTCTTTGGTAATCCATGGAAGGATATCAATTTCCGCTCCAGTTTCTGGGTCTTCTATCAAACTTGATAACAATCTATTGAGTATATGCCGAAGTCGATCGGCATTTAGTCGTGACTGACGTTGTTCTGCAGTTTCTTTCTTCTTCTCGATCAGCTATTAATCGAGATTCACGATCTAAGCTACTTTCCAGCTTTCTAGACTACAAAGATCGTGCTTTTTGAGAGCTCAGACGGGTTTCCCTATCAGTAAAGGTCTCAGACTCACGCGATATTGCATGAGCCTGCGATCGGTGGACAAACGTGCCTCACGCTGTTCCCTGTCCATCCTAACTCAAGTGGCCATCTTCGAGAACGATGGAACTCAATCGAGATTTTCGCTGAGCTGAAGTTTCTGTAACATGAAACCTGGCCTGACGTTACTGTAATGCAGTGAACTAATGAGAACTAATCTCATCCTTATAGCATTTCTGTTGCACCGGGAGAGGTTGGATCTTTTTCGAGGCATTCTTATAATAAGTAGTAATTAGTACTAACTCAGCGTTATTTAGTGAACACATACTCATCATAAACAAAAAAATTAAATACTTACAGATTATTACACAGTTTAACTTTATTACAGTTTAATAACTATTAAGACGTATTAACCTAACCTAATAATTATCGAAAATAAAATAAATGTTTAATAGATACATTTATGTATTAATTAATCGCAAATTACTAAATTGTTTTTTAAACATAAAAATTAAGAACTTTTATAAACTTGTATTTACAGTTTAACTAATAAGACATGTTTACCTAATTTGAAAACTAATTTAAAATAAGCAAACAGTCAGTGTTATCGAATGCAACTGTTACGCCATGCGCCTCCGAAAGCGGCCCGGCTCTCGACGTGCTTTATCTATACATATATAAACAACCTGCATGCCAGCCTAACCTGAACCCCATTTCATATGAATGATGATATATGTCTGAGGTCAACTTAAATTGGAATTTAAAATTTCCGAAACTGATCATTTTTAACTTCTATTTATTATCATATTATTATTATTATATAATCATACTTTTATATAGACCATAATGGAGTTTAGTAAAGTTTCATAGAATGCATCTGAACAGAGAAAGAATTTAGATAGAATAAATGTTCAACGTGATTCTTTAAATTGGCATAACTTTTTTATTTATGTACCGATCGACATGAAATAAACACTAAATGTTAAGTGAAGCTTACTACAATATATTAGTGAAAACTGAATCTAAATCGGATAAGCTGTTTCTGAGATTAGCGTGCACAAACGCACAGACAAACAGACAAAAATTTTAAAAATCATAGTTTTGGGTCATAGTTGCGTTTATAAAGGTCCTAATAATATTTTTTCTCATATATCTTCCATGTACAGACAGCGATCCGTTACATTTTTATTATATGTATAGATTTTTCATTTGTTAACAACTTAAACAGATATCATATTATATAAAATTACGAAAAGATTATTTATTTATTATTGACGTCAAGCAGCGATCTATTTAAAAACTAAATACAATGTAAATAAATAGAAACTGTAAAGAAACAATATTAATGTAGAGGAAACAGATTAACATAATTAAAACTTACTTTATAACGAAGAATGTTTATCAACAGCCAGGTATTATCTCAGTTTATCTTTATATCAAAGGACACGTGTGCATTTAACTGTGGCTAAGAATTGACTGCTGATATACAACAGTTCCCTATGGTCATTTGATGTCAATTTACGTATCTATAGTTATGTTATCTGCATGATAATGCCGCTGTTTCTGGGTCGACGATTTTCGTAGATATTAGCTGAATATCTTAACATTTTTTGGGGAATAAACACGTATTTAATTTGTCAACACCTTTGCAATCGGTAAGAAGTTGGCCTAACTTTATTTCCGTTGTGTATTAAAATCATTTATATTAATATATAAAAACCAATGATAAGAGAAGAGGCAATATAAAAAACTACTAGCTGTGACGCTTCAGAATCAATAAATGTTGCGTTCCAATTTGTGAGTAAACTCCTCGAGTCATGTGACTGTTTTTCAACCTAGTTTTGTTCATCTCCTATTTTGAGAATATATTTTTTTTTATAAACCCTCATCTTAATTTTCTTACCTTTTTATACTATAATTATAATCTGTCTCAATGTCCGAGGAGTTAGAGAGACGAACAAAAAACTCATCGGAATCAGTTAACCCGCACTAGCTAGAGATATCATCAAAAACATACAAATTATATGAAAAAATTAAACTTCTAATTTTTTCCCGTTGTTTTAATAGGAGACAAAGCCAATAAATTAAATCATATAAAAAAGTTATGTGCTGTAACTAAACCAACTTTTTAAGATAGATAAGAATAATACAGCGTCAATGTGAGCTGGAGGGTCAACTTCATAATAAACAGGGAAGATAAATGACGTGTATTTTATTGATTGATAAATCTATGAGCGCTATAACTCTGTCTGCGTTTTATCGCCCCTGTTGTGGACCCTAACAGTGGACCAACTCCTGCATAAGATGGAGGAATTAAGGATTGACGCCCAGGGCTACGCTGATGACCTGGTGGTAGTTGTCCGAGGTTTCTCTCAAAGTACAATTTCGTACCTTATGCAGAAAGCACTAAGTGTCATTGACAAATGACACAGACAAAACTGTCCTAGTACCATTTACCAAGAAAAAAGGCGTCTTGACCAATTGGTACAACCTTTCACTAAATGGTAAGACAATAAACTTCTCACCAGAGGTCAAATACTTGGGTGTTATTCTCGACCAGAAACTGACCTGGAATAGCCAAATTAGATATATAATTCAAAAGGCTAAAATAGCAATGGGGATCTGTAGTCGAATGGCCGGAAAACGCTGGGGTTTACACCCCAGGCTAACCATATGGCTTTATACGGCAGTTGTCAGACCCATAATAACATACGCCTGTGTGGCTTGGTCCAAAAAGGCACAACAGCAGCTGTTTGTACCCGATTAGCTTCAGTACAAAGAATAGCTTCTATCTTAGTGACAGGAGCCATGTCGACAGCCCCTGGAGCGGCTCTGGATGCTCTGTTAAATCTGACGCCCCTTCATCTACATGTAGAGAAGGTGGCGAGGTTGACGATGCACAGAATGTACGCCCTCGGAAGGAGACAATGGATATCCCAGTCCATGAGATCTTTCTTAGACTCAGTGATAGAAACACCAATTTTAGGGATGATATCAGATATGATGATTCCTGAAACTAATCTTAAAAAATTGTATGATGTCGAAATCCCTCCACGGGACTCCTGGTTAAACAGTGAAATAACGTGGAAGGAAGGCAGCTTACTGTGGTTTACCGACGGGTCCAAAATAGGACTTAACGTAGGCTGTGGAATATATGGAGAGCGACCTAAGTTTAGTCAAACAACTAATTTTGGTAGTTTTGCCTCCATTTTCCAGGCAGAGGTATACGGGATTCTAGAATGTTCCTGTATAAATCTGCAGAAAGCCTACGTGAACCATACAATATATATCCATTCGGATAGTCAAGCCGCTCTCTTGGCGCTGGCTTCGGACGTAGTTGAGTCGAGGCTAGTTGCAAATTGTATGGCAATGCTAAACAGCCTGGGTAAGAATAACAGGCTGATTTTAAGATGGGTCCCAGGCCATGCAGGAGTTCCCGGCAATGAAGCTGCGGATGCGCTTGCAAGAGCAGGGGCTATGGAAACACAAATTGGGCCTGAACCATTTTGTGGCATTCCAAAAAGCCTAGTTCGACTGACCATAAGGGACCAATATACCTATAAGGCTATAGAATTCTGGAATAAATTGGCAGGACAAATTCATTCCAAAGAGCTCATCAGAGCATTCACTTAGCGCAAAGCTGAAGAAGCCCTGATGCTCAGTAGGAATCAGCTACGAGTATTAGTGAGAGCACTAACTGGGCACTGTTGTTTGGGCAAGCATATGCACAACATCGGTGTCCAGAACACAAGAGAGTGCAGGTTCTGTGAAATAGCAGACGAAACACCAAAGCACATCTTGTGTGAATGTGATCCATTAATACCCATTCGTAACCGAATTCTGGGTAAGCATGTGTTGCTTCCGGAGGAGGTACAGACGCTCTCTGCCAAAAAGATACTACAGTATATTCAGGTTGTAGGTCTAGGCAGTGAGCTTTAGCAATATAGGGGCGATCACAATAGATCTGACTAGGTCGCAGTGATACAGGACTGTTTAAGCCTGCATAGCCCCTTTTCGAATAAAAATAATAACTCTGCCTCCCATAGACTCTTCATACTCCATTTCTTGGAATTAACTACTACATAACTACATTAGTTCGAAAGTTATTGGTAAATTACTTTTAATAGGAATGATAACAAAAAAAGTAAACCTAGTATAAACCTTTATTAACCACTATTTTTGCTTTACATGCCATTAAAAATTACAATTCAGTCTTTGCATTCTGTTTGTGCCACTCTCTAAAAGCCTTTACAGCTCTGAAAACGTCTTCAACTAAGATCTCGGGGAGTTCCAGCGCAAGGAAATGGCCGCCGTCGTCGAGTACTGTCGTATTGAGAAGATTCGTGAATTTCGCTTTGAGTACTGAGGGTGGTTGGTACATCAGCTCATGCTTGGCTTGGAAAGCCCACGTCGGTACCGTGGTTGTGTATCTGTAAAAATTAATTATTAACGTTTTTGAAGTAACCAATTTTTGCACAATGTAGGATATTAGAAGTACCTACTAATGTCTTTTTACGAGTCTTATATAAAAAGTAAATTGTAATCGACTAAATTTAATTTATATAATACAGATCTAATAGAGAAGTTAAGAGACGGTCGTTTGTCCTGGTATGGACATGTGATGCGCAGGGAGAAAGAGGATGTTGTAAGAAAGGTATTGGATATGAATGTAGACGATTATATGGGAAGGGAAAGACCAAAGAAAAGGTGGATGGACTGTGTGAAAGATGATATGCTTAGGAAAGGAGTGAATGCGGAGATGACAACAAATACAGAGGAATGGAAGAGGAGGAAATGTTGCGCCGACCCCAAATGAATATGGGTAAAGGGTATGGGAGATGATGATGATGAAATTTGGTTGTATTCATACAAGTTTCATTGAATTTTGTCTTATTCCAAAAAAAGTAAAAGCCAAATGACGTCTTACGTGTTGTATAATCTTTAAAATACCTCTGGTTCGAATTCAGCATTTTATTTCATACATTATTAATGGCAAATAACATTTTCACTTGATCAAATGAAGTCACTTTTTATATCTGGTATAATATGAACAAAGAAAACTAGTACATTCTTTTTTAAGTGTCCATTATACGAAACTTTAAGTTTACAAGAGATTTAATGTAACTGTAGATATAATGTAAGTATATGAGATATATACAGGTGAAATCGAAATTATTGGCAATAATTCAATGGGAGCTTAATTTTTAAATGTGTTTAAAAGTTAATTTAAAAGCAAATATTTTTAAATGTGTTTATTGGAAAAAAATATTAAAATAAAACTATAAAATATGCACTGTAAATTCAAATAAAGTATCAAAATCGCGTAGCCGTTTTGCAGCGAATACGCCGCCGAATACGCATCGCTCTCTGTCGAGACTTTATTTATATATTTTTTAATTTAATAATTTATTTATTATTTTATTTTTGCTTTGAACTTATTTAGAATCATAATTATAAGCTCCCATTTAATTATATCCATTGATTTTAAAGTCATCTGTATTGATAACATTTGTCATTTTTCTTTAAGCACATTCACATTCAATCCACCAACACATAGACCTACCGCCCGGAGTCTCGCAACGGCTAAGGCCGTCCCTGGGTTTTGGAAACGATATTTGATTTTAGACACGTCGTATAGATTGTATTTATTGTTAATTTAAGGCGTCTGGTGAGCCATTGAAATTAATCTATTACTTATCAACACTCACGAATCCAGTTGAAGGTCTCTGGTTTTTTTGCTCGCGTTCTCAGCGTAGAACCTCATTGAGGTGGTTATAGAGTTGGTGCTCCAATAAATCATGAGGTTATCTATTAGTTTCTCCTTAGAGAATCTGAAACTCAAGCCACCATCAGCTTTGAACTTGTGTTCCTTTCGGGTCCACGTTGCAAACTTCTCGAGAACATACGCGAGCAGACCTGACGGGGAATCTGTTAACGATATTCCTGGAAATAAAGATGGCTTTATTGTTCGTTGTTGTCAATTACAGACGTCCAAAATATGGATATTTTGGAGGTTTCTTACTAAAGCTAGATACACTGTGTACATAATTTTTATATCTACATTTCTGGTTTAAAAGAAAAGATTTTATTAATCATTCAGGCCCAGAAACGCAAATTAATATTCTGCAATATTACCATCTACCAAATCTATAATTTACCATCTACTAATCAAATACCAATAAGTGTGTTCCAGCAGCGTCACTTGAGAACCAGTGAACCACATCTTCTCTTAATATTAGGTGAAATTCTGGTCAAAGCTCTGAGCCTATACAGTGTAAAAAAAGAACTGCTTGAAAACCTGTCGTCAAATACCATCCGGTGTATTCCAGCAGCAATAAAAATATTTATTGCTCTTCTATTTTACTTCTTCAATTGTATTACAATCTTTCAGTATATTACTGGTAGTATTAATTCAACCGAAAAATTCCACATAATCGTAATTTTATCTAGTTAGAAATATAGACTTACCAATTGTATCAGGTTTAGTAGCTTGAAGATGGAAATATCCGAACTCTTCTAAAAGATAGGCGAAAAACGATGATAGCGGATACAGTCGATCTGCAAGGTGACTTTCCACTATCAACGAAGGTATGAAAGCTCCTACCATCGTTTTGGTCATCGCGCAAGGATGCTGTAGCAATATAAAGTGATAATGAAACAACCTCATTTGCATGAGGTTTGTTTTATTATTAAGTTCAGAATAGTATAAATTAATGATATCATAATTTGAAAACACGTTAATTGACGAAACGTTCTTGAAAAAATGATTATAATATACAAAATTCAAAAGGATACTAAGTTCAAATATAACCTGTTAAAGGTTGTTCGCGGGGTTTGCGGCTAATCGCGTATAGTCTAGCACCGAATCAATGGAACTGTCAGTTATACCGCTGAATTATACCTCCCTGTATGATTTTTTAATTTGACATATGTCAAACACTGACTACGCAAGCGACTGTTCAGGCGCCAAGTACAGTAAAAGTGTTGTGCGGCACGCGTGGAACAGCTGTTGATAAGTCACCGGCGAAGGAACCACGAACCTACACCTCAAAAGGGAAGCTGGACGTTCCAGAAGAAAAGTGCGTGGGTTTTCGTTATCAGATAAAGCTTTTTGTGACTTGGGGTACACTGAACACGGAATACTTTATCAATCAAAGGTGTTGAGGGAAGTAGTTCAAAAACACTGAAAAAATTTAATACATTGGACATACGATTTGGGCTATAGACGGACCGGTCTAGGGATTTGTGACATAGAGCACGATTGCTCTGTCATTCATCAAATTATACTTTTAGCATATTATTACAACCAATAAAACATCTTGCCAGATGTCTTAAAGTAGCTGTGGTTTTGGCTTAATAAGCCAATACCGGATCAAGAGTCGCGACGCCCCGCTGGCAAACAGGTACTTTGAGATTTATGTAGGCACCAAGTTATGCGCTTTTTATCAGCCTGCTTATTTTATTTTTTAGTTTTTTAGCCATCTATAACCGTGTATCGTCGTAAACTATTATCAAGAATTTACTTTATCGGTTGAGGTATTGGAAAAGAATATCTTAGTTGAAAAAAAATGTCGGTCTGCACGATGTATTTGAACCTTTTTTTTTTTTTTTTTTAACGGGGGGAAATGCATTTACGCACTACCCTTACCTATTGTACTAGTGAGACCGTAGTCCCCCCATACAATAGGTAAGGGGGCACGGAGGGACGAGCTCCATGCCAGTGTGGGACTCGCCCGGGCGTGGAGCGCCCGGGAATACCCACTAAAACCCCCCGGGGCCGTCCACTGCATTTGGGATGGGGGCGACACGGGGTGGCTTTCGCAAGCACCGCGTCGCGATGTATTTGAACCTAGCCGTAGCTGTTTTACAACAAATTTCCTTATTTGCTCATATTTCTCTAGTGGCCTATACATTTACCTGAGTTATTGCAGCGTTACTATGATGACCCAAAATATCATCAGGGAATAGAGTGGCCATTCCGGATGCAATAGCCGCGCCCCAGTCTCCTCCTTGTATGTAAAACTTCTTATGTCCAAGCCTCTGCATTAACGTCCTGAAGATATCTGCTACGTGAGGAATAGAGAGGCCCGGACGGACTGCTGCCTAATATGCAAACAATATTCGATTTGATTTAGATTTCTAGAAAGATATACTCAAGCGACGTACAATTTATGAGGTAACTTAAGAATGTAGAATAGGGACAATTGAACCTTCAACAATACCATCTTACCAACTCGTTCATAGTTCATGATTAGTAATCAATTATTGAAGCTGGTGGGAGAAATTGTACTGGATGGTGAGCCGGCATGGAAAACGAAAAATTATACGTAATTAATTTACCATCGGTATCCCAAGGACCTGGGTAGATATCCCATATTAGAGGAAGTTTGAAAGTGGCGTCAATAACAGAGAATTTAAGAGGCGGTCGATTGTTCTGGTACAGACATGTGATGCGCAGGGAGAAAGAGGATGTTGTAAGAAAGGTATTGGATATGATGAATATGGAGGGTTACATGGGAAGGGGAAGACCAAAGAAAAGATGGACGGACTGTGTGCTAGATGTTATGCTTAGGAACGGAGTGAATGCGGAGATGACAACAAATAAAGAGGAATGGAAAGGATGTCTATGTGCGCCGAAACCAAATGAAAATGGGAATAGGGTAGGGAGATAATGATGACGATGACATTGTATTCTATTTATTTTAAGATAAAATAAATTAGTATGCATTTGACCTCAGTTCTTTAAAGGTCTATTTATTCAACCAGTCCAGAAAGTAATCAGTACTTAATACTATTGTAATTACATATAATTTGTAACTTACATCAGAAAATCCATATCCAGGTAGACTCGGTACAACAACTTCAAAAACGAAATCATATCCCGGCGTTTGCCGAGTCAGCAGCGGTATAGCTTCGTAAAACTCCCTAACTGAACCAGGCCAGCCATGCATAAGAAGCAGGGGCACTATTTGAACTCCTGAAGGTACCTGAGAGGATTGATATCGTTCTAAATGAGAGGGGTTTGTTTCTTCTTTTAAAGATCTACTTAATGTATTTTATCGTACTTAAGTATGAAACTATGTTATAGTTTTGAAATACATTATTTATAGGATTCCGTAGAAAGTGAGTACGTTATGCCAGAAATTTCAAATAATTCCAAAAAATGAATTTGGTAATTGGTTATATTTTTATTACAAGGCGCGTCCGCTCTCTACAATAGTATGATAGTTAATGAGTATATTTGCAACTCAAACTAGATTAATTGTCATTACTCCGACATTATTTTTCTACACACAAAATATCATAATACTCTAATTAAAAAATTTACCATTTTATATTTAAAACTATCTATAAGGTATATCTACACTGATGCATAAAAAATTAAAATTCATGAAATTTCGAATAAAATCCGATTCAACGCAGTTTCACAGGTAAGTGTTTGAATTTGTGAGAAATAGTTTTACTTTATTACTAAGGTACCGAAAAAATTAAGAAAATAATTAGGGTTCCGTGTAAAAAAAAATTAAAACGACGTGCAGAACATATGAAATCATTTCAAAAATCTATTATGTAGACGCTAACTACGTGGGTCGTAGTGCGGATCGCATGTAAAATAATGATTACAACATTAAATATTTGTAGCGCATGAAGATTTTATGATATAGAAGTTAGTCACTCACAGTGTATCAGCAAAAATATTATTACGGTAATTACGTCAATATTCTAATGATGACATCGAGAATAATGATTATTTTTTGTTATATACCTATGTAAAGTTTTTTTAATTCATCATAATTATTATGTTAATAAGTTAAGTGTTTATCATTAAATAAAGAGACTTTTTTGTCGAAAAATAATTAATACATAGTTTAAAAATGGAAATGTTTTTGTTAAATTGTCATAAAAGTAGTAAATTTTTAGTTAACATCTATTACATCATTGATCTGATATATAAAAAAAACAAGGAACCGCAATTAAATAATAATATCCTTAATCAACTAGGTACATGTTTTTTTTGTATTTCTCAACGATTATTAGATTTACTTGTTATTTTCAATTTCAAAGATACAAGACTAGCTGTATGCCTGCAGCTCCGCTCGCAAACTAAAGCCCAACCAAAAAACACAGTTACTTTAATTGCAAAAAGATTCATGTAAATAGAATTATAACACATCTAACGGTCAGGAGTTTTGGCAGAAGCTCAGTCTGTTATGTAGCAGTTGTTTTTTTAATTCAATGAACTTGTGTTTTTTTGAATCTATACCATGTAATCTTGGTGGTGTTTTTGTGCGATATGGTTTGGTTATTGTGTTAAAGTTAAGTTTATTATAAAAGATGACGCGTAAAATTTATTCTGAGGTGTCAACAAAGTTCCATGTAAAGTTCTAGCAGAATTAGCCACCGTTTTGCTGGAGCTTGGTATCGATGATACAAGATTGCAAATACATCTTACCGACATGACACTGGCACAAATTGTGTGTACACAGATCGCCATTAACTGCGAAGAGGAAAAAACTAACGGACAGATAGAGAAACGTTGTCTTTTATCTATGAATTGTATGGTTCTATCAAAAAACATATAAAAAAGCCATATCAAGTTTATTACCGGTTCTTCTCGGTGACTGAGTTATTGCTTTGAACCGGTAGAAGTATTTTGACGTTCATAAGCGCCTTATTAGAGCTAAAATTGAATAAAGTATTGTTGATATGAGTTAATATATAATGAGAAGACCTTCTAACCTGTGGTCTAACACGGATGAAGTGGATATCCAGGCCTTTGATACTGGTCTTGAATTGGGGGAATTGGTTCAAGAATTTCTCCCGTTCCTCAAAGGGGTACGCTTCGGCCCAATATTTGAGCCAACTCTCTAGCTGTGCGGTGTTGAAGCCATACTCAAAAGCGACGCCTTCAAGGGGTGGTACGAATGGACGGTGATTCTTCAATCGTTGTTTCAAATCGCTGATCATCTGCAGTTAATTCATATATTGTTTTTTTTATTCGACTCATTCAAGTTAAATGAAATGGTGACAGGTGTGATTTGTGACTCCAAGATGTCCTTTAAATTGAGGGGCAGGATCATAAGACCTGTCATATTTTATCGACAAGAATGATGGGCTAGTAAGAAGATGGATGAGAAGCAATTGAATGTACCTGAGTTCCGAATATTTAGAAGTAATGTGAAAGAAAAAGGACATAATGAGGAGATGACGACTTTTTTTACACGGTATAGGCTCAGTGTTTTGTTCAAAATCTCACCTGATGTTAAGTGATGATGTGGTCCAGGATGGTAGACACACTAAGGCTTAGAGGTACTTGTTCTCAAGTGATGCTGCCGGAACTCAACTATTGGTATTTGGCGATAGGTTTTCAAACTTGTAGGTGGTAGCTACCCAGGTGAGCACCATTAGAAAATGTCCTACCACCATGCTATGGTTTCCTCACAATGTTTTCTTTCACCGAAAGCTCAGGCAGATTTTAGTGTCGGATAGGTGAGGATCGAATCCGCGGCGATTGACGCGGAATCCGGCCGCATTACCCGCTGCACCATCACCGCTTCAAGGGAAGCATCAAGATTGATAGGAACGCATGAAATAAAAAAAAACATACTGCGCCAACACCAAGTGGTTTAAGAACATTTATGTGTCAGAGAAATTTAAAATATGCATTTTATAGGAGATGTTTCATTTAAGTCAATATCCACCGGCCCAAAAGAAACTGGCCTAAGATTCTCAGAATAACTAGAGGCTGTTTTGTTCGTTTCGCGTCCCCTGGATTGCATACATGTTTTTATTATTTGATCCTTTAATTCCGTCGTGGTTCCATCCATCCACCCATTCAACTGAAAGACATACACTGCTGGACATAGGTCTCTCCCAAAGATCTTCACGACGACCAGTCTTGCGCCACCCGCATACAGCGGATTTTCGCGACTTTTAGCAGGTCGTCGGTCCACCTTGTGGAGAGCTTACCTATGCTACGTTTTTCGGTACGTAGTAGCCATTCGAAAATTCGTTGGCCCCATCAGGCATTGATTCTGCGAAGAATAAGCCCAGCCTACTAGCACTTAAGTTTAGCAATTCTTCGGGCAATGTCGGTTACTTTGGTTCTTCTGCGGATCTCCTCATTCCTGGTTCGATCACGTAGTGAAACTTCAAGCATAGCTTGAGCTCAATTTTGAGCTTTCTTATCAGGTCCATTGTGAGTGACCACATCTCAGTGCTTAAGGCGTCGTGGTTAAGGCAGCTCAACTAGATCTCAAACCAGGTTAAGACACACAAGTTAAGGCGCATCGCGTTCCTAAATCATCAAGTGTATATCATCATCGTATTTGGACTGCACTTTGATCATTTTTTTATTTTACTTTTTATATTGCAACGTTTCTTGTTTTCCGTGTCAAGAAATAACCGATTGCACAATCAATTGACAATTGGTCGTGTATTATACATCTTTTTTTGTCGTAAATGATTTTCGTTTATGATTTAATATCATTGTTGAATTGCAACAAAGTGCAGTGTAGGATATGAATTTGAAGATTATCAGTTCTATTTAATAGTAGCTGATTCCTATAATTTAGTGCTAGTTAGGGTGACAACATTTTTGAAATAATATTTTTGATTAAACTTACCACCTCTTGGAACTTGATTTTAAAAGGTCTTATACTTATATCATTCTTAGTATTCAGCTCATTCGGTCCCCACCATTCGTTAGGGTCGAGGGTGGGAGGTTTTGATGGGCCACAGATCAACATATACCATACGCTTATAGCAATGGCCGCGACGGCCAACCCTAGTATTAATTTCGCCATGAGAATCTAAAAATTAAATTTTTATTACATTAGGTTTAGAAATTAACTACAAACCCATTATATTTTAAGTGACGACGTACACGAAGTTAGTAGTAACACGCTATACGAATTAATTATTTTAACGAAGATTATATTTTAAAATCGATACCTCCTATGCCTATAGTCGTAACCCAGTTTTTAATAAAATTCATAGTTATGTCCCATAGTATAATTTATATTTTTAATAAAGGGCTAACGAGCTGTGCATTGAATATATTTAAGAAAAAATCTTCTTCAGAATAGACTAAATAACACATTTCGAAAGTTACAAAAAAAATGTTGTCTGTATATTATTAGTGAATCAAGTAAAAACTACTGAACCGATTTCGATGAAAGTTGGTGATATACATATTGCATTCAGGCTGAGAACCTAGGTAAATTGCAAATTGTCTGAATTCCAAACGGGTAAAGCCGCGGGCACAGGTAGTTCTATATATTTCTGACATTTTCCTGAAAACAGAATTGCAATATCTATACTAATAAATAGATTTGTTTGTAATGTCAATTTTTATTTTCTGAATATATATGAATATATATATATACGATACGTATACAAAAAATACATTTTTTAAATTTTTTGTTCGTCTGTCTGTTTATAAGGATAATCATCAGAACGGCTGGACCGATTTTGACGGGACTTATTTGGTCGAGAGCGGAAGTTTATAACTTTTAATTTTCGAAAATAATTAGGAATCCATGTAAAAATATTAAACTCAATTTTTTTTTTAAATAAAATCCTTTTCAATGCACAGTTTTACGGGAAAGTGCTATAACTTATGAGAAATATTTTTACTTTATCATAGTACTCAATTTTTTTAAGAAAATAAATAGTGTTCCGTATAAAAACATTAAAACGCAGTGAAGAATATATGAAACGCGGACCCAGTCGCAGGCAGAAAAGCTAGTTTTCAATTAATTCGTGGGGTTATCGAAATACACATTACTGCTTGCCTCCGAATAAATATCGAGCGTGAAGATACCTCCCAAGTTGCCTAATATATTTCTGTAATAGTCTCTGCAGTGATGCTCTATCTCTTTCATATACCGCGAACGAGCGAGACAGAACAGTGGGAACGATAGCCAAATGCGAATAATTACTATTATACGTATTTTAATAATAACACTTTGTCTCTTTTTTATTTAACAAAAATGAACGAGACAGACGATTGCTACCGAATTCTGTACGATATAGTAAAAACCACAACACACTGTTACATGCAGATTCATAACGAAGATAAGATATAAAACGTAATTAACCTTGTAACTACTAACATTTATCAAAAAATAATACTTACATATAAATATAGTTTATGCAACAAGCGTCTATTCTTACTCACGTTTCAATTCGAACTGAGAGTTCAATCAGTTCAAAATGATATCTACATAGCATAAAGTACGATTCACACCGCACGTTCCTTATAAATAAATTTACAGTTTTATTACAGGTTTACTTTTTTAAAGTGCCGCTTCGTTTAACTTTATAATGTTATCTTATTTTAAATTTTACACAATTATTCATTGCTTTAAAATATTCCTAAAACTCTCGATTTTTTTTTTTTTTCGAACTGACTAAACGATCGAATCGACTTGACAGCTTCAAGAAACTTTTAGGACAGAGCAAGAGTACGGACCTCGGCTTGGGCTGTTATCTGACAAGTAAATTCTGGACGATTTGCCCTGCACTAAACCTAGAAGTGATTAATGCAAGTTACAAATTAACACAAGTAGATGACATTTAATTCATTGTTATCTTCATAACTTGTTTTAAATATTACCTAGTGTATCAAATTATTACAACTAAAAATAAAATCTGATCAAAAGCATGCATTTAAATGTAATCCTAAATATAATGCGTACTCAAAAATCAAAATCAAACCATCTTTATTCCATTTAGGCCCTAAGAAGGCGCTTATGAATGTCTAAAACACTACCACCGGTTGGGAAAACAACACAGCCGAGAAGAGCCGGCAAGAAACTCGATCTGGTTCTTTTTTTTTAAATATAATACATATAATTTTGTTTATATAAAAAAAACTATACAAATCATACATACATAGTCATAATCATATATACATCATACATAGTCTTAACTAATGTTAGCGGAAACACAGAGATGTGGGTTAATTCCAGACATCATTATC
Source organism: Samia ricini (assembly GCA_014132275.2). NCBI lineage: Eukaryota > Metazoa > Arthropoda > Insecta > Lepidoptera > Saturniidae > Samia > Samia ricini. The sequence continues at coordinate 18,764,777 of AP028163.1, forward strand.
GTTCACGTAATGATCAACCCTATAATAACCTTTTGAGATTAAAACTTGGTTGACATGATATTTTAACTTATTGTCAGGTAAATCGATAATGTTACTTAGGATCTTATTGTAAAACCGAATACTATTACCTATAAAGCTTTTATTAGACTTACTTAGCCTAAAGCGTGGGACGGACAACTTGTCTTTACTTCTGATATTAAAATTATGACGATCATTCACTAGATTGAGCTTGTCTAAATTAATATGAATATGCATTAAGTTATCGAAGACATATTGAGAGGGCAAAGTTAAGATATCATATTCTTAAAACTTGTTCTTTAGAGATTCGCGAGGTCCCATATTGTATATTGCTTAAACAGCTCTCTTTTGTAACGTAAAAATGGTGTCTACCTCTGCTGCTGTACCCTATAGCAAAATACCGTGAGACATTAAGCTGTGATAGTAAGTAGAGTAGACTAATCTAGCAGTAGCAATATCCGTCAACTGGCGTATTTTTTCGAACCGCAAAAGCAGCGGAACTAAGCCTTCCTACCAAAGTTTTAAAATGCGTACCCCATTGTAACTTTTTATCAAGTGTGATACCTAAAAACAGAGTTTTGTTAACTAAGCTTACTGAATTCCCTTCTATCTCTATTGTATTAGCGAAATAGTGGACTGTATTTGGTGTGATGCAAACGACACGCTAATGAGGACGACAAATTTAGGATAGGAAAGATGGGTACTTACGTGAGATGATGCCGATGCAGGGTTCTTCCACGGATCCAGATTAATTGTGTTCACGAATAAAGTAGGTACACACAATGCACTTATTACTAGGTGATATGTACGTGCGCACGAGTTTACGATAATCATCAACGAAAGCGATTTAACGAGTCAGCGACGAGAGAGTGACACGTACATATCACAGGAAAGATGTTGGAGCGGGGGGTCAGGGGGTGGATTTAGGGATCGGACATTAGCATATCTATTTACAATCACCAATCGACAATTACGGGCAACCATCTAACTTACAGTCAATATGTTGCACATTGGACAACATAAATTTTATACATTTCGTTTTCTTAGTGTTAGGAAGTAAATATATTTAAGGCAAACAATGTAGAAATGTTTGCTAGTGTATTATTTAAGTGCCTAACCTCTGATTTTTTACTTTTTACTTTAAATATAAGTGAAGTATCGTCTGCAAAAAGAACCATATTAGCTGAGTTATTAATTAAGACATGACGTCATATTTTACGTGATTCGTATAAATACTATACTAATTTTTATTTTAATGGTAAGGTATAAAGCAGATTCTGTTTTCGGAACTTTTATTTAATTACAAAAAACTGCGATGATATTCATTGGAGTGTGAATCGGTTTTTTTTTATAATGCTCATAAATAATTTGAAGTTTGTAAATTATAAATATGTTATAAAAATAATATATTAACATCTCCGGGTCCCCTTCCGTTGGCGGCCCAAGACGTGCTCCGTTCCCCAACTGGGGAGGCTGTTGACGCCGCTACCAGCGCGATACAGTGACACTGACCATGCATCAAATATTACACAACACTGTATACATACTCCTGCACATAACACGCAGGTATATAGGTTCTGCAAGAAACCTTTTTTTAATTTATAATAAATAAAAAATGTAGGGATTAGCTAGGATCAAAATTCCTTGGGAAGTTTTACAAACAGGTAACGGACAAGCCGAGGTTCGTACTACTTTGGTGCCCTTGTGCTAGTTACCTTTTGCAGCGAGTGCCTTCAGCGCTCGACCCCCAAAGTTACGGTGAAACTGTAAAGGCCTTTCCTGTCAACAGCATTAGCTACCGAAGGAAAGCTTAATCAAGACGAAGTCAACCTGCCTATTAGGTAATTAATTAATTATTTTTACTGACCTACATATTACAAAATAAAACATCTCCTTTATGACCGTTATTTAGTGAGTTGATTTTATACGAGAATATGGAATTGATTAAATATAATACATATTTTTTGGGGATTTTCAAATTCATCAGTATTCATATACAGCGGGTATCGATATCTAATCTTAAAAGTTCAGATTGAGATCAAACCAAAAATCTGTCAGATTATTTATTTATTATCACTACTGACACTTTAGAAAAGGATTCAAATTTCGGAAAACAGATTGAAATCGTATATTGAAGTAAGTAGTTAGTACAATTTTTATAGTTTTAAATTGTTAAAACACACGTTTCTCAAATTCAGACGAATACCTTTGTTTTTTGTTTCTTTATTGTTTCTTTATGAGGATATTTAAACTATAATTATGTTAATTTTTTTTAAAATACAATGGACGGTATTTATTAATTATGAAGTACACGAAATTATTTAAACTTTCACAATTATACTACTTGCTGAAGAGCTGTGTAACGAAAGTGAAGATGGGTCTATGTCTAAAAATATTATTATTTTACAGTTTCAATGTGGTCACTTCAAACAATACAATACTATTTAAATTCGACTTGAACGCGTGGTGGGGACCGACGAGTAATATTGATAAAGTCAATACCAGCGTTAGACCGTTCAAGATCAATTTCGAAGGTGAAGTAAGTTCTTTGTTAAATTTCGTCTTTCGATTGCATTAATGTTAGTCCGGTCGTGTAAACCAAGCTTATTTGTTTAGGTTTTTTGGTATTGAGTTTTGAGGTAATATCGATATTTGTTATGGTGAAATGTGGTAAGAATCTATCACCTGCCACCATCATCATACTGGAATAATTAAACCTTTAGGTAGATCTACATATACTTCCTGATTCCGGAAACTACTTTCTACTTCAAGTGTGGTCTATGGTCCAAAAACTCGCTTTTGCCAAAATAATGTAATAACATTCCTGTTTCAGGTGATAGATGACTTCGTGTATCGTGTTAAAAAAATTACTGCTTCCCCGTGAAACCTTTAGAAGATACCTTTCAATATGGTTTCAACTCTAATGAATTTAAAAAAATGGCAGCCCTATTTGATTAAGGAATACTCATTTGTCAAACTAGCCGAACGCGTGAATCAGTACGATCACTTTTTAATAAATATTCAAGGTTTGGATGTAATTGGATTTAACTTGTCGTACAATGGTTTCGAGTCCCGCAGAATAACCATGAACTTTAAGTGAATTTGATAGTACTATTTTTATCTATTCAATTAAAGAGGCTTCATTTCAAGAGGATCCTAAATCTATTTCCTCTCTGCGGACTCCTTCTGTAACATAATTTGCTCTCGCATCTATTTCTTAATATTTTATTAATCACCATTATTCTTAAGTTGCACAATAGTAGGGATTTTATTTATACTCGCCTATTACTCGCTTGGAAATAATATCTGATACCTTATATGACATTATACCTTATCTAATAGCTGATTCTGATGACAGAGACTTTGTTCTTAAGTTAATTATACCGAGTTTACCTGGATTCGCTTATCAACAGGTGATAGTCTTGTAAAATAAAAGTTTTTTCATCGCTATCTGTAACTATTCGTATTTCCTTTAAAATATGTATACTAGGACTTAACCCATTTTTACGACTCTTTGTCTCCTTAATTAATTCCACAATAAGCAGCCCGTTTTTGTCGTTTTTTACTATGCACAAATTATATAACTTTACTGTTTCGCAAAAAAGATTTCAATTCATCAGCAAATATGGCTCGCGTGAATTGCCCTATATAATCAAGATTTGTAAACAGTATTAAATTACTTTCAACAAACGCAATTTTTCTTGAATGTTATGTATATCTGATCTCTCATTTTATCTAGCTCATAACCTTCAATTAAACGTAACTCAACTGAGTCCCCAGGCTTTTTTAATACTTCCACTATTCTTGGACATTCAGCATTATTATAGGGAAGGTTACAATTAAAGTCCGGTGAATCAGCAGCTTTCTCGAGATCTAACAAACGTTTCTTCTGACCCCTAGTCAAAACATTAATGCTTTGTTCAGTTAGCGATTTTAATTCATCAGACGTAGTAACTAGAAGAAATATAAATTTCTTATTCTCTGAAAAATCTGGGTGCTGCAGAATCGGTGGAGCAGATAATGCATTTTTAAAAATTTGAAATGATTTTTCATATTGACCTGTCCAAATGAATGGCTCATTTTTTTACTAATATTATTTAAATGTGTTGTTATTTCTCCAAAATTTGGAATAAACTTCCGATAGTAATTGTAAAAAGCTACAAAGCGTCTTACTTCGTCAGCATTATGGACACCTGGATTAATTTTTTAAAATTAATGTCTTTTCTGAATCGGGCAATACCCCTTCTGACGTGACTAAATGACTTAAGTATAAAATTTCCTTATTCAAAAATTCACACTTCATCGGGTTGAGTTTAAAGTTTACGGATCGAAATCGTTCCAAGACATTTACTAAACTTTATTATGAATTTATAAACTTCTTCCAAAAACTATGACGTCACCTCAATATACCAAACATTTGTCATAAGTTAGCCCCGAAAATGCTACTGACATGATTCTGGAAAAAGCATTAGGACTTATGTTAAGGCCCATTGATAAACGCTTCAGCTGGTACTCGCCCGTGTCGGTCGTAAATGCTGCTATATTTCGGCTCCCTGGGATCAAACTTACTTGGTAAAATCCTTGATATATTCTAAATGTGTAAAATAAATAGAATTTGCGAGGGAGTCTAGAGTTTTTGTAATATTTGGCAAGGGAAACTTATCATCCTGAATTTTTTTAATTTACTTTGCGAAAATCGATTACCAAACGCCATTTCGGCTATCCGGTAGAGTCCATTTTCTTGGGAACTAAAAAAACGGGGCTAACCAATCTGAATTAGCTTTCTCTATAATATCATCTTGTAATAACTTATTAATTTGATTATTTATTTCTGGTTTTAAAGCAACCGGACCCGATATAGTTTATTATACACAGGAATAGAATTCGGTTTTAGAGTTATTTGCTGTTTCATAACGCTAGTGGTCGATAATTTGTCTCCTTCCAATTTAAAGATATCGGCATATTTAGCGCAAATTACTTCAATAGATTTTTGTTCATCCAAGTTTAAATGCCCCAAATTTAATAATGGTAAAAGCTTTTTGACCCAATTTACATTATTTTAGGTGTGGCTAAAGTTACAAATATTATAACCCTGCAAAGGATTTATTTCGGTTTCAAAAACAGGTATCTTGATTATTTTTTAACTCGTCAGTCTCTGTGTAGCGGAATGCTACTAGGTAACACGTTACTTTCTAATGTAGCTAAGCTTGCCCCTGTGTCAACTATTTGCGTATAATTGTCAACAAATATTAGACTTCTATACTTTTTATATAGTATACTTGTTCTATTTTTTCTTTAACATTACTACTACATAAAATTCGCCTTTTTGCCCCTAATTTTCTCAAATGTATCTTTATATCTTCTAATTTATCTCATAACAATTTCAAGGACTCTTATCCTATATATTATCTTCATAAATTACTATTATACTAGTACAAAATAGCTAATCATACGACATACAAAAAATTAATCAATGTTTCATACACATATCTCTTAATTAAAATATATTAGTACCGGGAATGCACAAAACACATTTACCGTATTTCAATTTCACTATATCACACTGCGTTTTCTTCGAAGTCCTCTCGTTTATTTCTACCGGTGGCTGCTACTTCTCCTGACACGGTCTCCCAACGCCCTGACATCCGCATTCGAATGCGCTTCCACGTTTCGCCACTAATTTCATGCCTTATCCATTTAGTATGGCACTTTTTGTATTGCTTATACAAAATATATACAATTCCTAGTATAAATATCTCCACTAGTGTCGATATTAAGGCATTATTTATCATTAATTGCGATTTGGTTTCCACTGTTCTGGCTGTGTTGTCTCCTGCAACGTTTTGTGTTATTATTACTTCTTTGTCTTCGACTTTACTGTACGTTTTGCCCATTTTTAAATATAATAATTCTGCAGATGATGAACAATGTGTATAATATGTCCGTAATATCACACTCACAATTTATTAATGTCGTCATTTTGTAACGTGATCGCGCCTGATGTACTTAGAAGCGAGGCGCCCGGACTGGCAGGGTCGCCATGTAGAGTGCTTCGTAAGGGATAATAAAGGAAACGCCCATTCTACGATGCAACTCGTTTATTACTGCTTAAATGTCTAACATACCTTATTGTCTAAATAATACCGTTACAAATCTATGAGCGCTAATACTTTGCCTCCCATAGGTTCTTCAAACTTCATTTCTTGGAATTAACTACTACATAACTACATTAGTTCGGAAGTTATTGGTAAGTTACTTTTAATAGGAATAATAACAAAAAGAGTAAACCTAGTATAAACCTTTATTAACCACTATTTTTGCTTTATATGCCATTAAAAATCACAATTCAATCTTTGCATTCTGTATGTGCCACTCTCTAAAAGCCTTTACAGCTTTGTAGACGTCTTCAACTAAGATCTCGGGGAGTTCCAGTGCAAGGAAATGGCCGCCGTCGTCGAGTACTGTCGTATTGAGAAGATTCGTGAATTTCGCTTTGAGTATTGACGGTGGTTGGTACGTCAATTCATACTTGGCTTGGAAAGCCCACGTCGGTACCGGGGTTGTGTATCTGTAAAAATTAATTATTAAGGTTTTTAAAGTGACGAATTAGAAGTACCTACTAATAATGTCTATTTACGAGTCTTATATAACTAGTAAATTGTGATTGACTAAATTTAATTTATATAATACACATCTATACTAATTTATAAAATTGAAGTATCGGTTTGTAATGTCAAATTTTTTTTTACTAAATATATATGTATATATATTCCATATAACAAAAATACAATTTTTTAAATTATTGTCTGTTTGTTCCGGGTAATCTCCGAACGGCTGGACGAATTTTAACGGGACTTTTTTTGGAAGATAGCTGAAGTTAAACCGGGCAATTTTTGAAAATAATTAGGGTTCCGCGTAAAAAATTAAAACTCATAAAAATTGAATAAAGTCCGATTCAATGCACAGTTTCAAGGGCAAGTGCTTCAATTTATGAGAAATATTTTTACTTTATTTTAGTGAAAAAAATTAAGAGTTCCGTATATAAAAAATGAAATTCAGTAAAGAATATAAAAAAGCGGGCGCAGCCGCGGGCACACAGCTAGTATGACATGTAATTAGATCCAAAATAAGGTTTGACCAGTAAATTTTGAAGTGAAAACTTCTTTAGTGGCGTTGTGCGATTCACGGTAAGGGATAAACTTATAGATTCGCGTTACTAATGCTATGACGTCACCGCCAACAAGCTACAGCATGTCAAATATTAGATGGCGTTTAAGTACTGGCGCTCGGAGATAAATAATAAAATGCATACTTACACAGTCTATCTTATGTTTTGATTATGAATAAACTGTATTTTTAAATGTATATAAACTATTGCTCGGAGCGCCAATACATGTTTTAAAAGTAAGACAAATGTTACAGGTATGTTAAATATGTTAGGTTCTGGGTTTTTTTTTTTTCGTTCATTCAGCCATAAGACGTCCACTACTGGGCATAGGTCTCCACCATTATTACAGTAAGGTGTTTTTTGATACCCAGAGGATGCTGCTCTTACCCGGCACCACACGGCCTTAGCCGGCACCACACGGCTCAGGTTATGGTAATTATTTTAATTAACAAATTATGAAATTTAAACATGTAAAAACCATTTTATCTAACGTTTTGAGTTTTCACTTCTGTCGGCAGTCTCTTTGGCTGCCAAGTTTTTATGTTTAAGTTTATTTTACGAAACTCGGTTGTTTTCGTTCAAATTTTTCTTATTGAATTTTGTGTTATTCCAAATAGAGTAAACGCTAAATGACGTCTTATGTATTGTATAATCTTTTAAATGCCTTTGGTTTGAATTCAGCATTTTGTTTCATAAGTTAGTCATGCCAAAAAACATTTTCACATAATCAACGAATTCACTTTTTATATCTGGTATAATATGAACAAAGAAAACTAGTACATTCTTTTTTGTAATGTTACTTACATGAGATATATACAGGTGAAATCGAAATTAATGGCAATAATTCCATAGGAACTTGTAATTATATTCAGAAATATTTATAAATATGTTTATTGGAAAAAATATTAAAATAAAACTATAAAACATGCATTATAAATTCAAATAAAGTATCAACATCGCGTAGTCGTTTTGCAGCGGTCGATGACCCGGTAAGCATGTAGGTAAAATTATTAGCTAATGTGCGCGAGCACGAGTGTAGCCATCGCACGCCAAATACGCATCGCTCTGTTTTGATACTTCATTTGTATATTATTTTATTTAATTATAAATATTATTTTTTATTTTTTGCTTTATACTTATTCAGTATCATAATTATAAGCATTATTTTATGATTTCAGGAAATAGATTCATTTGTGGGGGTGACTGGAACGCTAAAAATACTTACTGGGGATCTATCTAGACTCACATTAACCCATTCTTCCCCACTGTCATATTTTTAGGACACTATTTTCAAAACTTCTTTTTACGTATTAGGACTTTTATTTTTATTATTTCTGATGAAATTCATATTTTCACACTACTATTTTTCTAATAAAATAATTTTTTTTCACTGTAAAAAAATATATTAACGTAATTTTAATATAATTTTTTTAAATAGATAATTTTTGTTAACTGATGGAGAGCATTGAGTTTCGATTGTATATACTGTAAAAGAAAAACGTTACCTACTTCAAAGTACATAAGACTTATTCTTAGATCTCTACCAAATATAAAATAAATAAAAACAAAATATAATTTGTGAACTTGTGATATACATTCAAAATAAGCCGTCCTATAAATATGACACCGGGAACCTGTCTGTACAATTTGCCGCGAAAGCGTGTTCGATCCTGCCACGCTAAGTGTAGGTTCAAACTGGTCAATTGTTTGTTTTTTGCGGGTCTTGCTTATGTTTACATTAGTCGGATATAAATACAGCCGGAATCTAATACTGCTAAACAATGTTTGGAAAATATGATTACGGAGTTGGAAGGAAAATCAGCGGTAGAAATATTCGAAAACTTATTGTGTGACGATATTCTAGAATATATTGTGCACGAAACTGTAACGTACGTCAAACATTATAAAAATGATTTGAACTTCAATCTAACTGTAAATGGGTTATAAGTCTTTATAGGAACTTTGTTTTTCTCTTCGTATCATCACTTGCCGCAAAGTAAACTTTATTGGTGTAGAAATGACGATGTACATATTTCATTTCTTGAACAGGCAATGTCCCGTAATCGTTCTGATAAAATTAAATCCTATTTACATTTCAATGACAACTCACAAATTGATAATACTGACAAAGCTTTCAAAATTCGCCCACTTATCGATAAAGCTAATGAATCATTCCGAAAGTTTGGTTTATTTGAATCCAATTTAGCTGTTGATGAAATGATTGTCAAATACTTCGGTCACCATGGAATCAAACAATTTTTAAAAGTTAAACCAGTAAGGTTCGGATATAAGCTTAGAGCACTGTGTGGAGTCAGCGAATATTGTTATAACTTTTCGCTTTACACAGGCAAGGATGTTCAAACCTCTGCTAGTAGTGACGATGGCTTGGGTGCAACAGTGGTAAAGAAGTTGCTTGCAGTTTGTACAGCACCCAGAGCACATGCAGTCTACTTCGATAACTTTCGATAATTTCAGCAGTATGCAATTGTTGATTGATTTGAAATCTCAAGGGTTCAGAGCTACAGAGACAGAGAAAATAGGACTAAAAATGTCCTATCATGAACAAACAAGAAATGAAAAAGAAAGACCGAGGTTTTACCGACTATCGTTTTGATAAAAATAATGAAATTTTGTGCGTGAAATGGTATGACAACAATGTTGTTTGTCTTTTGACTAATTTTGATTCTGTTGAACCTTTTGTTAAAACGAATAGGTACTCAAAGAAAGAAAAGGCCAAAGTAGCCGAGAATCAGCCAATGTTTATTCATAATTATAATAAAAATATGGGAGGAGTGGATAAACATGATTGGCTGATTTCTATATATCTAATCCGCTGTAGAGGTAAAAAATGGTATTGGCTTTTAATCATCCGTGTTTTAGACATGTCCCTTGTGAATGCATGGATTATCTACTACCAGATAAATAAATATGAGATGAGACCATCCCTCTGTTAGATTTCAGACGAAGGGTTTGTTTTGCTTGGATGAAAAAATTGCAAGACAAGGCAAGTAAACCGACACCCGGTTCTTCAGAAGTTCTTTTACAACCTGTCAGGTTTGATAATGTTGGTCACTATATGACAAAGAGGGACAAACAGAGGCGTTGTCAAGGACAAGGTTGTCAGAAAAAACCTCTAGCCTTTTGTGCTAAGTGTGAAAAAACACTTTGCAGTGATTGTTTCATACCTTATCATACAAAATAAGCTCATAATATTTTATTTTTAAGGCTGTTTGTGGACATAATTTTCAAATAAAACTGATTTTCTTATAATTGTTAACTTGTATTATTTCTGATCACATGTCCCCATTGTCATAATTATAGGAAAGGCCGAAACAGGGGTGAAGGTATATTTTTTATTATTTTTTTGTCATATTCTTTTTTCTTAATTTATGAAGAACTTAATTTAAAGAATTGATCAAAAAATTCCAATGTTTTCGATGCTTGGGAAGTAATGGGTTAACACAAGGAACACAACTTTACTCTGCAGTTAGTGATTTAAATCTTCATTGCATATCCCATGGAGTGCCCACATACTGGCTCACTGATAATAAGAAAGTACCTGATCTCCTAGATTTCTTCATAGGTAAAAATATACCAGCCAGGCACATTACTTCTGAGGAATGTATTGATTTATCCTCAGATCACACACCTGTTGTAATTAATATAAACAGTAAAGGTTTTATTGTTGAACATGTACCTAATCTGTACAATTCTAAGACAAACTGGGACATATACAGAGATATAATCACTGATAATACAAATTTACAAATATCTCTTAAAACAACAAATGAAGTTGAAGTCCAAATAGAAATATTTAATAAACTCATTTATCTAGCAACTGACTAGTCTACACCAACCTTAATCCATACAGCCACACAGATATCCAAAACACATAAAGGACAAAGTAAACGAGAGAAGACAGTTGAGAAAGAAATGGCATAACACTAGATATCCTACTGACAAGCGAGCATTCAATAAAGCTTCTGAAGAACTAAAACAGATAATAAATAATTTATGAAACAAGAATATACAAACATATCTCACAAATCTGACACCATTCAAAGACACAAATAATTCCTTATGTAGAGCTACATTACCAAACCAAAAACACAAATTACACCAATCAGTAACGGAGAATGGGCTAAATCAAACTTAGATAAGGCTAATGTATTTGCCATACATCTTGAAACAGTCTTCAGACCTAACCAGGCTAGGAGTCCAATATACCAGGAAGAGGTCATCAAATACATTGAGAGTCCCCTACAAATGCAGTTACCAATGAAAAGTGCCTCTCCCAAAGAAATACAGTATGAAATAAAGAAACTAAAAGTAGGTAAATCACCAGGATATGACAGGATTGATACTACACTCTTGCATAAGCAAAGCTAAAAAAGGAATTCTTTTTTTAACTCTTTTATTTAACGCATGCTTGAGACTAGAAATATACCCATCACAATGGAAAATTGCCCAAGTAATTATGATATTAAAACCAGGTAAACAACCAAACGATGTAAGTCCTTACAGGCCAATTAGCCTACTGCCTGTAATAGGTAAACTTTTAGAAATAATACTGCTGAACAGAATTCCATACTACCTCCCAGATATAATCCTCCCACATCAATTTGGCTTTCGTGAACAACATCGTACAATTGAACACGTACATCGCCTCGTTGACACCATCAGTCGTACATTTGAGAATATCATTATTGCTCAGCTGTATTCCTGAATATAGGGCAAACATTTGATAGGTTCTGGCATGAAAGACTTCTCTTCAAAATAAAGAAAACTTTACTACACTCGTTCTATCACATATTGAAATCATACCTCAGTAATAGATGTTTCGAAGTTAAAGTTAATAATTCAGTATCCTCATTATATGATATTTTATCAGGTGTACCATGAGGTAGTATCTTAGGACCGGTACTATACCTTCTATATACAGCTAACTTACCAACTCAAAAACACACTGTTACCTCAAGATACGCAGATCATACGGCTGTTTTATCAGTGCATGAGGATCCCATAATAGCCTCAGAAAATCTACAAATCCATTTATCGGAAATTGAGGAGTGGCTGGATAAATGGCGAATCAATGTAAATCAAAGTAAATCGGTACATAGAAGAAGGCATACTTAGAAGGCAAACTTGTCCACTTATACAGTTATGCAATAATTATATTCCGCAAGCTGAGGATGTCAAATACTTGGTCATGCACCCAGACCGTCGCCTAAATTGGCTTAAACATATATGGACCAAAAGTAAACTGGATACTAAGTTAAGAAATATGTTTTGGCTAACAAGACCAAAATCAAAACTTACATCAGCCTGCAAAGTAACAATATATAAGACCATCCTCAAACCCATTTGGACATATGGAATACAATTATGGGGTACTGCCAGCAACAGCAATGTTGAGATACTCGAAAGATTCCAAAGCAAGACAATCCGTTATTTGCTGCATATTCTACATTACATTAGAAACAACTATATTCGCATGGATTGTAATACTAACAGTATAAAACAAAATATAACGGCAAGAAATACCAAAATAAACTGTCAAGACACATTAATATACTAGAGTCGAAACTGAAAGAAGAAGGAAGTGTGGTGCACAGTCGATTAAAAAGGCTAAGTGTACCTAACCTTAAATATAGAGCTTAGCAAAAAAAAAACATCCAACCCGTGAAGGCAGACTCATAGGAGTCGCTGGAAGATAAAAATTAAATATAAATAACAAATAAAACAACAACAAAATGGCTTATTGTACCATGTAATAGGAACAGATTGCCAGGTCTCAGTAAAATGATAAAGAAGAAAAAAAAGAAAAAAAAAATTATTAGCTCTCATTTAATTATTCCCATTGGTTTTAAAGTCACATGTATTGATAACATTTGTCATTTCTCTCAAAGCACATTCACATTCAACCCACCAACGCAAAAACCTACCGCCTGGAGTCTCGCAACGTCTAAGGCCGTCCCTGAGTTTGGGGAAACCCAGAAACGATATTTTATTTTAGACACGTCGCGTAGATTAGAATTATTGTCAATTTCAGGTGTCTGGTGAGCTATTAAAATTGCTAATCTATTAATTATCAACACTCACGAATCCAATTTGAGATCTCTGGTTTTCCTGCTCTCGTTTTCAGCGTAGAACCTCATTGAGGTGGTTATCGAGTTGGAGCTCCAATAAATCATGATGTTATCTATTAGTTTTCTCCTTAGAGAATCTGAAACTCAAGCCTCCATCAGCTTTGAACTTGTGCTCCTTTCGGGTACACGTTGAAAACTTCTCGAGAAGGTATGCGAGGAGTCCAGACGGGGAATCTGTTAATGATACTCCTGGAAATGAAAATGGCTTTTTTGTTCGTTGTTATAAATTACAGGCGTCGAAAACCTAGAATTTTTATATCTACATTTCTGATTTAAAAATAAGATGAAACAAATCCTTTATCAACTTTCGACAATAATTAATAATTAAATCTAATACTATATTGCTAGAATGATCATTCAGGCCCAGATACGTAAATTAATATTCTGCAATATTACCATCTAACAAATCTACCATCTACCAAATCTATCATCTACCATCTACCAATGAAATACCAATAAGTGTGTTCCGGCAGCATTCACTTGAGAACCAGTCAACCACATCGTCACTTAACATTAGGTGAGATTGTGGTCAAAGCACAGAGCCTATACCGTGTAAAATAAAGAACTGTTTAAAAACCTGTCATCAAATACCAGCCGGTGTGTTACTTTTTTTATACGAAATAGGCTCCGTGCTTTGATCGCAATCTTACTTGATGTTAAGTGACTATGTGGTCCAGGATGGTAAACACACTAAGCCTAGAAGTACTGGTCCTTAAGTGATGCTGCCGGAACACACCTATTGGTATTTGGCGACAGGTTTACAAAGATGAGGGTGGTAGCAATCCCAGCGGGCATCATTAGAAAACGCTTTACCACCATGCTATGGTTTACTAACGATGTTTTCCTTCACCGAAAGCTCAAGCCGATTTTAGAGTCGGATAGGTGGGTTCGAACCCGCGTTGATTAACGCGAAATCCGACTACACTACCAGCTGCGCCATCATCGGTTTAAGAGCAGCCGGCAGCCAGTATCAGTACCTTTTAGGCTCTGTATGTTTACCATCCTGGATGACATCGTCTCTTAACATGAGGTGAGATTATGGTCAAAGCACTGAGCCTATATCTTGTAAAAAAATATCGATTTTGTAACCGTGTATGATACTACATTACTTTAAATAAATAACATGTCAGATACTTGTTTACACTAAAAATCATATTATTGCAAGAATAGAACTGTGTTTGCAAGAGTTGGTACGTCATAAATCTTGTTAATAGTATATGTCAGATTCTCTAGTTTTTTCCTGAGCAATATTAATTTATATACTTTAGAAGGTTCCTTTTTCAGACAAATAGTCATTGTAATGTAGATTAATTGGGAGATAATAATATTTATTACTCTTCTATTTTACTTCTTAAATTGTATTACTATCCTACTGGTAGCAGTAATTCAACCGAAAAATTCCACACAATTGTATTTATGGCATATAATGCAGTTTATCTAGTTAGGAGTGTACACTTACCAATTGTATCAGGTTTAGTAGCTTGAAGATGGTAATATCCGAATTCTTCTAAAATAAAGGCGAAAAACGATGATAGCGGATACATTCGATCTGCAAGGTGACTTTCCACTATCAGCGAAGGTAGGAAAGCTCCTAGTATCGTTTTGGTCATCGCTAAAGGATGCTGTTGCAATAAAAAGTCATAATGAAACAACCTCGATTGCATAAGGTTCATTTTATGGTTAAGTTCAGAATACTATAAATTAATGACATCATAATTTGAAAACACGTTAATTGACGAAACGTTCTTGAAAAAATGATTATAATATACAAAATTCAAAAGGATACTAAGTACAAATATAACCTGTTAAAGGTTGTTCTTGGGGTTTGCGGCTGATCGCGTATAATCTACCACCGAACTGTCAGTTATACCGATGAGTTATACCTCCTTGTATCATTTTTGAATTTGATATAATTATGTCAAACACTGATTACGCAAGCAACTGTTCAACCGACAAGCACGGTAAGAGAGTTGTACGGCGCGCGTGGGACAGATGTTGATAAGTCACCGGTGAAGGAACCACGAAAGTGCGCGGATTTTCGTTATCAAACAAACCTTATTGTGACTTGGGGTACACTGAACACGGAACACGTAATCAATGAAAGGTGTTGAGGGAAGTGGTTCCAAAACACTGAACAAATTTAATACATTGGACAAACGATTTGGGCTATGGCCGGTCCGGTTTAGAGATTTGGGATATAGAGCACGATTGTTCTGTCATCCATCAAATCCTACTTTTAGCATATTATTATGACTAGTAAAGCATCTTGTCAGATGTCTTAAAACAGCTGTGCTTTTGGCTTAATGAGCCAATACAGGATCAAGAGTCACAACGTCCCGCTGGCAGACAGGTACACGATGCAGTTGCACGATGTTTAGGAACCTAGCCGTAGCCGTTTTATAACAAATTTCCTTATTTTACTAATATTTCTCTAATGGCCTATATTTTTACCTGAGTAAATGCAGCGTTACTATGATGACCCAAAATATCATCAGGGAATAGAGTGGCCATTCCGGATGCAATAGCCGCGCCCCAGTCTCCTCCTTGGATGTAAAACTTCTTATGTCCAAGCCTCTGCATTAGGATCCTGTAGATATCTGCTACGTGAGGAATTGAGAGGCCCGGACGAACTGCTGCCTAAAATGTAGACAATATTCGATTTGATTTGGATTTCTATAAAGATAGACTCAAGCGACGTACAATTTATCAGATACTTAAGAATGTAGAATAGTGACATTTGAACCTTCAACAATACCATCATACCAACTCGTTCATAGTTCATGATTAGTAATCAATTATTGAAGCTGGTGGGAGAAATTGTATTGGATAGTGAGCCGGCATGGTAAACGAAAAATTATATTTAATTAATTTAGAAATGACACCGGTATCCCAAGTACCTGGGTATCTGGTTTAACTATTTTATAAATCTTCAATACAGTGTATTCTATTTATATTAAGATAAAATAAATGAATAAGTATTTAACCTCACTTTTTTAAAGGTTAGATTAATTATTATTATTATAAAGTTTATTTCAGGCAAGCCCATATTACAAACACAGTTTGGTTTAAAATTGAGTGAAGCTACGTCGTGTGGAGTTTAATCCAATGACGCAGCATTGGAGACTCCCATCTATCTGTGAATACATTCAAGATTTTGTTAATACTGGCACGTAGGCGTGTCATTAATGAGGTACATCTTTTACGAAATATAGCGGCAAATCCATCAATACGTCGGTCAGCAAACATACTGGAGGCACTACATCGCCACGGCAGCCCCAACAATATCCTGAGTGCATTATTGTACTGGACTCTTAGATCGTTGTAGGCACGGGCGCTATACCTGACCCACAGACCGCATGTGTAAAAAGACTGACAATGTGCCTTAAATAAAGTAATTTTGACCGATTCAGTACATCGCGCAAATCTGCGAGCCAGTATGTTACACCGTACAGCCAGCGATCTACGTTCCCTGTTTATATTCAAGTCGTCTTTCAGATCATCGGTGACCCAGTGACCTAGGTACTTGAAACTTACCAGTTACTCTGTTAAGAGGTGATCCGCAGAGTGTTACATCAGGAACACATCGGTACCCCTAGGCACCTGCTTTAAAAACAATAAGTTTACTCTTCTTCGTGTTATACCTAAGACCCTGGACCACCGCATATCTTTCACACACTGAGACTAGTGTTCTCATAGCATCAATCGATAAGCTCAGAAACACCTTGTCATCAGCATAGCTAATGTCGTTCATACATACAGCATCAATATAGCATCCGACATTGGTGTTGCCGAGCTTAACGATCAGCTCATTCGTGTACAAGTTGAATACTCGGGGTGAGCTTAAACCATTCATCCATTCTGGAAATTAAACAGAACCTAATACTATTGTAATTAAATGCAATTTGTAACTTACATCAGAAAATCCATATCCAGGCATACTCGGTACAACAACTTCAAAAAAGAAATCATATCCCGGCGTTTGCCGAGTCAGGAGTGGTATCGTTTCGTAAAACTCCCTAACTGAACCAGGCCAGCCATGCATAAGAAGTAGGGGCACTATTTGAACTCCTGAAGGTACCTGAGAGGATTGATATCGTTCTAAATGAGAGGGTTTTGTTTCTAATTTTAATTACTTCTTTTAAATATATATTAAATCTTTTAATTATTAATCATGTCTTTTAAATATTTAAATATCTATAATGTATTTTATCGTACTTAATGTGTCGCGTACCCTTAAAAATAAGACAACAGGAAGACAATGGTAAGCTGGCGTGAACCACAGGTAAGTGCTCAAGAGGTTTATTATGAAAATATATTATAGTTTTTAAATACATTATTTATAGGATTCGATAGACAGTGAGATACATTATGTCAGAAATTTCAAATAATTACAAAAAATGAATTCGGTAATTGGTTATAGTTTTTATTAGAAGGCGCGTCCGCTTTCTACAATAGTATGATAGTTAATGAGTATATTTGCAACTCAAACTAGATTAATTGTCATTACTCCGACATTATTTTTCTACACACAAAATATCATAATACTCTAATTACAAATTTTACCATTTTATATTTAAAACTATCTAAAAGGTATATCTACAATAATGCATAAAAAAAAATTAAAATTCATGAAATTTCGAATAAAATTCGATTCAACGCAGTTTCACAGGCAAGTGTTTGAATTTGTGAGAAACAGTTTTACTTTAGTTCTAATATACCGGAAATAATTAAGTAACATAATTAGGTTTCCGTATAAAAAAATTAAAACGCCGTGAAGAACATATGAAACGCAGACGCAGCCGCGGCACCCAGCTGGTATAAAAACTATGTACGTAACTGTTTATATTTATTCCGGTCAATTGTTAAATATTGGAAATGTTTTTTTTTTGTTTACGTTTTTATACCATTTCAAAAAATATATACGTAAACGCTAACTACGTGGGTCGTAGTGCGGATCGCATGTAAAATAATGATTACAACATTAAATATTTGTAGCGCATGATGATTTTATGATATAGAAGTTAGTCACTCACAGTGTATCAGCAAAAATATTATTACGGTAATTACGTCAATATTCTAATGATGACATCAACAACAATGATATATCATTTTTTTGTTCTATACCTAAGTAATGATTTTTTTAATTATATATCATTAATAAGTATTTATCATTGAACAAAAAGACATATTTTCGGAATAAATAAATAAATACTTTAAAATTGGGAATGTTTTTGTTAAATTGTCATAAAAATAGTTAATTTTTATTTAATATCAATTACATCGTTGATCTGATTTTGTAAAAAAACAAGGAACCGAAATTAAATAATAATAACTTTAATCAACTAGGTACATGTTTTTTTGTATTTCTCAACGATTATTAGATTCACTTTTGTATTTTCAATTTCAAAGATACAATACTAGCTGTATGCCTGCAGCTCCGCTCACATACTAAAACCCGACCAAAGAACACAGTTACTTTAATTAAAAAAAAAGATCGTTACTTTAATTGCTAAAAGAATCATGTAAAGCGAACTATAGCACAACTAACGCTCAGGAGTATTTGGCGGGTTCTCAATCTGTCATGTAGCAGTTGTTTTCTTTAATTCAATAAACTTGTGTTTTTGACTCTATATCATGTAATTTTGGTGGCGTTTTGTGTGATAAAGTTTGGTTATTGTGTTAACTTGAACATTTTTATTTATGATAGAAGATATATAGAAGATTACGCGTAATATTTATTCTGGCGTGCCGACAAAGTTCCATGGAAAGTTTGAGCAGAATGGGCTACCATTTTGCTGGAGCTTGGTAACGCTGATACAAGATTGCAAATACCAACATGACACTGGCACAAATTGTGTGTACACAGATTGCAATTAACTGAAAAGAAGAAGAACTAACGGACAGATAGAGAAAAGTAGTCTTTTATCTATGAATTGTATGGTTCTATCAAAAATATATAAAAAAAACCATATCAAGTTTATTACCGGTTCTTCTCGATGACTGAGTTATTGCTTTGAACCGGAGGTAGTATTTTGACGTTCATAAGCGCCTTATCAGAGCTGAAATTAAGTATTGTTGATATGAGTTAATATATAATATGAGGACCTTCTAACCTGGGGTCTAACATGGATAAAGTGGATATCCAAGCCTTTGATACTGGTCTTGAATTGGGGGAATTGGTTCAAGAATTTCTCCCGTTCCTCAAAGGGGTATTCTTCGGCCCAATATTTGAGCCAACTCTCTAGCTGTGCGCTGTTGAAGCCGTACTCAAAAGCGACACCTTCAAGGGGTGGTACGAATGGACGGTGATTCTTCAATCGCCGTCTCAAATCGCTGATCATCTGCAGTTAAATCATTATGATATATTGTTCTTATTCGACTCAATCAAGTTGGATGAAATTGTAACAAGTCTGTGGTGTGATTTGTGACTACAAGATGTCCTTTAAATTGAGGGGCAGGATCATAAGACATATTATATGGACAATAATGCTGGGTCAATAAGAAGATAGATGAGAAATAATTGCATGTAGCTGAGTTTTGAATATTTAGATGCATATGTGCTGTCACAAAAATGGATAAAGTTAGGAATATGAAATACATTAGAGGGAGTTTGAAAGTGGCGCTAGTGGTAGAAAAGTTAAAAGGGGATCGTTTCTCATTTTATGTTGATAAAATAATAATGAAGATGAATGTGGAAGGATGGAAACGTTGAGGAAAGCCAAAGAAAGTGTGGATGGAGTATGTGAGAAGTAATGTGAAAGAAAGAAAGGATCTAATGAAGAGATGACGAGTTTTTTTTAAACGGTATAGCCTCAGAGCTTTGACTACAATCTCATCTGATATTAAGTGACGATGTGGTCCAGAATGGTAAACAAATTAAGCCTAGAGGTGCTGGTAATATACACACCTGTTGGTATTTGGCGACAGGTTTTCAAACTTGAGGGTGATAGCTACCCAGGCGAGCATCATTAGAAAATGTCCTACCACCATGCTATGGTCTCCTCACGATGTTTTCCTTCACCAAAAGCTCAGGCCGATTTTAGAGTCGGATAGGTGGGTTCGAACCCGCGTCGATTGACACGGAGTCCGGCCACACTACTCGCTGCACCATCATAGGTTCAAAAGCAGCCGGAAGCCAGTATCAGTACCTCTAGGCTCTGTATGTTTATCATCGTGGATCATATCGTCACCTAACATCAGGTGAGATTCTCAGAATATCTACAGGCAGTTTTGTTCGTTTCGCGTCTCGTGGGTTGCATACATGTTTTTGTTATTTGCTACTTTAATCCTGTCGTGGTTCGATCCACCCATCCACCCATTCAACGGAAAGATATACATTGCTGGACATAGGTCTCTCCCAAAGATCTCCACGACGCGCGGTCTTGCGCCACCCGCATCCAGCGGATTCCCGTGATCTTCACCAGGCCGACGGTCCACCTTCTGGAGGGCCTACCTATACTACGTCTTCCGATGCGGGGTAACCATTCGAGAACCCGTTGGCAACATCAGGCATCGGTTCTGCGAGTAATGTGCCCAGCCTACTACCAATTTAGTAATTCTTCGGGCAATGTCGGTTACTTTTTTTCTTCTGCGAATCTCCTCATTCCGGATTAGATCACGCAGTGAAACTCCAAGCATAGCCCTCTCCATTACTCTTTGAGCTTCTTTATCAGGACCATTGCGAGCGACTACGTCTCAGTGCCGTACTGGCAACACACACTGGTGGAAGACTTTCGCCTTGAGACACTGTGGTATTTCGAACGAGAAGATTCTGCGTAGCTTTCTCAACGCGGCCCATTGAGTTGGATTCGACTATTAACCTCTTTCTCGATGTTATACCTAACGCTTAAGGCGTCATGGTTAAGGCAGAACAACTAGATCTCGAACCTGGTTCAGGCATACAAGTAAAGGCGCATCGCGTTACTAAATCATCAAGTGCATATCGTCATCGTATTTGGACTGCACTTTGATATTTTTTTTTATTTTACTCTATTTGCCAGTGATCAACCTTTCCTGTTTTCCGTGTCGAGATATAACCGATTGCATGAACAATTGACAATTGGCCGTGTATTATTCATCTTTTTTTGTCTTAAGTGAATTTCGTTTATGATTTAATATTATTGTTGAATTGCAACAAAGTGCAGTGTAGGATTTGAATTTGAAGATTATCAGTTCTATTTACTAGTAGCTGATTCCTATAGTTTAGTGTTAGTTAGTGTGACAACATTTTTGAAATAATATTTTTAAACTTTAAATTGTAAACTTAAATTATTATTTTTTTAGTTTATGCCTTTTTCAATAATATTATTTAAAAGTCAATTGTATAAAAAATTATAATTTATAAATACAAAACTTACCACTTCATGGAACTTGATTTTAAAAGGTCTTATACTTATATCATTCTTAGTTTTCAGCTCATTCGGTCCCCACCATTCGTTAAGGTCGACGTTGAGAGGTTTTGATGGGCCACAGGTAAACATATAGGTAGGCAACCATACGCCTATAGCAATGGCCGCGACGGCCAACCCTAGTATTAATTTCGCCATGAGAATCTAAAAATTAAATTTTTATTACATTAGGTTTAGAAATTAACTACAAACCCATTATATTTTAAGTGACGACGTACACGAAGTTAGTAGTAACACGCTTTGCTTAGACGAAATAATTATATTGACGATAATTATATTTTAAAATCGATACCTCCTATGCGTATAGTCGTAACCCAGTTTTTTACTAAATTGGTATTTATGTTCCATAGTACTTTCATACTTTTAATAAAAGGCTAACGAAACGAAATCTGAGCATTGAATATATTTCAGAAAAAATACTATGCGGCACTTCAGAATAGACTACAGAACACATTTCGAAAGTTACAAAACAATTTTGTTTGTATGTCTGTTTATTAATTTATTGCACAGTTTTACGACCAAGTGCTATAACTTATGAGAAATATTTTTACTTTATCTTAGTACTCAATTTTTTTACGAAAATAAATAGTGTTCCGTATCAAAAAATTAAAACGCAGTGAAGCATATATGAAACGCGGACCCAGTCGCAGGCAGACAGCTAGTTTTCAATTACTTCGTGGGGTATCGAAATACACATTACTGCTTGCCTCCGAATAAATATCGAGCGTGAAGATACCTCCCAAGTTGCCTAATGTATTTCTATATTAGTCTCTGCAGTGATGCTATATCTCTTTCAGATAACGCGAACGAGCGAGACAGAACACTGGGGACGATAACCAAATGCGGATAATCACTATTATACGTATTTTAATATCACTTTGTCTCTTTCTTATATGACACAAATGAACGAGACAGACGATTGCTATTGAATTATCTACTACGATATAGTAAAAACTACAACACACTATTACACAACAATAATGAAGATAAGATATAAGACGTAATCAACCTTGTAACTACTAACATATTATCAAAAAATAATACTTACATATAAAAATAGTCTATGCAACAAGCTTCTATGTTTACCCACGTTTCAATTCGAACTGAGAGTTTAATCAGTTTGAAAATGATATATACATAGCATAAAGCACGATTCACACCGCACGTTCCTTATAAATAAATATGCAATTTCATAACAGGTTGTTTACTTGATTAAAGTGCCGCTTCGTTTAACTTTATAATGTTATGTTATTTTAAATTTTACACAATTATTTATTGGTTTAAAATATTCCTTAAGCACTCGATGTTTTTTTGAACTGACTAAACGATCGAATAAAATTGACAGCTTCAAGAAACTTTTAGGGCAGAGCAAGAGTACGGACCTCGGCTTGGGCTGGTATCTAAGAAGTAATTTCTGGACGATTTTCCCTGCATTAAACCTACAGGTGATTATGGCAAGTTACAGATTAATACATGTTGATGACAGCTAATTCATTGTTATCTTTATAACTAGTTTTAAATATTACCTAGTGGAACAAATTATGTACTAAAACTCGGCTAGAGGATATTTCTATGTTTTAAAAAAGGAATAGAGTTGTTGACTGATTATTGGCTTTTATTGGCTCATTAAAACAGCCCATAAATAACACTGACAACTGAAAATAAAATCTGATCAAAAGCATGCGTTTAAATGTAATCCTAGATATAAAGCGTATTATACTAAGACATGACATCATACTTTACGTGTTTCGTACAAATACTATACTAATATTTATTTTAAGGGTAAGGTATAAAGCAGATTGTGTTTTCGGAACTTTTATTTATTTAATTACAGAAAAACTGCGATGACATTAATTGGAATGTAAATCGGATATTTTTTTCTTATGCTCATAAATAATGCAAATTTGAAGTTATAAAAATTAATTTATTAACATCTCCGGGTCCCCCTCCGGTGGCGGCCCAAGACGTGCTCCGTTTCCCAACTGGGGAGGCTCTTGACGCCGCTACCAACGCGATACAGTGACAATGACCATGCATCCAGCATTACACATACAACCACTGCATAGATGCTCCTGCACATAACACGCAGGTACATAGGTCCTGTAAGTAACCTATTTTTTTATTTATAATAAATAAAAAATGTAGGGATTAGCTAGGATCAAAATTCCGCGAGATTTTTTACATACAGGTAACGGCCAAGCCGAGGTTCCCACAGGCACTCTCCCCACCCACCTCTTCGCCCGCCTCTTAAAGAGAAGCATTCCTCCGGGGGGAGCATTCTTCCGGGGGTCAACACGAAGTCAACCTGCATATTAGGTAATTAATTAATAATGATTATTAATGACCTTCATATTACAAAATAAAACATCTTCCTGTATGACCGTTATTTAGTAGGTTTTTTTTTTTTTTTATTGTTTATAATGCACAGCACAGTGACTGCACTAGACCTGATGGTAAGTACAGTACAATCCAAAACAGCGGCGACTGGCACTGAACAGAATTCACTGCCAGTCACCGCTGTTTTGCGACAAAAGTAAAAGTCAGCAAACTTTTTGGTTCTTGAAGTTATGGGTCACCGTGAAACCGTGACACCGAAGTCCCGCCCGAGTGGTTCTGTTATGGAATGGAGAGAAGGGGATCAGCTCAAAGAGCTCTTCAGAACACTCGCCATGATACAAGCGGTAAAATATGCTTAGAGAGGCTATGTCCCTGCGCAATTGAAGCGGTTCTATGGAGTTGGTGATACCTGTATCATTAACAATGCGGACAGCCCACCTCTGCAACCTGTCTAAGACACCGATGAGATATTTAGCGGATCCATCCCAGAGGTGCGAGCAGTATTCCATGCACGGCCGAACCTGGGCCTTATAAAGAAGGTACAGCTGGTCGGGCAGGAAAAACCGTCGCACTCTATTTAGGATTCCGAGTCTCCGAGATGTTGTGGAGATGACATGTTCGATGTGGTCCTTGAGGTTTAGGTCGCTCCTCCTCCAGCCTCAAGTGCCAGAAATGACACTGAAGGCTTTCCCGTGCCTTCCAGGCAAGTCGGTAGCGCCTTCAGCGGTGCCGACCCGTCCCTCCGCCCCCCGGCCCGCAGCCCCTCTGGCTCCGTGGGCCCCTAGGCCCCAAGCCAAGGCGCAGCCGCGTCTGGCTACCCCCCTCAGGCCCCTCAGGCCAACCCAACCGGCCTTGACCGGGTACTCTTCCTCCTGCGCGTTCACGACGTGCAGGACGTAGTCGCTTTCAACGCGTTGTTGAATAGCGGCTCCGGAAACGCCGAGCTCGAGGCTATCGCGCGCTTCCCCGCCATCGCCATGACCCTTCAAGGTCTGGCACGCGCTTCTATTAACCCGTATTAAATGGCTAAGATAAAGCCACGCGGTTTGTCCCTTTCGTTCTTTAACGCGCGGAAACTAGTTCCGCAGCGTGAACTCGTCGCGAACTTCCTCCGCGATCGTCTAATAGATGTGTTTCTTGTCCAGGAAACCCTCCTGAAGCCCAAAGATCGCGATCCTAGGATCGCGAATTATAATATTGTTCGGAACGATAGATTGCCCCCAGCTAGGGGCGGTGGTACCTTAATTTATTACAAGCGGTCTCTGTATTGCACGCCGCTAGACCCTCCTGAGCTAGAAAACTTAGAGGTTTCTATATGCAGAATCGGAATGACCGGCCATCAATCGATCATTCTGGTGTCTGTATATCTCTCGCCCAATAAGCGCATTTTAGCTTCCGACTTAGGGAAACTTTTCTCTCTCGGAGACTCCGTCATCATCGCGGGTGATCTCAATTGCGGGCACACCCTTTGGAACAGTTCGAGTGATACCAGAAATGGGATTGCTCTTACTGAACTGATGGATGAGCTCGATTTTGAGGTCATCGCTCCTTTAGAGCCTACCCACTTCACGCCGCACTGCCGCCCGACAGTGCTAGACGTAGCTATTTTCAAAGGAGTCCGGCTTCCTGTGCGTCTCATACAAGTCGTACACGAACTCGACTCCGACCACCGCCCAGTCATATTACAGTTAGGTCATTCGGATGACTCTAGCCCACCAGTTCTAAAGGTCGCGGACTATTACAAACTCGGCAGATACCTCAAGGACCATCAGTCCTCCCCCCCACTCGACATGATCCCCGACGTACTGGATACGCCTGCGGACACGGATCTCGTGATCGCTTCTCTGGTTGAGCATCTCAACACCGGAATCAGGGAGACCTCGAAAGAGGTACAAGCGGCGAACAATCGCCGCTTTATACTCCCTGATGACGTGAGAGCTCTGCTCACCCAGAAGAACGCCGCGACCCGTGCCCACGACGCGTATCCGACTGTAGAAAATCGTGCACGCTTACGTTCCTTGCGTAGAGCGGTGAAAGACCGCATAGATCAGCTCCGTGATAACAGGTGGAACAGTTTCCTCGAGGAGCTGGTACCCTCCCACCTCGCGTACTGGAAGCTTGCACGATCGATGAAGACGGACCGCTCCGTCGCTAGTATGCCTCCCCTGGACAGAAACACTCAGGGTCTTCCACCCGCAGTTGACGATGACGACAAAGCCGAGTGCTTAGCCGATAGCCTCGAGCAGCAATGTTCCCCCGTCACTGACAACGTTGACGTCCTCCACGTCTCCGATGTAGAGTCCTCGGTACAGGACCTAGACGCTCTTTCCCCGGTTGTTCCCCTCACACCTGTCACCTGTGATGAGGTAGTTAAATCTATTAAGGGCCTTAAGCCTAGAAAATCTCCCGGTCCGGACGGGATCAAGAATGAAGTGCTTAAGCTTCTTCCGCCCCGTCTCATCGCGCTACTGGTATGCATCTTCAATGCGGCCATAAAAAACCACCACTTTCCAGCCGCCTGGAAAGAAGCGATTGTGATAGGTATACATAAGCCTGGCAAAGATGCCAAGTCACCCGATAGTTACCGTCCAATCAGCTTGCTAAGCTCAATAGGTAAACTCTACGAGCGGATCCTTCTGAACCGACTCCTCGTAGTGATAGAGGACAAAAATCTCTTGCCTCCCGAACAGTTTGGTTTCAGAGCCAGACACTCTTGCGCGCATCAAGTGCAACGCCTCACGGAGTACATCTTGTCACAGTTTCATCGTAGCCCTGACTCACCCTGGCGTACGCTCGCGGTCTTCTTCGACGTCGCTAAGGCATTCGACAAGGTCTGGCATGCCGGCCTTGTATTTAAACTAGTTAGGTAAGGTGTCCCTGACACGTTAGTACACATCCTACGCGATTATCTTTCGAATCGTAGTTTCCGCTTTAGAGTTGAGTCCGCTCTCTCTTCAGCCCGCCCGATCCGAGCAGGAGTCCCCCAGGGGCAGGAAAACCCATCCTGTCCCCCGGCTGGTTGACCATCTAGGTCTTGCTTCCTACGGGAGGCGGGCGAAGAGGTGGGGTTGAGAAGTGCGTACACTCCCCCATCCCCACTGGGCCATTGCACGACGAGGCCCGGCGGGTTCGCTGCAGGGGGCGACGCGGTGCTTGCGAAAGCCACCCCGTGTCGCCCCCATCCCAAATGCAGCGGACGGCCCCGGGGGGTTTTAGTGGGTATTTCCGGGACTCTCGCCCGGGTGAGTCCCACACTGCACGCAGCTCGTCACTCCGTGCCCCTTATCTAGTGTACTGGGGGACTTAGATCCCCTAAGTACAATAGATAAGGGTAGTGCGTAAATGCATTTCCCCCCGTCAAAAAAAAAAAAAAAAAAAAATTCTGGCGCCTGTCCTCTTCAACCTTTATATAGCGGACTTACCAGACCTAAATCCGAACCCGAAAGACGACCCGCTCGATGGAGTAGCGGCTAGTAAGGTTCATTTAGGTCTCTATGCCGATGACACGGTCATTTATTTTTCGTACAGACGTAGAGACGTTCTCAGATCCTGCGTCCAAAAGGCTGTTAACATCTTAAGCCTTTGGTACAAGAAGTGGCGCATAGCGATTAACCCGGGAAAGAGCATCGCGATTATGTTCTCCGTAGAGAAATCTGACCCTCCTCGTCCAGTCACTTACCTAGGAGTAGAGATCCCATGGGCGACCGAGGTGAAGTACCTCGGCGTCACACTAGACGCCCACATGACTTTCAAACCTCACGTTTTGAAAGTCAGAAACCGTGCCAACATGGTTATGGGACGTCTTTTCCGCCTTTATAACGCTCGTAGTAAGATGGCCGTCCGCCATAAAATTACATTATATAAAACGGTAGTTAGGCCCATTCTCACCTATTGCGCCCCTGCCTTCGCTTAGACAGATCTGGCCTCCTTCCAAGTGGTTCAGAACCGCTTCACCAGGAGAGCCGTAGGTGCCCGGTGGTACGAGAGGAATGGAATGTGGACATTCACAGAGACCTCAACCTACCATCCATTCACTCTGTTATCAAGTCCCAGTGTCGCGCATTTTTCGATCGCGCAGAGACACACCTGAATCCCCTCATAGCGAAATCCGTCGCGTACTCCTCCGACCCGCTAGCTCCGAAACCGTTTCGGAGACCGCGTAACGTTCTCACCGATCCCGATGATGATATCTCGTGCGAAAATAGGATCTTTCCTTTTCAACCGATTCAGTATGCGTGCCAGCGCCCACGCCCGCGTAACCGCCGTTCCCGCCGCCGGGGGGACAGGCGGCTAACTTTGCTCCCGCACACACTCCGGGTCCCCCTCAGGCGGCGACCCAAGACGTGTCTCGTTCCCCAACTGGGGAGGCTCTTGACGTCGCCGCCAGCGCGATACAGTAACACTGCCCATGCATTGAGCAATTACACGCACAACACTCCATACACACTCATGCATAACATGCAAGGTACATAGGTCCTGTAAGGAACCTTTTTTTATATATATATATATTAACATAAAAAATGTAGGGATAGCTAGGATACAACTCGCGAGTGAGTCTTGAGTACTCAGGTGACGGCCAAGCCGAGGTTCGTACCACTTTGGTAACCCTTGAGCTAGTCACCTTATTGCGGCTGAGTGCCTTCAGCACTCGCCCCCAAAGTTCGGTGAAGCTGTAAAGGCCCTTCCGGTCAACAGCATTAGCTAGGTCAAAAAAAATAAAAAATACACAACACTGAGGTTACAGCTATCGCGCGGTAGTTATTGGGGTCAGAACGATCTCCTTTTTTAGGAATCGGTTGCACATTGGCTTCTATCCAAACGCGGGGCACGTCACCAGAGATGTAGGATTGGTAGTAAAGGTGTGTCAATACCGGGCACAACTCGGCTACACACTTTTTAAGCACAACTGGTGGGATACCGTCCAGCCCACTGGCCTTCCGAACATCGAGCGACAGCAACTCACGGTGCACATCTCTTTGCCTGATGCGGACTTCAGGCATCAAGATACCGCTGTTGGGAGTTGTAGGCGGTTACGCGTTACTGTCGCCGAGTCGGGAATTATCCGCAAAGATATTGGCCAACAAGGTGGCTTTCTCCTGCGGTTCGTGGGCCAGTGATCCGTCTGGATATCGTAGCGGGGGCAAAGATGTATGGCAGATATTTGCTTGGACGGCCTTTACCAGGCCCCAGTAGGCACGACTATTAGTTGGCTGGTGGACCAATTTCTGGCCAATCCGTGCAATGCGCTGAGCATCTGCTCTTATGTAAACTTTCTTGCAGGACCTAGTGGCCTTATTGTAGGTCATCTTAAGGGAGTGGAGATCAGGATCTTCATTCGCGCGACCCTTGATCCAAGCACGATACGCAATCTGCTTCCGACAGTAAGCGCCCGCGCATTCGTGGTTGAACCAAGAGAGTCCACGACGATTACAGACGATTTCGGACGAAGGAATGTAGTACTCCATTCCGAGCCCTATTTCGGCGCCAATTGCCTCGGCAGTCGCAGAAAGATCCCTCCCATTGAAGCATCGCTGCCTCCAAGGTATGGATGCGAAATAATTTCGCATACCATCCCAATCTGCCGACGAGTAGTGTCAAACCTTACGCCTGGTCTCGGAGGAGCGCGGCACTGATGTTGCAATGAGACAATGGTCACAACTTCCCAATGGGGCATTGACAGATACTTTGTACTCGCTAGGATGACTCGTCAGCAATAGTTCCAGCAGAGAAGGTGCATGGCCCGCTATGTCGGGGATACGGGTAGGCTGGTTCACTAGTTGTGACAGGTCGTGCGTGAGCGCATATGCATGGGCAGTTCGTCCTGCATGGTCTGTCTTTAAAGAATTCAACCACTGTTCGTGATGTGCATTGAAGTCTCCCAAAACCACCAATTCTGCAGTAGGGAACTACTCCTGAGCGTCGTCCGTTGCTTGGCTTAAATAGTCAAACAACCGAGCTGTCTCATCATCTCCCTTGTGAGATCAATACAGACACGCGTAGACTCGGTTTTCAACGCCGAGATCCACGTGCATCCATAGGGTGGAGAAGGAAGGGTCCTCCATGAGATGCAAACGGCAACAGCACACATCAGACCATACATACGCACATACCCGGCTTTAGCTTGAAAGTTTTGCTCTAGTTGGTAGCCTGGGTAGTGTAGATAGGATGTATCGGCCGGACGGTGGATCTGTGTCTCCGTTAGAAAAAGTAAAGCAGGCTGAGCCGTCTCTAGGTGATGGTGGACGGCATTTAAGTTAGTATGGGGCCCGCGGATGTTAGCGAACTCCATTGTAAAGGCGGTGTCGGGGTTATGCACCGCTGTGGACCTAGTTTTCTTTTTCTTTGGCACAGTCAAGGCTAACAAATAAAAAAGAAGTAAAGAAGAAGGCGTGAAGTTAAAGAGATTCGTCGCGACATAAAGCAACCATCCTCGCAACACTAACTCGAGCACTGCGTAGAGG
Organism: Samia ricini; assembly: GCA_014132275.2. NCBI lineage: Eukaryota > Metazoa > Arthropoda > Insecta > Lepidoptera > Saturniidae > Samia > Samia ricini. The sequence continues at coordinate 18,795,318 of AP028163.1, forward strand.
CACCGATCCGACAGATGGCAGGGCCCCCGTACCCCCCCGGAATACCTCGCTGAGGCCCCGTTTCGCTCACCAACCGGCACGACGAGACCATCCAAGATTATACACGGCATGGTGGGGCAGCCTCTCAAGGTGGTTGGCCGTGATTGGGCCCCTGTACTATACCGCGGGCGGCCAGCGGTCAACAGTTGCTACAGGTCTCTCTGGCCGTCGGGTCCGTGCATCTCAACAATGCAATGAGCAACTAGTTATGCTCGCCATCCCGCCATGTCACAGCGAAAGTCTCCAAGGTACTGGGTATACACCGACTGATCCCGAAATGCGATAAGTCACTCTTACGGGCTGTGCACCAGGTGTACAGTGGTCGCGACCCAGTAGGGCACCGACGCCCTACCACACTGTAGCTGCTCGATTAGCACCACCCAGGGGTCACGTGTAGGGTCTCGAGGGTAAAGCCTACGGACGTGAGCAGCATTTTACACGAGAATATTGAATTTATTAAATAAAAAAAAAGTTTTTTGAAAGAAAGAAAATAAATTTATTTGTTACACTCATAATATACAATCAAAAACAGGACAAATAATATTACAAAAAATTAAATATTAAAAAAAAACAGAGAAACAAAATAAAATAAGTTTGTGTGTGTGTGTTACAAAATGGCGTCGAGTCAGCATATATGCTGGAGGAGGTGAAGCCACCAGCGCTGATATTCACTCGACGCCCAGAGTGTTTTGTGCACAACGATTGCGAGTGTGCGTGTCCTTAGTCGTAACTTGATTTGAGGAACGTGTCATAAATGGACGCTTCATAGGTAGAAAAAACGTTGAACATAATGACAACATTAGTTATCTAGTGATAAAAAGGTAAAAAATAAAATAGAATATGCATACATATATATACACATAAATATACATACATATACGTACATTATTATATAAGTAATAAACATCAGGTGAAAATTACTGTTGTAACAGAAAAAAAACTTTGAGGTTTGAACTAAACATATTTAAAGACAAGCATTTCAGATTGGAGGAGGCAGGATATTCTAACATTTAGTCGCCTGATATCTGAAACTACCCCGAAAGGCGAAAGTTCTATGCTTAGGAATACTTAAGAGACACAAAGATGCACTAGTTCTGAACTCCCGGTGCTGACCAACCCACTCGAGCCTACTGTGCAAGTATTCAGGTTGTTGGAGTTTAATAATCCTAAATACTAACTTAGCAAAGTATAATTTATATCGTATATCCATTTTTTAAATTCTTGCATCGTTCAAATATAGTTTAACGTGTGCACGCGTAGGAATACGAAAACAGTAACGAGCACATGCATTTTGGATTCGCTGAATGAGGTTTTTTTGTTTTACTCAATATAGAAGGACCGTATAGAGAAATACCATAATTCAGCTTAGAAAGTATCAAAGCTTCGCAAAAGTTTATACGAACTTCAGTTCTTAAATAATCACGTATCTTGTATAAAACTTTAAGCCTAAAAAAGCAGCTACGAGCTACTTCATGTACGTGGGACTCAAAACGAAGACGCTTATCTAAAACAATTCTCAGACTTCTAGCCACACTTACACGTTCCACCGTCTTTCTGTTTATTAGAATGATAGGGTTTTGAGATTGTATACGCTCAACTTGGTTCTTGGTACCAAATATTCCGTACAAGGATTCAGTACAAGAGAATTTTCGGTTGACCACTTAAATACTCTATCCAAGTCCTCATTTAATTTATTAACGGAACTGTGGACATCCGAATAACGTATCAGTAGATATATATTTGCAAATCATCCGCATACAAGTGGTACTTACTATGTTTTATGCAATGAATATTATCTGCACTGTATATTATAAAGAGAAGAGGTCCCAAAATCGAACCTTTGGGCACCCCTCTTCTAACGGCACAGACTCCAGAGATCAGATTAATACCATCATTACTGCACAATACGACTTGTTGGCGTTGGTTGACAAGATAACTATAAAATCAGTCAACAGATTTTTTTAACAAATGCATAATACGAAAGTTTGGAAAGTAAAAGTGGAATACTTATAGAAACAAAAGCTCTTGAAAAATCAAAAAGAACCAAAATAGAACCTATTCCTGCATCTTGATTGGCCAATATATTATCAACTACATATAAAATTTAAGTTAGTATATATTATACCAAATAGGATATATAAAGCAAAAGTAAAACCTGCACTGATATTAATAGAGAGATTTTTTTATTATTATTAACATAATATGTACGCAGTATAGTATTTGGGATTTTCAAATTCATCAGTATTCATATACAGCGGATATTGATATCCAATATTAAAAGTTCAGATTGAGATCAAACCAAAAATCTATCTGATTATTTATTTATTATCACTGCTGACACTTTAGAAACGGATTCAAGTTTCAAAAAAACAAACTGAAATCGTATATTGAAGTCGGCTGTTAGTAGTTAGTACAATTTATGTAGTATTAAATTGTTAAAACACCTTCCTCAAATTCAGACCAATACTTTTAATATCTCATTGTTTCTTTATGAGTACATTAAAAAACTATTATTATGTTAATGTCTTTAAATACAATGGACGGTATATTTTAATAATATGTCTGAAAAAAGCAATATGAAGATGAACGTATAAATGAAATGTTTTAAAATTTCACAATTATACTACTTGCTGAAGAGCTGTGTAAGGAAAGTGAAGATGGGTCTCTGTCTAAAAATATTATTATTTTACAGTTTCAATGTGGTCACTTCAAACAATACAATACTATCTAAATTCGACTTGAACGCGTGGTGGGGACCGACCAGTAATATTGATAAAGTCAATACCAGCGTTAGACCGTTCAAGATCACTTTCGAAGATGAAGTGAGTTTTTTAATTTCTTTCTTAGATTTTGAAGCCGCTATTTTTAGTTATATCTTCCATAGAATTAATGTATCCCTAAGTTTTTATAAATACTGTATAGGTTCGATGCATTGACCACAATCTCACCTCATGACAGGATGGCAAACGCACTAAGCCTAGAGGTACTGACTCAAGTAAAGTGAAGACGACATATTTCCAAACTTGAGGGTGGGCTATCCAGGCAGGTATTTTAGAGCAATGATGGTGGAGTTAATAGAGCGGCTAGATTCAGCGTCAATGGACGCGGGTTCGAGTCCACCTATGTAAATCTTAAAAGAAGCGAATTTTTCGGTGAAGGATAAAATAATGAGGAAACCATGGCATGATGGTAGGGGATTTTCTAGTTATGTCCGCCTGAGTAGCTACCACTCTTTAGTTTGAAAACCTATCGCCAAACACCAATAGGTAGTTCGGCAATATCACTTGAAAACCAGTGCTTCTAGGTTTAGTGCGTTTACCATCTTGGACCACATCGTCACTTAACATGAGGTGAGATTGTGGTGAAAGCACTGAGCGTATAACGTAAAAATCTCTAGGCGGCTGGGTGGGTATTATTAGATAATGCCTACCACCATGAAAAATATTCTATTACTATGAGGAAATATATTTATTTTTGACATGGGGAAATACATTTAGGCATCCCCCTAGTAAATCGCAAATCTCCCCGCTTCAGTTGGTAGGGGGTATGTGGAGCTCACCTGTCGCGAAGCGCTAAGAATACCCACTAAAACCCTATAGTGCCGTCCGCCGCCTTTCAGCGGCGACACGGGATTCGTACATGCTCCGCGTCGACCCGGCGACAGGCTCGACCTTATGTTCAGTCAGGCCTCTCCTTTTATCATACGTCATACAGCTAGGCCGTCCGACTACCAACCAAGATGAACCACTCCTTTTCCTCCTCTCGTTCTTGTCAGTCGATTAACCAACCGCGCCTTCCTACCTCTAAGAGGTCTGATCCAACTAACATGCTACCTAACGGTATAATAAAATACCCTACACTAATATTTTTCAGATCATGCCGATTAGACTCAGTAACTATCTTGGAAAAGTCGAGAGTCTGTCGTCAAACATCGACAAGCTACACCTACATGTCTTTATTCTTACCATTTCATCATCATCATCTACATCAGTTTGCGGTATATGATCAAACAACTGTTTTTTTTTTTTTTCAAAATAATGAGACAAGATTCTCGTTTCAGATGATAAATGACTTGATGTATCGTGTTAAAAATTACCGTTACTCCGCCGCCGATCCTTTGGATAATACTTTTCGGTATGGATTCAATATAAAACAGTTGAAAAAATGGCTGCTTTACTTGGTTGAGGAGTACTCATTTGTCAAAAGAGCTGAATATATGAACCAGCACAATCATTTTTTAATAAACATTCAAGGTTTGGATATACATTTCGTCAAAGTACCGGCGGTAAGGTCCTTTTGTAAATGTCCTTGGATGCCGTGTAACAAAAACACAAACTAGCTGACCCATGATTTAGACACAGTAAAAGAAATATAAGTTTTCTTTAGTTAATAGAGTTAGTACAATATGATCCTCAAGGATATAGCCGCTTTGCCGGAAAATACGTTAAGGTATTATGCACCAAGCAAGTTTTAATTTCAAAGGATTATTATAACAATGAACGATGGTGATATCTGGAAGTGACACCATACTCTGTGCATGCACTAAACGCAAGGTGCATGCGAACAGCTAGTTTTTGTTTATTTTTAAAATCAAGATTATGCCGGTCATTTACAAAATCAAGATCGTCTAAATTTCGCGGAGAAACATTAAATTAATCAACTTTAATCCGGTTGATATGTATACGACACATTTTTTTTAAAAATAGTGATATTAATTTATTTCTCTTTGTATCAAAATTATTTTATAAAATAAAGCACGAAGAATATTAATTATTAGGTATTTATAGTTGTAAAGTGAATTCAGTTGTTGTCCTCCGTCACCGGCACATATTGTGAACAAATACCAGACTAAATATTGGAAAGAACAAAAAAATGTATTTCTGTTTATATTGTGTACATATTTTAGTACCGTATTTTGCATAAATTAATTTTAGTAGAGAGAGAGAGAGAGATGTACATTATTAATTTATTTGGGCATAGTCAATAATATTTACGCTTTTAATATAATTATAACCGTGGACCAAGTAAAATTGATTTTTATCATACTACGTAACAATAATAATGAGTTTTAATGACACGAAGTTCAAATAATTTGAGAATTTAATTCGAGTTAGTTGCGTTGAACTCTGTCTAGATCACGCAAGCATTAATTAGTCAACATTCTACATCTATATTATCCATACTAATAAATTAAAGTGAATGTCTGTTTATAATGTCAATTTTTTTTTACTAAATACGAGTAGAAATGAATGTGTATACGAAACCCATAACAAAAGTACAATTTTTAAAATTTTGTCTGTATGTCTGTATGTTTGTTCCGTCTAATCTCCGGAACGGCTGGACGAATTTTGACAGGACTTTTTTTGGTATATAGCTGAAGTTACCTCCGGCTACTTTAGAGTAGTTTTAATTTTCTTAATAGTTAGGGTTCCGCGTAAAAAAATTAAAACGCATAAAAGATTGATTAAAATCCGTTTCAATGCACAGTTTTACGGACAAGTGTTTGAATGTATGAGAAATATTTTTACTTTATCTTAGTAAAAAAGAAATTTAGTAAAAAAATTAGAGTTCCGTATAAAAAAATTAAAACTCAGTGAAGAACATATGAAACGCGGGCACAGCGGTGGGCATCCGGCTAGTTGTTCAAGATAATTTTTTTATAATATTATCTTTTAGGTATCGACTAACAAGACGGTACTACCTCTTCTTATGATGCACGGATGGGCTAGTTCTTTCCTGGAATTCTACGATATAATACCTTATCTAATTGCTGATTCTGAGGATAGAAACTTTGTTCTTGAGTTAATTATACCAAGTGTACCTGGATTCGCTTACTCCGATGTAAGTATGTATTTTGCTGTGGACTCTTCCCACACCATTAAAAAGTCAAGAACGACATCGTCTCCATATTTCTCTAACTTTTAGAAATAGATTAGTTATCCGCCACAAAATTACGTTGTAGAAAGTGTGCTTAAGACCCATCAAACAAAATGGTTTTGTAAAGACCGCAATAGATGACCGAGGTTTCAAAGAATTGTGGACCTTTTTAAAGACTTGGAGCTGTTCTCGATTGAATATTTCCTCCGAAGCAATGATCGTGCAGTTGGCAATGCGCTCGAATTTCGTATTAATGGACGAAGGTTCGAAACCCACCTTACCAACTCTATAATGATTTTGAGCTTTGGTGAAGGTAAAGATCGTGATGTGATGATGTGATTGAGGGAACCTTCAATAACGCGTGGTGGCCGGCTTTGAAATCCCAGCTCGTGGTGAAAGGGTTGACCTGCAAACCTTTACGGTATGATCTCTTCCTACCTTGAGGATCGCAGAATCGAGCTCGAATATGACGGTGCACGGTTGAGCCGAGCAACTTCCAGAGGATGCGTATAGGGGTGAATTGCCGGACCATCCTTCTGGAATCTAATCCTCGACTCCCTGCTGGTCGAGCTTGAATTACTGAAAGTATACTGCCAAGCATTCGCCAACGACGTGGTCCTTGTGTTTTTGGGACTCCAGATGGGGCTGTTGCAGGAATCTGCAGACCGTACTCTAAATATAATAATGGACTGGGGCGTCAAAAATAAGCTTTCCTTCACACCACGCAAAACTAAGGCGACGGTGCTGAGAAGCAGACGTAAATTTGACGCTCCAGTCATCACAATGGACGGAGTTCGGTTGCCGCTAGAAGAGAGCATTCACCTGCTCAGCTTCATCATAGACCGCAAGCTCACTTTCGATGCGCACGTCCAGGCACACTACCGAAAAGCTGCGAACATTTACAAGAAGCTGATGTGCACCGCGAGAGTTGCGGTCTGAGCTCCGAAATAATGAGAACCATATACCTGATGGTGATAGAGCCGATCGTGCTGTACGCCGCAAACGTCTAGGGCCCCGCTGCAGCGAAGCTAGCTATCAGGAAAAAGCTGGATTCGTTGCAGAAAATTTGCAGGGCGTACCTTACGGTCTTGCTCACTTCCGCCATTGTGTTGGCAGATATACTCCCTCTGAACTTGCGGGGCGCCCTCGAGGTGGAGGCGCTATACCGTATGAGGAAGGGTAAGCAATCAGACGAGATAGTGGTCGAACGCGAGTAAGAGCTGCCCGTATATTTTGCCCAGTATCCGCACCCGGCAACATGCGTGGGAAAGGAATACGAGTGTCTTGAGGTCCCTCCAGACTCGGGCGGCACTGGCATATTCATGGACGGCAGTAAAATAGCCGGAGGTGTTGGAGGCGCCCTGATCTGGTAAAAAAAAAGGGACGCGAGGTCAGATACTCGACTTTTCGCCTAGAACCCTACTGCACAGTCTTCCAGGCGGAGCTTTTTGCGATTTACGCAGCCATACTAGCGGCAAGAGTGCGTCCGACTACGATTGGTATCCGTTGTCTTACGCCAAGCGAATCATACGGGCAGATACAGTTAGGGCCTGGTAGGTGGACTCTCGCCCGGGTGAGTCCCACACTGGCACGGAACTCGTCACTCCGTGCCCCCTTATCTATTGTATTTGGAGGACTCTGATCCTTCAAATACAATAGATAAGGGTAGTGCGTAAACACATTTCCCTCCGTCAAAAAAAAAAAAAAAAAAAAGGGCCTGGTAGGTGGTTTACGAAGCTTCTAGCACTGGTGCGAGTCTTCTTCCCAAAGGTGGCCGAAACCCATTGGGTAGTGAGGAAGACTCGTCTGTCACCAACCCACGTGCAGATCACAGGCCATGGAGGCTTTGCAGCGTACCTGCATCGGATCAGACTGACAGAGAGCCCTTCTTGTTCGTCCGACCCGGATTTCGCCGAGATAGTGTACCACATATTATTGCACTATCCCAGATTCGGCTCATCTAGACACGACCTCTAGTGCATGGTGGAAAAGGTAGCGATGAAAACTCTGGCTCCGCTGCTGGAGGGAGGGGACATCTGCGATCATCTGCTCACATATACTAGCGTAGGTTAGCTTAACTATTTTAAAGATAAAAATTGTGGTTACATTTTCGGTAGTGTTGGTTTGCTTGGGTTAACCGTTAAGTGATGTTCTTATGTATCCCACATTTCAGCAGTTATATTCGAGTACACTGCCCTTGTAAATAATATCGTAGCTTTCTAACCAGTAATTTATCTTATTAATATCAGGCAGCAGTACGTGTTGGTTTAGGATCAAATGAAATGGCAATTCTGATGAGAAACTTTATGCATGAATTAGGTTACAAGAAATTCTTATTCTACGGCGGTGATTTTGGAGCCTATATCGGGGGTGCTATAGCCACGCTCTTTCCTGAGGTAAGAAATCTTAAGTGGCTGCATAAGTGGTATAGACAATATTAGCTAGTTTTATAGGCTAGTCCTCTGGTGATTATTGTAGTATAGTAAACGTATTAAAATATAGACTTATAGTAACTCAGTGAGCCCTTAAATGGTATTTTTTCTACCGCCTGTATCATGGCGAGTGTTCTGAAGAGCTCTTTGATCTGATCCCCTCCTCTCCTTTCCATAACAGAACCACGCGGGCAGGACTTCGGTGTCACGGTTTTCACGGTGACACCCATAACCTCAAGAACCAAAAAGTTTGCTGACTCATACTTTTGTCGCACTGTGAGGTTATGGAACCGTCTTCCTGTCAGCGTGTTCTCTCCTTCATATGATATTGGGTCCTTCAAAAGAGGCGTGAAGAGGTATTTAAGCAGGCCAGCATGACAGCGGTGACTGGCAGTGAACTCTGTTCAGTGTCAGTCATCGCTGTTTTGGATTGCACTGTGCTTACCATCAGGTTCAGTGCAGTCACTGTGCTGTCCATTATAAAAAAAAAAAAAAAAAATTTAAGAGGACATGCGTTCGAAAAAGTAGGTATTTTAGAAATCTATTGTTATCGCATTGTGCCCTATAGAGAGAATTATAAAAAACGAAAGAGACAACTGCAGCTCGAGCTGATTTTTCCGTATGCAAAATAGACGAAAACATCACTTTATAGTACCCTGTTTCTTCCTCCAAAACTAACCGATTTTTTTTTCAGATTTAGATTAATAAATACATTGACTATGCCAGTATTGCTTTTTTTAAATTTTAACCATCAAATTTGTTTGACGAACGTCTGAAAATGACAGAAAAATCGAGCGTTTTTTTTTTTTTCATTTTCAAAGGCTCCTAGTTTGTACAATACCCAATTTATGGAAAAAATGTAAACGTACGGGCATGGCGGTGGCGGGTGTTTATTATTTAGTATAAAATATTTACCATTATGCTTTTATGCATGGAGGAAACAGAAGACTATATTTGTATGGAATAAATGCCGCTAAGATATCCTCTTAATATTTTTGTATTTTAGTGGACTATACATTTTCTTTAGTTTTTACTACAATTCATACATTTTATACACCAAAATAAATTTTAAATTGTTTTCAGTGGTTAGATTAGATTAAGGGTGCATCATTACCGAAGCTAATTTTGTTTCAAAACAACAGTGGTGGTCATGCTACTATATTTTGCTTATTTGAAACTAGCCTAGTTAAAATTGCGGTCTTTATGTGATTCGCTATGAGTATGAGTTTTTGTAGTTTTTATTTCGTATCAGGTGGACTGAAAGTTAATTTGCTAAGTCACACCTTAAAAGGACACTCTTTCTTCGCTTTTGTTTGTATCATTAAAGCTTTATATATTTACAGTTTTGTGTATAAAAGTACATGAAGTTTGCTTGTGAAATACAGGATAGTATCAGATGTATTAATCACTACTATCTTTAGATCACAACTGCCTTTAAAACTAAAAGAGGAATCACAAAAAAATATTTTTTCAGGAAGTTTTAGGTTATCACACAACTTTAGGTATGGCATTCACCACGAATGCTATTAAATTAGCCGCAGTCGGTCAGCTCTATCCAGATCTAGTAGTTGAAGAGTCGACAGCTGACCGTATTTATCCTCTAACAAACACATTATCAAAATTGATGACTGAGTCTGGGTATTTTCACATGCAAGCGACGAAGCCTGATACCATTGGTAACTGATAATGTCTTGAACTTTTTTATAAGTTTGTATATCTCTTGATAAGACAAAATGTATTATTGATGTTATCACTATTGCGGATAAAAAATTAATGAAAGTAATTGTCTAACTGTTCTAACTCGAGTGTATTCTAATATGGAGTAGTTTATCTGTATTCTGTGATGTCAAATAAATTCCAATTTCGATTCATTTAACAAGAGTTATTAACAACAGTTATAGTCAATCGTTAATTTTTGCTACAAAACGTTATCCAAATTATTTTAGATTAAGATGCTGAATAGGTAATTATTTTGTAGGTATAGCATTATCAGATTCGCCTGTTGGTTTCTTGGCATATCTTCTACAAATCATATCGATGGTGACGAGAAAAAATAACGACCAAAAAGAAGACGGTGGCCTTCTAGAACATTACACAGAGGACCAACTCATAGACACTGTAATGATTTACTGGGCTACAAATAAAATCACAACGTCTTGCAGGATCTACGCTGAAACTTTCAACAAGGCGAGCTGGAGAATGATGCTACAGGAGTGAGTATGGTTTCTTTCCTACATGACGCAGTTTTTAGTAGTCAGAATTATCCTAAATAGTTTTGATTTACAGTATTTATTAAATTTTATTATCTTCCTGTTAGTTTATCTATATATTAAAAAAAGAAAGCGATAAGAAGTATGATTTCTTTTTGGTACGGTTTGGATGCATCATACAAGTTAGGGTGAAATACTGCTGTGTCATTGGCTAATACTCATTTAAGTGAATATGTAATTAAGTGCTGTTAATTTCTGCAATCTATACAAATAAATAACATTGAAGTGGTTGTTTGTAATACCAAGAAAACAACTTTTCACTAAATACATACGAATTTACAAATTTTAATATACTCGTCAGATATAACCGCACTATGAAATTCCATGGATTGAGTAAATTATTTTAAGTAGATCTGAGTTTTAAAAAATGTCTATATGTCGATCCACGCTTTAATGAACCAACAAGAACTACGGCTCACACTACGTCTTGTATAGACAATCATCATCATCATCTCCCTACCCTTTTCCCATTTTTATTTGGGGTCGGCGCAACATGTCTTCCTCTTCCATTCCTCTCTATTTGTTGTCATCTCCGCATTCACTCCTTTTCTAAACATATCATCTTTCACACAGTCCATCCATCTTTTCTTTGGTCTTCCCCTTCCCATGTAACCGTCCACATTCATATCCAATACCTTTCTTACAACATTCTCTTTCTCCCTGCGCATCATTGTCCATACCAGGATATGTCTTGTATAGACAATATTTTTACTAATTTTAAAACCATTGGCGATGGTATAATATCTGGAATACGGTCTGATCACAAAGGTCATCTCGTTAAAATTAACGTCATACACCTAATGATGACTGTATGAAAACGAACAGACTTATATCCAAAAGTAGATTGGATAGTTTAAATAATAATATTCGCCAGCAATTGTCTACAGAGAACTTTAACAATCGAGATCCAAATAACGACTACGAAAACTTGATTAAGATTATAAGTAATGAATTTAATAAACAATGCCCAATAAAGGTTGTTATTGACAGAAAAAAAATTGCATTCAGTCAATGGGCAACTAAAAGAATAAGAAAAAGTAGAGAGTGTTTATATGAACTATATCATAGAAAATCACTAACTACTAATTCATCATTTCATGCTATGTCAGGAAGTAATCAAAAACTTTTAAACGTGTATGTATAGAAGCTAAAGCAAAATTTTTAGGAAATAAAGTTCTCGCGTCTGAAAATAAGGCCAAAACCGTCTTGCACATCATAAATAAAGAAAAAGGAAATAGTAAAATAAATAGTAATACACTTAATCTGAACGTTGACGGAGTACATCTTTCAAACAGTTCAGAGGTAGCAACTGTTTTTCAGGACTACTTCACTAACATACCTCTTGAAGCTACAAAACATATAACTTCATCACCCCATGGTGCCGCATTGCTCCTTAATAACTTAAGTGCCCCTACAAATTCAAAATTCTATTTTACATCTATTACTGCAGGTGACATATTAAAAGCCTTCAAGCAATTAAATTTAAAACATACGCTAGACATATAGGGAATGTCGGTAATGGTTCTTCAAACTATGATTGTTAATATTTCACTATATTTGGCTAATATATTTAACGGATGCATAGCAACAGGCACTTTCCCTAATTTAATGAAAATAAGTAAAGTGGTATTCTTATTTAAATCAGGTTGCAGAAGTAGTCTTGAAAATTATAGACCAGTTTCAGTACTTCCATCGATTAGTAAGATTTTCGAAAAGATTATGCTTTATCAGTTAGTTGAATACTTTAGAGCAGAAAACATTTTAGATGGTCGGCAGTTTGATTTCACGAAATCCAAATCTACCGCTGACGCTGGTGCAACGTTAATAAGTCATATATTGCGAGCTTGGGAGATTTGGCAGGATGCAATAGGTGTATTCTGCGATCTCTCAAAGGCCTGCGTTGATCACAGTCCACTTATACTGAAACTAAAACATTATGGTGATTCTGAAAACCTCTGTCTCCTTCCTGACTTCTTACTTAACAAACCGATATCAGTTAGTAAATGTAAATGGGGTTACCTTCACTGGATCAATAGTTAGAATCGGTGTGCCGCAGGGGTCGATTCTGGGACCGTTTTTATTCCTGGTTTATATTAATGACTTACCGCTAATGGTTATCTGATATGGTTCTTTTTGTAGACGATACTTCACTTATATTTAAAGTAAAAAGAAAAAATTCAGAGGTTAGGCACTTCAATAATACACTAGCAAACATTTCCAAATGGTTTGCCTTAAATAATTTACTTCTTATCACTAAGAAAATGAAATGTATAAAATTTATGCTGCTCAATGTGCAACATATTGATTGTAAGTTAGAGATAGAAGGGAATTTAGTAGGCTTAGTTGACAAAACTCTGTTTTTAGGTATCATGCTTAATAATAAGTTACAATGGGGTCCGCATATTAAAACTTTGGCAGGAAGGCTTAGTTCCGCTGCTTTTGCGGTTCGAAAAATTCGCCAGTTGACGGATATTGCTAATGCTAGGTTAGTCTACTTTGTTTACTTTCACAGCTTAATGTCTTACGGTATTTTTCTGTGGGGTACAGCAGCAGAGGTAGACACCATTTTTACGTTACAAAAGAGAGCTGTTCGAGCAATATACAATATGGGGCCTCGCGAATCTCTAAAGATCAAGTTTCAAGAATATGATATCTTAACTTTGCCCTACCAATGCATCTTCGATAACTTAATGCATATTCGTAAAAATTTAGACAAGCTAGATGTAGTGAATAATCGTCATAATTAAAAGACAAGTTAACCGTCCCACGCTTTAGGCTAAGTAAGTCCAATAAAAGCTTTATATTTAATAGTATTCGGTTTTACAATAAGATCCCAAGTAATATTACCGATTTACCTGACAATAAGTTCAAGTATCATCTCAAGCAAGTTTTAATCTCAAAAGGTTATTACAGGGTGGATCGATGAACGATAGTGATGTCTGGAATTAACCCACATCTCTGTACTTCCGCTAATATTATTAAGACTATGATTTGTATAGTTTTTTATATGAAAAAAATATATATATGTATTATATTTATTAAAAAAACAAAGAACCAGATCAAGTTTCTTGCCGGCTCTTCTCGGCTGGGTTGTTTTTCGAACCGGTGGTAGTGTTTTAGACGTTTATAAGCGCCTTCTTAGGGCCTAAATTGAATAAAGATGTTTTTGATTTTGATTTTGTCTGTTTGTTCCGGCTAATTTCCAGAACGGCAGCACCGATTTTAACGGCAATTTTCTGGCAGATGGCTGTAGTTAAGAGGTGCAAGTTCGGCTGCTTTTACTTTTGGAAAATAATTAGGGTTCCACATAAAAAGAATTAAACTCATAAAATTGTGAACAAAATCCGATTCAATGGTCAGTTGTACTGTGAGAAATTTATCTTTGTTTTCTGTTAGTACCAAAATAATTTAGAGCTTTTACAAAAACATGGGTCTATTCTTTTTCAATGATTATTTAAAAAGTATGTTAAGCAGTGAATAATTAAAAAGTAAAAACATTGGAAAACGTAGCGAGTGTTGCTAGTAAATAAATAACAAAATAAAACGCTACAATGAGGATTTTACTAGAGTCTAACATGAAAATACCTTTTTTCAGATACCCTACAGATGTCCCTACTTGCATAATCCAAGCTCCCGATGAAGTATTCTATTTGTTTCCGAAGATGTTGGAAACGAAATTTACCAATATACTGCGAGTGACCGTTCTGGGCGAGGGCGGTCATTTCCTCGCCGTGGAACAACCAAAAATCTTCGCTGATGATCTCCTGTCAGCTGTTCAATTGTTCCTTGATTATCATAACAATGTTCAAGATGTTTACTAACTTATTTGTTAAATACATTATGTATGACAAACGAAATAAACATCTATGAATAAAAAAAGTTTTATTGTTTTTACCTAATCTATAGGTTCTCAGCATGGGTGCAACATACCATTGTGGAAGTAGAAGACCCAAAGAAAAAAAGGGCGCATTGAGATAGCGCAGAGTGTATAACTATAACATAACAAACATAACATCAGTTTTATTATTGGTATAGAATAAATAAATTATACTATTCGTAAAAGAAAATCGACGCTCGCCTGCCACCGAGGACGCGTATCTAATTTTACACCAATACACAATCTGGAGTCTCCTCTGTCAGCGCAAAGGGCTTGTTCCGATCCCCACCAGAAGAAGGTTCTTTACCAGAGTGTTACCCGCCACCAGGGTGACAGAGTGATTGATAGGGTGGCACAATGTTTCCGGTGCGGAGTGAAAATTGGCCACAAGGCTGTAGATTGCACTTCTAAGCGTTCGAAGTGTGCGCTATGCATAGAGGACAGAAGGAAGTATAAACAACATATGGTAGGCGCGCTCTGTCGACCCCCATATCAGACGACGGTGGTCTATACAAGGGCAAGTAGGTAGAGATCAGGAAGCCATAAAGAAGGGTTGAGAGAAAGCCGTTGGAAAGAGAGAGAAGGAGGATGGGATGAGCTAATTAGCCCCGATTGGGGGGCCCAACTTCCCTCTCCTCATGACTTGGAAATGACTCATGGACTCATGACAGGGAGATAAGGAATGGGCGTTCTTTGGTTAAGCGGGTGATAAGTGTAGGGAGGCAGCTGGTGCCAGCCTACCCCCTCTCGGTGGAAAGATACAGGATGTGAACCCGTTCTTTGGGCCTGCCGCTGGGCACAATCCCTTATCGCCCCTCTAATACGGCGGATGGTACCGTGGGTTTTAGTGGGTATTTCTGGCGCTTCAATTTGGGTGAGTCTTACTACCCTCCTGCCATCTCTAATGCTGGAAGCTATGCCGGGTTATAGATGGCAGGGGGAATGCGTAATGGTTTCTTCCCCTGTCTCTTTGCCCGCCACTGATCTATCCCATTTTTCTGTTTTATTGGGGGGCGGGAAGTATGTCCTGCCCCCCGGATGACTGACCTTTCTGGGTCTTGCCTCTTTCGAGAGGTGGTGTGGAGAAGTATTCTCCCCCATCCCCACTGGGCCATTGCACGGACGAGGCCCGGTGGGTTCGCCGCAGGGGGCGACGCGGAGCTTGCGAAAGCCACCCCGTGTCGCCCCCATCCCAAATGCGGCGGACGGCCCCGGGGGGTTTTAGTGGGTATTTCCGGGCGCTTCACGCCCGGGTGAGTCCCACACTGGCACGGAGTTCGTCCCTCCGTGCCCCCTTACCTATTGCATTGGGGGAATTCGGTCTCACTAATGCAATAGGTAAGGGTAGTGCGTAAATGCATTTCCCCCCGTAAAAAAAAGGGGGAATGCGTAATGAATAAGTTGCATTACATTACACTCCACAAACCTGCAAGTTTCTTTGTAAGAAACTTTGAGATAAAAACAAAAACGCGATATTTACTCTTCATATTGCAGCTTAAGCAGGGGTTTGCAGCATGTTCTTGCGTTTTCCTGCTTAAGTGTGCCTTAAGCGCTTGGTCTAAAAGATTTGGAAACGACAAGTTCGATGAAAATTAGGGTCTTTCTAGTCAATAGTGTTTTAATAATTCTACAGTTAAAAATTATAGCGTGCGGGCGGGGCCCTAATCACATTTTCATTTGGGGTCGGCGCAACATGTCTTCCACCTCGTTTCCATTTTGGTTTTAAGTTTCTGCTATTTATTTTACGACCGGCTGCCTGGTCGACTTTAAACCTCCTTGGAGATGCTATTTTTGGTGGTAAAAACACCACCTACGGTCCGAGCGTAGATGTACGCCCATACGATAGGAAAGGAGGGTTGATATTCTACAGCCGCCATATACACGGCTTTTATTAATGGCTCTGTCTCTATCACTAAGTAATTCTATTCATTCTTTAAAATGAAAAATTATTACATTAATTCTTGTTCTTTCTTGACCTTGTTATTTTACTCTCATTACGAACAAAGGAGTTTCACTTAAAAATATGTTTTTGTACTAGTCCATATGTTTCCAGTTAACTATTATTATGGTAATATCTTTAAACACAATGGGCGATATATTCATTAGCAATAATTTAGTAAACAGACAGTTTAAAGATGAACGTATAAATTCAATGTTATAAAATTTTTACTTTAGACTACGTATTACAGAGCTGTTAAACGAAAGTAAAGATGGTTCTTTGTCTAATATTATTATTATTTTACAGTTTCAATGGGGTTACTTCAAATAATACTTCAATATTATCTAATTTCGACTTGAACGCATGGTGGGGACCAGCGAGCGATATGGATAAAGTCAATACCACTGTTAGACCTTTCAAGATCACTTTCGAAGATGAAGTAAGTTCTTTGTTAAATTTCGACATTCGATTTCATTATTGTTAGTCTGGTCGTGTAAACCAAGCTTATTTGTTTAGGTTTCATCATAGGTTAATTAAAGGTTAACCGATTATGGTTTTGGGGTATTATCGATGTATGTTATGGTGAAATATGGTGAGAATATATCGCCTTCCACCATCATCATACTGGAATATTTAACCTCTAGGTAGATCTGGATATCTATACTTCCTGATTCCGGAAAGTGACGTGACGGGTTTGTCACAAATGCTCTTCCTCTGACTTCGCTGGCTATTGGGGATCTGCGTTACCTGATTCCGGAATGAAATAGTTCGAAACGTTTTTCACCATGTGTATGGTAGTTGCGATCAAGGTAAATACGAAAACCCTACGAATCGTATTTTACCACCAGCTATACTTTATTTAACAACAACTTTCTATCATTTTCTGTCATCTTTCTGAGGTCAGAAATTGAAAATCTCTTATTAACCCATATCCGGTGATAGCTTTATTTCTCTTCATTCTATGCTTACCGTGTTACCAACAAAGCAGTGATGGTTTAATTGGTAGTGCATTCGGATTCTGCCTCTATAGATGCAGGTTGGAACATAGATATCCAACTCTATAATAAGTCTGAACTTTCAGTGAAGGAAAATATCGCGAGGAAACCATAGTATGGTAGTAGAGCATTTTCTGATAACGCCTGTCTGAGTAACTGCCTTCTTTAAGTTTGAAAAACTTTCGACATACACTAATAGGTCTGTTCGGCGAGCACCAATCTAGGATTAGTGTGTTTACCATCCTGGACTACATCATTAACTTAATATAATAACTCGCTTTTGCCAAAATAATGTAATAAAATTCCGGTTTCAGATGATAGATGACTTCATGTATCGTGTTAAAAATTTCCGCTTTCCCGCGAAACCTTTGGAGGATACCTTTCAATATGGTTTCAACTCTAATGAATTGAAAAAATGGCAACTCTATTTGATTAAGGAATACTCATTTGTCAAACTAGCCGAACGCGTGAATCAGTACAATCACTTTTTAATAAATATTCAAGGTTTGGATGTACATTTCCTGAAAGTTCCAGCGGTAAGCTTGTTATTTGATAATAGGGTATTTTATTGAGATTTATGTAATAATTATCCCTTTTCCTCAATACTTCTATGTAGCACGTATAGTGTGACGTCATGTTAAAGCATAGATGGCTCTCTCTAGGATGTAATTAAAATGTCTATAAGTTCCTTATTTTTCATAAGATGTTAATTTTGCTTTTTATAGTAGTCAGCCTTATTTATCCAAAACTTTGTTTTCTTCCACTACTAAATGGGTGTCCTGTAAAAAATTAATGATTAAGGCAACAGTAAAAATTACTTAAGAATCACATAATTAGTTTTAAGATAAATAATTTTGTTGATTCTAATTGGTATAAAATCTATATCTAGATGACGCCATACCAGTATTAATAAATGAACTGTGTTTTCTTATCGTTTATGTTTTAGGTATCGACTAACAAAACAGTACTACCTCTTCTTATGATGCACGGATTTGGTAGCTCATTCTTAGAATTCTACGATGTAATACCTTATCTAATAGCTGATTCTGATGACAGAGATTTTGCTCTTGAGTTAATTATACCAAGTTTACCTGGATTCGCTTACTCCGATGTAAGTATTATATTTTACTATTAGCCCTTAGAGTTGGTAAAGCTTGTACTTATATATATAAAACTTATACTTACTATAAAATAAAATATTAGCTTTCAATAAAGAAGTTTCGAGTAAAAATTAATAATGTTTTAACGTTTATTAAGAATAATACATATAATTTATATAAGATAATATAATATAATACGATATAATATAAGATTTTATATAATATATAGAAAAAATGATTAATTAAATAAAAGGACTTGAAATTGATGTACCGGATAAATGCATTTCATCATCTGGCTCACCCTTTCTACCGATGTAATAAAAATGAGACCATTTTAATAGGTACTAATAAGGATTAGCGCTATGGTCACAATCTATTGATTATATTGAAGATCCCAAGTGATATTGCCAGAAAATACCTATTAGTGCTTAGTGACATTTTTTCAAACACGATGGTGACAGATGCACGTACATTATTAGAAAATGCTTACCACCAGTTATGATTTCCTCACGATGTGTTCTCGAATACGAATTAAATCAATGATTCAATTCTTTTCTCATTTCGCTTTCAGTTAAGAGGTTTATAAAATAGTTTACTTATAGGTCCAACTGAAAATTAGCACCATGATCATCTTATGATAAGTTCATTGTCTTAATAGTAAGCTATGTATATACCAAAAAGGAGTAGTATAAATTAAGTTTATGTAAAATTAGTCTCTTTTAAAACTACATTTTTCATGTTTATCTTTAGGCTGCAGTCCGCCCTGGTCTGGGAGCGAATGAAGCGGCAGTTCTTATGAGTAATTTTATGTGTGCATTGGAATATAGTAAGTACTTAATCTACGGTGGTGATATTGGGGCCCTTATCGGATCTGCTATGGCCACGCTTTTTCCTGAGGTAAGAAATCTTAACGGTTTGTCATAATGTAGTGGTAGTAATCTTATTGAAATTTAAAAGTGAATGTGGATCAAGAGCTAATTCATAATTGATTTAAAGTATATGGTGTCGATGGCGACTAAGCTTTGCTTTTGTTTTTTGATGGCATGCGGAATGGTATGAGTTCTGAATTATCTTCACGTAACCCACATTTACTTAGTTGTATCCCCTTTCATGTCAAGTATTTGTCTGTCTGTTTGCCCCAGCTAATCTCCGGAACGGCTGGGCCGATTTTGACTGAACACTTTTTGGTAGATAGCTGAAGTTCCTCCAAAATTAATTAATTCCCCATAAAAATATTAAAACTTCTGAAATTTCGAATAAAAAATACGATTCAATGCAGAGTTTTATTAGTAGGTGTTTGAATTTAAGATAAATATTATTGCTTTCATGAGTACTTACATTTTTTAGGTAAATAATTAGGGTTCCCTGTAAAAAATGTAAACTCATGAAATTGTGAACAAAATACGAATCAATGGACAGCACCATCAAAACATTATTTTCCAATGATTACGAATATATCAAACGCGGAAGGAGCCGCAGGCACACAGTTATTCTTATCTATTATATATCTTGGACATTAGTTGTATATCACTTCATATTATGTTAAATTGACGTCAAAGGGCTTAGGCTATACAGTACACAAAAATACCTACGGTTTTTTTTTATTGATTGTGATATCTTTAACTTTCTGTGAGCATTTCAAATCTGGTGGATTTAACTTGTCGTACAATGATTTCGAGTCCCGCAGGATAAGCATGAACTTTAAGTGAATTTGATAATGCTATTTTTATCTATTCAATTAAAGGGCTTCATTGCATCTTGGATGACTATAGAGCCTCATAGAGAAGTCGACGGTATATGAGATTTCCTAAAATTATATTTATCTCCATTGCAAGCCAAGTGTTCCCGTGTGTGTCATAAAAGACGACTAAGGTAAGGGTATTGGCAGCATCGTCATTTGAGCACCATAAACACTTACTGCTATCGCCAACCAGCCTGCCAAACGTGACGATTATGGCAATCTCTCTCTTTTTTGAGGGACACCTATATCCAAGTGAACGTCTTTCGGTTGAATGGATATTTATCTTCTGGAACATCTCCAGGAATCCGGTAGCATGGTTAGAGCAGGGCTATCTTTATGACAGAAGTAATAAAAAAAATATATTGTTTTAGAAAGTTTTAGGCTATCATACAACTTTCGGTGTGGCGGCAACAACAAAGGGAATGGGATTGGCCGCAGTCGGTGAATTCTTCCCGAGTTTAGTAGTTGAAGAGTCGACAGCTGACCGTCTTTATCCTCTTACGAGCACATTCTCAAGATTATTGACTGAGTTTGGTTATTTTCACATTCAAGCGACGAAGCCTGATACTATTGGTAACTGATTACATGTTTCTTTTTTGTAAGAGGCAATGACGATTCTATTTAGTTAAAATTAAAAATTTGAAATTAAAAACTAAAGCAGTGAGATATTTATTAGTGTTAAACGAAATCTTATACTTTCTTTTCTTTTTTCTTCTATCTACATTTACGTATTTAACAGTAATTTTTTGTACAATAAATATAGGTATACCACTATCGGATTCACCTATGGGCTTCCTAGGTTACTTACTACAGGGCATATCTACGGCTACGAGGAGAGACAATGATGAAAAAGAAGACGGTGGTCTTTTAGAGCATTACACAAAAGAGCAACTGATAGACAACCTAATGATGTACTGGGCAACAAATAAAATTACAACGTCGTGCAGAATTTACGCTGAAACTTTTAACAAGGCTAGCTGGGGAATGATGGTGCAGGAGTGAGTATGGTTTCTTTCTGTTAAGACTCAGTACTTAGTAGTCACACAACGTTTTAATTAAAAACAAAACTGACTTTAAAAGAATATACTATAAAAATGCACTACTTAAAATAATTACATTATTAATCTACGTCTACAAACTTGGATATATCCTTTATTTTAATATCATTAATAATTTTAAAATCGGCGCCAACTTACGAATAAAAACATTGTGTAAATGTACTTCGCTAATTATTTAAGCTTATATGTAATTGTGATGAAGCTTAGGCAGCTATTTCCATGTATACTCATAAATGAGTTCGGCGTTGGTTAACTCTAGCTGGCACCACCTCCAATATTATTATTGGTATTATAACAAAGGGTATATCGAAGTCAGCGGAAGTAGGTTAAGAAATTAATGATTTATTTACTTTTTAGTGGATTTTTATAGTATATTCTTTTGAAGTTGGTTTTGTTTTTAATTTAAAATGTTTTATTTTCTACTTTTTAGATTAAGTTTTTTTTTTGGGTACAGTTTTTTTAAATAGTTTTATTTCCTTATTAATTTGTTCTTTTCCCCTCTTTTTTATTCACTGTTAGTGTATATAAATACAACTACAAAAAATATTCTACTCCTACTGTTGTACTCCTAAAATGTTGCACCAACCATCATCAGATCAGCAAAATAAGATGGTGACTGCAATACGCAAACACTTGAATAGCTGTGGAAACAAATATATATACAACTGTATAAGTATTCTATAGAATTCGAGGGTTTCTCTTGATTTCCCTGAGATCCACAGATTAGATCAACTGTTTTTTTAGATATCCTACAGATGTCCCCACCTGTATAGTCCAAGCTCCCGATGAAGTGGTCTACATGTTTCCGAAGATGTTGGAAACGAAATTTACCAATATAATGCGAGTTACCGTTCTGAACGAGGGCGGTCATTTCCTCGCCGTGGAGCTACCGCAGGTCTTCGCTAAAGATCTTCTGTCAGCTATTCAGTTGTTCCATGATTATCATAATGATGTTCAAGATTTTTATTAATTTTCTTGTTTTATCAATCCTCAATTTTGTGTTCACAATGGATTAATAAATAAATAAAGATGATTCTTTATTAATTTCTCTTTTATTTCTCAATATGCAGAGCAACTGTAGTAGATACTATTAAGAAAGAAAGTAAAATTTCTTCGACACTGAATTACGGAGATAATATAGATACATACCAGAAAAAAAAACTAAACATAAAAGATACAAAAATACACTATATGTATATACAACATAATAGGTTGCTACATCATATACCGCATTCAACGTCAAAAAAGGGCACCAGTATGTTGGTGAATCATTCGGTTGCTGGGGTGAGAATGTCAGGAATCACTGTCATTCTTGCCGAGTGATTTTCTCTTGCCTGGCAACCCGCGCCGCGAGTTAAGTTTGACAGTTGTTTTTAAAAATATACGCGCAACCGCTCCGCAACGCAAACCGCATAACTTTTATAATAATCTACAATATCGCCGCATCACGTTTTTACACCGCTTCTACGCCATTACATAAGCTGCAGGATCCTCGGGATTGGATGTGCACGAGAGATTGCTCGGTAAGTGGACATATTCCTTATATTTTCGCCCTGAGCGACCCAGTGTATCACCAGACCCTCGGCAAGAAATAGGAGATTTGGAGGCCGGCCAGCCCGCAGTTGGTATTTTCTACCATCTTTTAATGGTCCTTCGTTCCTGGATTGTGTCCTAAATTCCCTATTTTTACATCCTAAGACTTTAAAACCGCATACGCAATTTCATAAATTTATTATTTACCCTCGCATTTTTGATATTTTATATTACCGTTGAGACGAATACTATTCAATTGTATTTGTTTTTTAATTACATTGTTTAATATTATTAACTTTAAAAATGGAGCATAGGTCCAAAAAGGGAGAAGTAGCTGAAGGTTCAGTAGGTATCGGAGAAATATCTCTACTCGAAAGTAAAAAACAATCTTATTATTTACGCATTAAATCTATTTACGAATCTATACCTACGAGTCAGGAGGATCGCCAAACTCCTCTCTTTATTAGTCAAGCGACAAACATAGATTCGATGCGCGAAGAATTTCAAAATATAGTCGATAATATTAACCGACTTAATTTGAAATTAGATCCTAAGTACCTACCAAATTATGAGGCAATATGGGCATTCGAAGATTATTATTGTGGAGTAAAAAATGCCTTAACACGCTTCAATATATCGCAAAATGTTAATACCGCTGAACACAATGAACAATATTTAAATTTTCAATTAGAGAAATTATCAATACCGGAATTCTATGGTGACTATGAAAAATTTCCTATGTTCATTGAATGTTATAACTCAATGGTTCACAATAATCCGAGTCTAAATGACTCACTACGTGTAAGGTACTTAATTAGTAAACTTAAAGGGAAGGCTGAGTCAATATGGCTAAGTTTAAGCCCGACCGCAGAAAATTATAATATAATTTATAACGCACTGGTTGATAAATACACGGACGACCGTGAGATAGCTACTACCTATATAGAAAAAATATTAAATCTAAAATCGCTTCACAATGCTACGCCGAGTCAATTAGACGCATTCATTGACGAATATTCTACGTCTGTAGCCGCTTTGAAACAATTAAAGATCGATAATTTGTTAGATTACATGTTTGTTCATTTAGGTTTACGCAAACTAGATACGGACACAGTGCAACAATTCGAAAATATTAATAGAAAAAACAATCATATCCCAATTACGAAGAATTTGTAATATTTCTCAGGGAACAATATAAAATATTAAAAAGAATTTACGCCAGATATTAAAATCAACGCAAGCGCCGGTAGTAAGTATAAGCACTGCGCCGCTGGAGACGCGAGGAGCGGTCGCTCGACACAGCGAGCTCCACGCGCATTAATTGCAAATGACGTCACCGCGCGTCTTAATAAACACTGTTCATTTTGTAAATCGAATGAACATGAACAAATATATAATTGCGCGAAATTTAAAACTCTTTCACCGCTAGATAGATACAAATATATAAAGAATGTGAACGGTTGTATAAATTGTTTGAGTTTGTTGCATACTAGTCGATTTTGTCAGTCTGTATCATCGTGTAAATTTTGTAAAGGAAACAAGAGGCACCATTCCTTGTTACACTTTCCTGAGAACAGTTTAGATGGCATGGTCGGGGGTAATTCAAGGTCATTGACCTCTGATAATCAACTACATAATAACGATACATCTAAAAGTACCCAAGACAAAACTGTATCTCTTTGTAGTCAGATGAATTCTGAATCCACGCGTCATAAAAATAAAATTATTTTGTTAGGTTCCGCAGTCATTTTAGTAAAAGATAAAAATTCTATATTACACCCAGTCAGAGTACTTATCGATATGGGTTCTCAGAGACATTTTATTACCAAACAATGTTGTAAGAAACTTGGATTAAATATATTTAACTCCGCCAATTCCATTCAAGTAAATGGTATTGGTGACAATCCGCAACCGATACAGGGTATAGCCAATGTAACAGTATTTTCGCGACATAATGATTTCCGCTTGAACATACAATGTTTAGTTATTAATAAGATTTCGGGTGATTTACCGCAAGTGAATGTAGATTGTACATCGCTCGATTATTTATTTAATTTACCGCTCGCAGACCAATCGTTTCATACGAAGGGTCCAATAGACATGCTAATTGGTTCAGAAGTTTTTGCCCACATATTGAAGGGAAATAAAATCATAGGTTCGAATGGGAATCCCGACGCTCTTGAATCCGAATTTGGTTATATTATTATAGGCTCCGCACGTGTTTTACAATCCGCGTCCGCTAACGCTACCGCTTGTCTCAGTGACACATACTCATATATTTGTAGTGAGGATACTTCAATGGAAGGTTTAATGAATCGTTTTTTGAACGTTGAAGATGTACCGGACAAAAAACATTTTTCACCCGTGGATAAACAATGTGAGTTGTTATATTCAAATAATATTTCTCGCGATAAATCAGGCCGCTTCACTACTATTTTACCCTTTAACCAAGACCCGTCGCAGTTAGGGGATTCATTTAAAATCGCATCTAAGAGATATACGCATTTAGAACGCAAGTTTAAACTCAATAATAATTTAAAATTACAGTATGACGAAATTATTAGAGAGTACTTAAATAAAAATTATATTACCCGCATAGATAATTATAATTCCAGTGAGAGGCAATATATTATTCCTCACCACGCAGTTTCACGCAATGATAAAATTAGTACGAAATTACGAATAGTTCTAGATGCAAGTGCAAAAACAACTTCCGGGTTGTCGTTAAACGACTGTCTGCATACCGGGCCAAACTTACAAAATGATTTACTTGCGATCTTAATTCAATTTCGTTTATTTCCTATTGCTATAAGTGCCGATATTAAGCAGATGTATTTACAAATATTGGTACATAATAATTATCGTAAATTTTTACGAATTCTATATCGCTTTGAAGATGAGGATAGCGCTAATTTATATGAGTTCAATCGCGTTTGTTTCGGTCTGTCTTGCAGCCCATATTTAGCAATGCGGACAATCCGCGAACTAGCTGAACAAGAGAGACAGGAATATCCATACGCAGCAGATGTAGCTCAAAGTAATTTATTCATGGACGATTTGGCAATATCCGTATGTACACCGCAAGAAGGTATAAACCTATCTAACCAATTAATAAACATGTTTAAAAAAGGTGGTTTTGATCTAGTAAAATTTATAAGTAATTGCCCCGCATTATTAGAATCAATTCCTGAAAATCATAACCTTTCACATGTTCATTTTGATCAAAATGACAATTTAAAATTATTAGGCTTAAAATGGATTCCTGAAAAAGATCAATTCGTAATCTCGGTAAAGGAAACTTCGCAAATAATTACTAAACGCATTATCTTAGCAACTATCGCTCGCTTGTGGGATATCAATGGTTTCTGTGCACCCGTAATATTAAAGGCTAAGTTAATTATGAAATCGCTTTGGTTACAACATGTAGATTGGGATGAATGCCCACCGCAAGATATTTGCGACGCATGGTGCATCCTTCGAAATGAGCTACCACTTTTATCTAGTGTAAAAATTCCTCGTTTCTTAGGAGTGCCATCTTACAGTTCTGAGTTGATAGTAGTAGGTTTTTCAGACGCAAGTGAAAGTGGATACGGCGCCAACGTTTATTTTTGCATTAAGGGTTCTCCCAACACGGTCAATCTAGTATGCGCTAAAAGCAAGGTGTCGCCAACTGCTAATAAAATGCAAACTCTAGCACGCCTCGAATTATGTGCATTGTTATTATTATCGAAGCTTATTCACTTTGTTATCACCACTATTTCACCGCGTTGCAATATTACAAATATATTCGCCTTAACCGATTCCACAGTAGCCTTATATTGGGCACATTCTTCTCCGCATAGATTTCAAGTATACGTAGCAAACCGCATCGCTCGCATTCAAGAGTATTTATCACCCAAACACATTTTTCACGTAGCGGGAATGGATAATCCGAGTGATTGCTTATCGAGAGGTTTATTGCCTTCCCAATTATTAGACCATCCGACATGGATGCATGGCCCCACTTGGCTTCAAAATCCAGTGACAGAATGGCCTATTCGACGCCTTTTATTTGAGGATCAAATATTCCCACCTGATAAAACAATATGAACATAAAAATGATCGCGCTTTAGTCACGACGATAAATGAACAACCCTTTTTCCATACAGTCGCAGCTCGACTATCTTCGTGGTCGAAACTTTTGCGAGTTGCGACTTATGTTTTAATATTTATTAGGAAAATTCCTAGATCTAATACTGTAACGGTAAATCAGTTAAAAATAGCTGAGTTGTACATTTTGCGCAGCGTTCAGCAAGTTCATTTTGCAACCGAACTAACTTCTTTAAAAGAAAATCGTCCACTTACAAAATCATTTAGAACACTGTCACCCTTTATAGATAGCGATGGCTTGATCAGGGTTGGGGGCAGATTACAGCACAGTAGCTTACGGTTCGAAGCGAAACACCCTATTCTGCTTCCTAAACGCGATCACATCACAAATATACTTATCGATTATTATCATAAAAAATATTTACACGCAGGTCCTCACCAATTACTCTCGATGTTACGCTTAAATTACTGGATTATTTCAGGCAGGACAGTAGTTCGAAAGCGTTTTCAAGCTTGTAACAGCTGTTTTAAAGTTTCGCCTAAACCCATGTTTCCATATATGTCCGCTCTTCCCTCCTTTCGAGTTAATGAAGCTAAGCCTTTTCTAAAAACCGGGACCGATTATGCAGGCCCAATTCCTATATTAATAAGTAGATATCGAGGTGCGCGCCAAGAAAAGGCTTTTATTTGTTTATTTACTTGTTTAGTAACAAGAGCTGTGCACATTGAATTCGCGGTTGATTTAAGTACTGAGTCATTTATCAAAGCTTTCAAGCGATTTATATCACGTAGAGGAAATTGCTTAGAGTTATTTTCGGACAATGGCACTAACTTTGTAGGTGCAAAAGCGCATTATAATGATTTACATAATTTTATTAAATCTAAAACTTATTCGGAGGCATTTTTGAATGAAGCTGTAGAGCACGGTATTACCTGGAAAACGATCACTCCCAACGCTCCTCATTTTGGTGGTGCTTGGGAATCTAATATAAAAAGCATTAAGTCGCATTTAAAACGCGTTATAGGCGACACGCTACTTACCTATGAAGAGTTTACAACACTTCTTACACAAATCGAATGTATACTAAACTCACGACCACTTTCTGTTTTGAGTTCGGATCCGGCCGGAACCTACAGCTCTAACTCCCGCACATTTTCTTAACTATGAACCGCTCAATTCTTTTAATTTAGTTGACACTGCTTCGCAACCGCAATCTTTGTTGAAGCGCAAATACTTATTGGATAAGCTCGTGGAATCCTATTGGAAACGCTGGAGGAATGAATATTTGTCAACGCTCCAAACTAGACAAAAATGGAATGCACGTACCGCAAATCCTACTGTAGGTTCTGTTGTTCTACTTAAATCTGATAACGCTCCTCCATTAAGGTGGCCACTTGGTATTATTGAAACCTGCCACCCTGGTGCTGACGGAATAGTCCGTGTGGTTACTGTCCGCACTCAAAGCGGTACTTATACGCGCCCGGTTGTAAAGGTCTGTCCTTTACCTACCCAATAATCCTTCTAATAGTTCCTTTCCTTTGTATATTATTATCCTTTTTCTACTTTAATATTAGTTTATCCTTCAGTTAAATTTGTAATTCCGCTTCCGCATTTCCGCTCATCCATCTAATTTTCTTTCACCTCCTCTCCAATATTTTGAGCTTAGGAGACGCTTCTCTCCTAAGGTCGGGGGTTATGGTGAATCATTCGGTTGCTGGGGTGAGAATGTCAGGAATCACTGTCATTCTTGCCGAGTGATTTTCTCTTGCCTGGCAACCCGCGCCGCGAGTTAAGTTTGACAGTTGTTTTTAAAAATATACGCGCAACCGCTCCGCAACGCAAACCGCATAACTTTTATAATAATCTACAATATCGCCGCATCACGTTTTTACACCGCTTCTACGCCATTACATAAGCTGCAGGATCCTCGGGATTGGATGTGCACGAGAGATTGCTCGGTAAGTGGACATATTCCTTATATTTTCGCCCTGAGCGACCCAGTGTATCACCAGACCCTCGGCAAGAAATAGGAGATTTGGAGGCCGGCCAGCCCGCAGTTGGTATTTTCTACCAATGTGCTATAACGAAATTATCATAAAGCGCTGGTTTTCAGTTGAACCCCAAAAATTATTTTAACATACTAATTATCAAATTACTGTCAGGCATCGAAACAAATTGATGATGCATCAAAAAGAAAACTTGTAAAAACCAAGTAGGTTACTTTATTGAGTCCCTACTTAAGGGACCATCTATCTTATTTCGTAATTAGCTAACCTAACATCTTATAGTGACCATATCAATATTAAAAATCTATTATGTTTTAAATAAATTAGTTTCAGACCGGACTACGTACATCTATTACGTGGTAATCCTGAAATGAATGACGATAAATGGTAGAAAAGAGTGGAATTAGTTGATTTTTGTCTTACTCTTAGAGTAACTTTATTATTGTTATACTCAACAATACCCATTATTCCGTAGAGTAGACTATAACGATGTTATCTACCGATTTTCTAGATTGACAATTTCATAGGAATCACACTATCCAAACATTGCTTTAGAAATATATTTAGGTATTTTATAAAGGCGGCCATTATTCCTTGGAGTTCTTTCTGCTCGACGTTATCTTCTATAACGATGTTATCTATCGATTTTATAGATTGACAATTTCATAGGAATCACACTATCCAAACATTGCTTTAGAAATATATTTAGGTATTTTATATAGGCGGCCATTATTCCTTGGAGTTCTTCTGCTCGACGTTATCTTCTATAACAATGTTATCTACCGATTTTATAGATTGACAAATTTATAGAAATCATTCTATTCAAATATTTAAGGATTTTATGAATACTGAAATAAGCATCTAGATTCTAGTGGTATTGATTGTCAAATTTATAAGTAAGTATACCTTCACTTTTCATTGAAAAAAAAAAAATAACTATGTTCTTGTAAAACATGTTTTTAAGGTAAACTGTTTTATTGTAAAGGTACATAATTGTTATACAGATAATGCACTCAATTACCTGCTTAGTTATTTTTAGCTTTTAGTGTATAATCTGCAACATTATTATGTTTCTTTACAATAAAACCCTTTAACGTACATTACATTAAATACATTTTTTACTTTTTTAAATTTTCAATACTGTGATTCTTTTCCAACATAATGCACCACAATCCTTGGCGTGATTTATACTTTTACTTGATTGGTGTACCGCCAACAATATAACATTTAGTCAATCGAACATTACACAGTCCTCGACAAGACATGAAATCTGTTTCTAAGCAATCGCGCTCCCTTACGATATAAGTTTCCAAAATTTTGCGAATCCGTATATATCGGATCGATCTTCTATTCATTTTAATTTTAATGCCATTATGATCTCTAATAAAAGCGTATTGATTATATCATGGAAATGAATCAGTATTGCAAAGTAATCGTAAGTAGGTAAATCAGCGAAAAGAGGCAACGTGTTCCAACTTGTCAAGCGGCGGTCGACACGTGCTCTCTTATCTTAATAAACCACTAAAGTTGTTTATCAACTGATAATAATCTATATCTGTACCTATATGTATAAGCTCCAAATGTACCTTATATTTAGCCAGTTTTTTTGCACTGTACAGTGCTTTGACCACTATCTCACTTGATGTTAAGTGACGATGTTACGATAGAGTTGGATAGGTGGTCTCGAATTTTTTTTTTTTTTTGACGGGGAGAAATGCATTTACGCACTACCCTTATCTATTGTATTTGAGGGATCAAAGTCCCCCAATACAATAGATAAGGGGGCACGGAGTGACGAGTTCCGTGCCAGTGTGGGACTCACCCGGGCGTGAAGCGCCCGGAAATACCCACTAAAACCCCCCGGGGCCGTCCGCTGCATTTGGGATGGGGGCGACACGGGGTGGCTTTCGCAAGCACCGCGTCGCCCCCTGCAGCGAAAAGGTGGTCTCGAACCTGCGTCCATTGACGGAAAATCAGACCGCACAACCAACTAATGCAACAATATGTTACCAAAATATACTATATACCTATTTATGACAAATATTTATTATTATCTTATGAGTAAAAAAATAGACATTCTTTACTAAAATTTAATATGTCATCGATAGTATCATAGCACAGTTATTATTTAATAGAATGAATGGTTTTTAATCAGAATGGCGAAGGTAATCTACTTAGCAGTATCTTAATGATAAAGGAAATGATCGTCATATGACTGTTTATAAATACATAGTTATATCATTTAATAATATCATGGCAGTACGGAAATAGTACGGTAATAGTGCGGCAGTGCACACGCCAAGTCGAACAAAAGCAAAAAAAAAAAAAAAAGCGCCACGGCCGTACCATCCTTTTCTCGAAGCAGTTCAGACCATTTTCGAACCCCTATAACTTCGTTGTGGATAAAACTAGAAACCTGAATTTTACACGGTATATTTCAAATTTAATTCAATTTGAACCAATAGTTTAATTATAAGTCCAAATTTCTTAATTTTGTCACTCACTGACTAACTGACTGACCGATCATCAAAACTCTAAGGCACTTATAGTAGACATAGAAGCTTCAAATTTAAAATAAAATTAGTGTTTAGTGTATAAATCAAGGAAAAAATGTTTTGTAATTTCGGTCTAGTTTTCTAGATACACCAACTGCATAAATAATTGTAAACAATGTATAGGATTACAAAGTTACATTTGCAGTTAATGTAATGTTTTAATAAATGCTTTAAAGTCACGTTTACATTAATTGTATTCCTGCACAAAAAGAAACTCTTGCGTAACAGTACTAGTAGTCGCAATGGATTCAGAAATTCTGTATGTGAATGATCATCCTTGCCCACACTGGGTTGTCCCTATACCTGGCGATGGTTCGTGTTTATGTCATTCTTCGTCATTTTCTATGTATGGGAATATTAAGTCGTCGTATGAGATTAGTCTTGCTATAGTCGAGTATGTGAGTAACGGAAAGGAAAATAATAGGACTATCTACAAAAAGAAATTAGATCCCATCAAAAACAAAACTTGTAAAAAAAACAAATCTCGGAACTCAGTTCTTCTACCGTAAAAAGTTGCGAGATCCATGTAATACCAAGTCGGTTACTGCATTAAGTCCTTACTTAAAGGACCTTCTGTCTTAAGTTATCACGTAATTAGGTAACCTAACAACATTTTATAGTGATCATATCAATATTAAAAATCTTTTATGTTTTAAATAAAATAGATTGACTTGGCAATCGCACTAAGCAATCTTATTTCATATAATATGTATTACTTCTAAGATACATTGTGGCTTCATGCGATGTCCAAGTCAATCTATTTTATTTATAACGTAAACAGATTTTTAATATTGATATGGTCACTATAAGATGTTTTTAGGTTAGTTAATTACGTAATAACTTAAGACAGAAGGTCCCTTAAGTAGGGGCTTAATAAAGTAACTGACTTGGAGTTCCATGGATCTCACAACTGTTTATGGTAGAAGAACTGAGTTTCGAGACTAAGATTTAACAAGTTTTGTTTTTGATGACATTTCCTCTACTATCTAAGAGTATTATTTTGGTTTTTGCTCACGTAATAAGACTGTATTATCCCAATATTATAAACTGGACATTGACATGGTTGTAATATAGTGTCATTTGAGGCAACTGTGCGCAGTTTTTAGTAAATTACTCCCAGAATAAAACTCTTAGTTAATGATTTAAAAAATACCTTCATTCCAATTTTGTAATAAGCATAACTGCGAAAACAAAAACAAAACGTAAAACTTATATAATCTCATTTTAATTTTCATTTCATCCGTCTATTCAACCGAAAGACGTCCATTGCTGGACATAGGACATCCCCAAAAGATTTCCACGACGCCGGTCTTGCGCCACCCGCATCCAATTTTCATTATTTATTTACAATATTAATAATAATAAAATACCCTTTATATAACTAGTTGTGTTTGATGAATTGTTCGATATAATACCGACGCCTCCTTTCTACCATCGTACGGCTCCCCATCGGCACGGAGTCCATCCTCATATCTTGGACCCAAAATGATCCCAGACAATGCGGTTTCAAAGGAGTTTTCTCCCGCGAACGATCCGGATATGGGCACGGTGTCGGCGTCGGCAGCCTTTGTGGTCGTGGGAACCCTGTTGTGGGAGGTAAAACGTGTACCGGTTCACGGCGGCGACGAGGTGAGGTGTGGAGTATGCGGGAGATTCAATAGAAACACAACAGTATTGGAAACGCTCTGATTTATTCTGTCTCATCTATTTATACTTGTTCCCCACTTCACCACCGGGGTAAAAAAGAATAACAATTACATTATTATACAAAAAAAAAAAACTTATTACTAAAAATATATAGTAGTAGGTACCTACTTAAAATTATTATAGTATAATTATACAACAGATTTTATTATTTTTAAGTGAACTATGATTAAACATATTATTTATCTTTTACAAAGGGCTTTGTTCTATTTTTATAAATAATTTCATTTTAACTTTTCTCAAAACTTTTAAATTCGGTTCTTGTTCTTCTACAAGTACGAGCCTTTGTACAAGGTATCTAGTTTACTCCCTGTTTGATTTTTTTACTAGTAACATGTCGTTTGGATTATATTTTATTTCATTTATATTTTTTATGGTAATACTGTAATACTGTTACCTTGTTTCCTTACTTTTTAATAAGTCTTTTGCATCCCTGTTAGCTACCTGTAACCTATATTTCAATTCTAAACTATAATCATCTGGATTGTACAAAGGTTCTTTGTCAGCAGAAATCCTACTAGGCATTTCACAATATCTTCCGAAAACTAGCTCGTATGGGGCATATTTTGTACTTGAATAAATGGTAGCCATTAGCTCCAAGTTTCTGGATGATTATTGCACTGTATGCGCAAAAATGATCCTAGGTGTTTATGTGCATTTTCAAGTGAACCATTAGTTTGGTGATGGTATGCAGTAGAACTTAGTTTTTCTACATTAAATAACTTACATTCTTCTTCCATTGTCTCAGAAACGAATTGTGTTCCACGATCCGTAGCGGGTTTTGGAATCCCGAACTTGAAAATAAAATTATTCACAAAACTCTTAGCTATACTTACGGTTTCCTTATTTCTAAGAGGACATAGTTCGACAAACTTACTTAACTCACACTGTACTGTTAATTTATATTTATTATCTTCTAAGTCTATATCTAATGGAGGGACTATATCTAGAAAAAAAAATTCTAGAGCAGAACTAGCTGTAGTTGTTATAACCATAGGTTCCTTAATATACCTAGAATGTTTAAGTTTTTGACATTGTTTACACTTTCACACATAATTCTTAATATCATTTTCGATTCCTGACCAGTAGAATCAACGTTTTATGTTATTTATCATCCTGCGAATCCCAGCGTATCCACTTGTGGGTAGCAAGTGATAGTGGTTCATAATAAACTTCTTCTCTTCGTCACTATCTGTTCTTTTTACCTCTCAAAATACAAATGCGTGATCTGAATCACTTGTTTATGCTTTTTATTGCTTCTACGAGATTCTTAATAAATAATTTGTTATTTTCTCTTTTTAAAATACATATTTTACATATTTTGATCAATTTTTCCACAAAAAATTTTTTTTTAATGCAAGACATTCAGATTCGATATATTTTCTGTTTCATTTTTTTTTTTTCATTTCTTTTCCTTTCAATAAACTTAACTGCTCCATTCGGTATCTTAAGTATTTCCACAACTTTTGGATGACCAGGCCAATCGTCCGGGTCAATACTTAGGATATCGTTTATCACTGTACCATTTCCACTTTCATTCTCTTTTTCAGCCTTTTTTATTTTCCTAGCTTGCGCTCTTGTTGTTACTATTAATAACTTTTCATTCATATCTTTCAAATCTTGAGACGTTATGATTATTCACGATAATGCGTCTGCTATCACATTTTCTTTTCCACTCGCGTAATCTATTTTATAATCATATTCTTCTAGTGCTAATCGAAATTTTAAAAGTCTACTTGACGGATTCATCATCCCAAACAAGTATATTAACGGTTTATGATCTGTCATGATTGTAAAAGTACGTCCATACAGATATGTTCTGAAGTATTTGACACTTCAAACTACGGCAAGTCGTAATTTTACCTTATTTAATGTTCTACTAGTATAGGCTACAACCCTCATGTCACTTTTACAAAGTACTGCACCTATCGCTGTTCCCGGAGCTGGTCTGAAATATAAATTCATTCAAAAAAATCAGGGTATTGTAGAATGGGAAAAAAATGAATGATTTTTC
Source organism: Samia ricini (assembly GCA_014132275.2). Taxonomy (NCBI): domain Eukaryota; kingdom Metazoa; phylum Arthropoda; class Insecta; order Lepidoptera; family Saturniidae; genus Samia; species Samia ricini. The sequence goes on from AP028163.1 coordinate 18,830,548, forward strand.
AAATTGCTCAGTTCATTCATATTTGACATTTTTCCTACAAAGTTTATTCAAACAAATAGTTATATCAGCAAAATTTTTAATAAACTTTTTATAGTAGTTACACATCGCGACAAAACGTCTAACATTATCAATCACTATCACTAATAACATTATAAAATCTACTGGGACTTCTTGGATATGTTCATTTGACAAGAGAGAAATTGCGATTGCATCATCGGTAGATAATAGGTAATCAAAGTTAAGAAAACTTTAAGAGTAAAATTTAGAAATAAATAATTCTTCAAGTCATTTTAATTTTGCCTTTTTATGCTTGCATACAGGCAGAGTTTGAAGAAGTACCTACCTAGGCCAAGAGCTTTACGAAGCCGTTTATTTAACAAATACTGATAAAAACTCTTCATTTATTGAATTACCGTACCAAATCTGTTTTAATATAAACATTTCTAACGTAAGTTAAGGATTTCAGAATGTCGTATTACAACTAACTGTTTGATAGAATCGTTTGTTTTTTAGAAGAAAATGTATCCACTGTCATCATTTTCATCTATCTTTTGGAGAAATTACTTTCAACTTTAAGTTACATTAACTATTGCGAATGCAGATGCAAATGGAGAAGTCTTATTGCTTGCGGACGCTCTACAATTACATATGCGGTGAATGCGGATATTCGCAACATCCCTATATTGTGGGAAATAGAACCTCATCATGCTCGCTTTACTGTAATACAAATTAGTTAACTTGTCTGGGAAAAACGTCTTTTATGTATCTTATCAAACGACCCAAAACACCGGTATCATGGTGATCAATTGATGTGTAAAGGGAATTTAAATGACCATGGAGCACTGTTAGCAATCAGCAGTTTCTTCGCGGCCATAGATACGTACACACGTGTCCATAAATATACAATTATCTAAATAAAAAATACTGAAGTGTTCACAAACATTCTTCGATACAAAGTGAGTTTTAATGTTTTTCTTTTAAACTTTTTTATGGTATTTTACTTTTTTTGTTGTTGTTGTTTAGAATATCTCTAGCTGATGACAATATAAATAATTTATGTTTTCATAGTTATTTTGTAGTTAATTTCTATATTTTAAATTATTATAATATAACACAAATAGTAAATTAATCCAGAAAATCTCTAGCGTAATTCTAATATCGTGTTTTCTTATTAAAGTTGATGCCTGTCTGTCATTAAGTTTACATGATTAGTTTTGTAAATTATGCATATATTTTCTGGTCAAGTTTTTGTATATATTTATGTACAATAAATAGTGTACTTGTTACATTTAGGGTTATGCAGTTATAAAGATAATGGTAAAGTATAGTAAATGAAGTCAACACAGAAATATTCACCATCGTATTCTTTGTAACACTTTAACTAAGTTATTACACATAAAATAATATGATATTTATAATAGAGGTGAAATATTAGCGTTCATATTTAGTATTTGTTTAGAATATAAAAAAATAGAAATAATAAGAATATTAATATATAATACTAATTGCTTAAATTACTCCTTAAAAATGTAAATATTGTAATAAAAGCGAAATAAAAAATGAATTATTTTTGTGTATTTCGTTTTTTATCTATTATATGATTATCCTATATATAATTATGTACAAAGTTACCACTTACGGCATAATTTAATAAGCAAAAGGAATAATTAATAAGCAAAACATTTAACTGCCTCGGTGACGCAGTTGTATTACGGTGCGACAGTCGTTCAGAGGTCTCGGGTTCGATCCCCGGGTCAGGTCAAGTGGTATTGGGTTTTTCTACTCAGTATCATCCCGGAGTCTGGAATTTGTGCCCGATATGGTGACAGGCTCGCCCCCTGTCACATCTGGGACGGAACTAAGCTCGTTGAAATGTGGGTGATGTAGTTCACTATTTCACCTCTGCCTAACCCTTCGGGGATAACAGGCGTGAGCTTATGTTATGTTATGTAATATTTAATAAGATAAACTCTCAAAACTGAATTTCGTATAAAGAATGAATATGCAATATTTGAAGAGTAAATAAAAAAAAGTAAATTATTATTATACACCCACAAATACGTTGATTGAACAGGATGTTCGAAGTGATAAATATAATGAAATTGTCGAGTCACCGAGTTCTGACATACGGAAATAAACTGTGGATACCACCTAATTTATCAAGGTCGGTTTGTATACATATTGAAAATAAACAAGTCATTTATTATAATCTTTTACACGTGTTCATGAGAATGTTGATGTAAAGTGATTACATCATAATTGGCGTTACACGTCAAAAGAAGCAACGGAATAGGTTATATCAAATGATGACGGCTTAATACGCAGATTAGATCAACGATTAGCCACGATTGTCGCACAAACCCATTTCCTTGTTTTCCAGAAACCCTATCACAGTGTCAAAGGAATTTTATAATTGAGTTACACAAATATCTACATTTGAATTTGAAATTCTCATCATTGACAATGTACAATAATGCTTCGTCATTTTTGGTAAAGTTGACGCACGCAACTGAACTGGCTAAGATAGTATGATTAATGGTCGGTCGGTAGTAATATGCAATCATTACCTGCTTTACCAAATTCAACCGGTATATTATTGGTTTGATCTCAATCTTAACTTTAAAGATATTGAAACCCGCCGTAAGTGAACCACCATCCATTATGTGAATGCGATTTAGTTCGTATACCTTATAAATGCCTCGGTGGCGCAGTTGTTTTACGGTGCGACTGCCGTTCTAAGGTCTCGGGTTCGACCCCCGGGTCGGGTCAATTGGTATTGGGTTTTTCTACTCAGTATAATCCCGGAGTTTGGTATTTGTGCCGGATATGGCGACAGGCTCGCCACCTGTCACATCTGGGACGGAACTAAGCTCGGCGAAATGTGGGTGGTGTAGTTCGCTATTTCACCTCAGCCTAACCCTTCGGGGATAACAGGCGTGAGCTTATGTTATGTTATGTATAAATGCTGTCAGAAAGACATAAAAATGAACACAAAACATAAATTGATTAGGCAAGAGTGAAAAGGCTTTTACGCCAAGTGGACAAAATGTATTCAATGATTATTAGTAAAACTACTCTTGTGTGTAGCTATTATCTTTCAAACATTATACATATTTATCTGTTGTCGAGTCAAATGCAAAAAAAAAATCCATTATAATTGTAACTCCTTACTTAAATCTATAATTTACCAAAAATTAAAAAACTGACTATTTTGTTTCAGATGAATCGTCTATTGCTTGTGTTTCTGATACCAGTGTTATTTATCATTAGTATCCCACTATATTTATTCGTTCTTAAGAGTAATCCACCTATACCTAAAATGGATTTGGACGCTTGGTGGGGACCACTACAGCTTAAAGGGAAGCAAGATACCAGCATTAAACCGTTTAAAGTATCGTTTAATGAAGCTGTAAGTCATATTCCTCTATTTAGTTCAGAATAATGATTTTTTATAAAATCATCTGTCACCGCCGTTTGGTTGGGACTATTTCAGAATGTGGCTTTAATTTGCAAAACTGTGTGACATCAACAATCAGAGGCTTCGTTGTCAATGAGTCTGTAATCATAGGTTTGAATATAATTTATTTTTGTAATATTTATTATATTATTATTAATTATATATACCATCATTATATTTATTTATTAAATTCATTAAGAGAACACGAAGGTTTTCTATTAGTTTCTTCATGTCAACTGTCAGTATATTTTACGCGTGCGCTCTGCCAATGTTTGCCAATACAACGAATAAAATCCTGGCCAGCAAAGAAACTCGTTTTAAACAGCACTGCAATACTTTTCACCAGAATTTGTTGAACAGTACGCCTGTATTGGTCATAGAAATTTTCCGATCGTCTATGATCTTCGCTTGCCTCATCTAAAAGTCTGAACGGAATAATGTTATAATGTTGCCGGATCTTTTATTGTCCATCAATTTAAGTAGTGTTTTAGACGTTCATAAGCGCCTTCTTAGGGTCTAAATTGAATAAAGATGTTTTTTGATTTTGATTTTATTATATCCAATAAATTGCCCGTCGAGTGCAAATTTTAAATGTTCTTTCTTAAACGGCCTACTCAATGAATCCATTAAAACTCATGTTAGATCAGCAGAACGCACGCGTAAGATATACTGTGAGTTGACATGAATAAATAATAGAAAACCTTCGGGTTTTCCTAAATATAATTATAATATGTAAATAATAATAATAATATAATAAATATTACAAAAACAAATTATATAATACTAAAACCAATCATTACAAGTCTCGGACCGCGAGTATTGACCAATGCAATGGAAAGTATCAATGTCCTTTAAGAGCTTGTTATTTTTTTACACTGTATAGGCTCTGTGGTTTTGGGTTACTGTATAGATTTGGTTTAGGCACGTAGAGAGGATGGATGAAAGAAGATTGACGAAACAAAATTACAAGGCGAGTGTGACTGGACAAGCTGGTAAGGGTCAACCTAGATGAACATATCTCGACCAAATCGCGGACGTTCTGAATAAAAGCAAGGTCAAAAGTACCCGTAATCAAAGAGCATATATGAAAGCCCTTTTGAGAGTAAAAGAAACGAAAGACGTGTGATAATAGCAAGTGGATGGATGTAGTCTCTTGGTCTCGGATGGTAAACAAACTAAGCTTAAAGGTACTGGTCCTCAAGTGATGCTGCCAGGTCACACATATTGGTATTTGGCGACAGGCTTTATAATTTGACGGTGGTAGCTACCCAAGCGGGCATTATTAGAAAATGTCCTACCACCTTGCTATGGTTTTCTTGCGATGTTTTCCTTCATCGATAGCTCAGAGTGATTTTAGAGTTGTATAGGTGAGCTCGAACCCGCTTTCGCGGAATTCGATTACACAACCAACTGCGCTATTATAGCTTAGAAGAAGATTGTGGTCACGATCCAGCCGAGCTTAGTTCCTGATCAGTTATGAATTTATTTACAGATGATTAAAGATCTCAAAGATCGCATCAAAAGACATCGAGCTTTCACCCCACCTCTCGAAGGTACCAACTACGAGTATGGCTTCAATTCAATTGAACTGGATCGTTGGCTAAAATATTGGTCTGAAGAATACCCATTTGCTGAAAGAGAAAACTTCCTCAACCAATTTCCACAGTTTACCACTTACATCCAGGGTTTGAAAATCCATTTCATCAGAATCAAACCGGAGGTGAGCCTGGAGATTTGATTTGTATAATTGAGTTGTGAACGAGACACTTAAAACGAGTATTTTCGGAAGTCAATGTGCTTCTGATAGAGTTGTTATTGTTTTCTAGGAATATACCGTATATGTAAACTGCAATCCAAACCCTGCCTAAGTCATTTATTTCAATGACGATCAGAAGTTATCACGAGTTTATATTTATTATTAAATCATGCATTCAAATTTGAGAACATCTATCTTGATATGATCGATAATACGTTAATCTAGAAAAAGTTGTCGAACCGAATTGTAGCTACTACATAATTTTGATAGGTTTTTTGTGACAGAGTTATAAGTCGAATATCCTTCTGTTGTATCGAACAAGTTATTCTTTATTATAATTTTTATCAATGGGTAATATTTATAAATAATCTTTACACAGAAGAATACATAGTTTAGTTAAAACTTTGCGTTCAAGGTTTGCGTTCTTTTAAAATTGAGTTGAAAGTTTTACGTATTCCTTTCTTTGAAACATTACAAAAAAATAGGGCACATAAAGGTGATCACAGTAATTTAAACATATTAAACTTATTTTCCAGGTCCCACCTGGTGTGGAAATTGTTCCCATGTTGCTACTTCATGGATGGCCAGGCTCGGTCAGGGAGTTCTATGAAGCGATACCCTTTCTAACATCAGTCAGTAAGGATAGAAACTTTGCGTTGGAAATTATTGTTCCCAGTCTGCCCGGCTTCGGTTTCTCTGATGTAAGTAAATGGTACCTTCAATTTAAAAAAGTTCAAAAATAAAAAGCTTATAAAAACTAGGTGACTGCTGACAAAAGTAGAAACTCGAAAATTTGGAAAAAAAACTTTGTTTTTAATGTGCAATTATATATAAGTACTAGCTGTGCCCGCAACTTCGTCTGCGTGGAATAGTGACTTTGGGCAGCATTTTTCGGATTTTGGTTTATTCTGGATTATAATCACCGTCGTTACATCGTATAGCCACCGGGGAACAAAGCATACAGGCTGCTAGAATTATTAACACGTGATAAAGCTACACAAAGCTAACCGTGCGAAAAACAGCTAATACTTAGATCCACATCCACAACTTTTAGCGTCTGACCATAGGCTTTATTAATTGTCATCGCGAAAACTGGTCATAAGCTCACTGGAAACTGAACTCGTTTAAAACTAACCGGAAAATTGTTTTTAATGAGAGGAACCCGAGGCATAAAAACACTACCATCTGTTAAAATCTCTGCTTCTATCAGGTTTCGCAGAATCAGAAATTTAAAAGAAAAATTCACTTTTAATCAAGTATTGTTGCAAAGTTTTGGCGGTCTTAAATTTCTTAGCAGCATTATGGGTACACCGACTTTAAATTTATTTTATGAGCTGGTAGTCCAGGAGCACTGAGGGATTCTAAAAATTCTACTGGGTAATTGGTAGATTCTTCATCTTTTAAAACTCTGTTAATGGAGATATACTCTACGTTATCCTCCGAAACAAAGCTCAAAATTTCAGCATTTATTGCTGTTGCTTGGTCGTTTCGTGGACTTAAAATAGCTCTTTCGCAAAGCCATGAATTTTCGCAAGTTGGTATTTGCGTTGCGTTTCCATACACGGATGATATGAGGTCTCGCATTCACGAAACTTCGCAGCATAGGTTTGCGTTTAGAACAAATTTTGCTTGTTCCTGCAGATACACACCGTTACCGATCTCAAGTTACTATAGAGAAAATAAAGTAGCAATAGATACAACAATTTCATCTAATTTGTATCTGGTATGAATAAAACTGTAAGGCTGATATTTTTTATTATAATTTGTTATGCTAGTGCTTGGATTAACTTGGTAGAGTCTGAAATTGTACCCATCCTGACCATGGAAATATATCAAAGGATACTGCAGGGCATCATATGCTCGGTGTGTTTCATAAATACGTTGTAAGCGATCATCATGAGTGCGCTGCACGATGTCACGTCTATGACATTCCTGATTGACTAATATTCTGCAACTTCGTCTGCAACGGGGACATTGTACTTTTCACGATGTTCTTCCGCAGGACGTCGATCAGCCTTATTTATAACTTTATAATTGTTATTTTGGCCTTGTAGGATGGAATCTATTGCGGCTTTGAAACTTCTGACATACGGATTTACTTGATGTAACATATTCTCAAGTTGAAATATAAAGTTGATGTTCAGCTGAGGAAAGTTATGATGTCGTATATGGGCCTGTTCATTGTAATTTGATACAAAATAAATGTAAAGAAATTTTGGCTCATTTTGGAGAAGCAAAGATCCAATCAAGTGATAAATTGGCCCTGCACCTTAAAAGTTGGATGTGATATGTTTGACCCCAAAAGATGTCATTTGGAATACACTATTATATAAATGGATATAGTCTAAAAATGTTTACACTGAGAATGCTCACTATTTAGTAAAACAAAATTTTATAAAGGGGCTCATGATAAGTTTAAATGAGCACTTTGCCACCTGAATAGCATATTCCATATGGTTCTTTTCTCCATTTTTGAGCATTACAAAACTGACAACATACCACCATACCTACTATAGATGCGAATTCAGAGTAATGAATTCTGGGCGAATACAAATAACCTGTTTTTTCTTTGGTAATCCATGGAAGGATATCAATTTCCGCTCCAGATTTTGGGTCTTCTATCAAACTTGATAACATTTTATTGAGTATATGCCGAAGTCGATAGGCATTTAGTCGTGACTGACGTTGTTCTGTAGTTTCTTTCTTCTTCTCGATCAGCTGTTAATCGAGATTCACGATCTAAGCTACTTTCCAGCTTTCTAGACTGCAAAGTTAGTGCTTTTTGAGAGCTCAGGCGGGTTTCCCTATCAGTAAAGGTCTCAGACTCACGCGATATTGCATGAGCCTTGCGATCGGTGGACAAACGTGCTTCACGCTGTTCCCTGTTCATCCTAACTCAAGTGGCCATCATTCGAGAACGATGTGAACTCAATCGAGATTTTCGCTGAGCTGAAGTTTCTGTAATATGAAACCTGGCCTGACGTTACTGAAATGCAGTGAAGTAATGAGAACTAATCTCATCCTTATAGCATTTCTGCTGCACCGGGGGAGGTTGGATCTTTTTCGAGGCATTCTTATAAGAAATAGTAATTAGTACTAACTCAGCGTTATTTAGTGAACACATACTCATCATAAACAAAAAAATTAAATACTTACAGATTATTACACAGTTTAACTTTATTACAGTTTAATAACTATTAAGACGTAATAAACTAACCTATTAATTATCGAAAATAAAAGAAATGTCTAATAGATACATTTATGTATTAATTAATCACAAATTACTAAATTGTTTTTTAAACATAAAAATTAAGAACTTTTATAAACTTGTATTTACAGTTTAACTAATAAGACATGTTTACCTAATTTGAAAACTAATTTAAAATAAGCAAACAGTCAGTGTTATCGAATGCAACTGTTACGCCATGCGCCTCCGAAAGCGGCCCGGCTCTCGACGTGCTTTATCTATACATATATAAACAACCTGCTTGCCAGCCTAACCTGAACCCCATTTCATATGAATGATGATATATGTCTGAGGTCAACTTAAATTGGAATTTTAACACTTCCGAAACCGATCATTTTTAACTTCTATTTATTAACATATTATTATTAATATATAATCATACTTTTATATAGACCATTATGGAGTTTAGTAAAGTTTCATACAATGCATCTGAACAGAGAAAGAATTTAGATAGAATAAATGTTCAACGTGATTCTTTAAATTGGCATAACTTTTTTACTTATGTACCGATTGACATGAAACAAACACTAAATGTTAAGTGAAGCTTACTACAATATATAAGTGAAAATTTCATCTAAATCGGATAAGCCGTTTTTTGAGATTAGCGTGCACAAACGCACAGACAAACAGACAAACAGACAAAAAATTTAAGAATCATTGTTTTGGGTCCTATTTGCGTTTATAAAGGTCCTAATAATATTTTTTCTCATATATCTTCCATGTACAGACAGCGATCCGTTACATTTTTATTATATGTATAGATGAATACTTATGTCATGACGTTGTTTATGTAATTCTGTAAGCTTTTCTCATTCCCAAAATACCCCCGCTAAAGAGGTTCTCACATCTATAACACTGCTTATAATCTCTTTTGACATTAAGTGGTTATATAACTACTGGTGATGATACGTCAAACCTATAATGAAAAGTGACTCTCGTATCCCGTTCCTGAAACAGCCTGATAGATGCTTGGTGACATATTATTACCTGGCTGCTGGTAGCTGTCTATATTTCTTACTTAAATGAATTAGAAAAGCTGTTAATATATACCGTGATATAAGAACATTTGTGGAAATTTCTTAAAATATTGTTTTATTCCACAGCCTGCAGTTCGTCCTGGACTCGGAGTAGCTGAAATGGCTGTGATCTCTAGAAATTTAATGCACAGGCTAGGTTACAAACAGTACTACATCCAAGGAGGTGACTGGGGTGCCAATATATGCGATAAAATTGCAACTTTATTCCCAAAGGTACCTTAAGATTATTTCTTTCTCATTTTTAATTCTAATTAATTGACTTCATTGTTATTGAGTCGTAGTATTTCCTTCCCCACCTAATCTCTCTCTTTTAAAGTGCATACTATATAAAATTATATTAAAATTTTAATTACCATTTTTCCGATCTTACCATTTTGCTTCTAATACATTTTTTTCGATATTGAATAAAAATGTAATAGACCTTTTGTAAAAGTCAATTTTATAGGTAAATGTAATGAATTTAGTATGCAAAACATATTTACTGTTTACATATTATAAGCTTGTCGTTTGGCGTCAAATCTTAAGTGAGATTTGGCCGAAGTTAGTAAAACGTTAGGTCTAGATGAACTAGCATTCCCGTGCAGCTGCCTAAATATATCTGTATGTGCTCGTTGAAAGCGTTCAACTTAAACATAGTAAGAAATACACTTAGCTCCTTGCTGTAGTTTAATAACGATTTTTTTCTTTCACCGGAAGTTCCGAATTTGGTTCAAAGCTTTTAATATTGAAAAAAAAACGAAATTGATGCAGATTACATCGCCGTATCTAAAATACAACAGCATTCACCCTGAAATAGTAGCCCACCGATAACTCAAGCTAATTTTAGAACTGGATAAGTTGGTTCAAACCCGTGTCCATTGACGCAGAATCCGGCTGCAATATGCACTGCGCTTTCAACGCTTTAAATTAATTTTAACATGTTTATTATGATTATTTTTTTAGGAAATTCTCGGATTGCATATGAATATTGTCTTATTGGTAAACCTAAAAATGACGTTGGTTGAACTTATTGGCTCTCTGTACCCACCGTTGATAATGGATTCTGCAATAGTCGACTGGAAATATCCATTAAAAGATAAATATTCAATGTTAGTAGAGGAGTCAGGATATTTTCATTTACAGGCGACGAAACCGGACACAGTTGGTAAGATATTGTAATATTTTAAATAATCGCCAAGTATTATAATGTTTATTACATCGCTAGTGTTCTAAATTCAAAAATACTTTATTTAACTTAGGCTTGTATGAACGTCAAAATATTACCATCGATTCGGAAAACAACCCAGTTATCAAGAAGAACCGGCAATAAGCTCGATCTCTTTTTGAAGAGAAAACATATTTAGTGGCGTTGTGCAATTCTCCGCAGGGGAAAAACTTATAGATTCGCGTCACCAAACCTATGACGTCAACTATCAAAGAACATGCTTTGTTTTTTTTTTATGGAAGCTCGGTAAAGTCACTGTACAGAAAGTGTAATACAGTCCAAAAACATTGGCGACCGTCGCTGGCAGATTGCACCGGCAGTCGTCGATGACGTATGTCAAGTTAAGGGTAGCGTTTAAGTGTTGGCGCTCAGAGATAAATGTTACAATTTACACTTACGCAGGCTTTCGTATGTTTCGATTGTGAACTGTGAACTGAACTGTGATGAACTGTGAACTATGTGAAAATGTATATTATTATTGCTCTGAGCGCTAATAGATGTAAAAACCACACAAATAGTTATCTCCGTTAACAAATTATGAAATTCAAAAAAATATTTCAAAAACAGTTTGTCCAAAGTTTCGAATATTCACTTCTGTCGCCAGTTCCATGGCTGCCTAGTTTTATACTTTTAACATACATATGTATTTTTATGAAACTATACAACTCATCGTTACAAAGATTATTAGTAGATGCACAGAGAACGTTCCAGACACCAACATCGTTCACATAAATCCACACTATAATAACTTTTGCAAATTAAAACTCGCTTAACATGGTGCCTGAACCTATTGTCGCTAAATCGATAATGTGTTTTTTGAACTTTATTGTAAAACTTAATACCTAATTTAATACCTAAAACACTGTTTTAAAACACTGTTAGTTTTACTAAGTTTGAAACATGGAACTGTTAATTTATATTTATTCCTGCTCTTCTCGATTAGGTTGTTTTTCTATTTGGTTGTAGTGTTTTTGACCTTCATAACTGCCTTCTTAAGGCCTAAATTGAATAAAGGTTTTTATTTTTATTTTTGAATAAAAAATTATGCTCGTCAGTTAAGTTTTTTTTTTTGCGGAAATACAATAAGTTATTAAGAATGTATTGAGACAGGCAAAGTTAAAGTCTCTTTTTAGCAAGTAACCAAACTCGCCGGAAGTCCATTGATGATTTCATGAAACATAAACATCATATACTTACATTGTAAAAAAAAAAAGTAAATAACTGCGTATTATTATAAGTAAATAATAGTAAATAATTCGATTTGGATACACTAATCTAATTATTACATAGCATTTAATTGAAAATGTGTGTTACCAAAAAATTTATAGTAAATTATTATTTATTTTTCTACATAGTCTGACGCAGGTCACACTAGTTAGCATGTCGGAGAGGAGAAATTGATAATGAACTGTTTCATATTTGGCTATATTTATATGGACTTATGTATTCTGTTTTTTTTTTTTTATTTCAAATGAAACATGCATTGCTTCTCTTTCTAGGAATCGCCCTAAACAGATTCCCCGGCCGGACTTTTAGCCTACGTTCTTGAAAAGTTTAATACTGCGAGCCGTTTGGAGAATCACTCAAATACAGAAGAGGGGAACTTTATGTGGACCAAAGACCAATTGATTGACAATATCATGATCTACTGGAGTACGAAATCGATTGTAACTTCCATGAGACTTTACGCGGAAACTTTCAACAAAAGACATTATGGACTGAAACTAGACGAGTAAGCAATTTTTAAAATTCTTGCCCGTCACTCTGTCTGTTTGTTCCAGCTAGACTGATTTGAGCCTAATGTAAAGTAGCATGTACTTTTATTTAAGGAAAATAATTATGAGTTCGGAGTAAAACTATGACATGAAACTCTGAATAAAATCCGACTCAGTGGTCAATTTCACTGGCAAATGTTTGAATCTGTGAGAAATATCTTTGCTTTTCTGTTATTACTAAAAATCATTTAGGGCCTGTACAAAAATAGGGTCTATTTTTTTTCAACTATTATTTAATAATATGATATACGAGTTTACATAGTTTCACATATAAACTACCAATAATATGTATTATTTATAATGAAACCCATAAAATTACAGAATACCGACTCCAGTACCAACGTGGATCTTGCAAGCCAAATATGAGGTATTATATCACCCGCCGTGCATACTCAAGTTGAAATACCCTAACTTAGTGAACGACACATTGCTGCATATCGGTGGACATTTCCTACCTTTCCAACTGCCCGAGATTTTCTCCAAAGACGTCTTGAGAGCTGTCGATCAGTTCAGAAAACTAAACAAGAACGTTAGGAATGAACTGTAAATTTAATCATATTGTTGTGAAATAAAATTTTAGTTTATTTAAATGTATTTATTTTAAGTAATTTATTTCTTCCTTACATTATGTCACTTTTATGACTCGAAAACCACTAACCCCATTTACAAGATTCTTTTTTGGATAGTAGATGTATTATCTGGCCAGGTTTGAGAAGGGACATATTTTATTACTTATTTAATAAAATTAATATGAACAATAAAAAAATGCTGGCTGGTTTTATAATTCGCGCGATCAGATTCGTGTTATACCTACCAGTATCGCATAAAAAATAAACGTTTTCCGCATCTGTCTGCTTATACCTTAATGTGTCGAGTACCCATAAAAATGAAACAATAGAAAGACAATAGGAAAACAATGGAAAGCTGGCGTAAACGCCGGGAAGGAGCTCAAGAGGTTAACTTCTCCTAAACCGCGATTTCTGAAATTTGATCAGATAATAAAGACTAAAAAAAAGGAATCATGTAAATCGGTTCAATAGTTCTCGCATTATAAGCTAACAAACGACAACCAAACGTTGGTTTTTTAACGCAGTGAAAAGGTCTAACCATACTAACAACAAACCCTGAACTGTACGTGTGCATAGGTTGATATCAATTTATGATTTGTAAATAAGGGTAGCGGCCGAGGTCGCTTGGTCACGTGACTCGTTTTGAGCGACGCATTTATATTATGGATAATTTACTTTTATAGCTGCGGGTTTCCTACCCTGAGAGGACTCAACATTTTTTAATAATAAATATATAACATTACTAGCTTAGCGCTCGCGGCTCCGCCCGCGCTTCATAGGTGTGAGTGAAAAAGTGTATATAACGTTTCATTTATACTTAACCTTAAAAAACAAATGAATGAAGAAAAATGAGAGTCTTTTATTAGCGGAAAAAATGTACATAAGAGTAAATCGAAAATTAGCAAGGGTCGATAGAATCTAAAAATTAAATAGTACGAAAAATTCCGATCCCGATATGTTCAGAAGTTTTGAGGTGATGGTGCGTAAAAGGATCCCTATTTTCCTTATATATATTTTACTAAGTTTAGTTTATTTTAATAACTAATTCTTATTTAAAACCCAATTTATTAAGATATGATTTATTAAAATATACGAAAATGCGAATAAGGTTTCGTTATGAGTAACAGTCTGACATCCTAGAAAAGCTCTTGATTACGTAAGCATCGGGATGATTAAATTAAACCCGAGAATTAATAATTAATTATTGCTTACGTAATCACCAATTAGACAGTGTTATACAAATTGATTTGGTCAATAGATATACGGGTAATTTTCTCGAAATTAATGTTTATCTTATAACACAGTTTCGAGATTTTCCTTCATGGTATCGATGGTGGACAAAATAATATTTTTTTACATTAAAATTTACAGCTCGTAAAAAATAGACATAAAGTAAACCGATACATATAATAAAGAGCCAAAAATGAATTTATCACTATTTAAAAACGAACTATAAGACGATGTTTACATGTGTGTGTGTATGTGTGTGCGAGTGTATGTAATGTGTATATGTATGTTCAAACTATGTATTAAAATTAAACACTTTCGAAATTCTATAATATTTTTGATGTATTGTTTTTAACTGCTAATTTTAAAGTATTTATTTATTTTTCAAGAAAATAAAAACATAGTCCCGTAAACTTCCTTGTATTAAAAAAATTAATCCACCGTGAAACATTTGTTGGATGATGGAAAAGTTTTTCAATTAATTTCGACATCGTTAAGGATTTAATTTAACTTTCGTTATCTTTGCGTGAAGACAAATTCGTTCCGTGATGGGGGTGGCGTAAAATACGATTAAGAGCATATCCTCATTTGCAACCGTAGAAATCTACCACCCTCAGGTTGGTTATCTCATTTGGAACATCTGGAGAGCTATTTTCTTTAGATTTAACGCGTAACATCTTGGGTTAAATTCCCTCTTAACATCATTGTTATCATCAGTAGTCCAAGAAATTGTTTGGATTAATACCTGCTGCGGTAGTGGTACCGTAGAAGGTGCCATACTTAAATTCCACCATCACCACATGGATGAATGGCGATCCACAACGCTCCGTTTCGCGCAGATTTTTTTGCCTCGCACAACTATCTTTTGAAACCTACTTGCCTCGGCGGTATTTCCGGACTAATACGACTTGGGAACCTTTAAGGTCGGTAACGCACCTGCGATACTTTTGGTATAGTGGGTGTCCATGGGCGGCAGTAATCTCTTACCATCAGGTGACTCGCTTGATCGTTTGCCCCCTATTCCATAAAAAAATATAATCGGCCGTTTAACCTACATACGGCTGGACTGAGAACTTTGAGAACTCTGACTGAGACACATACATATATTATTACGCAAAAACAGTTAAAGTGACTAACTTTAATTAGAATAAATGATAGGGAAAATGTAAATAGGTCATTTATAGGATTTTTTTTTTAAGTCTTTAAACCAAATCTCTAAGATCGCTATATCTCGAGATATTGAGCTTTTGATTTGTATAGAATTTTATTGGATTTATGAGACAAATAAAAAAATATTAAAATACGCAATAGGTACAAAGTTTACGTGTATTTGATATGGACGCCTGGGGAGAGTACTTAGAGTTAATATTTTCAGGCAATTTTTTTTACATGTTTCCAAGAATATTTTTGCTTCGAGACCGAAAAAAATAGTCGTTTAAAAAAAGAACCCTAATGCATATAAAATAATATTACAAAATCTATTTAAGCAAATACATTTTGAATAATTCATTAGAGGTCACGTGCCGTCATTTGTCCTTAATATCGCATCGGAACACTTGACTTCCATCCCTAATTCCGGGGCTTAGCACCCTCGGTGTAATGTGCACCCATTATTAGTTCACACATCCTCATCAGCGTCTGGCGGGAAGATAACATTAATTTAAAAAAAAGACAATAATGGAGACTTACTGCCAATCGAAATGAAAAATTGAAACTTTAGTGTATATTAATTAATTAAATATTATTAATTATATTCTACATTTTCATATAGATAGATTGGGTAAGCAACGTACGATACATAAGTAAAATTTAATTGGTTTTTTGTTTTTACCTCGAGGATGTAAACAAATAAAACTATTTGCATGCGACTGTTATTATTATTTAATCTCAATTGGTGTTATGTTATGTTTTGATTTTTTTTTATAATTATTTATCATTTTAACTCTTTTTTTCATTATTTTTACATTAAGCCAAAAACGGGATTGACAGATTTTGATAAAATTTTGAGTAAATAAAATATAAGTTAATTAGCGATAGTGATCAATATTTTATAAATTAAAAAAAATTATATAAATTATAAAATGTCTGTATGAATTTGGTGTACAGATAGCATGCGTCGTTCGGTAAAAGAGAGGCGATAAAAAACAAAACAAAATCAGGACATCACGTATTTTGCATTAGTGAGACCGAAGTCCCCAATGCAATGGGTAAGGGGGAGCGGAGGGACGTCTCCGCACCAGTGTGGGACTCACCCGGACGTGATGCGTCCGGAAATACCCACTAAACCCCCGGGGCCGTCCGCCGCATTTGGGATAGGGACGATACGGGATAAAAGCTACGTGCGCCCCTAGCGGGGGCTATAAATAATATACGTAGGTACCTACCTACTAAAGAAATATTTCAGTAATGCCATCTATTAGTTATATGTTGAGCTTCTAATAATTTAAAGAAGTAAATTAAAAACTAAATGCAATCCTTTTTATAAATAGTAAATAAATATGTTAATAGATGGCGTTGTAACTATATTTTGTTTCTCAAGTTCGTGCAATAAATAATGTTACATGAGCATTCACTGACTTTTAGTGATAATATGGGATGCCACCGTATATACATGCAACGTATATGTGTTATACCACAAGAGTATATGTATGTGGTTTTAAATTTAATTAATCCTATAAGCCAAAGATTTTGGTGAAGGAAAACATTATGCATTATGATGCAGTGACGGTCCGGGGAGGGTCGTGAAAGGCTCATGAACCCCACCCTAGAATTGTACACGGGCAAATGACAAACCTCTTGAGAATAGTTAATTTACGAAAGTTTGAAATGAATTACTAACTTCCTTCAATAATCAAAAACCGGCATGCATTCAAAATAACTGTGAAAAATGCGTGCAACAATTATTCTTCCAAATATGACTCCTTCTAAAGTTTTTATTTGCGACCGTGTCTATCTTGATGAAACCATAGTCAGTTTTAATAACTAGTTAGCCACCACCGTCAAGTTTGAAAATCAGTCAGCAAAAATTCTAGAAATGTATTTTGGCTACATAACTTGTGTGTCATTTTCTCTGAGCTTTTTTTAATTGGAGAAACCTATTCATAAATATTTTAATAAATATCTATCCTCCTACGACAGAGAACAGCAGATGGGTTTTGTAGCACTGCATCTACTAAACGCCTAATGTAGCTTCCTCAGGAAATAATACCAAGGGCCACAGTTATTGTTTTTGCAGCGCAGTTACCTACAATAGTCCTCTTAATTACTTATCCCTACAATGGAACACTTCCCTCCGAATGGCCGAGCAAGCACCTGAGATTGCTTTGTTGGTGATAGCAGGAGGAATAAATTCTGGTTGGATGCATAACGGAAATGCGAGGCCATCGACACCACGTTTTCAGCTCTTTTGATAGAGCAAAAGAGATGCTGAACAAGCTGCTCTGGCAAACTTTAGACCCAATAGATACCATTTAGGTAATTAGGTACCATCATCCATGATACGTAATTAGAATCAGCGATAGCTAAAATTTGACGTCGTCTAGCGGGTTGCACTACGTTGATGTTCCCGACATCACACTCCAGTTCATTTAAGCTTAGTGTGTTTAATCTATACTAATAACTAAAATTGAAGTTTCTGTTTGTAATACCAAAAATATTTTTTTTTACTAAATAGATATGAATGTCTTATACCAAAAATACAATCTTTAAAATAGCTTGACGGATTTTTGACGGGACTTTTTTTGGTAGATAGCTGAAGCTACTCCGGGTAACTCAGTGTACTTTTAATTTTCAAAAACAAGTAGGGGTCCGCGTAAAAAAATTAAAAACCAATAAAAAATTGAATAATGCACAGTTTTGCGGGCAAGTGATTGAATTTATGGGAAACATTTTTACTTTACATTAATACACAAAAAAAAATTAGGGTTCCGTATAAAAAAATTAAAACGCAGTGAAGAATATATGAAACGGACGGACAGCTGCGGACACACAGTTACTTCTAATATAATGTTACTTAAGATGAGATAAAATTGCGTTTACATACAAATTATTTACAAATATTTACTTGATAAAATGCAGAATTATACATTTTCATGCGTTTGAAAACTCAACTATTAAGGTATATCGCGGTGATAAACCACTTATCTTTTGTTAAGACATTATTTATGTATTCTTTGTACATAATATATGCAGACATCCATATAATTCGTGTTGCAAATAGTAAATGTTATATAATTCTAATCATCAACCGTATCAAATGGATGTCGAGAGTTCGTTGAACCGCTGGTTTTTGTTACAGAATACTAACTTTCGGTCGTGACTCAACACCTTTATTCTGTAATCAATATTATAGCAGCTTAGACACCGTTCGCGTGAATATACAAATGTGATGAAGGCAAACAATGATGATATACAAGTAATTCATATGCACATTATCGAAGATAATTTTAAAGTTTTATTTCTTAACAAAATAAATAATTCATTCATCCGTAATAATATAATCGTTCCATATAATTTACATTCGAATAAAACTGGTTCCGTGAATAATATGTTATTTCCATATTGAAATGGAACCCATGAAACAGCCAGGATTCCAGGGGTTTCATCAGACTTGGTCTTGGCTCTCTCGGCGCAGGCTGAATTGCCTTCGACGTGAGAGTCACGGACTCAACCGTCCTCACTGTACTGCCCACCCCCTAAGTAATAATCTGTCATAACTATATAACGATAATACTTAGTAATCGAGAACAAATGCCGAATAGAACTTTTCTGTTCAAATTAGTAAATGGCATTTATGAGTTACTACTACTTCTATCAGAAATCAAAATGTACCTTTAAGAATACCGCGAACAGGTAATTATTTACTATTGAGTGAAAAATGAGACTGCACAAATCTACATTATAACGTTGCATTTAAATATAATAATAATCATTTAATAATTGATATTTTCATCAACACCGCAGTATTCTTGTTGATGAAAAGTTTAATTACTTATTTCCAAATTAGACCTTATCTGTTTTTGTCAATCTATTTGCATACGACCGTTAATAATATTATTATTTTATCAAAATTACTGTTGTAATGTTTTAAATAATTATTAATACATAAATAATTAAATGAAAAAAAAAAAACAATCATTTACAAAATTGACGTTAAAGTCATGAGTTCATACTATGCATTCGCGAGCCGGAGTGGGATCAGAAAGAGAAGGGATAAAAGAACAGAAAGAAAGAGGGAGAAAGAACTACTGTAGCACTTCCGTTATATAATTTTCTTACGGTTTTAGTCTCATATTTTTTTAGTTCGGTCGCACAGCAAAAACGCTATCTCCTCCAAGCCTGCATAAGGAATTTCAATCCAAAAAAATATCAATATAATTTTTGACAATTATGAAATAATTATTAAAATCTCAGAAAAAGCTTGATCGATATCTATGAAACTTTGTGCACGAAAAGCATGTGCATTTCGGTAACTGTTAGACTATGTAAAATAAATGAAACCTATTAAACTAAAATAAGATACGTGGACGAAGTCGCGGGCACTTGCTGGTTAAAAAATATGCAACTCTTTTTCTTTGTTCGAGCAAATCTTTATATCGACTTGATCGACCGACTTAAATTGTCTTTTGGCTGAAATGATTAAGAAGTAAATGAATACAATAATTGGTGATTATATACATTGTGTGTATAATTCAGGGGAAATACGAGGTATTATAAATACCACCGGCGGCTTTGAGAACTAAGTACCTATTTCTTGTTAACGTATCTGTCTGGGAACACGGAGGTCACTACTTACCTCTAGAGCTGCCTGAGAAGTATGCAGATGGATCCTTAATGGCATTAGTCAGAGTCTAAAATTTCGAGAAAATAATATCATGCAATAATTAATGTTAAACAAAGGAAGACACAGGACATCACCGTCGATTTTTGTCGGAAAAGTTTTATTATAAGTGTTTTTTTTTTTAATTATGATTCATTAATGTCAGTAATTTTGGTTCCAATTAAATTATTTACATATAAATTACGATTAAAATGGATTTGAAAATAATATTGTGTGGTACGTAAATTAATCGTTATTTGTTTATTTTCTTTGGCAGTTTGTACTAATTTTGACCCTAAATAATAATCTTATTGTGGTAACTTGGTACGAGCGGAATCAGAAGCGTGAAATCAAGCGGCACTATTGCGAAATATAAGACATAAAAATACCGAATATTAGTTTAAATTAGCACCATTAGGTACATCTTTTATTTAATTATCTGAAACCATCTGTGGCTAGTGTATTAGAAACATTACAAACCTAGTATTTGAATTATGAAAAAATAGACTAAACCTCTTAAAGCAATTACATCATGCAGTTTCTAGAATAACAATAATTGCAAATTATGTAATTAGTGATTACTTACATTGTGTAATACAAGCATACTCAGTTATGCGTGAATGGGGAAACGTTCTTCGACCGACAACTATTAAAGATAATAAAAACTCACGTAAAAATCAATCTAATCATTTATTTAGGCATACAATTTTCAGCGTTACACAGTTTTATCATCTATATAATTAATTCATAATATTCCAAAAACTTATACTATATAAATATAGAAGAAATAATCTATACCTTTTGTATATAAGTATTCTATTTTTATTATTGTCAATAAAGTCTATGACCACGGCAAATAGATGGCGCTAGAAGCGTAACGTTTTCCTATGTTTATACTGGCTTACTGAGCAAGGGCATTTCTATACCGAAATAAGTGAGTAGTTCTTTAATTCAGATATAATGCAAGTTTATAAAAGGGCTTAATATTTGTTTACAATCACAGTTGGCGTTAAGTGTCGATGGAAGTAACACGCTAAGCCTAAAACGGTAATTATTATTGAAAACCAGATTTTTTTTAAATTAAATCTCATCAAATATGACTGCATTTGATGGGATGTTAATTAAAGCACAATTTAAGAAGGATGACGACCGCCGATAGATTTAAATCTTTGCAAAGTCGGTTTCATCATCTCTAGCTGCAATTAACACAGTTAAAATCTATGGGTAGCTATGGACATACAATTATAAGACCCGTTGATGTTAATAAAATATGAGTACGGAACGCTAAAGTTTAAAAAGCGATACATTTATTAATATAGAATGAAATGTCAACAGGTCTCTTAAATTGAGGGGCAGGTTCATAAAACCTGTCATATTGTATAGATCAGAATGGGGGGCTAGTAAGAAGATGGATGAGAAAACGATTGTATATAGCTGATATGGATGAGAATGGATAAAATAAAGAATTAATATATTAGAGAGTTTAAAAAGTAGAGGAATGCCGAAGAAAATATGGATGGAGTGTGTAAGAAATGATATAAAAGGAGTAGATGAAGAGATGACTCCTGATACAGACGTATGGACGAAGAAACCATACTGCGCCGATCCTAAGTGAGTTTGGGAACAGGGTATAAGACTAATGATAAGAACACACGAAGGCTGGTTTTTACAAGTGTACGGTGCTCAACCTTAGGAATTACAAAAGTCTGAGTTTATTTATCTGAAGGAAAAAAATTTATAGAGCTATTAATTTTTCCAAAACTTCGCGATGCGGTGATGGGTCGGTGATAATATGATTAAATTCTACGTACAACGGCCGTAGGTCCAAATTTACTTATCCTGTTCTACAATGAGGCTGAGTCTAAAGTAAAGGGAAAAGACCTTCATGATGAAATCATAGCATGATTTACCATCCCTCATTATGTTAGTACGTACATACGGTAAGAGAAAAGGATCTTAGTATACATAGTCACTATTTATAACACACAATTAAATTTTAATATTGAGGCATTATACTGCATAGAAAATTTAATTATGTTTACATTCTATTTGGTCCTACTTAAATGTTAAAATAATAAATTCTAATATAGTAAATATACTGTTAAGTAATATACAATAAAGAAAATAAAATAAAAGATATTAGGGCCTGATTAGATCAAGTTTGAAAATCTGTCGCTATGCACCTATAGTAGTATCATCACTTGAGAGCCAGAATCTCTAGGCTTAGTGTGTTACTGACTACAAATGAAACATCATTTTGGTCAAAACACCAAGTCCCGTTAAAATTTTTGCAGATATCCACATGTAGTTTCGCTTAAGAATCAGTCACTTCAAAACTAAATGATTATTAGATCTGCCATGTTCCTCATGACGTAAATAAATGTATATATTTATTATTGTAATATTAAAACAACAATAGTAGAAAATTCTACGTAAGAATTAACAATTATAAATAGTTTTATTCTCTCGAATAAATAGTTTGTAATTAAGAATTTTCGATTGAGTTTACAATAATACGTTCATTAAATATTTAACTTTTAATATTGCGTACTATAAATACGTGAAATTTTATTGGTCAATGAACAATTCTGATCCAAAATCGAACTTTGACTTTAAAAAAAATGAATGGAGCGTAAATAAATTTCAACAGAACGAATAAAAAAATGGAACAGAATAAAAATCGTATGAGTTATTCAGTAATAATTTATATTTCGACAGTTATATAACGGTGTAATGAAACTTCATAGAAACAGTTGATACACTTTAAGTAAAAATAATTAATTAACCCATATTCTATTTTTGTGTATCTCTTTACTTGGCATTTTTTTTCCTTAATAAAATAAAGTCAGTTATTACAACAATAAATACAATAACAATAAATACAGAAACAATACATAAATACTTTTTAAAATTAAAACACATTAGTTAAATAATTAAACATAAAAAAAACATATAATTAAATTGTGTACGTAACTTTATTTTATTTATCTTTTAGCAATTTATTTATAGGTACATTTATACGTAGACAATACAGTTTCATTTATATTTCGGAATAAAACAACTCATCAAATTCCGTACAAAACTCAATCAGAAATTCAACTTTAGTAATGTAGTTATTGTCATAAATAGTTTATTAAATGAATGTTTCGTTGCATAAGTTGCTAGAGTTGATCTACTAATATTAATAGGCATTAATAGTTTTACATACACACATAATAGTTTGTACAATCTAGTCTTTTAAATGAATACTAAGCTAGTTAAAGCCTTCGCTATCTTAATAACTATGAGTGTTATTTTGTTATATTGTGAAGAAATTATACAGTTATTATTTATATATACTAGTTTCTGTCTACGGCTTTGCGTTAAATTTAGAAGTATGTAAAGAGAGAATTGAGATAAAAATAGGCCATTGTGAAGCTCCTCCCGTATTGTTGAAGAGTCACACTTTTCTAGTAGGAGGTGGTTCAAGTACTGCGTAGGCAAAGTTTTGGTCATATTTGAACCGGTTTCTCTCTCATGTCAGCATTAGTAAGCAAAACTCTTACTATTTAGAAAATTTATTAGGAAAAAAATAAAATAAGTAAAGATTTCCTAAGTAATTACTGTTCAGAATTCCCATCTCAAGTGTCATCGAAAATAAACAAAGCACAAATCCACCATTGATACCTACGTTATAGTTAAACGGACCCTACGTACATCATTTTTATGTATCTCTTATGATATACCCTACGTAAGACATGAACATTAATTATTTGGCGATACTTGGTAACAAAATATTGATTTTATTTATTAACGATTACTTGTGCATATTTCATGAAATGGAATAAGTCAGTGTCACATATAACAACGCAAAAAAAAACACTGTAAATTTCTTCACAATTTAAAAAAATTGTTACAATTATCGCGTAATTCGCAAACTAGATTCATATATTATCAAAGGCGAAAACATATAACGGCGCACGGTCTATAATTCGATTTGTACATATAGGTATCCAATTTTAAATCGATCCGTGATACAACGCCGAAGTTCTTATAAAAATATTTACTGACATTAAATAAATAGGTATTTATTGGTCTCTTTACGCAATGAACGTATTAACAAACTTTACTTTACTTAATTTATTTCCCTTTAATTATCGGCATATTTTGATTAAATTCAAACAATTATATTTTTGTAAGTTACTGTATTAATGGAACTTTTGAAGATACGTATATCTTTTTTTACAATATTGGTCAGGTATATTCTCGGATCTAGAATTTTCCCTGTGCAAGAACTTGATGTCGGCATCGTTGCTACATCGTTTGAGGGTAATGATATTAAAAATCAAATGAATTAAATAAATTTATTAGTTCAATGCGGTTAAAATACCTATAGATCGAATTGAAGTTTTTTTCTTTGGCGGATACATCATGCTTCTTTACGTGCTTGATTTATTTAAGTTACCGTGCGTCGGAATATGCATTTACAAATTTTTATACTGTAGAATATATGAGATATTACTAAATACAGGCACACATCACTACCACAGCACACGCCTAAAGGCTAAACTTTAATTTCTATTACCTACATATTACAGTACGAAATAAATATACAATTTATTATAATATTACAAAAACAAAATTCCGACTTTTCGATGACTTTGTCGTTTAATATATTAATTGTTACAATATTTACGTTTTTCTAAACACGATCAATCAAATTGATTTACGAAATAAAATATTATATATTTTGTCTGTAATAATAAATATTTGAAGTTACTTGTTGTGTAAAGGCGAGGTTTTTAAATATTACGTCGACAATATCTTTTTTTCATTCAAGTTTGGTAAAATCACTGTTCAGCTGATAGACGAATTCATGTAATCAGTTAATCAATATAGTTTGTTAAATAATAAGTTTGTTTGTAAAAAAAAAGTGAGAGTTGCATTACATCCAATGTTACAAATAAAGTTCATTTGTAGCTGTTAAAAAGATTTTTTTTTTGTTATTACTATTAAGATTACAGCAAAAAGCATCTCACATTTTTTTTTTAAATCAAATCAATTATTTAACAAACTCTTAAAATTAAAAAATATATATTTTCTATAATTTTAATTCAGCTAACCATTAAAGCGTGTATTTTTTAACTTTTATAAACTTCTTGATGAGTTTGTATTTCATCTGACGTTTTTGACATTGTTGAAAATCACGTTCAAAGATTCCGTTTACATAGTTTATACAAGTGAAGTTCATAAGAAAATGGTAAAAATCAATACTATCCGGCGTAATAAACAAAAAAAAATCACTCGTCCTTATGACATTTTAAAAATAATACCTACCTATTTTACAATTACCTATCAAGCAAGCAGATGTAACATTGGATTCTCCTTACTTAATAAATACTAAGCGTTCAAAATTAATTATTATAATTTCTAAATACAAAATATGTCATTTATAATAAATATATATTTATTTAGATAAAAAATCTAGAAAATGTGTAAATTCACAACCTATCGTTTTGTCTATAATCATTAATTATTATGTATATCCGATGATTTTTAAAATAGTTTTTTTCATTAAATATTCGGCAAATGATTTCTGCTAATAAACTGCTATTTTCAGAGTTTTAACTGTATTTTAATAAACAGCAAAATACGTACCTAGTAACTAGAAATAATATAGAGTGTTTCATTAGTAATATGTTATTCCATTTGGCACATTCTCTTCCTGATCTATGTACTTATTTTCGTCGCTTAATACTTCATTAAATTCAAATATGATGAAACTCATGCAAAATAATACAGTACATTTTTTACAATTTTTTTTGCACAGGCGTAAAGACAAAAGCTAGAAACTAAGAAGTCATCATTTCAACTAACAAAAAAATTATGGACTGAAAGAATTTATCTGAATAAATAAAATACTAAGGGTTGTTATGTCTGTCCCCTTGAAATATGATATGATAATAAATTATACATTACTTAGAAATATTATTAATTAAATATTTTCGTTACACAATACATTTATTAATTGACACAACGTTTCATTTACTTAGTTTAAATATACCAACTTAAAGAGAATAAACACTTCACAAAAAAAAATAAAAGAAGTCTTTCCGTAATATGTTTTTCAGTTTATTATATAATTCTAGTATAGATATTCCTCATTTCTATAAATCCAGAATCGAATGTCACTACATTTTAACAATAATAAATGAAACACTCTATATATAAAGGGAGCTATTTGTATAGTTACACGTTGCGGGGTTTACGCCTTCTAACCTAAATATACATCACACCTTTACATTAAAATACATTTTTTTTTTTTTTTTCAATTATTAAATTAAATATATTATAAATGCCATTTCATAATTTGGTCTTGGTGTAATAACATTATTTTATACAATTCAAAGGCGACAAATACGCCTCATCTCATTGTTTTAACGCATATTTTTTACGTACAAACGACGGCTTTAATAAAACGTTGTTTTTTTTAATATTTCTCATTAACGTTATCGATTATTAATGTAATAGCTGTGCCAGCGGCGTCGCTCATTTATAGCAATTGTTCGCCATAGTACATCTACTGAATATTTAATTATCTACGTGAATAATTAAAGGTACTAGTTGATAATATTTTTTGTCATTTTAAATCATAATTTTTGTTTACTTGATAAAATGTATACTAAACCTGACCATTTTATATATTTATGGTTTAAGAAAGAGTTATGTAAATCGGTGCAGTAGTTATTGAGATATTAACACGGTTATAGACAGACAAACATACAGAGATACCTTATCTACAATACACGAAGTAAAGATTGAAAACCGAAATGACATGATCGGCATTTCGTTTCATTACTAATTTAATTTGAGAAGAATAACTAATTATCGTTATAATTTAAAAAAAAAAAAACCATTTTAGAACTCGGATATAACACTTCAAATCAGTAATTACACACTTCAATCATAGTTCAATAACGTCTATAACTTATTCAATAATAATTTATATATCTGAACTTACATAAATATGCCTCGTGATCAGAGTAAACATATATAAAATTTAAGGTTATAAACTCAGCTTAATCCATAAGAGATTTTTGAGATTTACGTGCGATTTCCTTCATAAGCGTTTCTTTAATTACAAAGAGGTTATATTTTGGCTTCAAATAGCTGACCCCATAGAAAAGAGATCTTAACCCCTTGAGCACTAACCTGGCGTTTACGCTAGCTTTACATTGTTTTCCTATTGTTTCCTACTGTCTCATCTTTATAGGTAATCGACATATTAATAAACATTTTTATAAGCCTTGTAGTAAAATAATAGTCTAAATACATGAGAACGAATCAATATACCTATGTCAAAGATTTGAAATCTTATATCGGAAATAAATTAATATTATTATTTCATCTAATTCGAATAACGTACGGTTTATTTTAGCTATAAACGAATCTTTTAGTTTGTATGGAAGCATATGTTTTTGCAGTCTAATTATAAGTTTATACATTCTATTCATAAGCTACACAATGTATTATATAAATGTAATGATAAATAAAATAAATATTAGAAGCAATAATTTATTTATAATCGGCATGTTAAGGGCCAGTAGATAATTTTCATTACAAACTACAGTAAATTAGTTTTTAAAACAAAATCTACTTATGTAAATATAATATATGAATATTATTGTCTTATTTATTGTCATTATATAGGAAAGCTCGACAAAATATTTTATCATTAATTACTACGTATCGATTATAATTATAAATATTTTGCCTAGGATTTCAAAGAGTTTTTTTTTTGTTTTACCTATAGGTATTAATGAATCTAGGGAAATAGAGGTAAATTATGGACCACTGCAATTTAATAATATTCTATTCTTAGGAGCGTGAAAATAAATACTAAGTAAAGATATACAAAACAATTTATTTATC
Organism: Samia ricini; assembly: GCA_014132275.2. Classification (NCBI taxonomy): domain Eukaryota; kingdom Metazoa; phylum Arthropoda; class Insecta; order Lepidoptera; family Saturniidae; genus Samia; species Samia ricini. The sequence continues at coordinate 18,858,549 of AP028163.1, forward strand.
TGTTATTAATAAAATTAAAAGACACACAAGCATATTTAAATATTATTAACAGATAAACTACTGCTTGCAATTACCTTCTTCAGTGGTATTATTTTTCACGCTCTTATAAAAATTAATAAATTAACATTTTTTCTTAAATAAACCTATGATATATGGATTTGGATATGCGATTGTATTACTCTAAGCTCTAAAACAATATAATATGTAATACCACATTTATAAATGAATGACAATTTGTTCATCGTGGTTAAAAAAATTTATAGGCACAGCCAAAGTTTTTTTTTTGTGGTTTGGGTGGATTCAATCGGATTTGGTTCCTACATAATACCTACATACATTTCATAATTTAAAATACAATCGAGTATTTTGTTATATGGAAAAAAATTGATTCATAAATGAAACACAAAAAAAATCCTAAATGACAGATTTTGTAGCGGTTTCATTTACTAATTACCCAAACTTTATCTTGATATATTGGATGAAATCTCACACAAAAATATTTGTTTAAATGTAACTTCTACTCAGCTCCGTTTTTAACAATTCAAAAGAATAAGAATACGCATGTCTTTTTAATAAATATTCGAGAAAATTCGATATCCAATTTTAAACAGTTTACCTCTTAGGCGAAAGACTTTGAACGTAGTTAGGATCCATTTCATCGAGGTCCTTCCCTTTCGTTTCTGGTACGCAGCAAACAACGAAACACAGACCGCCAACACTTATAGACGCGTACAACCAAAACGCCCCGTGAAGTCCCAAAGCTTGTTGGAAGTCGACAAATGTCTTCACACCGACAAACGCGCAGAGGTAGCTAAAAGCAGTCGCCATAGCACTTCCAAACGCTCTATACTCCAATGGGAAAAGTTCACCAATCAGTAACCAGGATATCGGACTCATGCCCAGAGAGAAAGCTATGGTGAAAACCAGAACGCAGAGTAAAGGTATCCAGTCGTTCTGGCCAGCGGTTTGATGGAACATAACACTCTGGATCCTTTGATTCCTATGTACCTCTTCATAGTAAGCGTAACTTCCAAATCCAGCCAATGCCATAGACATTAATACGGAGCTAACAATGAGCAAAGGTAGTCGTCCAACTGTATCAATAAGTAATCCAGAAAGACAAGACGCAAGTAGCTGCACAAAAGAAACAGCGATAGCTGCGCCATGCGGATTCATACCACCGAAAGTCTTTCGAAATATTGGTACAGCGTAGAAAGAGAAGGCATGAGCACCGGAAAGTCTTTGAAACATCATCAACCCGCAAGTCACCATAATCGGACCCAGAAGCCTGTTCATTGTTCTGGCGTCAAGGGAACTGATTAGCTGGCTGCTAGACATTTGATTCTGTCGTTGGCTAAAGTTCTTACTCGCTAGCACGTTTGTTCTTATTGTTGCTAGCTCTTGGGCGACATCAGAATTGGGACCACGAAGCCAAAGCAAACTTTTATAAGCTTCTTCATCTTTACCAACCAGGACAAGGTAGCTCGGAGTTTCTGGAATGTAGAGAACCGTGCAGAAGAGAAGGAGGGGTGCAGCTGATATGCAAAGAGCTAGCTGCTGCCAGTCGAGGTACGCACCGATGGTGAAACTGAACAGGACTCCAAGATGTCCTACGACTTTGAGAACAGCGCTCAAACAACCTCTGATGTCTGGGACAGATATCTCGCTTACGTAGACCTGAAACATATTATTTTTTTTACACGGTATAGGCTCAGTGCTTTAACCACAATCTCACCTGGTGTTAAGTGACGATTTGGTCCAAGATGGTAAGCACACTAATCCTAGAGATACTCAAGTAATGCTGCCGAAACACATCTATTAGTTTTTGGCAACAGGTTTTCAAACTTGACGGTAGTAGCTACCCAGGCGAGCATCATTAGGAAATGCCTTTACCGAAATCTTAGGCCGATTTTAGAGTCGGATAGGTGGGGATCGAACCCGCGTAAAAGTTTTTGAGGTTATTAAAATTAGTATTAGCGAGATGGCAAAGCAGTTTAATAACACTTGATCCCGACTATCAAGATAAATCAAGAGATTCTGGCTGTCAATCATTTGCAAGTATCACTGCTACCAGAGAACACATAGTACAGATTGTCAATATTAAAAGACGCTTATTAAAGAAAATCCAACCACTATACCTCACAGAATTTACAACTACAATAGAGCTGAAGAGAAAAGGCAAAATTAACTGACCTGTGACAGCATAGTGAGTATAGAACAGCAGAAGCCTCCAAGGAATGCGGTAATGCACATCATCCTAACCGAAGTCGCCAGAACAGTGAGCAGCCAAGACAGACTGCAAGGCGCTGCTGCTAGTGAAAGCACCCGGCGTCGCCCGTGGCGCATCGCAGCACCGCCAGCCATACCGCCGAAAAGGGCGCCTGGAATTTGAAGATCACTTTTAATATTCTATTTATAGCTAATCATAATCCCTCATTATTTCCGCTAGGTGCACCGCTAGTTGACCTATGAATGTAAAATATATGTTTGGTATATATTTTATAGTCTTCGCAAATTGCTCATGCGCTGGAACCTTATCACACAACGCCCATATGACATCATCCACAACTAAAAAGTGTAGCTAATAAATACTTTATTAATCATGTTCGTTAATTTTGACATCGGTAGATTATAAAATAATTATTTATTGATTTTTAGAGCATTTTTATAGTTTATTCTTTTGAAATCGGTTTTGTTTTTTAATTAAAAAAGTTTTTATTCTACTTTTTAGTTTAAATATGTACTTTTAGGTATAGCTGTAAAGCCTACTACGAAACGAATATATGAAACACGTGTAAGTGTCCATAATATTCGAGGGTTTTTCTCAATATCCCTGAGTTCCACTGCTCAAATCCTGATCTGGTGGAATAGGGACCACATAGTGAGTTCGATTTAAAAAAAAGTTGCAAATTAGTCTACAAATGACAGAGTAATCGCGAGATAAACACAAAAAAAAAATACCGACGAATCTATAACCTCCTCCTTTTTGAAGTCGGATAAAAAATCGAATAATTTAGCTTACTAATTGTTATTATAAATATGATATAATGATGTATACAATTAATTTATAGATATATACTAACGATACTAAATGTCTAAGTACTAACTTCAATGACACTAGATTACGTCAACAGACGCATTAAAAATTTAAGAGATAAATAAAATATGTAGTAGGTACATTAAATATGGTTTTTATAAAATAGTATAAAATGTCTGAGATGTCACATAAGTCACGTTTCTTAAAGTATATAATTATGTGTTTGTTTTTTTTCGCTTATGTAACTTAATGATGAATCATAAACGTATAATTTATTATTCGTAAAAAATTATTAGAAATATGCTGTAGCCATGTTCATATAAAAACTACTTCAACAAAAAGCGTGCGTCGGCCGGGAATCGAACCCGGATCAACTGCTTGGAAGGCAACTATGCTGACCATTACACCACCGACGCACTTACTGAAACTTGTGAATTTAAGAAGTAGGTTTAGAAATACATTTAAAAACACATTTTTATGTACAAAATTCACAATTTATTTTTCACTAAAATCCTATCTCGTAGAATTAGAGAGTTGATTGACAATTTATGTTAGGTGTTCTAAGACACCGTGGCAATTTGTACTGTAGTAGGTACTTCTATCTTAGCTTAATGCAAAAGTGCCGGTCTGACTGAGGGGAAGTAGGGCTTAAGCAACCTCCGTATTATTGAATTACTATTTTTTTTAATTCCAAAAACTGATGTGTTTGATATTTTGAATTGTTCATATCTTTTAATTCAATATTTTAAAATTTATATTAAATATACAGGTGTCTAGTTACTTTTAAACTAAGGTTATGTTCAAGTCAGGGTCACCACTTGTTCCTGAGCGAGTTATTAAATTAAGTCCGTTAGAATTGACAACAATTTATCTCGGAATGCACTGAGTACAGTATTATACTGAAGATTTAATTCAAATGACATTATTATACATGGGCGTCATTCATAGAGTATGGTAATAATAGATTACATATACCGTAAATACTCTAAAGTTAGTGTCTACGGCACAGTTACAATAGCAGCCGCCTAGGAGGTGTTCCGATTCCCAAATGGGGAATCTTCTGTACCCACCAACAGCGTGATGCAGTAAAACTTTCATTTATATACATAGCGCACTTCACACAGCACACACTACACGCAGATATGGGTTCTATAAGGGACATCTAGATCCGTAGCTTGTACTGATTGGTTTTAGTTCAATTCATATTTTTAATATTTATTAGACTATTATTATTTATATATTATAACTTTATTATATTTATTTATTATATACATTAGGAAAACCCGAAGGTTTTCTATTAGTTTTATTCATGTCATCTGTCAGTCTATCTTACCCGTGCATTCTGCTAATGTAACATGAGTTTTTATTGGATACATTGAGGAGACCGTTTTAGAAAGAACATTTAAAATTTGAATATTTGGAACGCCGAGAAACAATAGAATTCGGATTCATGAAGATAACAGAATTGAGAGTGAGAGGACGTAAATAAAGATAAAATCGGCCTCTCTACCATTTTTTTTTAAATTACACTATAAAGTAATGTGATGAGACAAACTGTGCGTGATGAAGAATACGCGACACTCGACGTACAATTTATTAAATATAGTAAATTGATGGACACTACAAGATCCGGCAACTCTATACATTATACCGTGCAGATATTTGGATGAGGCGAGCGAAGGTCTTAGACGATCGGATAATTTCTATGACCGATACGGGCGTACTGTACTGACAACAAATTCTGATAAAAATAAGTATATGGGACGAGTTTCTTTGTAATTTTCGAGTTTATTATTTTTATATTAATGGTATGTATATTTTATGTGTTTTTTTTTTTTTATTTTATTATTGTTTGTTTAAATTGTCCTCGCGACAAGCTTCCTTTGAATTAAGGCAAATTCCGCGCAATTTACGTCTAAGATAGCAGCTATCAATACCCTTTCGGTCAACAGCATTTAGTCAATAAAAAAACCACTTACCCAGGAAGGATAGTGAAGCTAACCAACTGGCCTGCTGGTCGGTCAGATGGAAGTCTCTTCTAGTTGCGTTAGATCCGGAACCCTGTAGCGAGGCTATAGCCGGCGAACTATAGCCTTTACCGAGACCAGCCGAAAATGGAGCTAAGGACACAGCCAGAGCAGCTAAAACCTGTCGAAAGGTACACCATATTACGCCTACTAAGACTAGGTAGCACATAAATAAAAAAAAAAGATTTATTGACACATTTTACAAACAAATAAAATGAACAATTAGGTAACAGAAAAAACAATAATAGTTTAAAAAAAAAAGATGGTAATGAGAGTTGATGTTATTTTTGCAACTGTGCAGCTGAGTTGAGCTAATATTTACAGGTCGTAAAACACAATATAAATGTTCGCGCTCAATTACTCTTGGAGCTTTATATTATGTCAATAAATATATATACAATTATAGTTAATAACTGTATATAGTAACAGAAAAAAATATATTTACAAGCAAATTAAGGATTTTAAACATGAAAAAAAACAGTATAGAATCCAGTCGTCAAGAAATTTTTTAAATATTTAAAAAATTACGTCTTGTAAGTTTATTTTTATTTGTCTGATTTAATATTTTTTGAAAACTTTTTAAACGTAAATTTTAGCAGAAAATCTCGTTTGAAATTTTTGTCACTATATATTTGAACACTCCTGTATAACTTATGTTTAGTTATTATTTCAGTATATTTTGAGTTTTTTTTTCTAGTATGGGTATTGTAAATGTTTTCACTAAGCCTCAAGGTTTAGATCGAAGTCTCACCTGTGACAACACGGTAAACACATTAAGCATAGAGGTACTGGCTCTCAAGTAATACTGCATAACTCATTGGTGTTTGGTGATTTTTTTTCAAATTTGAAGGGGTGTTATTAGAAAATACAACCATGATATAGTTTTTCCTTACGATGCTTCCTACACCGTAAATCCAGGATCATTATAGATTCGGATAAGTGGCTTCGAACCTGCGTTCATCGACGCGTAACGTGAACAAGCTACCAACTCTGCCATCATCGCTTTAAATCAATGCAAGGAATGCCACGAGAAAATGTTAGTACATTGATAATGAACTGAACAATTATGAAGCACTGTTATATGCTATATGAAAAAGGCCTAATTTAGATTTATTAAATACTACCTGTGTGTCCGTGGCTCCGCCCGCGTTTCACATATTCTTCATTGCGTAATATACGCAATTTTTTAAAATAATCATTTAAAAATAATGTTTTGATGGGGTTACTCATAGAATCGTATTGTTTTCAGTTTCATGAGTTTTCTTTTTACACGGAACCCTAATTATTTAATTATTACCAAAGTTACGCGAAGTAACTTCAGCTATCTACCAAAAAAAAGTCCCGTGAAAATAGGTCCAGCAGTTCTGGAGATTCGCCGGAACAAACAGACAGACAGACCCTACATGTGGTATACACCACATGGTATTAGTAAAAAGTTGGTTATTCTGATATTACAAACAAACACTTCAATTTAGTTATTTGTATATTATAACTTATTAAAAAAAAAACGTTATCGATTTCTGTTTACATTCATCGAAGATGTTTGTCTGGTTTGAACAAATGTATGTAAAATTGAACGTTACTCAATGTATTCTTCGTCACGTAGAAACGTGCCAACACACCAGCGTTTGAACAAAACTCGTTTTGCGATAGCATTTAGTGATAGCAAATACGATATTAATGTGTATTCGAAAGCCGAGGATAAATTATCCTATCAATATTTATGTTAAGACTTACAAAATAATAACATTTGCTTACATTTTATAAATTGTGACTTTCTGTCTGTTAATGTGTTAGTTAACTTATAATTTATGAATCAGTGAAGTAATGTTATATTATCTGGCAACATTTGAGTACATGTTTTGTTAGATTAATCATAGACTATCACATGAAAAATGTTACGGGTATAGTAGAGAAAGGAATCGTCAAAAAAATCTACACCAGTATATTATTCCCTTGGGATAAAGGATTCAATTTAACGCCACTTGTTTTAACAAAAAACTCCATGAGATGTCGAAGTTACTTGATTAGTTTGTCTTATTATGCGAACAATGATACACTCTATATAGCATCCTACTCACTCCAATTAATATAAATAATACATCATTATTAAATACTAAACAGGATGTTTCTACGATACTATAATTAAAAGGAATGTCGGCTATGTACGTTCTTTTTTTGGTTTGTTATTTTATTGTCTAGCACATATTTTCCATGAGCCTTATTATTTATATTAATTAATAAATTGTAAGAGAAACAGCGAAGTAGCTTCTCATAGTTTTCTTAAAAAAAAATGAAATGATAATTTTAAAAAATCGTATATAGAAATTCAAACATTATAATGAGATTGATTGTTCAAACATAAACTAAATATTTGCCGTACTTAGAACAGAGATCGAGATCTCATTAGCAAGGTTTAACGATTCACGAGCGGGTACGGATTATTGGCTCGTGGCCCTTTTAAATAAATCCCATCGGGCCGTGGCCTATTTATTATTCAAATACGGTCGAGTCTGGTTATAGCGAAATTCCAGAGACCGGTAAAAGTTTAATGTTTTAAACAGACTGACGCATAAAGCGACTTATTTTTATTTACATACGTTTTCAATCCTGAAAAAAGAACAAGGGAGATTATTGCGGAGCAATAAAAAGAAAGAAAGAAAGAAAAGACATTTACCATATTTACAAGGAAAACCTACAATTATGTAAACAACAAAAAAAAACCTGGTAATACGGTAACATGGATTTAGTTATGTATTATTTATATTGGTTACCTGAATGGCACACGAATAGAAAATCTGCAAACAACTTAAATAATTGTTTAAAATAAATCATTGCTAATGAATATTACTTTCCGACTTGACAAAAACGTTATCAATAAACTATTGTACACTGGCTAAAAACGCAAATAGGTGAATACCGAAACACACTGTGATATCTTACATCCTTTTCCCCCAAAACTAGGCTTATCTCTTTTTACCCTTAAGTTTCACACGGCCGCAGTGCGACATTTGGCGCGTGTTTTTAAAAATCTGAATCACAAATTTTAATTTACATCAGTGACTATGTCATTCTAAATGAATTGAATAACCAGCTTTATATTTCTAACTAGCAATATTACAAATGTGAATATGGGTTCGTTTGTTACACTTTTTCGTCTTGATTAATTAAGACTTGAACTGTTGGATACATGTTATAAGGGTACCTAACTATCTTTCATTCCTCAATCAATTGACAAAATTTGCAAGCAAAAGTTTAATAAAATAATAAGTGATCCCTGTATGATTACAATATTCGGATGAAATATTTATTGATCGAAAGAGGCGTTCTTCGGCTCTGCTGAGGGTACTCTAAGGTCAATTATGTATAATATGAGCAAACTTTCGGTTATTTTTGTAAATCTCCGCCTTCTCATCTATGGTAATCAAGGCATAATTCTCCTCTACATTGTTGCTTATGTTATATTTGTATAGCCCCTTCCGCCATTTTAAAGATTTTCTTTACACGATACTCAGTGCTTTGACAACGAACTCACCTGATGTTAAGTGACGATGTGGTCTAGGGTGGTAATCCACACTGAGCCTAGATCTATTAGTTCTCAAGCGATGCTGCGCGTACAAATCTGTTGGTATTTGGCGACAGTTTTCTAATTTTAGGACGGTAGCTACCCAGGCGGGCATTATTAGAAAATGCCCTGCCACCATGCTATAGCTTCCTCACAATTTTTTCCTTCAAGGAAGCTCAAGCTCAAGCTCAGGCTGATTTTAGAAATGGATAAGTGGGTTTAAACCCACGTCTATTGACGCGAAATCTGACCGCACTACTAACTAACCCATCATCGCATCGCAATATTAGATAAATAATAATAGAGACAGTTCATATAAGATACAACCGCTGGCAAGTTCCGATGGAATTGGATAAAAAGTTCCTATCCATGTTTTTGCTCGTTAATAAACTAGCCATCTGTCAATGTTTACCCCCAAACAAACCAGCTAAATGATCCCTGTGTTACTAAATATCCTCTCTGGCTTCGGCAGAATATTAATTGCTTATACCAAATTGTTTGGCGTATATCAAATATTGAAGCGATTTTGTTTTGTTTAGCAATAGAGGATATATACGAACGTTATTATTTGAGAATCGCATTAATTCAACAATTTCATGGCGTAGTCTTTGATGCTAGATTTAACTCAATTAATTATATAATTTAAAATTATCAATTCTTCTAAATCCAAGATACTTTCTCTGACTAGATTGTAGCATATATTACCTTATATTAATATATGTTATTGTATTTTACAGTACTGATGAAGGAAAATAAAAAAAAAAAATCACTATTGTCTTGTAAGTTATTTACTTGTTGCATTCCATAACTAAATTAACTCAAAACGTGTCTTGATACTAATATATTTTATTTCCGAAGCTTCGGTTGTGTTATACCAACCGCGATCACATTGGTCACAAAAGGTAATCCTACTAAAAATTATGTTATAATCTATTTATGTGCCATCGTATTAATTATAATACATCATGGAATAATTTAAAATTCTTAGGCAGTGTGTATAAATAGCTAGTTAAATAGTAGAGGAAAATACATCGCCAGGACTAACAGGACCATAGAACACTTCTATACAGCTCGATCGAGAACATCTAGTTCCAAATCGCCATCGGATCATGATTTATCAGAAATTGCTGCTGTTAATTTATGCTACATTTTATTAACAAACCAGCAAGTACAGTGCAAACATTTGCCCGAATATTACAGAAATGTAAACATCAGAAGTGTTATAATAAATAAATATAAAATTATTTCCAAAAAAAAATGATAACCCGTAACTTGGACCCAACGTTTAGCCAATCAGCGAAATTAACTCAAACCGGGTGATCGGTCATGTAATGTCATACGCTTAGCTTATGATGATACAGCATTAAAGCGATTACTCAGAATAAATATATTATATCTGCAAGAATAAATACACACCTTAACTAGACGTGCAACCGCGGCTGCGCCCGCGTTTCTTTTATTCACTGTGTAATATAGTATTTTTTTAACATAACCCTAATTATTTTCGAAAAATTAAAGTCGTCTAAGTTACATGGAGTAACTTCACCTATCTGCCAAAAAAAATCGGTCTAGCCGTTCTGGATATTAACCGGAACAAACAGACAGACATTTTTTTTAAATTATGTACTTATGTTCGTACGTATGAGGTTATACTTCTTTTCACGTAATAATAAAACAACCCTAACGCGCCAAAAACTAAAACGTTGAGAGCTAATTTCAGGGTGTTGGTTTTTCGTGACGGTGTGCGTGCATCGTAAAAATTTACTCTCATTTTTTCCTAACGCGCTAAAAGAAAGTACCTATAACTTAAAATAATGTATTTTTGGTATAGTTATCGTTTACACATTAATATGTGTTTAGTTAAAAAATACAATATTACAAACAGACACTTCAATTTTATTTATTAGTATAAATAAACAAAAGGAGCCATCATTGTTGGTAACACTGAGTAAATGTGATGTTTTATGAATTTCTGGAGGAATATTAGCTTTTGCTTTTTAATTAATGTTTTTTTATTATTCGAACTTTGCAAAATGACTATCTATACGTCATCTGATAATGATAAAAGTCTATTGACAGTCTAGTATGCATCTAGAACTAGAATCTAAAGTTATATAGATTGCTTGTTGTCCACAAGTGAAGTTTACATAATGACATGGTGCGTGAATTCTGCTATGTCATTAAATCTGTCTGGAAAGTTCAATCAAAAGACCATCATTTTGTTGCAAACCCATTTATAGACAAGGGATATTAAAAAACAAAGTTGGGACTAAAGAATTTTTTATTCATGGCCGTAATAAATTTAACAAGCAACAAAAACGCAACGTTTTAAATTTTAACGTTGACAATATTCTCTCTCTGGGCTCGTGGTTTTATCGGATGAGTTGATCAGGTAAATAGTTCTAGGGTAAGACGCGCGTCTTTACTGTCAAAATTTTTGTCATAGCGATTTTCCAAGTATAAATTAACTTCAGTATTTAACTATATATTATGTAATTTTGTTGGAATATTATGTGATATAATTTAGTTATAGTCCAGTCCACAAGTGAATTAAATTTAAAATAACAAACAGCGTGAAATTTGATTTGTCCCGTTGAAATTGTTGCAAATGTAGGCCGCCATTTTGTTACAACGTTCATGAATAGTATTCCTAATGTTAAACTTGGCTGTATGGTACCTTTGCCTTAAAAATCGATGATGGCTTAGTTGATAGTGCGGTCAGATTTCGCGTCAACAAACGGAGTTTCCAATTCACCTATACAACTCTAAAATCAACCTGAGCTTTCGGTGAAGGAAAAGATCGCGAGACAACCACAGCATTTAAAATAATACCCGCCTGGGTAGCTACCACCCTCAAGTTTGAAAAACCTGACGCCAAATATGAATAGGTGTGTTCCGGCAGCATCACTTGAGGACCAGTACCTAGGTTTAGTGTGTTTACCATCCTGGACCACATCGTCACATAAAATCAGGTGAGATCGTGGTCAAAGTACCGAGCCTATATCGTGTAAACAAAATATTTTGAAGTACAAGCTTGTAACAACACCCTAACAATCCCACTAGAATATTACATGAAAATTTTCGTTGCACCTCAGAATAAACGTTTCGTGCACAATAAACAAACTATATTACATAAAATCACACAATATAGGGGTCCAGTAACACAAATTATTAAAGATAACAATTTAGACCAATACAAGATAGACTGAGGTGCCGCCGAAATGTCAAGACGAATTTCAATTATGACTACTTACAAAAGTCCATTGGACAAATGAACATTTAAAAAACTCTTTCTTTAGATCTATCTAGCAGAACTACAATTAGACCAAATATGAGCGATTTCAGAACATCGCTTTTTTTCGCTGTCCGTCCATTTCACGTATTTATATCACAGTATATTGTACCACAATTTTAAGAAACTATTAAACATAACTCTACAGCAACCGTAGTCGATCCTTGCAAGGTTTCCACCACTTTCACGCATACGCAAAAACAATACCTATGCGCTAGCTAGATTTATAAAAAAAAATAGGCTAAAGAAAGAAGCCCGTTAAATATGAAATGGTATATCGTTGACACGTATTGAAGCGGTAAAAATCTTGTTAAACAATATTACAGTGTTTGTTATACAATAATACAAGCTTTGCCCGCGGATACATTTATATATAATCTATACTAATAATTAAAATTGAAGTGTATGTTTGTAATAGCAAAATATTTTTTTTTACTAAATACATATGAAGTTATATACGACACCTATACCAAAAATACAATTTTTAAAATTTTTGTCAGTCTTTTCTGTATGTTCCGTTTAATCTACGGGACAGCTGGACCATTTTTGATAGGACCTTTTGACTAATAAATGAGGAATAACAAAATGACTCCAAGAACTGCTGAAAACAATCAAATAATGGAAGTTAAAAAAAAACTACGTCATTGCTTCCGTATGAAAAAAGTTTCAATCTATTTCTGCCGACATGGAGGTAAAAATTCATTCAATTCAAAATGGCCACGCGTTAAAAGAGAGATTTTATTATTTTCTGTTTATTTCACATACTTTTCACAAGGCCCTGTTAAATAAAAAGAAACAAAGTACAGTTCACTAACAAAATCAATTAATTAAATCAATAGGTGATGTTTATTTTTAATTTATCGAATTGTTATATTACACTCAACAGTCTGTTAGGAGTCTCTTTGAATGATTATTAAAAAAACCACAGATTGGCGTCTTCATAAAGTATTTAACTGTTGTTTTGAATATTTTAGAAATCACACGCGCAATGTTTAGTCGATAAAGTTTCTTTTTTTTCTGACATATTGATTTTTGTCTTTACTGTCGAGTTTGATAAAATACTTACATTGAAATAAAAAAAGATTTTGTGAGCACTTCTTCCGGTCGATATAAGGCAGTGCATATCTATATTTTTCTTTGCCATATCTTTTATCGGACATTTTAGACTACTTTATAGCAAACAGGAATAAATCAGATTAAAATATAAGTTTAGTCAAATTTATAAAAGAAAAATTTTATTTGGCTGTTTGCAGTCGTTTAATATTGCATCAAAGGACGTTTGTTCAATAAGTTTGAATCTAGACCGAGGGAGACAACGCAACGCTTTTTTTAAGATAAAATAGGAAATGAGAAGTTTATAACTTCAATTTATAGCTTCAAAGATTAACAGTTATGTTTACAGGTCTACATAACATATAGAATATTTATTAATTTAAGAGCTAGCAATAGCCGTACAAAAATATTCAACAACTAGCTGTGTGCCCGCGGCTGCGCCCGCGTTTTATGTATTCTTCACTGAGTTTTATTTTTTTTTATAAGTAACTCTAATTATTATCCTTAAAATTTTTTAGTACTAATATAAAGAAAAAATATTTCTCATAAATTATAGCACTTGCCCGTAAAACTGTGCATTGAATCGGATTTTACTCCAATTTTATTTTTTTTTACGCGGAACCCTATTTATTTTCAAAAATTAAAAGTACCCTAATTTACCTGGAATAACTTCGGCTATCTACCAAAAATTCGTTTCAACCGTCCCGAAGATTACCCATTACAAATAGACAGACAGACAGGTATAGGTATCGGATATGCATTTATTTCTATTTAGTAAAAGAAAATTAATTATGACAGTACAAACAGACACTTCAATTTATTAGTATAGATAGGTAGAACAAATATAGTTTTTAGCACAAATGTATAGTTAATTATAAACATCCAGAGCATACTAATTGAAGTGATGATGGCGCAGTTGGTAGTGCGGTCAGATACGGCTTAAATGGACGCAAGTTTGAAACTAGTCATCCAACTCTTCAATCAGCTGGTGAAGAAAAATATCGTGAAAAACTAGTACCATCGTCATTTTCCAATAATAACTGCATGGATATCTACAAACCTCAAGTTTAAAAACCTGTCACCATATAACAATACGTTTTTTTTTTTTTTTTCGGCAGAATCACTTGAGAGCCAATACCTCTAGGCTTAGTGTGTTTACCATCCTGGACCAAATAATCAATTAACATCAGGTGAGATTGTGATGAAAGCGCGGAGCCTATACAGTGTGAAAAAAATATGATTAAATTAATTGTATTCAATATTGTTTCTAATATATAAAGCGATCTCACCTGCGGTAAATGCCTCGTCCTGCGTGGCGGTTGGTTCGCCTTCGCGATAGTCGACGATAAGCACTTCCCGTTAGGAACATTCCCCGGCGCAGCACACTTAATCTCTTCCTTTACCTCAATATTAGTAGGCTTCGATATCGGTATGTTGTGTTTCTCAAAGTAACCGTTCTGTATCATTTGATCCAATGAGACCTCCAATTCTCTCACCGCGACAACCTTTCGTCCTACGATCGGATCGTCGACGACCATTTTTCGGTTACAACCAGAAACTTCCGAGAATTTCACGTTCTTTTTAATCTCTTCGGGTTTTTTTTTTTCGTTCGCGGCCGACTGTGTTCTGGTGGATCCGTCGTCCAATATCGAGCACTCCTTTCTGATAGGCGAAGCGGTTTACAAACCGCAACGTTCTTCGGTTTCGAGTTTCTTATTTCGCTGACGACATTCTTTGTTTCGATTTTCGAACTCTCACGTCTAGAAAGTCTTTCGTTGTCGATTCTAAAATCGTAGTGGTCCTTTTTGTACCGATTATTTTCATAGTTGTAATAGTTACGTGGAAGTGAATTGTACTTTACGTCATAAGATGAAGGTAAGTTTAGATATTCGGGTCGTATTGGCCTGAATAAGGAGAGGCGGCCTTGGGCCTCGTCGAAATCGGAGTAAATGTCTTCATAAACGTAACCGTTTTTGCGTCTGGAGCGATCGGGCCTTTCGTACCTTGTCTCGCATCGATATCTTCCTTGTCTGTCATAAGGGTCATATCTGCGGCAGTAGTCGTAGTACTCCGGCCTTCTGTCGTGTAGCAATCTCTCCCGGGAGCCTGCCATGGTCCATTTATTAAATTACTTCATCTGAAATGATAAATTAAGGTTTAATGATCGCATCCTGCTAGTGTTTTTGTTGTTAATCTACACAAATGTCGTGTAGGAAAGTTAAATTTAGATATTCTATAATTATGTATTATAATAAATCCATATTAGAGTGAACAAATAGTATAGGCATTTGGGATTAATTTTAAAACTTCGAAAAGCTACCGACCCTTGAAAAATAACTCTGTACTTTCTTCTTTATAGAGAAAATTTGTAAATTATCCATGTTCGAATGTGTATTCTAGGAAACTTACTGAAACGATTTAAATGCAGTTTTTAAATTTATATGTAAGTATAAATTGTTAGGATTTAGGATTAACACTTTTTCATAACGATGCCTTACTACTCAAGTAATTGTTCAGTATCGTCTGATTTAGTTGATAGCCGCTACTATATGTAAAAAAAAACCAATAAAAGTATCAAAAGTAAAACGATCAGTATAAGAATAATTGGGTGAGCAAAAAAACTTTTCTATATCTACTTTCCAAATTTACCAATTACTATGTTACGGGCTGGCATTATTCAATTATTACAATGAAGGCAGCAGGCTGCCAATAAAATTAATATCATGCATGAGATTCAATTACAGTGGAAGCTGGCTCCACGTTCCCTTTACATAGCGAAATGGTACAAGCATTGCATTAGTCGATATGAATATATTATCATAGCATACACAATAGTCGATTACGTATTCTGATAAAATTACATTTTTTTCACATGTTCATCATTTTTAGGGGTACTTTTCTAAAAACACAAAATACATTTTGTTTCCATATCATTATGAAACATTTTTAAATGTATTTAAAAGATCTCAATACAACATTTGATACCATAATTGGTGGTGAACGTTCTCCAAAGTCCATTATTTGAAAAAACCATTGTTTAGCAGTAGGCTTCTTATCTATACTAATAAATAAAATTAAAGTATCTGTTTGTAATATCAAAATAACATTTTATTACTAAATACGTAGGAATTTAAATACTATTTTAAATTTTGTATGTCTGTTGGTTCCGGCTAATCTCCGTACTGGCAACAGCGATTTTAACGGGATTTTTATCTGGCAGATAGCCGAAGTTAAGTAGCATAACTTGGTTACTTAATTTTTGGAAAATAATTAGGTTTCGGCAAAAAAAATAAAGTTCATAAAATATTTGAACAAATTCCGATTAAATGGTCAGCTTTAATACCAAGTGTTTAAGTTTGTGAGAATTTCGATAATAATCGATGAATTCTTAATCTTAATTAGTAAAAAAAATAGGGAAGTAGCAAAAAAATTCAACCCATAAAATTCCGATTCAATGGTCAGTTTCACTTCACTGGCAAATGTTTGAATTTGTGAGAAATATCTTTGCTATATGCCGTGTGGTGCCGGTTAAGAATAGTACCACCCAATATTTTCCCGTGGGTGTCGTAAGAGGCTACTAAGAGATATGAACCAGGGGGTGGGCAGCAGCATCCTCTGGGTACCAAAAACACTTTACTGGGATCGCCAACCCGCCTGCCAAGAGCGTGGCGATTAGGCAATCCCCCCTTAATGATAGAGACCTATGTCCAATAGTAGACGACTTATGGTTGAATGAATGAATCTTAGCTTTCTGTTACTACCAAAATAATTTTAGGCCTGAATAAAAAATACGGTCTATTTATTATATTTCAATGATTATTTGAAAACAATGTTACGGAGCTGATAGCAGAATAAAAAAAAATACATGGACAGAGCTGCGGGCACACAACTAGTCAATAAATAAATACTCATATACGTAACAGTGCCTTTTATCCTCTGTTTTTTAACCTTTTTTTGTGTAGTAGCTAAAGACGGTTGTTAGCGTTATTAATATTTTATGATTTTTTGAAAACAGCATATAGTTAATTTATGCCTATGGTCGATTAATACACGAACACTTGATGATTTAAATCTATGGTCATTTATTTATCGATGAAAAAATTACCTTCCCATCACTAACTGTACTTTAGTAATTTTTGACGCAATGCGGTATCTCTTGCCAATATCAATAAAGCGTATCTTAACATAGAATCTTGCCGTTTTGAATCATTTAACTTTGATGACAGATAATATTTTATACATTTTCAAGACGGTGTGAATAACAAACTAATTAGGTGTATATATTGTGAGAAGTTCATAACGATGAGACAATTTCTGAAGTTTAGAAAGATTTCTCATATAGTTTTTTTGATGAGGGTTTTTTTTTTACATGGTATAGGCTCAGTGCTTTGACCACAATTTCACCTGATGTTAAGTGAAGATGTGGTCCAGGATGGTAAACACACTAGTGGTACGGGTTCTCAAGTGATACTGCCGGAAACAATTATTGGTATTTAGCGAAAGGTTTTCAAACATGAGGGTGGTAGCTATCCAAGCGGGCATGCCCTACCACCATGCTATGGCTTCCTCACGATGTTTTCCTTCATCGAAAGCTTAGGCAGATTTTATAGTCGATACGGGGATCGAACCAGCTTCGATTGACGCGGAATCCTGCCGCACTACCCATTGCGCCATCATCGCTTCAATCTAGCAAATGTTTTCTATTATTTACAATTTTCCCTTTTTTTAAATGATGTAAGTAACTATGTAGTAAAAAATGGTTAACTGGATCTCAAGCCAAGGTATTGGAACACACCTATAGATGCCTAGCTACACATTTTCATAGTTGAGTAAGCTAGCTAGACCAGTGTATTTTTTTTAATAGTCCCTAAGCACCTCAGACGTAACTTTGTATAACTTATTTTTTTAGTAATCTGTTAATTAAAATTTTACGACCCCCAGTAATCTTTATCGTTCTCTCTTTTCTCTTTTTTTTACAAAATCATACTTCTATATCTTATCACCAATACAACTCCGCTATAACTTACATTTCATTTCATTTGGTCTTTTTGTTACTTATTTATGCCACAAATATCCTCAATTGTATTTTAGCTTAATCGTAAATTGCCCACGCATCACTAGTAAATGATTTACTATCTTTTTACCTATTTGTTACCACCTCATGGACATAATTTAGCGGATGCTGTCGGGTATTCCGACCCTCTAACAATAGAGCAAAGGTATATTAGCAAATCTTTCCTTACGATAAATATTCTCCACCTTCAAACCTACGCCCATCGTCACAGCCCACGGCTTCGTCAGCGTTTCATTTATTCTTCACCGTGTATGTTTTTAAGTAATCATTGGAAAATAATGTTTTGATGGTGCTATAGAAATAATCGTATGTTGTTCAAAATATCATGATATTTTTACACGGAACCTTGAAATTATTTGCCTTTTTTTTAAGATAAATTAAAAATATTTCTCATAAATTCAAGCACTTGTCCGTAAAACTGTGCATTGAAACGATTTTTTTTTAAATTACATAACTTTTAATTGTTTTACACAAAACTCTAATTACTTTTCAATAATGAAATAATGCTTAAATTACGCGGAATAACTTCAGCTATCTGCCAAAAATATCCAGTCAAAATCGGTCCAGTGATTGCGGAGATTAGACTCAACAAACAGACAGACAGAAAACAATTTTAACAATGTGGTTTTTTATAGGTACCTTATATACATATATTCATTTGTGTTTAGTAATAAGTTGTTATTTTGCTGTTACAAACAGACACTTCAATTTTATTTATTACAATAGATAAAAATTTTCATGCAGCGTCTTTCTGTCTGATTGCGATAAACTTACAAATAACTGCAAACGGTTTTCACTAAGATAAAGAGTGATTCATGAGTGATTTGTTAAGATTTTCCGTTGATTTAGCGTAAATATAATTTCAGGAAAACCAATACCACAGGCTGCCAGAATTCTCTATAAATTTATTTTTTTGCTGCACATAAAGTAAATAAGTATTAACTAGAAATATCACATGCCATCGACTTATTGAATGAGGCTGGCATAATCATCCAGGATGCACTGAAGCCTCGTTAAATGTATTGATTAAAAAACCAATATATTTGTGTGTGTCTGTCTGTGTGTCTTTATCCAGACATCAATTTTCTACCAACGTAGATCGACAATCCAAAGAAGCGAGTCATTTTGAAAATTGTATTTAAAACTAGTCTGAAAATCCCCGAAGGCAGTAACGATACAATATTTGTCGCAGTGCGGTTTCAGTCCAGAGCCAAAATGTATTTGCCTGTTCGTATTCTATTAATTATTTGCTTACTCGAGATTTTTCGATGAGAACGTCGTTGATGCTCTACTTTTAGAGATATGTATTATTTTGTCTTATTCTTTGACCTCAATTATCTACTTCTACTATTACTTAATCTATAACAAATAAATGTAATTGAAGGTAAATAAAAATAAATGCAATTTTTTTTAAAATTTTTGTCTTCCTGTTTGTTCCGGCTAATCTCCGGAACGGCTGGACGGATTTTGACAGGACTTTTTTTGGTAGATTTGGTAGACAGTTTTACGGGTAAGTGCATGAATTAATAAGAAATATGTTTACTTTATCTTAATCTAAAAATATTAAAAAAAAAAATAAAACGCAGTGAAGAATATATGAAACGCGGGCACAGCCGCGGGCACAAAGCTAGTATTTATAATAAAAAGGTTAACGAGGCGAAATCTGTACATTGAATAAATTTAATAAAAATACTATGCGAGGCTTCAGAATAGGCAAAAGAACACAGTTCAATAGTTTAAAAAAAATATGTCCGTCTGTCTGGTTATTAATTTGTTCGTCAATCACGCAAAAAATACTGAACAGAATTCTATGAAAGTTGGTAATGATCTAGGTATTGCATCTAGGGGGCATATAGGCTGAAATTTGTCTGAATTCCAAGCGGGTAAGTCCGTGGACACAGCTAGTATTTACAATGTATAAAAAAGGTAAAATTGTTTTGATTGGCTTATTAAACTTTGTTTGTTTGTTAAATTGGATAAACTCAAAAACTACTCAATCGTCTTTAAAAAAATATCTATATGTAAAAAGTTACACTATCACCAAGTTTTACGAAATTTAAGGTGACTAAACTTTCCCCTGTCATTTATAGAGTCTAAATAAGGCTAACGAGAAAGTTCTCCGCCAGCAGGCAGCCTCTTTGGGAATTTACTATCTAATTAATTACAGGCTTAACAAAATAATTTCAAAAGTTATAAATTCGATTGCCTACATAATATTATTATTTTACTATAAAACTTATCTTTAAAACAATTTATATTTTTAATACACACAAACATACATTATGCCTTTCTCCCGTAGGGGTAGGCAGAGATTACGTCCTTCCACTTCCTACGATCTTGATACACCTCTTTCGCTTCCTCTACTTTCATGAGCGCTTTCATAGATGCTCGTTGGTTATGGGTACTTTTCACCTAGACTTTATTTAAGACGTTCTCGATTTGGTCGAGATACGTTCGCCTAGGTCGACCCTTACCGACGTGCCCAGTCACCCTCGCCTTGTCAAATTCGTTTCGTCAATTCAAGTATTCTCTTATCATACTATTCCTTACTTTGTCAATCATCTTCACTCCAGCTATATATCTCTAAATATATATAAATCATCATTATTTTCTACACATTAAACTAATGCATTTGGAAGTATATTATATAATTTATCCGAATTAAAAATACTTTTTCTGATGTTAAAAAATCTATTTCATTTTTTTCTTATTTGGTAGCGAAATTTCTTGATTGATCACTATTATCAGAACTAGTTGGTTTATTACAAAAAAAGTCTAATTGTGCCTTTAAAATATACGATAAATCCACAAAAATAATAGAAAATCTTTTTGATGTCAAGCCGAATGGTAACTAGTATAATACAACTAAGTATTACTGTAAATAGATTATTTATAACCTAATTTCTAGAGTTCGCCATTTTTGTTTTGTAAACCACATTCGCTTTGGCTTGCGTTGACTTCTTGTTAATAATAACAAATATTCAACCACAACCGATAAAACAATCACTTGATAATGTCAATCAACGATGATGACTTAATATTTATTAAATAATTCTATTGAATATAAAGAACCTCTTAAAGAGTATCCGTAAATATAGTGTGGGGCGTTGAGAAAATCAATACAACACATAAAAGTAATATGAAAAGAATTCCGTCGTATAACAAAATTGAAGTAAAAATTTGGTATATTTTTAAATAAACCTTGTAAAAGAATTAATAATTCAATTAAATGATTGTTAAGTTAATAATACAATCGTTATTTCAAATGAAATTAGATATACATTTTTGGACTTAATAACCTGGCTTCTTCAAGACTAAATTACGATTAAAATAATTTCAACGAATATGATTAACAGAAATAAAAGCTACAGGTACGTAGTTTTGCAAATTACTGTCCGAAAGTCGACCTAAAAATGATAATTATCAAACACAAACTGACCCATTTTATCAGCTAATATTATCAGATAATATTTATATGGCGTTCATTGCGTATATTAAAATTATAACGTTTTTAATTTCCGCCTCTGCAGCGCTGGCCCTAACACCGTATGAAACAAATTATCTGGAATGTTCTAGAACGTTCCAGTTTTTCGTCCGCGTCGGCGCGGCCCGGCGGCCTGCTACGACTCAGTTTTTATCTGTTTCCTTTATTGTATCCGCTTTTTATTCCTTTCTGAAACACTGTTTGTTGCTTTTTATTTTATTGTGACGTCATAAAATCTGACGACTCTCCGCCTTTTTTGTTAGTTTATTTTGAAACATTTTTAAAGTGAAAATTTACACTTTAACAATTTTAACCTCGTTGAGTTTTAAAATGTTATGAAACGAAATAACACACTACCTACCGTGTGTGAAATACACATATTATGTTTTTTTTTTTTTAATTATCTCTTAGTATCTAATAAAGCCTGTAAAACTTAACTTTAATACAATTCTATTTTTTTTAAATACACGTTTATTATATAAACAGACTGATAATTATTTCCATTAGAATACGTTAAATAGAAAATTGTGCAAAAAAAACATTTTTTTTTGCTGGCTTGAATTTTAATCGATTTCTATTATGTCAAAATATATGTCCGAGAGAACCAACAACATTCATGTAAAGTGGAATATGTGTTATTTAATAAGCAACACTTAGGACGTTTTTGGTAGGTAACCATAGCATGGTGATTTTAATGATACCTGCCTGGGTAGCTACCACCTTCAAGTGTGAAAACCTGTTGCCAAACACCAGTAGGTGGGCTACCTCTAGGCTAAATAGACTAAATATCCTTTTTTTGTCATATATGTGATAGCTACAATAGATACGGAATTGAATATCAACTATCAACTGATATACTTACATGCTTATGTCACGTGAAAATTAGACGGCAGGTATCGACGTACCGGCCGGTAACGTGATCCGCTGCGCAAATTAACACGTTTCCAGAATAATTGAGTTAATTCCGGATTTATCCGGTTACGTGCAGGCACGGTCCAGCGTTATCCGGACATACGGCCATGTGATTCAGTACAAAGCCAAAACTTTGAACAGATAAATCCATTTGTAACACTTAGCATCCATTTGGAACATTGATTGATAAGTATCCGACCGACAAAAAAAACAGCCTAAACAGATAAACTCTATCTAAATACAAAATTGCAATTAAATCGATAGATTTTTTTGAGAAATCAAAACTACAATTCTCTACTAGTAGAGAATTGTCGGTGTATGTACATCATTTTGATTTGTATCTTAAAATTTGGTCAGCGTGATCCATAATTATTTTTTTTATTGACTCGGGTTATAAAATATTGTTTTTTTCTACGTTAACCAGCATATAAGTTTCTGCTCAATTATACTGAGAGAGAGTGGAAAGGACATCAGAATCCAATGCGTAGATTAGGAAAAGTTAGCGTATATACCAGACAGACAAATTCGGAAATGAACTTTGTTTCGCTCCCAATCACACATGCTTAATAAGGATTTAACAAAATAAAAAAAAATGCCAGCCACGGGAACTGTCGAGAGAAGTGACAACTCGAAACTGAAAAAACATTGTTTTTTTTTTAAAGTTTAAATGTAAGTTGATTTTTTTAACATAACCTATCATTTAATATACAAATATTCGATAGCGTGCGTAAGTATCATTTTATTATTTATCTCTGGTCGCCAGCACTTTTAAGTGAACCACTTTTAAAAACCATCTTATACTTTACGTACGTAAAACCGTATGTTGACGGTTGATATCATATAATTCGTAACGCGAATCTAATTTTTTCCCCTACCGAGAATCACTATACGCCGCTAATGAAGATTTGACTTCAAAACCAAGTTTATTAAAAAAAAATGATGAATGAGCCATATTACAAATGTCATTAAGAGTGCTTGACAGAAGAAGCTACAAGAGGAATAAAATTGTTCATTTGTTTTCCCTCAACCTATAATACAGACGGCCTTACATAGTTTCAGAGTTTCGTTTCTACGAACGAAATTTACGAGCCCGACGTGAACCCATTTATATAATAAGGAACTTATTGGGTTTCCCTTTGATTTATTACATGATATTTCTAGAAATATATTGTGCGGTATTTTCAGGATATGTGATACATCAATGATTGATTAGTTTCTGCTGTTTTATGTATTTCCCTATCAAATTTATAACTACAATCGACCGTTTAGTAATTCAACTTAATTTAATTAAGTTAAATCTAGTTTTTTTTAAATATAAAATAGTAATAATTAATTTCAATAGGAATGTTAGTTTTGTTGTAGTCTACACGTAAGAGATGATGATTTTCACATTGGTCGTATGAACTCATAGATTTTTAATTACATCTATGTATGAACTCAATCAATGAATTACTGAATTATACTACATATGAAATGTATACTAATAACAAAACTGAAGTTTTGTCTGTATTTCTATTTTTTTTTAATTTAGTACATATTGTTATTTTAGGTGATAGTAATCTCGAATCTGGTATTTAAAAAAAATTGTCTGTCTGTGTGTATGTCCGGATTTAACTTAAAAACTGCATAACCGAATTAGATTAAACTTTGTGCATGGGAAACATATGTCAAGGTGTTATAGAGGTTATAAATGGTACTATAATTGATAAGTTATTAAATTTTTTTCATTATTTTTGAATTCGTGAAAAAATTATAAAAAATAAAAATCTGTTCCTCTTTAACTCAAAAACGGCTCGACCCCGATTTGGATAAAATTTTGATGGGCTATAAAGATATATAAAATATTTGAAAGAAATTTAGTATATGAGAAGCAACTATCGTTCGTTAATAAAAAAGTTATGAAAAACAAAAAAAAAACTCGATTCAAGATAAAACACGTAGAGGAAGTCGCGGGCCTCTACATGTGTTTAAATATAAGTATCAACTTTCTGCACTTCTTCTTCTTCATTTAAACTTGAACTATACCAATCCAAATATTCTTGCGTGCGCGCAGTATTCTTAAAAAAGTATACAAAAATATTCACGTAGGTATTAATATAATATAATCAATAAATAATCGAAATTAGCGATAGTATTTTATCAATTAATATATAAACAATATAAATAAAAATCTTTTCAATATTATATAAAAAGCTTGTTGTAAAAAAAAAAAAAATATCTTCCAAAAAATCATAAGTACAGATGGCAGTGGAAATTATATTTCGTATGATAAACTCAGTAAATATCAATAAAATCACTCTGGCTACAAACTACTTATATTATTTTACTCGTAATGATCATTTCCTTTATAATGTAAAAAATATTTTTAAACGCACATAATTTTAAATCGATTTTTTGTATAAATTCGTCTGTTTCATTAACAATTTATTTAGGTCTACATCACAAACGATAAAATAATGTTAAAATTTCTTATTTTATGACGACTATAACTACAAATGAGTAATTGCAAAAATATGTAGGTTTGTGTGAACCAGTAACAAACATACTATCACGTTAGAAATAGCGTACACTAATTTAAAATATGGTTGTGAATGTTTCAAATTCAGAGTTAAAAGCGAATACCAACTGGGAAGTTTCCGACCGCAAATATATTAGCTAGGCTCAGTCTACAAATCGCAGATTCCGAGCTACCCTGATCCCTTTTGGGGCGGTTCGGATTCCTCGTGTGATTTTAAATGGAGAAACGAGTATTTTTATATTTACTTCACTTTTTATTACTTTACCTTGTTACTATGTAAAATAGAATTGAAGCGATGATGGTGATGTGATTTGCGCACTCACCTATCCAATATTGTGTGCCTGAGCTTTCGGTAATGCAAAATATCGTAAGAAAACTATATAATGGTGGTAGGGAATTTCCTACTAATGCCCGTCAGGATTTCTACCACCTTCAAGTTTTTAAAGTTGTCGCCATGCTCTAATAAATGTGTTCGGTTAACATCACTTGTAAATGAGTACCTCTAGGCTTAGTGTATTTACCATCCTGGACCACAACAACACTCTACATTCAGTGAGATTGTGGTCAAAACATTGAGCCTGTATAGGATATTAAAAAAAAAACTGAATTTGTAAAAATGTTATCCCAAACCGATAGAGCTGAAATTCTTGAAGACTCCTTTAGTTCGGATGGCCAATGCTTAAATGACGCCATTCTAAATCTAATATGGCGGATCACAACGATGGCGGGCCAATTATATTTTATGCGTCCTCAAGACATGAGTGTCACATAAAAAGGCTTACTTAAAATAATACTTAAATAAAATCACATTAAAAAATTCAAAATGGCGGGTGTAATTATTAATTGAAACAAATGATGTATATACAAAACAAGCTATATTTAAAATGTTTCCGCTTAACTTTACAGCTTAAAAAAATAGGTTATGTTTAAAAAAAAGTTATCTTAACTAATTAATATTTTTATTAATAATAGTTTTTTTTTTAAATTTGGTTTGCCTATATCATTTGTCGTGATATGCACACATTCAGTCTAATTTTAAATATATTTTTTTACTATATTATTTAATAGTCTATATTTACTAGACATATAATTGTTTGGCGACGTATTTTCAAGTTTGAAGATGGTTGTTCAATGTACGTAATGTAATAAAAAAACCCTACAACCATTGGTTTCATTTCTTCGTTTCTTTTTATTGAAACTAGGCATAGTTACTATACTTTGTTACACGTCATAAGTTAAATAACA
Source organism: Samia ricini (assembly GCA_014132275.2). Taxonomy (NCBI): domain Eukaryota; kingdom Metazoa; phylum Arthropoda; class Insecta; order Lepidoptera; family Saturniidae; genus Samia; species Samia ricini. The sequence continues at coordinate 18,884,756 of AP028163.1, forward strand.
CCCGACAGACGAGAATCTCTTGCCATTCGCCATCACCATGTCGGGTTATATCTAGCACGGATAAAGCCTCTGGACATTTCCTGACCTCCGAAACACAACAAGCCTTAACATGTCAATAAGACGGGGTTTCCACAAGTGTACGATGGTTTTATTATAATTTATTTAATGAAACAGAATATCCTAAGTATAAATTAAAACTTGATCAGAATAGATTTATTAGAATTTGCCCCAATCGAAGTCACGGGACGCAGCTAGCAGTTAACAATCATACAAAAAAAAATCTATACTAATAAATAAAATTGAAGTGTCGGTTTGTAATGTCAAAATGACAATTTTTACTAAATAAATACATATGAATACATATAGGATACCTATACCAAATATACAATTTAAAATTTTTGTCTGTCTGTTTGTTTCGTGTAATCTCCAGAATGGCTGGACAGATTTTGACGGGACTTTTTTTCGTTGATAGCTGAAATTACTCCGCGTAACTTTTGATTTTCTAAAATAATTAGGGTTCCGTATAAAAAATATTAAAACGCATAAAATAAATACATTGAATGCGGGCGCAGCCGCGGGGACACAGCTGGAAATAATATAAAAGAAAAATATCTGTGTCGGTGTGAATAGAAAACTTATTATCCGAAGCCGCGAGCCTCATCTGGCAAGAGCGTTCGTAATTTCCCATTCTCCGTACGGGAATTAAATAAAACTTATCCAGTCATAATTATATAACGCGGAAAGTTGCCTCGACTCAGAGTGAAAGGGCACAGGAATTTTTGTAACGACCCCGGACCCTTCATTTGACCTTAAAAAGGGTAACCCGCTCGGGGTGAAAGGAGAAATCACTTCGAATGGTACTTACTGCAACCAATGCTTTACATATCCCATATATTTTTATATGTTATAGGAAACATTATTTCGTTGTGTTGTTTTAAACAGAACTGTATAAAGCTAGTGGCATACGTAATTCTATCGGCAATTAATCTGAAGAATAGGTTTTTTTTTTAAATAAAGATTTGTAATACACGAAAGGGACAGCTAAAGCTCGTCCTGATAGACTTTGCAAAATAGGCGAAATCATCACTTCGTATTTCGTCATCCCTGTTTCCTCCTCCAAAAATAGACCGATTTATTCTTCTAATTATAAAATCGCAAAAACTTGGCTTTACCTCTATGTTTTACTTTTTTTCGTCGAATTTACTATTTTTCGTTTCAGTTTTGAATGGTCCTCCTAATTTCTGTAATAACAAACTATCATTTGAAAAATCAACAAATTGTATGGCTGTGGTGTATATATGACATAATATTATTTACTATAAATTTAACGTTTATAAAGAATAACGATACCTGCATTTAACATGCTACTTTCAGCTATCTGCTTGAAGGAGTCCCGTCCAAATCGGTCCAGCCGTTCCGGATATTAGCCGAAAAAATAAACAGAGGAACAGACATAGAAATGGACATTTAAAAAAATGATTTTTTGTTATAGCTACCGTTTGTTCAAATGTATACAAAATTGTAGTATTCAAATGTAAAATAGAATTGAAGCGATGATGGTGATGTGATTTGCGCACTCACCTATCCAATATTGTGTGCCTGAGCTTTCGGTAATGCAAAATATCGTAAGAAAACTATATAATGGTGGTAGGGAATTTCCTACTAATGCCCGTCAGGATTTCTACCACCTTCAAGTTTTTAAAGTTGTCGCCATGCTCTAATAAATGTGTTCGGTTAACATCACTTGTAAATGAGTACCTCTAGGCTTAGTGTATTTACCATCCTGGACCACAACAACACTCTACATTCAGTGAGATTGTGGTCAAAACATTGAGCCTGTATAGGATATTAAAAAAAAAAAAACTGAATTTGTAAAAATGTTATCCCAAACCGATAGAGCTGAAATTCTTGAAGACTCCTTTAGTTCGGATGGCCAATGCTTAAATGACGCCATTCTAAATCTAATATGGCGGATCACAACGATGGCGGGCCAATTATATTTTATGCGTCCTCAAGACATGAGTGTCACATAAAAAGGCTTACTTAAAATAATACTTAAATAAAATCACATTAAAAAATTCAAAATGGCGGGTGTAATTATTAATTGAAACAAATGATGTATATACAAAACAAGCTATATTTAAAATGTTTCCGCTTAACTTTACAGCTTAAAAAAATAGGTTATGTTTAAAAAAAGTTATCTTAACTAATTAATATTTTTATTAATAATAGTTTTTTTTTAAATTTGGTTTGCCTATATCATTTGTCGTGATATGCACACATTCAGTCTAATTTTAAATATATTTTTTACTATATTATTTAATAGTCTATATTTACTAGACATATAATTGTTTGGCGACGTATTTTCAAGTTTGAAGATGGTTGTTCAATGTACGTAATGTAATAAAAAAACCCTACAACCATTGGTTTCATTTCTTCGTTTCTTTTTATTGAAACTAGGCATAGTTACTATACTTTGTTACACGTCATAAGTTAAATAACACCCGACAGACGAGAATCTCTTGCCATTCGCCATCACCATGTCGGGTTATATCTAGCACGGATAAAGCCTCTGGACATTTCCTGACCTCCGAAACACAACAAGCCTTAACATGTCAATAAGACGGGGTTTCCACAAGTGTACGATGGTTTTATTATAATTTATTTAATGAAACAGAATATCCTAAGTATAAATTAAAACTTGATCAGAATAGATTTATTAGAATTTGCCCCAATCGAAGTCACGGGACGCAGCTAGCAGTTAACAATCATACAAAAAAAAATCTATACTAATAAATAAAATTGAAGTGTCGGTTTGTAATGTCAAAATGACAATTTTTACTAAATAAATACATATGAATACATATAGGATACCTATACCAAATATACAATTTAAAATTTTTGTCTGTCTGTTTGTTTCGTGTAATCTCCAGAATGGCTGGACAGATTTTGACGGGACTTTTTTTCGTTGATAGCTGAAATTACTCCGCGTAACTTTTGATTTTCTAAAATAATTAGGGTTCCGTATAAAAAATATTAAAACGCATAAAATAAATACATTGAATGCGGGCGCAGCCGCGGGGACACAGCTGGAAATAATATAAAAGAAAAATATCTGTGTCGGTGTGAATAGAAAACTTATTATCCGAAGCCGCGAGCCTCATCTGGCAAGAGCGTTCGTAATTTCCCATTCTCCGTACGGGAATTAAATAAAACTTATCCAGTCATAATTATATAACGCGGAAAGTTGCCTCGACTCAGAGTGAAAGGGCACAGGAATTTTTGTAACGACCCCGGACCCTTCATTTGACCTTAAAAAGGGTAACCCGCTCGGGGTGAAAGGAGAAATCACTTCGAATGGTACTTACTGCAACCAATGCTTTACATATCCCATATATTTTTATATGTTATAGGAAACATTATTTCGTTGTGTTGTTTTAAACAGAACTGTATAAAGCTAGTGGCATACGTAATTCTATCGGCAATTAATCTGAAGAATAGGTTTTTTTTTTTAAATAAAGATTTGTAATACACGAAAGGGACAGCTAAAGCTCGTCCTGATAGACTTTGCAAAATAGGCGAAATCATCACTTCGTATTTCGTCATCCCTGTTTCCTCCTCCAAAAATAGACCGATTTATTCTTCTAATTATAAAATCGCAAAAACTTGGCTTTACCTCTATGTTTTTACTTTTTTTCGTCGAATTTACTATTTTTCGTTTCAGTTTTGAATGGTCCTCCTAATTTCTGTAATAACAAACTATCATTTGAAAAATCAACAAATTGTATGGCTGTGGTGTATATATGACATAATATTATTTACTATAAATTTAACGTTTATAAAGAATAACGATACCTGCATTTAACATGCTACTTTCAGCTATCTGCTTGAAGGAGTCCCGTCCAAATCGGTCCAGCCGTTCCGGATATTAGCCGAAAAAATAAACAGAGGAACAGACATAGAAATGGACATTTAAAAAAATGATTTTTTGTTATAGCTACCGTTTGTTCAAATGTATACAAAATTGTAGTATTCAAATGTATTTAGTAAAAAGTTGTTATCCTGATCCTATTACAAAAAAGACACTTCAATTTTTTTTATTTATATATATATATATATATAAACTAATTATAGATATATAACGTAACATACAAGCGATTCATCAAGGCTTTGAATGGTTTTATAGATGTCTGTCTGAAATTCATGAACATAAATTTTTAGTTTTTAATTTGGCAACTGCCCCAAATAATTTTATTGTATTTTTTCTTACTCTGGTAATACTGGTTTCCTTTTCCTTTTTTTATCGTTTGTTTATATATATGACACAATACTCTAATAAAATAAATCTAATAAAATCTACTGTTATAATTATAATTTGGATCTAAAATAGAAATAAAATTTATTTCTATTATAGGGCTGTGTATTATTATATAAAATACAAGTCTATTATTTAAAAAAATACCCTATGTGTGCAAATAACCATTATTAATGTGGCTTTATCCTGGTGAAAGGTTTTAATATAGTTTTTGAGTATAAACCATAACAAACAAAAAAACAATTTTACCTCTTTATGTATTAACTGTATAGACTAACAAAATATGGTTAAAAAGAGATTCCGATCAGTTCAGAACGAACGAGAGAGATAAGTACAAAACTATTTCACGTCATAAAAAACACTTAGCAAATTGTTTTTCATTTTTCTATTATCTATATTTTTTTAATGGTTAATTGTGTTTAAAAAATTGATGCCTTGGATAGTAAAACTGCATTTAAATGAGCAAAATTAAACTGATTAACGTTATTATTATTTTATACTGTGGTAAACTCAATGCGTTGATCATAATCTCATTTTATGTTAAGTAATGATGTGGTTAAGAATGGTAAACATTGAGGCACTGGTTCTCAAATTATGCATCTAGCCAGATGCGTGTTAGATAATGCCCAATGCTATTGATTTCCTTAGCATATTTTTTTGCACCTCATCATAGAAAAGAATACGTGAATTAAAGTCTAGATCAATTAACGAATAAATCTCTCGGAACCTAAGTTAAAATGAACATAACCCAAGTCTATCCGTATTTGAATTATTTCCACAATAATGCTCATCAAAATATTTTGAAATAGACTCATAAATTCATACTATAAAATCCAAATTCATGCATCTAGGTATTTAGGAATCAAGTAAACAATCTACAAAAATACGGATTAACCAGAAACAACTTACACGATCCCAATAATTCATAATACGTTTTCAAGGCATTGATAAATTGACTTCATTTTGCTTTACACTGAAATTGTTTACCTAAAAGAAAACATTAAAGACACACTTTTACTATATCATTAATTCGTATTAATAAATGAACAATTAAATTACTTAATTAATTAACTTAATTTCATTTATAATTTCAACGACATAAAACACTAATTCACATTAACGATTACAACATATTTGTTTTATTACAACAAGGCTTGTTAATTAAACGCGATAGTGGTTAATTTACAAACGGAATGATTAGAAATTGTATGCTTATTTTTTTAAATTTTGTTATACCTATATAAAAAAAAATCCACCACCACACGTTCGTTCCGCGGCGCATAGCCGCTTCGACTGGTATCGCCCTGATACTATGCGGGGTTGCTTCACCCACCTATACTTATGTGTTTACATCTTAAATGGGGTGAATGTAGATTAATACGTGTTCCAGAGACTTTAAAAAATGGAAAACGGGATCAATTTTCTGGTCCAACGATTAACACGAAGCGACTATCTAGGCGATGTCATTTGGTTTTCTACATATTGACGCTTTATAAAGATAGATTTCAAATTTTATTATAAATTTTAATTCCAACCAACTCTGTGCCCGCAATTCAGCCAGCTTTACATGGAACCCTAGTTATTTTCCTAAATAATTTCTTTGTACTAAGAAAAGGTAAAGATATTTGTCACAAATTCAAAGACTTTCCGATAAAAATGACCACTTTATTTTACAATTTTATGTGTTTTAATTTTATATGCGGAACCCTGATAATTTACCTGAAACCATTATTGGTACTAACAGATAACAAACATATTTCTCACAAATTCAAACACCTGCCCGTAAGACTGTGCAATGAATCGGATTTTATTCACAATTTCATAAGTTTTTTTTAGGAACCCTAATTATTTACGAAACTCATAAGTACCCTAAATTAACCGGAGTAACATCAGCTATCTACCAAAAAAAATCCCTTAATAATCGATCCTGCAGTTCCAGAGAATATCCGGAGCAAATACACAGACATACCATTTTTTTTAATAATCTTTTTTTGTTATAGGTATCGTACATACATTCATATGTATTTAATAAAAAGTTGTTATTTTGAGATCATATACAGACATTTCAATTTTATTTATTAGTATCGATGAAGTGATATAATGTATTTAAAAGTAAAATTACTCACATTTATTTTATTAGGTTAGGTTTTAAAGTGACATAAACAATGCATTTAATAATAAATATTGTATTAAAATTAAATCATGAGTAATATTTATGATATAGTACACAGCGTCGGTGGTGTAATGGTCAGCATAGTTGCCTTCCAAGCAGTTGATCCGGGTTCGATTCCCGGCCGACGCACTTTTTTAACTATTTTGTTTTTATGTTTTCATAAATGAAAATAAAAGTATGAGTTCATATAAAATAACATCATACCCACACAGCCCGAAAATAACAAATAGAAAGTATTTGAGTATCTTGAATAGTAAATTGTGTATCGAAATGATTATAAATAATTAATTTTTGAAAACACGCAACTTTTCAAATTTCAATATTAAATGCTTTTATCATTTGCAAAATGTTTTTTTAAAATATTAATTATCATTACGAATAGGTTGGTTTTTAGTTGGTGGTTGGTAATATTGGGTATTGGTAATTATTGTGTCTATTGATATAATATATTGAGGTGTATTTAGTATTTATTTATGGAGCGTCCATCGAAGTTGCCTTCAATCGAATATTGTATTTAGTCTCTCGCTCGTAGTTACACTAGTCGAGCGAAAAATATGGCAAACCTTATATAATAGCTTCTATTTTAAGCAATTCTGACAATAAAATACACTTACAAATATATTCCATCCATTCAACCGAAAGACGTCCACAGCTAGACATACAAAGTTCTCCGCCAAAGCTCTCCACAAAGACAGATCTTGCGCCACCCGCATCCAGCGGATTCCCGCGACTTTCACCAGGTCCTCGGTTCAATTTATGGGGACCTTCAAAATACGAAGTCAGATTAACTTACTTACTTAAATATCTTCGATTTCTTTATACCCTTTAAAAGTTTTAGTAGTCATGTTCATTCAGAATCTGGAGATCTTTAGTCTAATCAGAATCCAAATCTCACAATAATTGCTTAAAATAATTTTAACCTTATATAATCTATTAGTTTAGGAGTTCTGTTAAATGTTCAACAAAAGTATATTTTTATTTATTTATTACCAGCTATTCACGCGGCTTCACTAAAAAACATATTTTTTATTCCGTAATTATTGATTTATTCATTTCGTAATATAATATTTAAATAATAATTGAAAAATATTATAGTGACTATTCTTTATACAGACTCTAAATTATTTAAAGATATTTCTTACAAATTCAAATACTTATCACTACTAAAAATAAGCATTTAATCTGATTTCATTCACAATTTCATGAGTTTTAATATTTTTCACCAGGAAACCTAATTTTTTAGTTCACGCCTTATCTAGAACTATCTTCGAAAAAAGGGGGTTAGCCGGAACAGACAGACACACAAAATTGAAAAAAAAAAGTATTTTTGTTTTGTATAAGTCCCGTACAAATATTCATATGTATTTAGTAAAAAACTGTAATTTTAATTTTACAAACAGATATCATCATCTCCCTACCCTTTTCCCATTTTGACTTGAAGTTGGCGCCACATGTATTCCTCTTCCATTCCTCCTTATTTGTTGTCATCTCCGCATTCACTCCTTTCCTAAGCATATCATCTTTCACACAGTCCATCCATCTTTTCTTTGGTCTTTCCCTTCCCCTATACCCGTCCACATTCATATCCAATACCTTTCTTACAACATCCTCTTTCTCCCTGCGCATCGCATGTCCATACCTGGACAAGCGACCGTCTCTTAACTTGTCTGTTTTACAAAATTTAACAAACAGACACTTCAAATTTCATTTATTTATATATATTTAAATATAATGCTCTAGAACTAAATAGATCATTATATACTGGGAATTTAAACGTGCTTGTATTCATGCCCACGTTATTACCCGAGAGATATTTCTGTTGTTTATCTATAAGCAGGCAGATTGAATCGCATTAGTGTTCAATGCACCTCCCCATCTGTTCGTCTGAGGGGTCTTTCAACATCAGACCTCTCAGACCGCAAAGCAAGGTACCTTTTGGCAAGCAGAGGTAATGCGAAAACAGTTCTTACTCCCCAGTCAAAGAAACGGAGAATCATCGCGCAGTTTTAGTCAGTAAGAGTCTGACATAACATATCATTTACTGCCCGCTGGGGGTTGGTGGCACGCCATGCAAAGTTCCCCCACGAAGAAAAAACGTTTTTACATAATATTACATAAAGCTCTCGTATCTAATAAGTTACAATGTCTTATTAAATGCCTGCTTCCCAGAGGGAATATAAGTATCCCTCTATATAGTTTTCTAAGTATATTTGCTGCGCGAACTTTATTATTGAGCGTCAAGTGTAGTGTTGCCAATAAAATTGTTACAAATTTTCCATCTATTTACGATCACGGAACAGTTAAAAATTTTGATAATAACTAATTTATTAACTATAGTATTTTCTGGATACTTTGAAGTCTAATTCTAATTGAATTATCTGCTACAAATGATTTTGAATTTTTGTAGCGACTTCTAACCTTGTTCTCAAATTAGATATAAACAAGGAATATGTATATTTAAAGTGTAAATGTAATGTATAAATATGTAAAGGAAAGATTGAGATGGACGGACATAAATATAGACATTTAATGAGCTTGATTTTCAAATGGTCATTACAACATACAGCTAGTATTACGAACAGAAACCAGGAATTAGCAGTTTTTGGTAAGCAAAATATTACACTTTGTTGCTCTCCCCTTCTTTGTTAGCAATAGTAAAAACTCTTACTCCTCTCTTTCCGTGGTAATGTAAATACTAGCATAATTTTACAAAATTTGCAAAAGTAAATGAGGATAAAATCCTTGCTTACTATTCAGACCCATCCGTCTCCCATTTTATCAAAAATAAGCAAAGCATAAAATTTTTCTGATGTTTGAAAATCCAAATGTTCATCCAACAAGGTCTTTGACAGCCGGTTTCTTTGATTCAGTGCGTTTACTTTCAAAATCAAAAAATCTTTATTCAATTTAGGCCCTAAGAAGGCGCTTATGAACGTCTAAAAGACTACCAGCGGTTCGGAAAACAACCCAGTCGAGAAGAACCGGCAAGAAACTCGATCTGGTTCTTTTTTTTATTAATATAATATATATCATTTTTTTTTCATATAAAAAACTTTCCAAATCATAGTCGTAATTAATATTAGCGGAAGCACGGAGATGTGAGTTAATTCCAGACATCACTATCGTTTACGTAATGATCCTTCCCTTCCCTGTAACAACCTTTTGAGATTAAAACTTGCTTAATATAATACTTGAACTTATTGTCAGGTAAATCAGTAATGTTACTTAGGATCTTATTGTAAAACCGAACCTATAAAGCTTTTATTAGACTTACTTAGCCTAAAGCGTGAGACGGACAACTTGTATTTAATTCTAATATTAAAATTAGGACGATCATTCACTAGATCGAGCTTGTCTAAATTTTTACGAATATGCATTAAGTTATTGAGAATGTATTGGGAGAGCAAAGTTAAGATATCATATTCTTGAAACTTTTTCTTTAGAGATTCTTCTTCTTAGGCCACATCATAATTTAAACATCTGACGAGATTGTTACTATACGCTGTAAAATAAGCTAAAAGCTAAACAAATTTTGTTACAAAAAATGGTTGTTTTATCCTATCTACCAAACTAATCAGGAACGATGTGCACACTGCACACTGCAGATTTATAATTAATTGCCAGTGTCTGTATCTACCGTTACGAAACTCTTTTTATCTATATAAAATACAAGGGAATTATAGGGCATGTCTCACTTTTTACTCCGATATGGCAACACTAAGAGAATCGACGTTCGCCCGTACACCGTGATTAGCTTGAGCTGACTAGCAAGACATAAAGAAACTTACTTGGATTTGTTTCAGTTTATCAAACACCTTATTCCGTAGTTAGTTAATTCTGTTGTCCAACTGGCTATTCATAATAAAGATCTTATTTATATTCTATCTATACAAAAAATATAATTGAAGTGTATGTTTGTATTTTTTACTAAAAACGTATATACGTACATATATACGGCACTCATACCAAAAACACAGTATAAAAATTTTTGTCTGTTTGTTTGTTTGTTCCGGCTAATCTCCAAAAATATTTTAGGGTAAATACATATACCCCATATATATTCCGCTTTTACTGTTATCTTAAGGTTTAGGTATTAAATAAAGTTAGACACATAAAAATACAAGATTAATGGATGCCTAACTAAGAGTATTTTGCAATCATACCCTATTACTTCGGCAGTTTTATCAAGTAAATCCCGCTTGTCAGGATAACAGTATTTAGCTTACGGCATATTTAAACACATTTATTGATATTTTGCACGTGGAGGGCAAAACTCAAAGTTGCCGAAAGGGCAATAGAGAGGGCTATGCTCGGAATTTAATTGCGTGATCGAATCAGAAATGAGGAGATACGCAGAAGAACCAAAATAACCGACATTGCTCAAAGAGTTGCCAAACTTAAGTGGCAAAGGTCTGGGCATCTTGCTCGTAGAAACGATGCCCGATGGGGCCAACGGGTTCTATAATGGCTGCCACGTACCTGAAGACGTATCGTAAGTGGACCTCCCACAAGGTATACCGACGAGCTGGTGAAGGGCGTAAGAGTTTGCTGGATACGGGTGGTGTAAGACCGGTTGACGTGGAGAGCTTTGGGGAGATCTACGTCCAACAGTGGACGTCTTTTGGTTAAATGAATGGATGATCTATAGTTATACAGCTTGTATGTTATATAGTTTGTTGATACTTCCGAATTAACATGCGGTCTAGACTTTTTGGAGCTTGGCAGAGACTTCAGGTCTCTATGTGTCTTGTACCGCATGTACAACGGGGAGTGCTCAGAGAAACTTTTCGATATGGTACCCTCGTTGCCATTCCAAACACGTACAATTATCCGCCGTTGGTTGGATGCTCATCCCCACAACCTTAAACCTAGCCGGAACGCCATTACCCTAATGTACTCCAGGACTTTTATATCACGTATGCTAGCGCTGTGGAATGGATTACCCAGCACAGTCTTCCCCCAAGGCTATCAAAAAAGGGACTTATAAACGCTCTCCAAGGTCGGCAACGTATCTGTAATACTCCTGGTGTTGCAGTTGTCCATAGGCGACGGTAACCATTTACCATCAGACGGGCCGTCTACCTGTTTGCCTTCTATTGATATAAAAAAGCATGGATTATTTAAAAGTGAAGACTACCAATAAAATAATAGTATTAATGTGAAAAACCCCTCTCTATGATTCTCGGAACACGGCAGCCATTTTGCTAGTTCGTTTATTAAATCGAATACAATATGGTATAATTATATCAACGTGACATTCGCAGAATAGTGTATACGCACAGCTGCCGTTAATTAAGAAAAAGTATCACTTATATAATATATACTCGTACATACGACTAAGAAATATAAGCATTGTGATATTTACAGAACACATGAAACAAAACATGCATTTTATAATTCACAGAGTTTTAGAAAAAAAATCTTGCTGTCTTTTGAAGAATTTTATACGTATGTACACAAAAAACGAGGTTATTTATTTGCAATGTTATTCACTAAATATCTATTATATAATTAATATCACAATAACGCTATATTTGGAACTAGTAATTAATAAAAAAAACACTGCTCTAAACTAAAAATATATTATCGTTTGTTTAGTTTATTAGTCGACATAAAGATTGGTAAAATAGTAAATGACAAAGTTCTGGACGAAATTGTCTTAATATTGTTCATAAAATGAAAATAAAAAATGTGCGTCGGCCGGGAATCGAACCCGGATCAACTGCTTGGAAGGCAACTATGCTGACCATTACACCACCGACGCTTGTACTATTGAGTGTAAAGTTATTTCCACTCAAATCTATTTAGTTATCCTACGTTTTCTACATCGTTTTTTTCATTTTTTTTTTGTTTTGTAATCCATTGCAGTTATCTAACAGTGATCACCACAGCAACGGTCACCGTTGCAATCATCTACATAAGCATTTCGAAACAAAAATTTGGAGACATTTAATATTTAATAAGCCGCCATGGTAATGTAAACATTAGGATTTTTTTTTATAAAATCTTGTTCATCATCAGAATCATCCTAACCGAAAGGCGTCAACTGCTGTACTACCTCCTGTCCTCCAAAGATCGGTCTTACGCCATCCGCATCCAGCGGACTCCCGCGACCATCACCAGGTCATCAGTTCACCTTATGCGGGCCTACCCACGCTACTTCTTCCAATACGTGGTAGCCATTCGAGAGCTCATGAGCTATATCGGGTATCGGTTCTACGAACAATGTGCCCAGCCCAACGTCACATTAGCTTAGCAATTCCTCCGTCAATGTCGGTTACTTTGGTTCTTCTGCGGAACTCCACATTCCTGATTCGATTACGCAATAAAACTTCGACCATCTGCTTAAGCAATTGAAAGTAAACATTACTTACGTAGGAAAACATAGTGAACATAAGGAAAACATAGACAATCCATTCGGGGTCCTTAATTGATACTTAAACGACCCCTCACAAAATAAAATTCTCTATGACAATTATTTTCTACACATAAATAATAGATTAGTAATGCAATATTTTTACTGGTATTTTTCTATCCTAATAAATAAAATTGAAGTTTCTGTGTGTAATAACAAAATAATTGTCATTAATTTCATGTTGCATTTTAGATTTCGGCTGTTTGATTTTACGACCGGCCGCCTGCCTGACGTCAACCCTCCTTGGGAATGCTATTGTTGATGGTAAACCGCCACCTACGGTCTGGGTACAGTTATATGCCCGTGTTTTTTTTTTTTCCATTTTGTCGCCTTTTACGACACCCCACGGTATAGGACAGGGGGGTGGTGGTATTCTAGAGCCGCCACCACACGACAAAAAAATTATTTTTACTAAATACATATCAATGCATAGACGGTATATATACCAACAACACATTTAAAAAAACTGTTTTTCTGTCTGTCTAGTTGTTCCGGCTAATCTGCGGAACGCTTGAACCGATTTTAACAGGACTTTTTTGACGGATAGCTGGAGTTAAACTGTGTAATTTTGGTTACCTTTATTTTTCGAAACTAATAAGTCAAAAAAACTCATAAAATCTATACTTATAATAAAAAGCTATAAGGACGAAATGTGTACATTGAAGATATTTCAGAAAAAATAGCCTGAGGGGATTCAGATTCGACAACAGAACACATTTCGATGGTTTTTAAAATTGATGTCTGTCTGTCTGTTTATTAATTTGTAATAACATCTATACTAATATTGTAAAGATGTAAAGTTTTTGAATTTGGATGCTCCGGGTAAATTCTGGTACTACTGATCCGATTTTGAAATTTTTTTGACTTATATATAGGTATATCAGATATAGGCTACTTTATAGTACGCGTAATTAAAGTCGGCAAAAATTCTATAATATGGCGTGCTTGATCTATGCCCCTGCGTTACTTCCGGTGTTTGGATCACATTCGTTCAGACTGTCCTTCGGGGCTAGAACGGAGAGGCCAATGTTTCAGGTGCAGGACTATAAGGCCGTTGATTGTAGGGGTGAGGCGGGACGTGACACTCATGATCACACAGGTAGTATACTGTGCAGGACGCTATTAGGGAAAGAATGGGAGGGTGCATACTTACGGCAGGGTCTGGATTCTGCCATACGGCCAAATCAAGGAGAGAAGGGTTAGAGGCCTAGATCTTCCATTGCACTGGGAAGGCTGTCTCGAAGGTGGCCTGGTCTTGCTAGGGTGAGCTTCTCCGCGGGTAGGGGCTTGGACAGGACGGGACATAGATAAAGTATAGTATATATATATATATATATATATATATGTATCCAGGTGCACTTAGTGTTAACCACCTACATCATGCTTGACTTCACTGGAATTACATAAACAGTGCATGTCGAGTATGGTAAGTTGTTTTGAGATTAAAAATGAAAATTATTTAACACGCTAAATATGAAATGGCAAATTTAATTCGCTTGTGATAAATGCTCCAAAAATTATGACAACCTAATAAATTGTAAAATTGGTTAACTTTTGTGATCGTGGATTTTAACTATTTAAGTTTAACAGGACGACGCGAGATGGCGACTTACGCAAAACGAAAAATAACGATTAGTTAGGTACTTACATGATACATACAATAATACTGACTGATTTTTTTTATATTTTTCTACAACTAACTTCCTAACCTAACTAACTTCTAATCATAACTTCTTCGGCTACGAAATTGACATATGATTATTAACGACCATTCTAAAATAGGAAGTAAATAAAAATAATACATCATTTCGGTGTAGCGCATTATTCAATTTTAAAAAGTGACATCTATGGGAATTTGTTAGCACATTATTCTTTTTACATGAGTTTGATTGGAAGAAATTTTTCTAGTATATCAGTAGATAGCGCTTTCTTCAAATATTCATATTGATAAACCATAAAAGTATTTGCCTAATGATCAAAATTAAATGACTAACGCGAAACGAAGGGGCTTATTTGCAGCCTAAATTTGCGCTACGTTTAGATAATGGGTACACTAATGCTTTTATTGTGCACGTAAAAATTAAAGTAAATATGCATGGATGTGTGAATTCAATGCCGACATTTTGCTACCCGACTTGTATGAACAAGTTCTGAGTGTGCATGTTTCGCGTTTACGACTGTGTTGTTGTTATAGTATATGTGTTGCATGACTTGATGTGTGCGCATTCAGTGTTTTGTGTTTTAGTAAGGCTATGGAGGAATCGAGGAGCGCTTCGCCACTGCTACGCACATTCCTCGTAAAACAGATGCCCGATGGAGCCAACGGGTTCTCGAATGGCTGCCACGTACTGGATGACGCTATATGGGTAGGCTCCCCACAAGGTGGAGCGACGACCTGGTGAAGGTCGCGGAAGTCCGCTGGAAGGTGCAAGGCCGGTCGTCGAGGAGATCTTTGGGAGAAATGTCCAGCGTTGGACGTCTTTTGGTTGAATAGATGTATGAATGAATATTATAAAGAAGAAAGTGTTGTATTTTTGCATGTAACGAATAAACTTAAGAACTACTGGACTGATTTGAATGAAATTTGGTACGGAGATAGATTGAGATCCAGGAAGTGACATAGGATAGATTTTTATTCCGAAAATCCCACAGTAATAAGAACTACGCGGAGAGCAGCTAGTATCATCTAATCTTTGTGACGTTCTACGTGATGTAGTTTAGTTGTTCTACACAAGTGAAATAATAACACGGAGTGTGAATTCAAAAGCAAAAAATAAAATCAGCCCGGTTTTGCAAGAGGAAACTGGAGAATATGAAGTAATGATGTCGTCTATTTTGCATAGGTATTATCATCCCAAGCTGCAGTCCCTTTCGTGTTTTCATAATTCTCTCTATAAGGCGCAACGCGATAGTAATAGATTAAAGTACAGATTACTTATTACAAGCATAACTATGGCTCTGATTTCACCACATTCGGCTGCATCGTCAATAAGTATATAAATAAATTTACATGCTAAACTGTAAGTAAAAGATTAAAGAAAAAAATTATACCTACCCATAGTATAGTTATACATCTGTCTCTTTTAAACTTATTGCTGAAGATATATCCGTTTCATCTGATCTGTATTGCAGCGTTGTAATCTATCGATTGATGTTAGGTTCGTGCCATACAATGTATTGCGGTCTCGGGTAATATTCGAGGATAAATCATATCATAAAATAGCTTTATTCTCGCAGTTTCGCTCACTCATAATAATTTATATTCCTAATAAACATTATTAGCATCTTTTAAATATTCAGTGGTTTAGTTAACCCATTGCAAGGTAGTTTTGGCCGTATTTTTTTTTTCTTAATTCATTTTTATCTTCATTCAATCAATCTTTTTGTGTGGTGCCGGGTAAGAATAGTACCACCCCATATCTTCCCGTGGGTGTCGTAAAAGGCGACTAAGGGATATAACCCAGGTAATGAGCAGCAGCAGTTTTAATACGGAACCCTAATTATTTTCAAAACTTTTTTTTACCGATAACATTAAGCAAAGATATTTCTCACAAACTCAAATACCTGCCAGTAGGATTTTTTTCAATTTTTATGAGTTTTAATTTTTTTACGCAGATCCTTAATTTTTTTGAAAAACCAAAAGTGGGTCCCAGCTTCCACACACAAGTTTGAAACCTATCCCCAAACAACAATAGGTATGTGCCGGCAGCATCACTTAACAGCCAGTATCTTTCGGCTTAATGTGTTTACCGTTTTGCACAACATCATCACTTATCATCAGGTGAGCTTGTGGTCACAGCGCTGAACCTGCACAGTATATAAAAAAAACTAAACAAAAATAAAGAAAAATCTGTTAAAAAACAGAAGAGAAAAGATACCTACGGAACTTTTCATCTTTATTTATTTACTTGCTTTGTGTCCGTAGCTGCGCCTGCGTTTCAAATATTTTTCACTGCATTTAATTTTTTTTATACGGAACCCTAATTTTTTGTTAGTGCTAAGATAATGTAAAAATATTTCTCATAAATTCAAGCACTTGTCCGTAAACTGTGCATTGAATCGGATTTTAATCAATTTTATTTTTTTACGCAGTACAATAATAATTAGTATTATTATAAATTAAAAGTACCCTAAGTAGTCTGGAGTAACTTCACCTATCTACCAAAAAAAGTCTTGTCAGTAATCGTCCAGCCGTTTCAGAGATAACCTGGAACAAACACATAGATAGACAGACAAAAATTTTAAAAATTGTGTTTCTGTTTATACATCTGTTATCTGTTATATCGTATATATATTAGTAAAAAATATATATTTTCAGATTACAAACAGACACTTCAATTTTATTTATTAGTATAGATATATTATTTCTCTGGACGTATCTATATCTGATCGGATCACGTGTATACTCTGCATCGACTAACAAGCGTCGAAAGCTTTCATCAGCCCGCGGCTATGATCGTTGTGCGAATTGCATATATTTTGTTTAGTCTTTTTTATTGTTCATCCTAAGCTATATTTCTAAAGGTCCACGTTTAAACAATGATACGTGAAAAAGAAATAGTGTTTTTTTTTAATCCGAGGTCAGGAAAATGGCGGCACTTTATTCGCATATACTAATAATTAAAATTGAAGTTTCTGTTCGTTATATTAAAATAAACAACTTTTTACTAAATACAATATGTACATTTTTGGCTGTCTGTCTGTTTATTCCAGCTAATCTATGACTTCGAAGGGACTTTTTAGTTAAGTTACTCAGCATAACTTAGGCTACTCTTATCTTTCGAAAATAATTAAGGTTTCATTAAAAAAAAACTCATGCAATTGTGAACAAAACACGATTCAATGGACAGCGCTATCAAAATTATTTTCCAACGATTAAAAAAAAAAACTATATTACGCAGTAGGGAATATATGAAACGCGGGCGGAGTCGCAGGCACACAGCTAGTTGTTAAATATAATACAGACGACGAGCGCCGATAAATGAGAATCATACTGGACCACAGTTACAACCACTGGTTAACCAACTCCAGGTAACTCTGAATATAAACTTGCTGTCAATTTTAGCTAAGTGTTGCTCTGTGTAATACAAGGAATAAATATAAATTAACAGTTCCATGTGTCGGACTTAGCTAAACTAATAAGAGTCTTCTAAGTAATAGTGTTAGGTTTTACAATAAAATCCCAAAGCACATTACCGATTTACCTGACAACAAATTCAAGCACCATGTCAAGTAAGTTTTTTTATTTTGTAAAGGATGGATCATTATGTGAACGTTGGTGATGTCTAGAAGTGACAGTTATCTCTGTGCATATACCAATAACTGCCTCGGTAGCGCAGTTGTATTACGTACGACTGCCGTTCTGAGGTCTCGGGTTCGATCCCCGGGTCGGGTCAAGTGTTATTGGGTTTTTTTCTACTCAGTATCATCCTGGAGTTTGGAATTTGTGCCCGATATGGCGACAGGCTCGCCCCCTGTCACATCTGGGACGGAACTAAGCTCGGCGAAATGTGGGTGGTTGTAGTTCGCTACTTCACCTCTGCCTAACCCTTCGGGGATACAGGCGTGAGCATATGTATGTATATACCAATAAACTTTATAACTATTAGTTGTAAAGTTCCCTAAAACATACAGAAAAAAAGCCCAGAACGAGTTTCTTGCCGATACTTCTCGATGACTGGATTGTTTTCTGAACCGGTAGTTGAATTTTGACATTAATAAACACCTTATCAGAGCCTAAATTGCATAAAGTATTTTTGACTTTTTTTTTGTCCTGGTCGAGCTACTATGATGTCTAACGATGATGGCGTTTTGACAAGTGTACGGTGGTCACATCCAGTCGGGTTCAATTACTTTTTTACCTCGCTAACATATGGATATATGTTGTCTAATTCTGGAATGTCAGGAACCGTTTTTTTCACCATATGTGTGGTGGTCGCAACCAAAGCTGGGTACGAAAAAAATATCATCCCGCATGAGGTCGTGAAGGAAAACATCACAGCTGGTTAGGCATTTTCCGATAATGCCCGCCTCGGTAGCTACTACCTTCAAGTTTTAAAAACTGTCGCCAAATACTAATAGGTGTGTTCCGGCAGCATCACTTGGAAACCAGTACCACGCCGTCACTTAAAACCAGGTGAGTTTGTGGTCAAAACACTGAGTTTATACCATGTAAAAAAAGTGAGATTCTCGTACAAGTAGGACTTCCTTCTTCGCCTTATCAGCTATAGCTCTATAGCCATAACTATCTATAGTATAGCTCCCTTCATGATTACGTAAACATAAGCATAACTTTGAAAGAAATGGTGTTGTATCTTTACCGGTTAGATTTAGGTGATCTAAAGATCTCACCAGACGCCTTTTAAACCACTAATTCTCTATTCCATTCAAAGTATCGTATTATAAACTTTTTATACATATAATAGATTTGTTGAAACGAACCATAACTTAAAAGGCGAAAAAAGTGATACAGAAAAATTAGCAGGTAATAATTGTGCAACCAGTGTTCGCCTGTAATCGAAATTCGACCATAATTCGTACAAACGCTAACAATTTTGTTTGCTTTCCTTTATCAATTTGTTAAAGTAAAACCTTCTCAAAAGTCAATATTCTGTCTACACGGTAAATAAATGACAAGTCTGACATTGACATGTGATTGATAAGGCATTGGTAATCGTAAGGAATAATGATAGATGTGTGTCTGTGTCAAACTAATGGTAGTGTGTGACCTGTATTGTTTTATTAATATAATGTATTTTTATGCAAATTAAAAAAATGTATTAGCATTCTGCACTCCTTCTCTATATAAACTATAAGTGTGCGAAATTTCATACTCCTCCGTCCGCGCAATTTTCGTAAAAAGGGGTTCAAAGTTTCGCTTCGCTTTACGGTGTTATGATGATAAAATTATGGGTGTTTCTTTTAATACTGTATAAGTTTAAGAGTTTGTCGAGAATTTCATGTAGTATTAAGTGGTGATGTGGCCTAATATACTAAGCCTAGTGACTAAGAAACACATCATAATACACACGAACACTGATGAGCTATACAGTGCTAGCCTATGCTTTTAACATTTTGAGATAATTAAATTAAATAACCTAAATTTACCTAAATAGGATGACCTATTTTTTAAAAGTAATATAGACAAATTATAGTATGAAATGTCTTCGATTTGAAACTGGTTTCATTTTAACTTTTTTTGGTTTTTATTTAAATATTAATATTACATTTTGTCACACCAAACTATTTATTTGTAATATCTACGTTAGTCTTATGATTGACATTAAAATCTCGATATTTTTTTGTTTTTCAGGGTTGTATTAAATTTTGAAAATGAATAGCACACCATAGATTAGTAAATGAATGAGATAGCATTAGAATTAGGATTAGAACCCATATCAACAGACGCTGTGTATAACCACACTACCACCAAACCATAATAAATATTTGATGAAATTAATTACATTACATCCACTTCAAATTAGCGTTCAAAGAACTTTTGTACTTACCTATAAATGTATTTAGGTTTCAAGTGGGTATAATTTATATGAATTACACTAGCTTTTGCAAGCGAATTCACCCGTATTAAGAATACAATACTTGTTGTTTGTTAATAAAATGAACCATTTAAAAAAAATATTAACTTGAAAATAATACACAATTATGTTTGTTGTACCTCGTTTATTGCATATGGCAATAATTATATCATAGTGGTTAAGACGTGTTATGGACCGATGTATATCCAGAAGAAAGAAAACTTTGCTGGACATCACAACAGCGGCGACTGATGATGGACTCTCTTATGTACAATCTCTTAGAGGTCGCCCAATGTCACACTTTACCGCACTAATAAAAATAATAAGAAGGCGAACAAACATCCAGACATACCATTTTATATATGGAGCATTCTGGAATCTTGTTAAGTATGATTTATTAAATTATTTACGCCCGGAATCGCTTCAGAGAAGACGCTTCTGTTTCTCCAGGAATAGATCGTTCAAACCGCCTAATTAGATAAATATTATGCTTATTTCGTTTATTTGTTGTAACATACAAATCATTTAGACTTTACTTGTGAGTTAAATGCGTCCAACTGTGATTATTTAAAAACTGGTTAAAGATAAAATTTTCTTTAAAATGGCAAATTTATACTGTTTTATTGACTTGCATAATTGTATAGCGCCTGCAAGAAAAAAAATAGCAGTTTGTTACATTTTATGATTTGCAGATTTATTTTAATTATGTAGTTACATGTTTGAAATAGAAACTACTTCTTTGTATGAAAAAGCAATAAAGATTTTAGGTCAGTTGTTTAAACTGTTATGTCAGCAATTGTATTACAGAGAATGAAAAAAAAATTTAACTGTTCTTAATAACTTTTTCAAATGTTTTATATACCAATATTTACTAATATACAAAAACTATAAATCATGAAAATAAAGTTCCGGACGTAAAACTTTTTATTAATAAGATATATATAATATAAGAGAATATATTAATATATTTTCTTCTTTAATGTGTCGGATACTCGAAGTTTTTATAATACGTTCAAGATTTAATAATTACATCAATTTTATATGTCGATTACCCATAAAAATAATACAATAGGAAAACAATGGAAAGCTGGCGTAAACGCTAGGTAAGTGCTCAAGGGGTTAAGGATCTTTTTTCAAAAGTTCTTAAACATTTAATCATCGTTTTTGAGTTAAGTAGTTTCCCAATTTCATTTCTATTAGATACAATATAAAATACGAAGTGTTTGTTTGTTCATAAAATGATCAACACTTCGTTGCTGATAGTTCAATTCAATCACAAAAAAAAGTGCTCTTTTCGGTACTAATTAGCGCCTACACGCAAATTGCCCCCCTTTGATACGATGCAGATGGTAGGCCGGTTTTTGAATAAACTATTTGTTAGAGATATGAGCTTACACATTTTGAATGCTTGTGTCAATTTAAAAGAAATTGCTTTGTTGTTACATTTCTTTTCGTTTTTTGTTTGCACTCTTGTAAATTATTATTTTAAGAGTTATTATAATTTTATGTATAGTGGTATTTAATTATCTCTCTCCGAAATAATATGAATGTATAACTACTTCCCGCGACTTCGTTTGCGTTGATAGGGATTGGGTTTGCTGATTTAATATAAACATGCACGTATATGAATAGGTTCAATATTGTATAAACAAACCAATATAACCAATAATTTGACATATTGGCATACAGCTTCGACTAGATCTTGGAATAATGTGGGTTGTCTTTTTATATCTATGTTTTTTTCGATTTTACCCGGTCAATCTGTTTTTGAGTTAAAGCCGAACAATTTTTTTCTTCATTATTATTTTTTTTAATACAAATTCTAAAAGTCTTATAAACTGCTCTTTGTTTTACCGTGTACAAAGTTTTCATTAAAACCGATCACGCTGTTAAATTTGGATATACACACAGAGAGATAAATAAAAATGTCATGTTCGAGATTAGGAATGGTTCTAAAATTAACATCTGACACAAAATGTTTATTGCTACGTATGATGTCCGTTCACTTTGCGTTAGTTTTTTTTGTCATAAGAAATTTTGGACACACTCATTCGATAGCGAAGTGTGGGTTGACTAGCCCTATGATTTCCCTTAAGTCACCTATTTTGTCAGGGAGTAGGAACTGCTTTTGTTTGAACCTCTACTCTCATATAGGTACGGGCCCTTGTTTTGAAAGTCTCTTATTATAGGTAATATAAAGAGGTGAGTCTTGGACCAGTGGGTCTTAGCCATTAGGCACACTTTTATTTTAAAAATAAAACGAATTATTGCTTCACATAATTTATTGAAACGCTTAAATTCGAAATTTTAAGTACAATAAAAAATAAAACATTAATTTAACATTTCCTTATTTATGGCAACGTATTAAATTTAACACATGATATTATTATTTCCTAATAATATATAATAAATATACATACATTTTAAATACATTTAAAAATCTTATTAATACTGTTTATATACACTCACTACTTTGACACAACAACAATTAAATATCAAAAATGCATAGGCACCTTATTATTAGCACCATGTCGATAAAACATCGTATATATTTATTTTATTTCGTATATAAATCATCTTTATTATTAATTTAATAAAGGAACATAAATATTTTCATTTCGAATAATAGTCGATAACTCGTTTAATAATAATAGCCCGCTATATGTACATATTCGAGAGTTAAACAATTGGGTAATTAATCTATCATAGAGTAATAACACCAAGAGCGATAGTTTCATATAAAAAATCGCTTAACTAATGTTAAATGCCCAAAAATTTATATGCGTGTGTGACACGTAATTACGTAATCACTGTCAAATACGTGGCTTTTTACGGTCAATTCAAAATAGTTTCACTAATAGTGTCTACTGCCGTTCTGAGTATTTTAATTCTATGTGGTCTATTTAATTCGCTTGTAATCAATTTGTACGATTTAAACCGAACCTTTTCGTTAAATTATTGTGAAAAAGGGAACGTTATTTTAATCTGTATATTATTTATATATTAAAATAAAATCGCTTATTTTGTATTCTGTATTCTACTAAGCTTAGAGGTACTTCTATCGAGTGGCAGTGCCGGGACATATCTATAAGTAGTTGCAGACAGATTTTCAAATTTGACTGTGATAAGTAGAAAATGACCTACCACCCATGCTGTGGTGCATGCCCACGATGTTTTCCTTCATCTAAAACTCAGATTGGTTATGTGGATTAGAATCTAGGTCAATTGAAACCGTAATGAGAAAACACTACCACTAAGCCATCAAGAGGACTAAGTAAAATTATTTCATTCGAACGAAGTGCACCAATTTGTGTAAAATAAACCTATAATACTTTTTTGTTTTATTTTGTGAATAAAAAAATCGTTTCTTATTGTAAAAAATATAATACTAACTAAAGTATTTTCATTTCATTGATAAACATATTTTTTTGACTGTATAATAAATGTTTTACCCGTACAAAACTAAAATAAAATTCATTATTATTCTAATAAAATATTTACAATAAATACAGAAGAAACAAAAAATAAGAATAAAACAAAACTTACTGACGTAAATCAGATCTCAGTAGTTCCATTTCGGTTTTTTATTAGAAAATTCTCTTGATCTACCTTTTTTGAAGCTACCCTCATCAACATAAGTTCAAATTTTCTTTTGTCGAGGTTAAAAGTTTATAAGTCACACTTTTGACGCATTAGATTGACTCGCCATTAGATTAGGAAACCTGGATTTGAGCTAATCACAACAAAGTCTACAAAAGCTTATATTATTTCTTAATCAATTCTTTATCTTGTTCATCGATAGATTACCCTTGTAATTTTCTTTGAATTACCATTTTCTCACAAATCGGGATAACTGCTGATTTTTCCCTCTATCTCAATCTTTGCTATTCAACTTACTATTTCATGAATACCAACGTTTATCTCTTGCCAATTATTATAAAACCTTACATAGAAAGTGACCAGAGTATTTATTTATTTATTTCGAAATGGATTTACTATATATTTAGTCTTGTGATGATTAAAGGAACTATCAAAGGCACTTTTTAATTAAGGCACTAAATATTTTAATACTGAAAATATTTAGGTAATTTCAAATCGAAACTATCGGTTTATACAAAGAGATTCAACGTATTTCGGATCCATTTCGTCGATCTCCCTCCCCTTTGTCTCCGGGACGAAGAGGACAACAAAGAGTAGACAGAGTACAGATATACCGGCGTACATCCAAAACAGACCGTATAGCCCAATATGATCTTGGAAATCTGCAGCTGTTTTCACGTTAACAAAACCGCACAAATGGCTGAAACTTGTCGCCAATGCGCTGCCAGTACTCCTATATTCTAAAGGAAATAATTCTCCAATCAAAAGTGATGATATAGGGCTTATGCCTAGCGCGAAAGCGATCGTTAGCGTCAAAACACAAAGTAAAGGTATCCAATCGTACGACCCAGGTTCAGCTTGTGTCAAATCGGAGGCATTTCTTATTACTTCTTCGTAGTATGCATAGGACCCGAAACCAGCTAACGCTATGGACATCATTACACCGCTGATCATAAGAAGTGGAAGCCTACCGACGTTATCGATAAGCATTCCTGATAAGCAAGAGGCTAAAAGTTGCGCGACACTCGTTGCTATAGCTCCTCCGTGTGGATTCATCGTCCTAAAAGTCTTCTTAAACATTTTTACAGCGTAGAAATTAAATAAATTCGCTCCGGTGAACCTCTGGAAGAACATCAGCCCGCAAGTGATCAGCACCGGTCTCGTCAACCTTTTCGATAATAAGTTCTTCAGTTTACTCGTATTCCCTCCGTATAATTTACTAGCCAGTATGTTAGTCCTTATGGTTGCTAACTCCTGACGAATATCCGCTTCGGGACCTCTGAACCATTGCAGCGATTCCTCAGCTTCGTGCTCTTTCCCTCGTAGAAGTAGAGATGACGGCGTCTCGGGTATGAAGAATAAGGCGAAGAATAACAAGATAGGTGCAGCCGCCACCATTAGGGCTAATTGATACCAATTGAGATACGCTCCTAACGTGAAGGAGATAAGTATACCAATTTGGCTGAGTATCTTTAGAACTGAACTTAGGCAACCTCTTATTTCTGGTACGGCGATTTCTGTGACGTAGACCTGGGAACAAAAAGGAATTGAGTTAATTTTAAATTAATTATTGTTGATTTGCCAATGGTAGCTTATTCATATAAGATCTACATGGATGCATCGATCACTGTCGGTACGAAAATCGTTCTAACATGAGGTGACGAGAAAAAGACAACCGCCAGTGAGAGCCATTATCGCGACCAGAAATTACTTAGGTGTTAGATTATAGATAGATATTATATTTATATTATTAGATTTATAGATATTATATATATACTTAGATTATATGTACTGGTCGCAAAAACTCTGACTGTTTGGGTAATATCAGGTTACCCCAGAATGAGAGAAGCCGAAGTGTCTTTAACTTTATCACCATGCAAACGTGATCAGAAATACTATCAAATATATCCACATACATACATAGTTCCATACACGGGATACATTGTTCCCATCATAGGTTTATTAATTGTTAGAGTGCATTATATGCAAGTAAAACAATCTCCCAGCCAATGACGTCATTTCACATCGCAATTTCTAAGAAGAAGACTTTCTTAAAAGCAAATTATGGAAAATTATTTTAATTGAACACTTTCCGTTATATTTTACTGTTGCAAGTAAACACAGTATAGATGTATATGTTTTAAATAGATATGGCTGACAACCACGCGAAGTAATTCTCAGAAAAATGTATCATAGATTTGTTAATATTGTACTAAAATCAAGAAATAGTTGAAGATTTTAAAAAATATTCCTAAAATGGATTTTATTTTAATATGGCTGGAAGAGATTTAAAACATGCCGAAATCCATGAAGCTATAATTAATTATAATACGAATCTAATAATAAAAATATATATATAAATAAATAATCTGTAAAAAAAAATTATGTACCTAATAAAAAGGCGTAACACTTCTTTTCAAATAGTTCACTAAATTATAGTAAAGTAAAGAAATAAGATTGTATTTAATGTAAACCAACTTGTTTTAAATAAATTTGTCGTATTTGGTATTCCATGTGTTCGTCTTCGTAGGCATTAGTCATTAATAATGTTCTGCACTGTATTACTTCATCTTTGCTCTACCATACAATGTAACTAAAAACTAGTTTTCTTCAAACAATTAACACGTACTATGAACTTCTGGACAAGAATATTTCTTTTCGTTTTTTGAATTTTCAATAATTTAAAAGTTAATTATACTAGATATTTTTATGGAATTTCTTCTAATTAAACTGTCTAAATTTCATGAACTATTTGAAGTGTAAAAAAAATCTGGCACTGTACAGTCGCGACACATTAAAAACTAATAATTATGTGTCCCCTTTTTTGTATCAAATTCCAAGCTACACTGATCTAATTTCACTTAACATAAATTTAAACCGCAGATTTAAAGCATTTCCATTTTTTATACACGGAATAGGCTCTGAACACAATCTGACCTGATGTTAATTGACGATGTGGTCCAGGATGGTAAACACACTAAGCCTAGATGCACTGATTCTCAAGTGATAAATCCGGAACACACCTATTGGTATTTGGCGACAGGTTTTCGAACTTGTGGATAGCTACCCAGACTGGCATTGTTAGAAAATGTCCTACAACCATACTATAGTTTCCTAACGTTGTTTTCCTTCACCGAAAAGTCAAGCCGATTTTAGAGTCGAATAGGTGAGGATCGAACCCGTGTCCTTGTTTTTATTTCGTTAAATTACAGTATTTGACTTTATATTATATATATTTGGTGATATTATACTTGATATAGTTTGGTTATTGTTTACAAGTTTATTGAAAATATTTACAAGGAACATGAATTCTGAGTTGTGAACTCGCTTGGTAAATTACGCTTTAAAAATGGCCGCCATTTTGTTGGATTGGTGAATATTAGTAAAACAATACGAAGTTGGACCTAAAGAACATGCATTCATGGTCGAAATAAAATACACAAAACACAATCATAAAAAAACAATTTAGTCAAAATATAGATAAAAAACAGGTTCCCGATTCTTCTGATTAAGAAAGATTACTGCATATGGTTTCGTTTCGAGGCTTAAGCTACCAGCTAGTCCCTGACAAAGTATGTAGGATACGTTGATTTGAATATACATCCATCGGTTGACATGACTGAGCCTTCAACGCTTCAAATTCAATTGTACACAATGACACTTCTGCGAGTTGAATATTTACCGTCACTGGAATGCGAACATATTACTTCGCAAGTCTAGTTATTCGAGGCTACAGTGTATTGGTTTGTTAGACTCGAATATGGAATGAATGGACAAATGAATAATTACCATGACAATTACTAAATTAGATATGGTTTGATGATATTATGTATTGAGTGAGTACCTATTAAATACTAGTTTTGTCGCGCGTATCCGCTCATCTAAATTTACGATAATACGTGATTTTTTTGCACCCAGCTACCCTTAGAGATTGTCAATCTGTTGATTTTGATGATCACTGCTCCACTCCTTAAGATCGTAGCGAGAACTGGTATACTTACTACAAAATATTTGGGAATAAATAGGCTCTCTAGCAAAACAAATCAGTTTTACAACAGACCGCAATTTTTTTTTAAATTAGCGTTTAAACAGGCAAACTTTAAGTCAGTTTTAATCTAATACTAATAAATAAAATTGAAGTGTATGTTTGCAATCTCAAAATTATAATATTTTTTACTAAATACATATGAATGTATACACGATAAATATACGAAAAATACAATTATTAAAATTTTTGTCTGTCTGCCTGTCTGTTTGTAATGGGTAATCTCCGAAACAGCTGGATCGATTTTGACGGGACATTTTTTTGGCTGAAATTGCTCCGGGTAAATAAGGGCACTATTCATTTTCAAAAATAACTAGGGTTCCGCTAAAAAAAATAAAACTCATAAAAAATTCAATAAAATCCGATTCAACGGCCAGTTTTACGGGCAAGTCCAATAATTTGTGAGAAATATTTTTACTTAATCTCAGTAAAAATAATTATTAGGGTTATGTATAAAAAAAATTAAATCGCAGTGAAGATTATTATAATTTTTAAATTTGGATTTAAGCATACCATACCACATACCTCTAGGTTCTTGGCTATGGTTATGGTTTCACGATGACGTTTTCCTATACCGAAAGCTAAGGATTCATTTTATGATGGAATTAAATACTGATTTATTTAAAAAAACGTACCTGTGTTGTCATATTTATACAGCATATGAGCATGCCGCCGAAGAACGAAGCAGCTGATATCATGTATACTCCTGTTGATAGTGCAGTCGCCAACCACGCCAGCGTATACGGTAGGGCGGTGGCCATTAGTACAGACCGACGTCCGAGCCTCATTGCCATTCCGCCCAGAATACCACCGATGAATGCGCCTATGACAAACAAACACACAAAGTTTTTAAAACAATTTTCTTTGCCGCGTATTACAATTTCTCTCTCGTTGTTATTGCCACCATCATGACTCGGTTACCGTGCAGTTGGTAATGAGATCAGTTTCCACGACGTTGGACGCAGGTTCGTACCCACCTATCTAATTCTACTAGTGAGCGTGAGCTTTCGGTGTTTTTCATACTGTGTTTTTATAGGCTCAGTGCTTTGACCACAATCTCACCTGACGTTAAGTGATGATAAGGTACAGTATAGTAACACACTAAGCCTAAAGGTACTGGTTCTCAAGTGATCCTGCGGGTCACGCCTAATTGTATTTGGCGACAGGTTTTCGAACTTGAGGGTCGTAGCGACCTAGGCAAGCGTGATTATAAAATGCTCTACCTCTATGCACTAACTTGAGGCTGGTAACTATTCTCTATTTCGTTATTATAAAATAATGCAAACGATAACAGGTAATAAAAAACCATAGCATGTAGTAACCCTAAACAGAGGGGACAACATAAATCCTTTTCTATGAAAAAATACATTTACATGTCAATTTTTATTGTCATCGGTCGAATTTTATTGTACGTAGCATGTTTATATACGTATATACAGCATTTATTCGTATTATTACATCCATGTAAATATACCATTGACACTGGCAGATGCTTCCGCTACGCATCTCGAAGAGTAACAAACAAAATAAACACGCCAGATAATAAAATAAACAAGCAGAATGTGCAATTACGATGAAAGAAATTTAACAGATGATTTTGCAAAAGTCAATTCATTTACATTAAATCAATTTGAAGCGGCCATTTAGCAATGTTTATTTGAACAGACCGGCAGGAAACCGTTTCAAATAAGATATACATTCACTAGAATACACTATACCAGTCTAGTTAACACTAATTTTATGTTAAATCTTGTATAAACAAGTAAAAGATTTATATGTTTACCTGTTTTCATGTAAAAATGGCGAAAGTGAAAACTGGTCATAAATTAAATCCAATAAGTTAATTTTTGACTGAGACGTAGTTGCAAGAGAAGACGATAAATAAAGTTGGTTTTTTTTTTTAATTGTTTTTCAAATTGACTAAATGCTGTTGTCGGAAAGGGCCTTGATAGCTTTATCAAACTTTTGAGACGAGCGTTTATGGTTCTGTATAGTGGTACGTACCTCAGATTACAACGCAAAACATAAATTTTGCGGAGTTTGTACCGCACTAAACCTACGTTGGATAAGGAAAATTACAGATCTCTAAGTCCCTTACATAATCTCATAATATACCTGTATGCTACTTTTAAATTTCGAAAAATAATTTGGCTTCCTCGTAAAAAAATTAAAACTCATGAAATAAATAATCTATACTAATAAATAAAATTGAAGGGTCTGTTTGTAATGTCAAAATAACATTTTTTTACTAATTACATATATATGTACCAATAATGTAATTTCTACAATTTTTGTCTGTCTGCGTGTATATCTGTCTGCCTGTATATCTGTCCGTCTGTCTGTTTGTTCCTGGTAATCTCCGGTATGGCGAAGTCGATATTGACGGGACTTTTGATTTTCGATTCTAATTAAGGTTCCGCGTAAAAAATATAAAACTCATGAAATTGTGCTATTCAATGGTCAGTTTTACAACTAAGTGCGTCAATTTATGAAGAATCTTTTTACTTTACCCTAGTACAATATTTTTTTTAGGAAAATAGTTCCGTATAAAAAGGGCCCGTACAAAAAAATTAAAACGCAGAGAAGAATATATGAAACGCGGGCGCAGCCGCAGCATCATATCTAGTACAAAATGTAAATGATTCTATGCAACAACGAGTTCGGTAAAACAACTCGACAAATACAATTACATTTTGTTGTTCAATGTATCTTTATTGCTTTAAATGAACCTGACGACCTACCGCGAAGTTTCACGCGTGCCAAAATAACTCTTTATTTATAAACTAGCTCAGCCCTCGTTTGGGCTCGCGTGAACTATATAATTATTATTAATCATTATTGTTTTAAATACAGATGAACATAACATGTTTTTTAATGTAAATTTATTTTATGATTATGTCTATTCTATATTACGTTATATTTTCCAACAAAGCAAACTCAACTTTATTGAAATAATAAATAGAAAATATTTTATATATTAAGTTACTAACAATATACTTAGTTTAATTGTACAAGAATTTGGGGTGATTAACATCTCAAATGTTAGAAACGGTGAACGAAAAAAAACCGGTTAGAAATACATAATTTGTAATTGTTATAAGATTGACTATTTTACTATTATTAAGTTATAGTTATTTTGGTTGGTTAAATTGGTTTGGGCATGTAGAGAGTATGGTTGAGAGAAGATTAACGAAACGAATTTATAAGGCGAGGGTGAATAGGCAAGTCGGTACGGGTCGACATAGGCGAACGTATGTAGACCAAATCAATCACGTGTTAAATAAAGGCCAGATTAAAAGTACTCATAACCGACGAGCATCTATGAAAGCGCTCATGAAAGTAGAGGAAGCGAAAGAGGTGTGTCAAGATCTAGCAAGTGGAAGGACGTATTCTCTGCCTAACCCCACGTGAGAAAGGCGTGATGATATGTATATATGTATGTAAGTTATAGTAAAATGTATTTACTCTTTTTACAATCAAAATAATTTGTTTGTTGATAACTTATATTAAAAATCATTTTCTACTTGTTACTTAAAGTGTATTATTTAATATTGTAAGTGTTTTATTTAATACGTTTTCTTTTTTTTAGTATATAAACAGAATCACTAGTCCCTAAAGGAATTATCTTGGAAACTTGATCAGGGTAACAACCCCTAGGGCAAGTTATACTTATGCAAATATTTCGTAGAATACTGAAATAAATGTAATTTTATTTTATGGATCGCAAAGCTTGCCAATTATAACTTCATTCTGATTACAAACAAAGAGCCGCCATTTTATTGGAACACTGAAGATTTTTTAAATAATACGATGTCAGACCTAAATAACTTTTATTCATTGCTATGATACATTATAAGCAGAAAAGAAACACTTAAGAATTTAAAGATACTATAATGCGTCGAATAAATGTCATTACTTTAGGCGGATTCGCCAGAAAAACTAGTATAATCTTTTTCTACACTTCTTTTAACATTCATAACAAATTGCGAGTGCACCGAGATATTACAGTTTCGTTTGAAATGCAAAATAAACCGCTGCGATTGAAATCAATTAATCACTTGTGTTTATTTATGTTATCTTATTGAAAAACAATCCGTTACGAATACTCTATTAGCTTTAATGTGGGACGGATTAAGTTCATTCATTGGTGGGTCATAATTTTATTATCATAACATTTTTAGGCGCAATGAAACAGTCACTGTACACACGTAGTAATATTTTCGTAACGTATTTATAGGTGTTTTTTGAAATATTGTTTATTAAACACTAGCTACGACTGTGACTCTGATCGACTGACAATTTATTCTATATATTAACTTTTATCTTATATACTTTTTATCCATTTAATCATCAAATTAGTGCACCCTGGACGATCAT
This sequence comes from Samia ricini, assembly GCA_014132275.2. NCBI lineage: Eukaryota > Metazoa > Arthropoda > Insecta > Lepidoptera > Saturniidae > Samia > Samia ricini. The sequence goes on from AP028163.1 coordinate 18,917,216, forward strand.
GTTAATATCCATTTCTATAGTTTCCTCACAGTATATGATACTGCATTGATATTTATTTCGCCAGGATTAACTTATTCCAGGAATTTCGGAGTATTTTTCACGGAATTCCTCAGATTGGATAAAATCCCACATCAAATAATAGATTTCAGCACCAAACAATACTTTTCAAAACAAAAATTTTTAAACAAAGGTAATGTTTTTTTCTTTATCATAAAAAAAAATCCCACCAGGATACAGAACGCTACACAGAATACGTCTATGATTAAAGAAAGAATTACGTTAACTAATTTGTTGATTCTCGAGTTATAAACAAATATATGAATCACCAGACAGACGGGCATCCATTGAGTTGTTACCATAATACCTGTATAAGAAAATTATGTTTACACGAATTTCGATAATCTACATACAAGTGATTTATTTAACTTCAGTGTACACTTTCAAGGCTATAAATTGTAATTTTATTTATTTAAAATACTCTACGTTTTTTCACTCATTTATTTCAATAGTGTAAACATATTTCTTTCTCTGTAATTAAGTTAACACCTGTTATACATTGCTGAAACATTGAATATTTATATAATAAACAAGAAATAAAACTATTTTATATTTAAAAATATGTACATAGTTATATATAATTCAATTATGAATTATTGCAACTGATTTATTTTAAAATAAACTTACTGGCACAGGTGGGTGGTCGAGCCCCAAGCGATACGACCAAATTACAGCCCTGCACGCCCATAAATTTAGTATCAGTAATGTTACCACGTTTTATTTTCAAATTGTAAGACGTTTTAGGTATTTAGGTTGTTGTGATTTGAGCGGCCCAACGCTCGTGTTTATTCTGATGTTATTTAATTGATTTATGGGTTCGGCGAGCCGTTTGCGGGTCCCTCCCAGAAATAATTGTAGTTTTGTTGCTCCATTTAATATTGTATTTAAACGTGAAAGCCGGTGTTCATTTGTTTTGGATCGCTTTATTAACGAATATGGTATCGCTGATAAAATGGTATATGGACGGCATTGTTTGTGTGCAATATTTTTCTTTTAGACATAGTGATATTGTTTCGAGTGGTGAATTGGAGTAATTATAGATAAAGTAAGGAATAGTGTGATAAGGGATCGGAACTGTCCTAGGCCACATTCAAATGGGTTTGTATTAGTGCAAAGTTACTTACTACAACATTACAACTACAACATTACAACTACAACATTACTTCAGCATTTTTCACTGTAGTCAGGCCCTTTTTTCTTAGAATAATAATTAAATATAAGTAGACTTTTAAAAATACCTTATCAAATGAAAATTTACCTACTCCACATTCAGAATAATTCGATACCTTTTTTTAAAGCGATTTCACCTGTGGAATGTCGTTTGTAAATTTTGATTTATCTCTTTTATTGATTCTTAAAGACTATTTTAATATTCTGAAATTATATTTTATTATGCCTGGGAGCTATCCGATCGAAGCTCGCATATTATAGTAATTTGTTATTGAATTACTTGATGTAAATCCATAGTAACTTAATATAAACGGACTACGGAACTGTGATAAAAAAAAAAAACATCCGAATTCAATACAAAAAATGAAATGAGTTACAAAATTTGTCATTTCATAATGTAAATATTTTAATATTCACTAAAACACATTTTATAATACAGTTTCTAGAGAGTGTAATTTTGAAGAAAGATTTATAAAACACGAAAAGGGCAACTGCAGCTCGGGCTGATTCTACCGTATGCAAAATAGACGAAAACATTACTTCGTAGTACCCTGTTTCCTCCTCCAAAACTGAATATCGTTTTTTTTTATTTTCTTCCACTTATAGAATAAGAACGACTTTGGCTATGCCTCTACGTTATCCTTTTTTTGTTTTTATTTATCAAATTTGTTGGACGAACGTTTAAAAATGACGGCAAATATTGAGCATTTTTTTTTTTTTCATTCTCAAAGGTTCCTGGTATCTTTAATAACTAATTTATGGAAAAAATCAAAACGTACGGGCATGGCGGTGGTGGATATATATTGTTTGGAATAAAAATATTTACCATAATGATATTAGCCAGGGAGGAAACAGAAGACTACGTTTGTATGGAATAAACGCCGCTCGCATATTCTTTTAAAGGACATTGAATAATATTCATCTAATATTACAATTGAATCAGAAAATACAGCACGATAGATTTAAATCAGTACGGAATCTTCATAAACCTTTATTTTTCATCCATCCAAGAGTAATCTGCCTACTGCTGTGACAATTGTTTTTATACAAACTAAAACTTAAATTTTACAAAGATACTAATCAACTATTTTATTACCATATAAATCACAGTTATTTATAGGGAATAAAACTGTCATAACCTTCAAACACAAATGGACAAAAACAAAACACGGATATCCTTCGGTAATATAAATACGCTGAATAATACAAAATACATATATTTTAACCCAACCAAAATAAATATGTTTTTAGAACTTAATAATTGTTTATGAAAGCATTATAATTGGTAAGGAAGTGATCTTTTGTTCCATTTCCTTTGTTTAATGAAAGCGATACACATTCTTTCTATTATAAGATATAACAAGTATGTTATATATATATTATACATCTTTCTTCTTCCCTTTTGCCGATGACACATCCAATTATACGTTGGAATAACTATTTCAAATATAAAGACTGAGTAAATATGTTTTATTTATATTTTTAGAGTTTAAACTTTAATCTGGCATATTGTGACATAGACTATGTCAACGCTCATTAGAGAGAGTCGTAACATTATGTATCTACGTATGTATTATTGATATAAATAATATCCAACATCAAAACATAAATCATATATATCTACCTACCACCACCCGCCCACGCATTGTAGTGTGAATGAAATGATCGAGTAATAACAAAGTTACACGGACTTAGATAACTTAATCCGTACAAATCACGAACTCGAATAATTACGTCGGCAGCGAACGCCCATGTCGTAACTTTGACTACAGGATATACAGGCACAGAGTAAAATAATAAATTGTAGAGCTGACAATCCTCTGTCAAGTAACAACAGGTAATAAAGAAACGCTGTGATTGACGTTACATGTAATTTAGTATTCAAAAATTAAATCTATATATAATTTTATATTGTTTATGTATTCTATACTTTTTGCTAAATTAGTATGAATGTGCATTTGATGACATTAGGTTATTTCATGATGCCTTTAATTTTACTATTAGGTAACTAAATTTGGAAATGTTAGCCTATCATTTGTTTTTTTTTATGTTTCAACACTAGCATTTAATAACCAGTTATATCGTAAATATTATATAAGGTAAGATCTTTCAGTTTATCCACCCGTTGGCGAGCTTACAATACTAAGCTGATTTTTTAATTCACACGCATACATATTTTCTTTCCAATATCATGCAAATATTTTTAACATTAGGTAATTATAATATAGAATATGTAATGGGGATGATACTAAATTATGTTGATAAAAATTTACCACCGACGCATGGAAGCACAATTAACTTAGGCATTATTAAATATTTCTAAAACCCCCTAATAGTTTTTTAATCTAAGGTCAAAAGCAACTTAAGTCTCATGTCAACCAAGGGCCGGGGTGAACATAACTCAGCTGTGGTTCCTGAAAGGTTCTGATATGAGAACTCATTCGAAATTTATGCGTCAGATAAACGTACTGTTAAAGGGCTTTTGAATTTGAATCTGAGAGACAAAGTATTATATTGAAACTCTGTATTCTATATCCAAATCTACATGTTGTTACAGAATTGTAACTTTTTCGTTCGGACAGATCTTTGATTACAGTTACTTACAACATAAAGGAATATGGTATAGAACAATACAGAGTGAACCACTCTGTATATATATACGTTCGTTTGTGGGATGCAAGCTGACACGAGGTCAAATCAAAACAGATTTTAGGTTTCGTTCTGGGCATATTCCATTTAACAGATGTGGGTATATAATGAGGAGAGTAAACTCACCCAACTGTGAAGGTTGTGGTAAAGTCGAAGACGCGCAACATTTGTTGGCGGAATGTACACGAAATGTGGGGGCTAGAAGTTGTTTGGTTTTGATCTTAGTGTTATGCTATTTAGATGTAGGCATGTTCCATGGTGTACTAGTAGAACCGATGTCCGATTCTGCTAGTATCCTATGGAACTTTATTATTACAAGTAGTAAGTTAAGATATGATTTAATTTAGTTGTTTTTATTTTGATTATTATAATTGTTATTTTTGTAAGTTATATTGAGTATGCTCCGATAAGGCCGCCATACACTAATGTGTAAAAGACCTGTTCAAATAAAAGATTACAAAAAAGAAGTTTCTTATAACATTGACAAATATTTTAACTTTATAAAATTTAAATTTATGTCACGGTGACGTCGCCTGATTGTTCACCACTTCCACTGTCATTAGAAGGATTAGGCAGAGGTGAAATAGCGAACTACACCACTCACATTTCAACGAGCTTAGTTCAGTCCCAGATGTGACAGGGGGCGAGCCTGTCGCCATATTGGACACAAATTCCAAACTCCGGGATGATATTGAGTAGAAAAAACCCATTACCACTTGACCCGACCCGGGGTCGAACCCGAGACTTTAGAACGGCAGTCGCTCCGTTATACAACTGCGTAATACAATTTCTCTATAGTTCTACAAATAAATAAATACCCTTTTTTCTAAGTCTACAATTTATCTAAACTGAATTTAGTGATTATATCACTGCTTTGTAAATATCGGCAGATGTTTATCTGCATACTATTTTTTTGTACTATAAATATTTTAATAAAATCTTGAGCGTTTGAAAACAAACACAAGCGAGTAATTTCGCGCTCGGCAAGTATCAAAATTTTCATGATGATAATAATAACAGTAACGTTGTTGACGTTTCGTTTTAATTGGAAACTTGCTTGATGTGTAGCATCTGGATTCAACTGAATTCTGATAGCTATTATTTTTATGAATTGAAAGCAGACATATTTAATTTTTTTTAGCGGTTTGATTACTCGTCCTAGACGGTATAATAATACCAGCTATCCTGTGGTTTTCTTTTCGTTTAACAATCACAATTCACTATTGATTACATTTAAAAATCTATACAGATCATGCAAAAAAATTATGTAATGACGTATGATCAGAGCCGGCTTTACCTATAGTGCAGGGTGTGTAGCACACACGGTCGCAAGGTTTTGGGGGGCGCCGAGCGATGCTCGTGAGACCTACATAGATGCGTCTCGCCTGGGGCGCAAACAGTCTGAAAGACCCTACACCCGCACCCGTGTTATGCCTACACCGAGCACGGTAATTGTTAAAATCGCTACCCTACATCATAAATTTCATCCGAATTGGCAGTTTGCAAATATAACTGTAAGTATTCCAGATATTAGTTGCACACGTGAGCTACAAAGGCTAGAGTAGCCGCTGCATAAACATAAAATAATATCTATGCTATGACTACGATTATAAATGTCATAGCGTATGAAACAAAACGCTAATTTGACAAGACCTTTTTTTTGTTCCATCTATTCCTTTTTAAGGAAAAGGCAAAGGTACTAGTAGACCATGTAGCCAAGTCAGACGTTAGGAACACTATCAGTAAATGAATGGCAGTGACAAAATGGTGGTCTTCTGTTACAATCACAACGGGAATGATTGGGACATTTCAGAATTCACGCTCCGTGTCATTATTGTCACTTCACTACACTTGTATATCATAACTACATCACGTATATGCCACCTAAATTACATAATATAGTCAAATACTGCAAAATAATGAATCAAAAACAAGGACCATGGATAAAAAAAAACGATAACATGGCAGACCAAAATCGCACCAAAACTAACAATGGTCTTTGGTTTTTAGTCTGTCAGTTAAGTGACAGTTTTTTAAGCGACGAAGCAAAGGTTATACCTTAAATTAAACGCTCTTTGACTTTTACGTCTTTTAGGATAAGAAAAAAATCAATAATATTAATATTTATGAGAAGGTTGATATGGTGACATAACTAGTATTTTTTTACATAACATTTTTAGTACATAACTAAGAAACTTATTATAGTAGATTACTGTACTTTTTAATGAAACCGTTGGAATTTTTGGCGAGATCTCAATCTGTCATATAGCAGTTATTCTCTTTAATTACTTAACTTATGTATTCGAGACACTATATTGTGTAATTTAGGTGTTGTTTTTTGTTTGATATAATTTGATTATTGTACATAAGTGAACTCTGTTGGAAATAATAACGCGAAACTTTTATTCTCATATGACATAAATTATCACATGACACTGGCAGTGTGTAAATCGCCAATTGCCATTGACCAAAAAGAAGAAAAAGAAACAGTTAAATTAAAAAGTTTTTAGTTTTATCCAGCCTAATTCCATACAGTTCTCGGCTCGCTTTAACTATTTACTTTAACTCAGATAATGTACCACTAAGTTAGTATACATTTTAGCCTTCTCAACGTTATGATGTGATGTGATCCTCGACACGATGTAAATTCTTGATTTAGGTGAAATTTTATGTTAAGTTGACAAAGTCCTTTGTTTTGATTAGATACTCAGATTTCAGTTTTAATGCATTGGGAACCTTTTCATAGTGTACTGTGTGTTATTAGTCACAATATGTAATCAGCTATTTTGTGACGGCGGCCATCTTGGCATTACAATGACACCAAAACACACATAATTAAATTGTAACCAGGACTAGTTGTTTATCAAATTTCAGATCAACCTGACAACAGGAAGGGGGTATTATTTAATAAAGTGGATTTGATCCATACATAACATAAACAAGAAAAGCTAAATAAAATTATTTGTAAAGCAGTAATTGAAGCAGACGAAATGATATAAAATATTAAATGTTATATGATAAATGAAAGTCGTAATTCATCTTTCAACGGCGATTAAAATCAATGCCGGAGTTTACATTGAAATTGCCAATGCGCAAATTGGTAATTACACAAGAAACATATTGTCGATATGTAAAACTACGTTTCAGACTGTTTGTTTGTACTAAGTGTACGGTTTTGTTATCAAATAAAACCACATTGTATTTTTATACCTACGGAGAGGATTCTTTGGTTTATATAAGATGTATCCATATTGTGTAAGTAGTTTGAAGGCATTCCTTACCCCAGCAATTATTTCAGCAAATTTCATTAAATCGTAACATAACGTAACATAAGCTCACGCCTGTTATCCACGAAGCGTTAAGCAAAGGTCATGTAGCGAACTACACCACCCACATTTCGCCGAGCTTAGTTCCGTCCCAGATGTGACAGGGGGCGACCCTGTTGCCATATCGGGCACAAATTCCAAACTCCGGGATGATACTGAGTAGAAAACCCAATACCACTTGACCCGACCCGGGATACGAACCCGAGACCTCAGAACAGCAGTCGCGTCGTAATATAACTGCGCCACCGAGGCAGTTGTGTAAATCGTGTGCTGTAAAAATAATCTAGTAATTTACACAACGATCTTTCACTTCACAGTCATACTAATAACGAGAAAAAAAACTGTTGTAATTATGACGATAGACTACAAATTATAAAATTGCAATTTAATTAACAAAGAAAATGTAATTATATGTAAACTATTGTATTGAATTGCAGAGGTAAGTATACGGCAAAAATTGAATAGCCTATTGGCGGCAAATTTGTTATGGTTGCGCCACCCAGCTATGGACGTCAGCGCTGTTTTACTATAGAAAAGAACGTGCACGACTCGCGCTTGGCTCGCGTCGGCGCATTGTTTTCTTTAGAATATCGCGCTCGCGTCCCGACCCGTCTGTTGTATGGCGAAACCATAAATCCGCCACTGGAGAGGAAGACGCTAGATATATTTTTCGTCTTTTCTGTTTGTATGTATGATCATAACTCTAGAACCAATAAATCGATTTGTATAATTCTATTTTTAATTGTTTATTCATTTTTTTTCGTTAAAATACATTACATCCCTATGATTATCGTAGAGAAATTGAACTACTTTGTACATTAATATAGGAGTCATAAAATACAAATTCGATTCAGTTGCCAATCGTCAATTGTTTAGTCATTAAAATATAGTTAGTCAACTTTTATAGGGTTTTTTCTGTTCTTTTAATTCACTGTTATCCTTATATGACTTGTTCCATACTTATTAAATAATATATTCAATTATATTATACCAAATTTCACAACGAAACGTCAACCACTAATGCTTAAAATGAAGAATCGTGTAAATCTGTTTAGTGATTTTCGAGTTAAGTAACGCGAGCATTTATTTTTTACTCAAATAGGGACATCGGTTTTTTGACGTCAATTTTCAATTAAAAACACAACATTTTAAAATAATGTTATTTACGTAGAAAAAAATAATTATTATTACAAATTAAAATTATTATGTAATATAAAGTTATTGCATATATAGAAATACGTTGTTTTTATTAACCTAAGTATATCATTAATTAGCTTCCAACAGAATATTCTAGATTTTGAATTAAAAATTCAAAATTTAATATAATATATTTATAATACAAACGAAACATTAACTGATTGATTGACTCATCACGAAATGTCTAAGATTGACCTGAAACGTAGCATAGTAACGCCTTTAGCGATGGTAGAAGCTCCCTAACAATGGATTTAACAGAAATTCTATGCAGAATTGATTCTGTGTATCCATGTTAAGCAACCGTTTCCGCGTTACAGTTAATGTAAAACAAAGTTAACGGCACAAGTTAGTATGGTGGTACAACAATACTAATAAATAAAATTGAAGTGTATGTCAGTAATATCAACATTTTCTTTTTAAGTAAATATACGTAAATACGTAGCCTATGTACCTATACGTACGTAACGTATACGTAACGTAACGAAACCTATACCCAAAATAAATTTGTAATTTTTTTTGTGTCTTTGCTCCGGGTAATCTCCGGAAAGGCTGGTAACTAATTTGTGCTACTTTATGTTTTGGAAAATAACTAGGATTCCGTATAAAAACAAAACTAAAATGCAGTGAAGAATATAAGAAACGCGGGCGCAGCAACAGACACACATCTAGTTGTATATATAGTTTAATCTCTTTGACACTTATGGCGGTGGTAATATGTGAGTTCATTCATGGCCCGCGTTATCAATGATGACATATGACATATTGCAAGTGCACACGGGTCACTGTTTCGAGTTCACTGATCGACAATTTGGACAACACAGTGCCGCATCGTCGCGGGTGCAATGCCTTCTGGAGTCTTGCACAATTTATACAGGATGTTAACAACTTTCCGTTCTGTTTACAAAACATTGAAAGTAAGTACAGATATCTTTACATTTTTTGATGAGTACATTAGAAATTAGAGAAGTTAAGGAGCAGGCGTCTGTCCTGGTATAGGTGAGTGATACACAGGAAAGAAGCGGATGTTGTAAGATTAGATTTGAATGTGTACGGTTACAGGGAAAGGGGAATACCAAAGAAAAGATAGACTAATTGTGTGATAGATGATATGCTTAGAAAGGGAGTGAGTGTAGATATGATCCTAAATAGAGATGAATAGAAGAGAAAGACATGTTGCGCTGACCTCAATTAATAAAGGGCACCGAGATGATGACATCATTACCTTTTTTTCTACTAGGTGCTACTACCGTCAAGCACCTAAAAATGTGGAGATCACTTCAGAGTTAGTACTTCTGAGATTGAAATACTAGACTATATCGTCACTTAACAACAAATGATATTGTGATTCAAGCGATGAGCCTATACATTTTTTGCAAGACAAAACAAACTGTTTTAACAAAGTTGTCAGTTTCTAAAACCACAAGCACATCTAAGCATATTATGTAAATAATACCAACACGAAGTGCTTTTAGGCAACTTATCTGCCGATGTTTATTTAGGCACTTTAGAGTCCACCGTACAATATGGCACTTTTAAACCTGAATACAGATGAAAATTACAGTATATTTTAAGTTATAATTCAAAAACAGTCATTTTGCGAAGCCAATATAAACCAAAACAAATATAGAAAAATTACGAAGTAGCAAGTATAAAAAGAAATGCATTGCAAACTTTAATCATTTTTTGCAAAAAAAAAAAATCTATTCTTGAATAAATGAATGAAGTATTTTATTACACTAAAATTGTAGACTGTCAAACTTCTTGCTGCAAGGCGGTTTTTTTTCCAGCAAACCAGTGAGAATACGGAAATAATATTTGAAAGCGGGTAATACTTGATCGATTAATACTTTAATTTGTTATACTGTACACAAAATCTTTAATGGATTTTAAGTTTTAAGATTAGCTACAAAGGTACTTTTTAATGTAAGCCTCATTGACTACTTCAATGTAGATAACAATTCTACAGTAAATACCATTAGATACACTTAGGAACGAAATCCATTTTTAGACTTGGCATTTGAGAACAGGTGCCTTTGCAATTCGCAATACAAAAAAAATGTAGAGCCATCGTCAAAGAAGTTTTCAGATCAACGACCTCCCCTTATTTTAAGATCATACTGTATACGAATTCTCTTTCACGATTGACCAATGGTTCAACATTAAATCAAATTTGAAATGTTAAATCACTGCTTAAAATGGAAACAAAGTTTTGCGAATGATTTCATTTTCTTGTCTGTATTTTAGTTTTAGCTAGTCGATGACTAGCTGTTCCTGCGGCCTCGCCCTTCTATCATTTTTTCTTGTAGTTTTTAAATAATTGTAAGGAAAGAATGGACTCTATTTTTGTACAGGCCCAAAATTATTTCGGTACTACCAGAAATCAAAGATTTTTCTCATGTATTTAATAAAAAGTTGTTATTTTTTAGGTTAATATTATATTTACAAATTTACAAAGAAACATCTCTAGGTATGTTTCGGGTATATCATTAGAGAGTCAGTAGTTGTAGGCTTAGCATGTTACCAGAAATTATCATATAATGATAATATTCATATATTATTTCCGCATTCTCGCTAATTAGCTAAAAGAATATGTCTTGTGGCATTAAGTAAACAATTAGTATTAATTAGTAAACAGGAAACAATTTTGTCAGTATAATAAACAATTCATTATGTTTGAAAATTAAACACTTTATAAAAATAATCGGCGCAACATAAGGATTAACAAAATCCTGTGCAAAGATGTTAAAGTTTAAATTATCGCATTGTTGTCATGTTGTATGGATTGGAATGATGGGCTAGTAAAAAGATGGATGAAAAACGACTCCATGCAGCAGAGATGCGAATGCTGAGATGGATGTGTGTCGTGACAACATTGGATAGGATCATGAATGAGTAAGTTAGAAAGTGGCTCCAATGATAGAAAAGGTGAAAGGCAATCGATCGTTTGTCTTTGGGCATGGTTTGAGAAGAGACGAAACGCATGTGACAAAGAAAGCGATGACTATAGAAGTTGAGGGATGGAGGGGGAGAGGACGTTCAGAGAAAAGATGGAAGGAGTGTGTGAAAGAAGATATAAAGGCAAAATGGGGTGAATGAAGATAATATGGTGACTGATATATGGAAGATGAAGGCATATTGCGCCGAACCCAAATAACAAATTGGGAGCAGGACACATTGATGATGAATTATTGCATTGTCTGTCTAATAAAATATATAGTAGTTATCGTAAGTTACTATGAATACATTTAAAAGCTTTTTTATAACCATTTAACTGTTGTAATTTGGATGTTTTAAAGCAGTCGCGTCGTCGCCATCCTTCGTAGTTTATGACTTGATTATAAATTAGTTTAATGTTTAAAACCATTAACCCGTGTGTATCTCTATCCATTCATAAAACATCCCATGAATGAAGTCACGTACAAATTGCTCCAGTTTCTACTTTGCGTTTTGTTTATAAATATATTTCAAACTATTTTTTCAAATTCAGTTTCATATATTCTCCATAGCGTTTTATTTATTTTTTTATGCGTAAGCCTAATTATTTTCCTACAAAATTTTTAGTACTAAGGTAAAGTAAAAATATTTCTCATAAATTCAACCACTTGCCCGTAAAACTGTGCACTGAGTAGAATTTTATTCAAATTTTTATGACTTTTAATTTTTTTATGCGGAACCCTAATTATTTTCGAAAAACAAGAGTAGACCCGACAAAAGAGCCGTTCCGGCGATTACCCGGAACAAACTAACAAAAACACAAAATATTTAAAAATTGTATTTTTGGTATACGTATCGTCATAGATAAATTATTACGTATCGTATATACAATAATACGTATTTAGTAAGAAAGAAAATATTTTGACATTACGAACAGACTTTAAAGATTGTTTTAAATGCCTTCTTTTAATTTTATTAAAATCAAATTTATCAATATATATTTGTACAAAAATACTTTATTGGATTTAGGCACCTATAGGCTTAGATTATTTTTATTCGAATTGTCTAAATGCCACAAGAACTTGACAACTTCCCTGAACTTTTGTGACAAATGGGCTGAGCCGGGAGTTGTACCTAACGCAAATTCACTAAAGTGGCACGGACTATATCTTATGCTACAATTTAAGACGTAAATTCCGCAGAATTTGCTCCGCGTTAAACCTACGGTAGTTAAAAAGACTAGCGGATTTCAATATTCCTTACAGAACCAATACACCTGCACCTAACGTACACAATTGTGGGATGCAGTATAATGCGTGTTATGCCACTGCATGCAGTGTTACAGTAACGCGCTGGTGTCAGTCTAATTCAAAGTGGAAATTTTTTTATCAAAGTCGAGAGAATCTCAGTAGAGGAGAAACTTATAGATACGCGTTACTAATGTTACTACGTCAGTCGGAAACATACCACAGTATATGTCAAGTATAAGATGGGACTTGAGTCCTGGTGCGCAGAAGTAAATAATAAAAATTATACTTACGCTACCTATCGTATTTTCTGATTATGAATAAAACTATATGAAAATGTATATAAAAATTATTGCTCGAAGAGCCAACCGGTAAAAAAAACATTAGGTTATGTTCATAATTTCAATTTACAAATTATTAAATTTATTAGTATCCAGAGCTATCTAGTTTATTATTACCATTTTGTTTCTCATTGTAATAAACATTTAATTGATAAGACTTACCTAATAAACTAAGGCTGGCTATCCAGCTGGCCTGTTGGTCACTGACCGGGAACGAACCGTCGTGGAGCCTCGCATCTTGCATCGAAGCGAGCGCTGGAGACATATAACCCTTGCTCAAACCCGCCGCAAACGGACCGAGGGAGACGGCAAGAGCTGCCAATATCTGCGAAAGAGTGATATAGATGATATTTCTTACTGTTAAAAATAGTACAGCCTAAGAACGATAACCTCACGTGATAGATCATCAATCTTTCAACAGACAGCATCATCATGCCAGCCTACATCTATCACGGCCACAGTCTCCAGGTAGCCCAGGATATCAAATTCAAAAAATTCTATGTTCAATTTAGGTACTAAGAAAGGTCTTATGACGGTCAGACGGTTCGGAACATCAACCCAATCGAGAAGAGCCTGCTCGATCTGTTTTTTCTTTATAAATTTGAATACATATATATTTTTTTTAAATAAAAACTATACAAATTATATTTATAACCATTGTTAGCGGAAGCACAGAAAGAGGTGTAATTTGTAAAAGATATAATTTAACAGATAAACAATTAACCTGAAACGCAACGCACCTAACATGAAATATAGGGAGTCGCGATCAAGTGGGGTTCAACTGGCCAGTATAACCGTAAAACCCATTTAACCTAACACTGTTAACTAAAGTCTTACTTTGTGTTTATTCATTTTATTAAAATTATGCTAGTCGTTTGAAATAACATTTAAACAATATAACATTTATTGGGATTTCACCCCTTAAATATAAATTATAAATAATTATTGAAAACATGGCCTTTAATTCTACGTGCTTAAATAAAAGGCTTATCTGCTTGGTTAGTTTTAAAATAGCACCACCAAACGCAATTAGTTCCTTAAAATATAAACTTTCCAAATAAAACATTTATCTTCATTGAAATATATTAATGGGGAATGCATTTTCAACGAGTTAATAACGGCTTGTTAGATATATACATACGGACATGTTCTGTAATCGATATACAGTGTGTTACATCACATCGCGTCTATACTGTACATACACGCACTGGCAAGGGATCGATCAATGTTGAACACCCTCTGTAAGTGTGAATGGATTGCGAGTGATTGCATGTTTAATTATTACGTTTATCGATATCGATATTTTTGACATTATTTTCTTCAAAATTAATCGACCGATGGATCCACCGATACTAAACTCTATTGCGGCCGCAGGAATGCATATGGTTATTGGCTTACTATACAGTGTCTCGTTTTAGGAGTACCCAGTAATTTTTAATATCTAGAGGTTTTGTTAACCAGTCCATCATGTGTGACTAATTAGGAATCGATCCTCATTTCACAACAATCATCCAAGTGGTTTTAGGAATAAAATTATACTTATCATGAGATAAAATGCAATCATCGGTCAAATCTATGCAATCATTCTTTTCCTTTTTCAACTGTTGGAAAAGTTTACAACTATTTTAAACCATTCTATTATCCATACATAAAAAGTATCGTCTCTACGTCAGTCTATTACCACTCAAGAAAACCAAGACCGGTTTATATGATTCTACTTTTAACTCATAAATGTATTATTTATGCAGGTTTAAGTATATATATGTATTTTATTATATTAAGCAATATATAAATACATTTTGAGGATAAAAGTAAATGTAATGGTATAATATAATAGTAAATGTAAAAAAATGTCTACTGACAATTTACATAATATTTGTTAATAGTTATTAAAGTGTGGTTAGTAAAATATTTGAATCATACTTCATGTAGACTTTTACCTATAAATAGTAAGTCGAGTTTTAGGTAATGGAAACACTAGTCACACAACCACTTGCGTAGTGATAATACATTATTTTCAGTTATCAACTACTTGTCTGTTATCTTCGGGATGAAAACTTATTTACGACAATAATCGTTTCATCTATTCCATGTTAATATACTGTTAGGATAATTGCTCATATATTTTGATTATATACACAATAAGTATAATAGTAATATTGATTAATATGAAACTGAAATAGAATTTACGTATAAATTTCTAAACCAGAACCGGAACATATATAAACGGGAGTGAAGTTAATTTTAGATATATTATCGATAAACAATGTAAGAATTTTCTATATTTTTAAAAACGTATTTTAGAATGTCTACATATTTTTTTTTGTGAGGAATATTATTAACAGGTATTGCATGTGTTACAATATAAATTAGTCACCCATCGGGTATTTAAGGCAGTCGTTATTGAGACGTGGGAGAGATAATATATAGAGTGTAATCTAATATTGTGGAATACGTGCCAAATATATTTTTAAACTCATTAAGATACGTGTATTTACTGCACCCTGACCTGTCCCCACAATACATAGTAACAAACTAAAAATATAATCGTCAAAATTCCAAAGCTTAAATGTTTTTTTATAATAAAATCTTTTAATCTCTATTTTTGTATGGGTGCATTACAATACCAAAAATATTACGAATATTTACGATGTTCAATTCCATTAAAAATTAACCTATTTAATTAAATAATTTATTTTTATCTATACTAAATATATCGACTTATGTCTATCGATAGCCACCAAAACGTGTCGAATCACTACCCACTCAATCTAAAAGCGTTCGCTAGATCGTCCCGAGCGCTCCGTGGAGTCAACGTCCGGCACACTGCCACACATTCTGTCCTCAAATACAAATTTGTACATATAGCCGAACCGCTATGAAATCATCCTTACGTAATAGAAATAAGGAACATTTCATCAGCATTTTAAAGATGGTCGAAAGCCGAAATTGTAGTAACAATAGAGTGAATTATCGTAGGTTCGTGTTTTATTTTGTATTAACGTTAATTTTATATCTTCTTTATTATATTTACAACTAAACAACACCCGCAACTTTGTTCGCGGCAATAATTTATTAACCTAGTTTTACTATGAAAAGTTTAGAATAGATTCTTTTACGAATTGACTTTATAAAATTATTTTAGTTTGTAACATTACAAGTTTAGGCAAAAGATTATTTCCTATCAAAAGGCATGGTAGTAATATAAATTTAATCTTCTGTAACAACCCAAGATATGCTCCGATCCTCAACTGGGGAAGCTTCAGATGCCAGCGTGATACGGTGAGACTTAATGCATTAGCAATATACGCAGCATACTGCACATAAGTCCAACCAATAAAAAGAACGTAGGTTCTATAAAGAACTTTATATCTCTCATTTACTAACTTTATTAAATACGGTTGGCATTTAAGCGCCTTAATCGTCCACTGAAAGGCCTCTAAGGTCAACAGTAAGGATCCATTCGTACCATGAGCAATAATATGGGTGTTTTTGTTTATTTTTGATGACATAAGTGACTGGGACGTTGAATGTTTTGATGTATTTTTATTCATAAAATTATGCCAATGCTTGCCTTATTCCATAAAAACAACGCACTGGCGTCCCCTACCGCCGGTTGTGTAGCGAAACAATTAGAGCTTCTACAACTTATTTGATAAATAAAGCCCCAAGAGGCATTCGCCTATTTAGAATAACTAGAAATCTGTAACGACGATGCCCTATTTTCGTTTCTTTTTTTCCGCGAACTGTTTTTTTTTCTGAGTCATTTTAAGTAATTTTAATTGTGTGATTGAATAGTGCGAAATAGGTTTCAAAAAAAAATCAAAATCAAAATTTATTTATTCAATTTAGGCCCTAAGAAGGCGCTTATGAACGTCTAAAACACTACCACCGGTTAGGAAAACAACCCAGTCGAGAGCTATTGAGCGAAGAGTTGTGTTAGGGAATTGAGTGAACGGGGCTCTGCGTAACTTTATGTGCAGCCAGAATGTGTCTAAAAAGGAAGGTTTGACTGTGCATCGGGGTGTGCTAGTCCCTACACTTATTTATTGTAGTGAGTACTGGGTCTGGCAGAAGAAACATGAAAGAAAGATTAATGCAGTAGAGATGAAAAGTCTAAGAAGTATAGCTGGCACGAGAATGATAGATAAATAGTGTGATAAGGGAACGTTGCGATGTGGTAGAGGATATAGTGACAAAAACAGAGATACAGATCCTTAATTGGTTTGGACACGTAGAGAGGATGGATGGAAGAAGATTTACGAAACAAATTTACAAGGCGAGTGTGACTGGACAGGCTGGTAAGGTCGTCAAGGCGAACGTGTCTCGACTAGATCAAAAGACTAGGTCAAAAGTACCTGTAACTGGAAAGCATGTATAAAGGTGCTTATGAAAGTGGAAGAAGCAAAAGACGTGTATTGGGATCGTAGCAAGTGGAAGGATGTGGTCTACGCCTACCCTTATGGGAGAGAGGTGTGACCTTATGTATAAATGTAGAAATGAACAGAAATATATAATTACAAAAAATAAATACTACTATTTATTTGACTTAACTTGAAGATGATTTAACCGGTAATCTACTTTCACTTACTACCATGTGGCTCTACTGTCAGCAAATGTTACGGTCCCATAGACATAATTTTCCATTCACCAAATACATGCATTTAGTTATAAATAACAATTTACCTGTCTCCTATAACTATTCTTGCCATCAGCTGACCTCATCATCATGATCCTTGTCTCTGGTGTGATGTTTGTCATCTTATCACCAACACCTAGGCTTGCCTTCTCGCACATGTAGATACACCTGTCTCTTTCAAATCTCGCAGTATTTTCGATATAAAACCTTCTTTCTAGATATCACGTGATCATTTTTTTCCAGTCTCTGAAACAAAGGATTAAGACGTTTAATTATTCCATTGGTAAGATAATCTCATTTAAATCTAAATGTAGCTTGTTCTATAATAATAACTTAAGAAAAAATACAGCAATCAATGATAAGATAATTAGATTCTAGTATTATCTATTTCAATCTTTATGCTGTTAACACACGTACGGACTGGACCGCGGACATAGTACGGCGGGGGGCCAAGTTATCAGTCTCCTAAGTAGGGATGGGAATCCTTTCGAAAAAGATCGATTTTTGAACCGATTTTAATCTAAGCTTGATGAATCGATTCGCAAAACAACGAGGTCCAAATAATTGATTGATCTTTCAAACTAATAAAGTAACGATTATTAGAGTGTCCTTTTTGTTTGATGATCATCTGTAAATAGATAAAAATAAAACAGTTTAGTGTCATTTTTCCTTAGTAGGTTAGGCATTCTTCTTTTTCTGTTTAGTTGCTAATAATTGCGACCTTTAGAGTTGTTAATAATAAAAAATTGGAAACAGTTTTTGCAATAAATGATGATTACATTCTAATTTCGACCACTGGATGAATATTATTAAATAAAACAAGTCGAAAAAAGATTGATCTCTTGGAGCTCGATGTTTCGTGTATTAAAAGTTCTATTTTTTTGAAAATTCTTATTCCCCATCCCTACTTAGGCGACTGATAACCTCGGCCGCTCGACATACCATGTCCGTGGTCCGGTCCGTACGTGTATTGACAGCATAAGTCTGCTTTGAGATAATTTAATTAATGGTTACAATATTTTAAAAAACAAGTGAGTTTTTTATATTACAGTATGGCAAAGTGTCAGTACTTTTTCTTTATATCATACACTGACTGAGTTCTGAAATACGTTTAAAACAAGCAAGTCACTTTGACGGGTTTATCACCACGCCAAGCGTGCCACTACGATGAGCTGTAAATCTTGTGAGGTCACAACACAATTATGTCATCCTACCCACCCGAACAATGATTTTATTAATTCACAATAAAATAAATTAAAATAAACATTGACCACCAACCACGATGGTAAAAGTTCTACCACCCTCAAGTTTTTGAAAATTGGTCGTCAAACACCTGCAACTGTATTCAGGCAGCATCATTTAAGAACCAGTCCCTGACCCCATCGTGGCTTACCATCAGGTGTAAATGTAATCTAACGCTATTCAAATCAACAATTTATAATTCCGTATTATATAATTGCAATTTTACATACATGTTTTTTATTTATTTCGCAAATCTTATGATCACTCACTTTAAAAATACAATTGTAATAAAAAAATACACATCCAAAACGTAAAGAAGCAAGTGCCCGTTACAGTGAACTGTGATAAACTAGAGATGCCACAGATGCATCATCGCGTATTGATTGGATATAAAAACAATCAATTGTCTCTCCATCACAATACATGCATAGGTACTTACTTATAACTGTATATCTCTTATTACATTCGCTAGAACTGTCGGTTTATTAACTCACATAAACGTGTTTATTTTATATTACCCTTTAATAATGTATTTGTTTATATTATTAAATATATTAATAAATAAAATTGAAGTGTCTATTTATAATAAAAAATAACAACTTTTCAATAAACATATATGAATATACGAAATCTATACCAAAATGTATACATATTTTAATTTTGTTTGTTTCGACTATCTCCGGAATGGCTGGATCGATTTTGACGTTACTTTTTTTGGTAGATAGCTGAAGTTTCTCCGCGTTACATTGATTTTTGAATACAATTTTACTTCTGGGTAATAAATTAAAAGTCACGAAATTATGAACCGATTCAATGAACAGAGTTACTGGCAGATATTTCATTTTGTGAGAAATGTCTTTGCTTTCTTAATAGGAAATACTAATGTACCATAAATAATTTCAGGAAAATAATTAAGGTCCAGAAAATTGTGAAAAGAATAACGATTAAATTGTTAATTTTATTGGCAAGCGTGTAAGTTTGTGTGAAATATCTTCGTTTTCTCTTAGCACTAAAAAAATGGAAGAAAATAATTATGGTTCTGCGTAAAGCGGGCGGAACCGCGGGCACACATCTGGCAATATATAAATGTATTTATATACAGTACTAGGTGTCATGACAAACTTCATACTGCCTTAAACTTTAAATAATTTTTATTCATTATGATTTTCAACCAGCGACAGTTACGGAGACCATAAATAAACATAATATTTACATAGAGATTATTTCCATGAAACCATAACTTTATAATGATCTACTGAAATTTCAAAGAAGTCATAAAAACATATGAATATTCAAAACAAAACAGCCGCTTTTATTTATGCGTTAATAATACACATTTCTATTTCAAAATATTTTTATACACTAATGACGCAGTACGTAAAGTATTTATTCCAGCTAAAGTGAAATAATATATATTGCTATGTTCTGCTATTTACGAAAAACTATTTTAATTACAAACAAAACCGACTTCAAACAAATAAACTATAAAATGCACGAAAAAGTCAATAAATAATTACTTTATTCATGTTCTTTGTTCATTTTGAAAAGAAAGCGGTGTAAATGTGACGTACATCCTAATAATAGTCAATTTTGATTAATTGTTCTTTAAAATCACCCTAGTCCTTTATTTAGCTTATGTGATGTGATAAAGTTTAGGCAGTTTTTTTTTCCATTTGTAAATGAGTACATTGGTTCACTCTAGCTGGCTCCATAATTAACGAAGCAGATTAATAAAGTATTTATTTATTGACCTTTTTAGTGCATTTTTATAGTTTATTCTATATTATTCTAAGTCGGTTTTGTTTATAATTAAAAAAAAGTTTTTAGTCGTTTTGTTATCAATAATGTACTACGATTTTGAAAGATGAATAATAAAAAATCTCACACAATCTACCAAGCCTAACGGTAGAGATATAATATAACGTAATAAACTAACGGTTGATTACAATTCTGTACTTAAATGATAAAGGCGACAATACATTTTATCTATATAGAGCTCCTAAGTTCCATACAACATATTCTGAATCTCAGAACGTCTTACTGACATATTAAAGTGTCATCGCGCAGTTGTTAGATTTGAACTTACGTTGATCGATACAAAGTCTAAACTATCAACAAACTATCCCAGCTGTGATTGATTTACAACAAACAAAAAAAAAATGTAACCCCATATTATGCACAGTAAAAGTTCCTTCATATTAATCTATACAAATTAGATATATCCTCGCGATCTCTATGATATCCATCCATCCACGCTTGGCAGGCGGTTTAGCGATCGCAGTAGTTGTTTGTAGTACTTTCAGAACACTGCTCTCCATCCCCTGCTTTATCCCTTAGTCGCCTTTTACGACACCCCACGGGAACGATATGGGGTGGTACTATTCTTATCCGGCACCGTACGAATTATATTGTCTTATAATCCAGTCAACAGGACCTGTTTTTTTTAAACTATAAAATTATAGCATAGCATTACCTGGAATGCATGTATCTACATAGACACAATAATCAGGTCAATGGTGGAGCGTTTGAAATAATTCCCAGTGAACCAAGGTTTTGCGGATGTACGGAACAGTCTACGCTGGCGACGTATTAATGTTTTCTACATATTCTATGTTAATAGGTATGAGTTAAAAAAAGATTACGTACAAACAAAACGTAAATCTCAATTCATTTATACAGAAATAACTGGAAAATAACATATAGGTACTTGTTTAAAATGGACAAAAAATATTTTTTTTTCATCAATCAAACAAGTTAGTTTCGACATAAAATGTAATAATAATTTATCTCTCTCAGATTTATATCTATACTAATAAATAAAATTAAAGTGTCTGTTTGTAATGTCAAAATGTTTTTTTTACTAAATAAATGTGAATATATACACGTAACCTTTACCAATTTTTTTTTTTGCCTTTCTGTCCGTTTGTAGTGGGTAATCTCCATAACATCTGGAACGATTTTGACGGGACTTTTTTAAGTAGATAGCTGAACTTACTCCGGGTAACTTAGGGTACTTTTAATTTTCGAAAATAATTAGGGTTTCGAGTAAAAATCTCATAAAAATTTGAATAAAATCCTAGTCAATGCATAGTTACGGGTGTTTGATTTTATGAGAAATATGGTTACTTTATCTTAGTACTAGAAAAATTGAGGGTAAAAAATTAGGGTTCCGTATAAAAAAAAAAATAAAACGCATTGAGGGAACATACGAAACCGGGGCGCAGCTGCGGCACACAGCAAGTTTAAATAAAATGCGGACATATTTTCAGTGAAGTAAGAAAAAATAAACACTAGAATAATATACTTTCCTAAATCTATTTCTAGTGATGGATCACGAGATTTTCGGTCTGAATCTAAACGACTGATCCGTTCTAGATCTAAAAATAATAAAGCTAAACGCATGGTACATCTATTTCGAAAGGCCAGATCGTCGACACGCGTCAGATGTGTCATCTGCCAAACAAACATGCACAGAACATAGCAAGCAGCTGGCTCACTTTGCGCAAATAACTGATCTATATAAGGTTTATTTTTATTCACGAGCGATCTCACACTTCCAAGACGATAAACATGGAATGTTTATAATATTAACTAACTAGACGTGCCCTATATAATTCCTACATCAACATTACTTTTTCTATATACTACTTAGTGGAACAAAATGTATAGTGAAGTATAGCTAGATAATTCATTTTTATTTGGCTTTAATGCATTTTTTTACCACTAAAGTGGTAAATAGACATACAATCCGCCTGATTGTAAGCGGTCATTGTAGCCTATGTACGCCTGCAACACCAGAAGTATCACGGGCGCTTTAGCAACTATTAAAAAAACTTTCTCACTCTCCATTTGAAGAACCTCATACTGGTTCCGGGAAATACGGGCGCTGGGAACTCATTCCACATCCGGATAGTACGAGCGAGGAGACTCCTCTGAAACCGCACTGTCCGGGACAATTTTGGCTCCAAGATGAGAGGATGAACTCCCTGCCGACGGTGAGCCGTCCGATGGTAGAAATTAAGTGTCAGCATTATGTCGAGCAATTTATCAGAACACAACCCAATATACAAACGGTAGGACACATAAGGAGGCAAAGTCTCTCCTTAGACTTAGAGGTTCTAAACCGCTTGCGAGATTGGGATCGTCAACGATTCTCGCAGCATGTCTTTGAACCGAGTCAAGTGGCTCGAGCTGGTATCCAGGTGCCCACCCAGAAGTGTCAGCAGTACTCCATATGGGGCCGGACTTGAGACTTCATCGGAATAGCAGAATGAACATGATGTCGATCGTATGTCTTTTCGTGCTCACTAAGCTATCATCCATTCAACCGAAAGACCTCCACTACTGGATATAGGACTCCACAATGACCAGAGCAGTTCTACGAACAATGTGCCCAGTCCATAGCCACTTAAGTTTGGCAATTCTTCGGGCAATATCGGGTACTGTAGTTTTATTTCGGATCTTCCTATTTCTGATTCGATCACGGAGTGAAACTCCGAACAAAGCCCTCTCCATTGCCCTTTGGGTAACTTTAATTATTTAATTGAGTCAATAAAAGCTATGTATATTTATATGCCCGAAATGGATTTAACCGATCAGCTGCAGTCTTTACTCCGATGTGAAGTATCGCTTCGCTCTATTCAGTACACCTAGCTTTCTGGATGCCAGCTTAACCTTGTTTTATCATCAGAATCATGGTATATTTATTTATCTATTTAAGCCTTATTTATTTTTTGTTACATTATTTTTTTATAGTCAAGGGACCAGTAGATTGTCCTTCGTTAATACTCAAGGATATCGATTTTTATCACTAGGTGGATCACACCAATGATCGCAATAGTTTAAGTAAAGTAAGTCTAGATGGATTCAAAATGCATGACAGGCACTGTTCTAAAACGCAGTAGGCATCTTCAATTATTTTTACCTCGTCCTACATTAATAGGGTCGGCACTATAAGCAATCTTTTTCCTCTATTCGCTGTAATTTTTCATCTCAATATTCACACATTTTATCTACATATCATTCTTCACACAATCCATCAATACCTTCTTCGGTCACCCATAGTGGACGCTAATCTATTTCTTCCTTAACTTCTATGTTTTCTATTTTCAAGCTTCCTCTTATATACTCATTTCTAATCTAGTGCAAGTCGAGCTAGTAAAAAAGTGCATACGTCGGCGCCTCCCATGATTCCCCAAGGACCTATCTACAAGCGGTATGTTGGTAACTGTGGATCCCGCATTGGGTTGTTTAGATATACACACACGTATACTGTTATAAGTAATCAAATAAGCTTTAAGCCCATGATCTACTTATTTCAAAATCTGAGCATATATTTTTATATCAACTAATTAACAATAGATAACTGATCATGCCAAAACAGCATTTCACAATAATAAGTGTACCATAATAATATTATTTCTATGTTCAGGAGATAAACATTACATTGCTCGCAGAACCGATGCCCGATGAAACCAACGGGTTCTCGAATGGTTACCACAAACCGGAAGACGTAACGCCCTCCACAAAATGGAACGACGATCTGGTGAAGGTCGCGAGAACCTGCTGGATGTGGGTAGCGCAAGACCTATGTCCAGCTATGCACGTCTTTTGGATATATGGATGGATGGATGAAGGAGATAAGAAAAAGGTTTAATGACGCGCAAATAAGTCAGAGTTTTTTTTTGTTTGTGTGTTATTCAGAATTATTTTTAAATTTGTGTCTCGATTTAATTTTATATTTTAATGTGAATAAAAGTGATTTTTTTTTTTCATAATTCGGTTTAACTAATATTGTTATATAAGGGTGGTGAAGGGTGGTGTTTTTTAAAGCTGCTTGAAAGATATTATTAGTTAATTCAAAATTGTAATATCCGGAGTGTACAAGCTGTTCTACATAATTTAAGACGCAATCACAACAAAGTTGAAGTCGTAAACGACTTATACGAGTCAGATTGATTTGTATTTTCCCTTTGATACGATTTAAAGGGCTTCATTGAGACTTTTACTGTTTCATATGGTCTTCGTCAGCGTCTAGCGTTATTTGTTTTATGAAATACAAGTACATAACAAACTAACAGTTCACCTGACATTAATGTTCAACGCGACATAAAGCGGAATTATAATGAGAGCATTCAGTTATGATTTATTAATAAGTTTTCTCGCTTATAAAAATTAATTTGTATTTCTGTCCTAATAAATATTAGTAGCATTATATATGTGTTTAAGAGGATATCCTATCGGTGTTTATTCCATACAAACGTAGACCCCTGTTTCCTCCCTGGATAATAGCATTATGTTAAATATTATTATACCAAATAATATATACCCACCACCGCCATGCCCGTACGTTTTAATTTTTTCCATAAATTAGTTATTGTAGAAATTGGAAGCTATGAAAATGAAGAAATGCTCAATTTTTACCGTCATTTTCAGACGTTCGTCAAACAAATAATGGATAAAATTTAAAAAGCAAAACGTACAGGCATAGCCAAAGTCTTTATTATTTTAAAATGGAAAGAAAATTTATAACCGGTTCAGTTGTGGAGGAGGAAACAGGGTACTACGAATGACTCCAAACCGAATTCATAAAGTTAACTAAATAGAATTACGCAGGATGGAAACATGAGTATAAGCCGCGGTTAAGCAAGTTTCGGGAGAGAAGTCTTGACAACAGCTCTAACGGCTGCTCGACTTGCACATTCCTTTCTGCCTCCCTTCCCGGCTTTTTCGCTGATATTAAGTTTAGTAAGGCAATATTCTACAAGTGATCAGAGAAATGTTCAGTAAAATATTTTTTTTGAACCTACCAAATAGGTACCTAATGTTTGTGTATTATTAAAACGAAAAATATGAATGTACATTATGTATTTACATTCATTCTCATTATGTTATCAAAAAGAGTATCATTAAATTAAGTGGTTGACATCATGAACCAATAATTCTAGAACGCAATTTCTTTTAGTTTTGAAAACCCGATCATTTTTTATTAAGTAAATACAAAATCGATTTTTAGTTGCTTTAAAATAAACGAATAGTTAATGAATTAAATTGTCAAAAATGACTTAATAAGTCGTTATTGCCACACGAAATCGATGAGTTATTCGCGTTTGACAGCTCATAATTTGTTATATGGTACCAACCACCCAACACATAAAGTTGCGGGTTCCCATGTACCTTACATTAACCTATATGAATCTTTACCAGAAATTTGTGAAAACCGCCGCTCTAGTGATTCACAATTTATAAACCAACGAATGGATAGATATAGATCTTGCTTTTTGTTACCATTTGACCTTAATTCAAAATGGATTTTCCATTTTACATGATATTTAGTTTTCAATTTTATTAAATATCCATAAAATATTTATAATCCATAACGTCAATAAGGATCATTAGAACAAATGATCCTTAAAAATACATTATCCTTCATCGAAATAACGATATAAATGCAAACAGATCCGGTAGCGATAATTAGAGTTGAACATAAAATTTATTTTTATGTCCGTTGTTAACGCTCGCGCTCATCGTATGTTAACGACTTTTAAGATTGGTATTTAAGATATAATCTAGTTAATTAAACACAATTTTATAGTGAACTTATGTAATGGAAATTAACGTATTTTTAACTGCTTCATGAACGCGGAAGCGATAATGTTCTCAGATATAGATATATATTAGAACGACAATGTATTTATATAGATGGTTAATAAATAACGCTAGAGAAGTGTATGTCCAAGTGTCTCATTTATTCCTATGGTATTAGCCACAGTCCGAAACGCCGGGATCAATTATATTACCCGAATCTTTAAAAAAGGGTTAAAGATGGGAGAGAGAGAAGATGAGAGAGAGATCTCTCTCATTATATCTAAAGAATAAGTACAAAAAACGATCAGAAATAAATATAATATGATACAACCCAAAATGCAAACACTCACTTTTATACTGAACCCTTGAACTAATTTACAATTTAGGTAAATGACTAATTTTAATCAGAAATCTCAAGAAATATTATGAGGATTGCACATTACATGTAACCACTTTCTAAAATCGAAGTTGTAAAAACCCTAAAGAAAGAAACAAAAAAAATAAAGAAGAAAATTATTGTTTGAAAATGAATGAATCAATTATCTTGCTTATTATTTTTGTCTCTTTCTATGTCACCGCATATTTTTACCTCTTCTTTAATATTTAAAATCATGACGGTAATATTATCAGATACTAAAATTCTGCCACTCATTGCGTAACACGACCTTGAAATTCTGCTTTAATTATGTACAAAGACCTTTCGCTTTAAAAATATGGATTCCATTATTTACATCCCGGATGACTTGAAAAAAGAAAAGAGTGTTTTTTATATATATCTGAAAACAGGTTTTCTTGAACACGTCTTGTTATTAACTTGATATGCATCGGCAAATTGCCGTTGTATGGGCGAAAAACATCTATACGTGATGTATTTTATACCTCACGATATTTTAATCCGATATGAATTCATTTATATCGATTCTGTTTTAGATCATTCTCAAGTCATTAACCTTTAACAGTTAACATACGGGAATGTATAAAATTATTTACAGCTGGCACCGATCTCAATATCAACGAAGCAGATTAATAAAGTAATTATTTATTGAGCTTTAGTGTATTTTTATAGTTTATTCTCTAGAAGCCGGGTTTGTTTTAATTAAAAAAGCTTTTTCTTTATACAAAAGGCTTTAAAATTAGCAAAAGTTAGAAATAACTAATAAGGGGTAATTTTGTAATGTTAGTAAAAGGCCCGTGCCTCAAAATAAAAAAAAATATCTCAAATTGTATTCGAGGGGTATTAGGAGAACTTTAAAAAAAAGCAACACCGAGTTATATCAACATTGTTCTTACTACAGACGGAATAGGAAGTAACAAAGTAAAGAAGTAAAAAAAATAGTGCAAATTATCCGATCGATAACGTGTGTAAATTTTTATTGTCATAAATCGCGTCAAAACCAAATACTATAAGGATTACGATAAATCGTCTCGTACGATATAAAAAATTCTATATTTTTAATCGCACTTTCATTACCGCAGTCCGTCATCGTGACACCATCGTCGGTAACGAGACGCGACGGGAATCATGGGGAGGATCGATCGGTAATGATACCTTGGGACAGACGGTAATGACTAATTTATGACACCCGCTTTCTTGGTATAAAGTCGTTAGCGGTAGATCTGCAACTGCGGTTAGTACCAATCTATACTTATAAATAAAATTGAAGTGTCTTTTTGTTATGTCAAAATATATCTTTTTTTACTACATGAATACCGATATCTACACCAAAAAAAAAAAATATTTAATTTTTTTTTTCTGTTTGTTTCTTCCGAGTAATCTTCGGAACTGCTGGTCCGATTTTGACGGGACTTTTTTTGGTACATAGCTGAAGTTACTCCGCGTATAGTAAGTAGCGTTTCGAATTTTTGAAAAAAAATTAGGATTCCGCGTAAAAATATTAGAACTCATGAAATTTCGAATAAAATCCGATTAAACTCAGTTTCACTGGCAAGTGTATTTGTTGAATTTGTATGATATAGTTTACTTTATCTTAGTACCGAAAAAAAATTGAGGAAATGTTATTAGAGTTTCGTATAAAATAATCAAAAAGCAGGGAAGAACTTATGAAACACGGGCGCAGCCGTGGGCACACAGATAGTAGTTAATAAAAAAATATTTTTAAAACTACTATATAAACAATCGCCTCAGATTGTAACAATTATACATATTAATGTAGATCCAAAACAAGTCAAGCAACCACAAGTAAGTACCTTATAAGGTACAATATAATTATACGAATAAAGATATACAAAACAAGTTATAAATGTGCAAGGAATTCGCTAATACTTTGTAATAATAAATACGCATGTACATAAATTTTCTATCAAGTAAACTAAAGTCGTAAAACTATTCTGATAAACTCCATTCGATCGTAAAAGATCGCTATATGTACCACAGCGAATAGAGACCAGCTGGGTCAGCCAACTTGAAAACACTAAAATTTTAAAGTCATACGATAAATATTAGTTAGCTTGAAATTGGATGAAGCAATTAATTTTAAAACTAATTTGACGAGATTGTTGGTATTCGACCAAAATATTTGAGAAAAAATTTAACTGTTTCCAAAATTCTTTAATTGATAACGATAAAGCTCGTCAATAGAAGCAAACTAAGACACAAGAAAAAAATCGGTAGACAAAAGAGGAGAAAAATTTATTGATTTCTTTATATTTGCCTATTTAATAGAGTAGCTAAATAAAAATAATTTAATTATTAAATCAGATTTTATATATATATATATATATATATAGACAGATACAATATATAAGAAAGGTAAATGAATAATAATTTTGTATTAAATAAGTCATCTGTTTAACTCCTACGCACAACGTCTCAACAACGTCATTTGTACTTAGTGGCCTATCTGTTATCGCTTCTCTATGTATCGAGTTAGAAGGCATGTTGGTAAAGCAAAAAAATATACTGTCATATAAAGAATTGAATATACGCGTTCATTATCCTCAGTCTTCTGTTTATGAGCGTGTTTGAAGGCGACATGCTATATACAAGTTAATCTCGTATTTAAAATTACCCTTATGCTTATACTCTGTTCCTAGCTCACTTGGGGTTGGCGCAGTATGTTTTTTTCTTCCATACATCCCTATCAGCCGTCATCCTTTCATTTCCTCTTTTTATCTTCATATAACGCCTCACACACTCCATCCAAACTTTGTTTGGCCTTCCTCTGCTTTTCCAACCTTCCACATTTACATTAATATATGTTTTATCCACATGCGCTTCCTGCAATCTCATAATTTATCCATACGATTCCCTTTCAACTTCTCTACCACTGGCGATACTTTCAAACTCCCTCTAATATATTCATTCCTGACTTTATCCATTCTCGTTAAACCGCGCATCCATCTGAACATATTTTAAACTCAATAATCATAAAGCATATACACATAAAAAACAATAGGTAATATTGATTCATCCACTCGATCCACTGACGCTAGCAGTTTTTTTTTTTCAATTGATATTTTTCTATTCTGGTTTTAAAGTACACGAGTCAATTTTTTATGGGTTATTTTAAGATCTTCTGCCAATGCAAATTATTCTTTGTTTGTTCGTATCTCGTCTCGATCTATCTGCTGTTCTGTAGTATTGATTAGGGGCCTAGTATGCGTAATTTTAGACATTTTTTAACTCAACTTTTTAACGTAGAAAATGCATGTACACATGCTCCTGCTAATATTGGATTGATGTCTCCCATTTCAGAGATGCCAGTGGAGTCGTGGAGCGCCAAGAATACCCACTAAACCCACCCGCAACTTGTGAGCGGCGATACGGGAGTGATCAACATGCCTTGCTTCGCCCCGCTGGCCTGCCCGACTAATAGGCATGACGGGCATAACCTGCCATGCCAGGTCTGATACCCCCCCCCTATCTTCCTTCCACGATTGTGGAGGGGGGGTTCGGCTCAAAGTAGTCCCCCTCAACTCTTAAGTCACCTGTACTTGTCAGCAATCATAGTAGCTTTCAAATTACAAAACCAGCTTAAGTAATAAAAAAAAGTATACAGGCAAACATTACTAAGGGCATTATCACTGAGATCCCCAACATTATTAAAAATAAGTAAATCTGATCACCCTTCCCTCCATTTGTGAATAAATAATACCCCTTATGATGAATGAAGTCTGTAATGACATGATCATAAGTTGAACGCAAACATTAGCAAAGTATATCTGTATAGAGTTTTACAAAGAGTTATTTTAAAAAGGAAATTATAAAATTAAATCGAAATACAAACATAACGTATGAATAATTTTATTATATACATAAAAATGTATTCTATAAATAAAAAAGTGTGATAAATAAAAAAAAAATAACTAGGCAGCCATGGAGATTTCCGACAGAATTGACAACTTGTAACTATGGGAAAACTGTTTTTTTTATGTTTAAATTTCATACTTTGTCAATTGGAATTATTAAAATAATTTAACATATAACATTTGTCTTGTTTTTTACATCTATTGACTCTCCGAGCAGTAGTTACGTACATTTTCTAATAGTTAACTCGTACTGAAATAATACGACAGGCTGCGTAAGTATAGATTTCATTATTTATCTCTGAGCGCCAGCACTTATACGCCATCTTATACTTGACATACCGTAGCATGTTGATGATTGACATTATAGCAT
This sequence comes from Samia ricini, assembly GCA_014132275.2. Lineage (NCBI taxonomy): Eukaryota > Metazoa > Arthropoda > Insecta > Lepidoptera > Saturniidae > Samia > Samia ricini. The sequence continues at coordinate 18,948,244 of AP028163.1, forward strand.
TGGTAACGCGAATCTATAAGTATATAAGAATTTTGAAGCGATGATGGTGCAGCGGGGGTAATGCGGCCGGATTCCACGTTAATCGACGCGGGTTCGGTCTCCACCTATCCGACTCTAAATATGGCTTGAGCTCTCGGTAAAGGAAAGCATCGTGAAGAAACCATAGCATGGTGGTAGCGTATGGGTAGCTACCACCCTCAAGTTTGAAAACATGTCACCAAATACCAAATATATATTACTAGCTGTGTGCCAGCGGCTGCGCCCTCGTTTTATATATTCTTCACTGCATTTTTAATATACGCACGCAACCCTAGTTTTTGTTTAATACTAAAAATATTTCTCAGAAATTCAAACACTTGCCCGTAAAATCAGACTTTATTCATTTTTTTATGAATTTTAATGTTTTTATGCGGATCCCTGATTATTTTCGAAAATTAAAAGTACCAAAGCTATCTACCTAATAAAAATCCGTCATAGTCCGTCCAGCCGTTCTGGAGATTACCCGGAACAAACAGACAGACATACAGATGGATCGAGAGACAGACAGACACAAATTTTAATGATTGCATTTTTGGTATAGATGTCGCGTATACATTCATGTCTATTTAGTAAAAAAAATAATATCGACATTACAAATAGACACTTCAGTTTTATTTATTAGTATAGATATGTGAATGTAGTCTTAGATCACACCTAATGTATAAGAGAGGAAAGGTTACACGGAAAATGTTCTCCCGCACACTCTCCGGGTGCCCCTCCGGTGGCGGCCCAAGAGATGCTCCGTTTCCCAACTTTGGAGGCTCTTGACGCCGCTACCAACGCGATACAGTGACACCGACCATACATCAAGCATTACACGCATGACACTTCATACACATTCTTGCACATAACACGCAAGTACATAGGTCGTATAAGGAACCTTTTTTTTAGTTTTTATATTATTAATAAATAAAAAATTTAGGGTTTAGCTAGGATTAAATTTCGCGGGAATTTTATAACACTGATAGCGGCCACGCCGAGGTTCGAATCCTTGTGCTAGTTACTTTCTGCGCCCACGAAGATACGATGAAGCTGTTAAGACCCTTCCAGTCAAACAGCATTAGTTGGTTTAGTAACAGAAAAAAAAACGAAAAATGTTTTAGGACAATATTACACCTCAAAGCATACCTCATACACAACACGGCGTGATGATAAATACTGTATTACATAATAATTAAATCGGAGAACGTGACCATGTCGTAAATAATGTATTGAATATTTTGTCAAATGAGCTCGATGCAATGTATTACAAACACAAATATAAGTATCGCGTCGATGGTGTAATGGTCAGCATAGTTGCCTTCCAAGCAGTTGATCCGGGTTCGATTCCCGGCCGACGCACTTTTTTTTATATCATTTATTTTAAACATATATTAGAAATCCTTATAGAATTTAATAAAATGTACAGAGAGATAATAAAGTGGAAAGTAAATTAATTATATGTTAAAAAAGTAATTCAATATCATATGTAATGTACGTACAAGTATGTTTGCAATTTATTCTTAAAAAAGAACTAGGCAACCATGAGAACTGTCGACAGAAGTGACAATTCGAAACTTTTGAAAAAGTGCTTTTTAATGTCTAGTTTAATTTAACTCAGTTTTAACCTCAATTTATCAAAAATAAAATAAATGTAGTTTTAATGAAAATAAGATAAAAACATCTAAAATATATTCAAAACGAATTTCAAATAAGCATTAACGGGAAAAGATTTTACAAGTGGCAACACAAAAGTGCCACCGCTTAAACGTCATCTTATACTTGACAAACTGTAGCCTGTTAACGGCTGACGTAATGATTTGGTAACGCGAATCTACGAAGCATAAATTTCGATGTGTATAACGTTCTCAAAAAAGTCCGATGTTTTGTTACAACACTGTTTTAAGCTAGAAAAAAAATATAGAGTAAAAGTTGGGTCTAAACACCTTCTATCATCTTTGAAACGTACAATATTATTCTTGCCTGATACACTTCGACCTATTATTAAATAGTAGCATATGCTGAAGGACAATTTCGCCTATAAAAGATATTATATCTCTTATAAGTGCTACTAGTTTCAAGAAGTAGGTAAGTACTTCTTAGAAATCAAGTTTTCTCAATTATCCAATCATCAAGATGAGAGGTATAACAACGCGTGTTAGGATACACGTGCGTTTAGAGTTGCCATGCTATGAAAATTAATCTTAAATTAACAAATTTTTTTATGCTGAAAACTATGTAGTTGGTATTGTTATGGATGATTTAATGTTAATTTTCAAAGGATTTTCTATAAAGACGAAGATAGTCTTGGGATCTCAAGATCCCTTACAGAACTCTACATGGGTTACCCTGCATGTATGAGCAAGGGTGTGGGGTACAGTATAGTGCGTGTTATGTTTGTGCATAAAAGTGTCAGTGCAATATCGCTATCGCGCTGGCGGTGGATCCACATGAGCCTCCCAGTTAGAGAGCGTAGCACATTCTAGGCTGCTACCGGAAGCGTATCTCATGTTAATCGTATATGTAAACCGATTTACTTAACAACAAGTTTAAGAACTATGTCAACAAGGTTAAAGTATAGGGTGATTCATTACTTAAACGATAGGGATGTCTAGAAATGGTACCCCATCTCTGCTTACGTTAAATCCGATTATTAATAATAATTATAATTAATTGTATAATCTATATTACACATTGCAAAAATTAGATCGGGTTTCTTGCCACCTCTTATCAAATGAGTTGTTTTCCGAACCTGTAGTAACGTTTTAGCGTTCATAAGCGCCTTTTTGGAGCAGTGTCCAAAAAGAATCAAGAATTTTTTATTTTGAATTCGAAAATATTCTCTGTATTTCCAATGCCCACGTATTATCAGAGAAATTCCGTATAACGAACGAACCCAAAAGACTGGCAACCCCAATCTGTATGTTAACTCGCATCTTTAGAATCGTTTTATCCGACACTAATAAAGCGTCTCTAGAACGTGTCAAACGGTGCACGTGAATTCTATTTATTTATCAAAGACTAGCCCTACCCGCGTCTTTATTCGCTTATGTCCTGTTATACTTATGGAAGACCAAAGAAAAGATGTATGGACTGTTTGAAAGATGATATGCTTAGGAAAGGAGTGAAAGGAGGGAGATGACAACAAATAGAGAGGAATGGAAGAGAAAGACATGTTACGCCGATCCAAATGATAATGGGAAAAGGGGAGGGAGATGATGATGATGATGATGAACCTGTTATACTTATAAATGTTTTAACTAATGTAATATAATTAATATACAAATTTAGCCAGACAACGTAATTTTAAAAGTGAATCGTGCAAATTAGTTTTAGAAATTGTACAGAAAGCAGTTAGCTTTTGTGAATTGTAAGGATTATATAATTAAATTTATAAAAAATCCCGTCCATCAAAATGCGGTTAAAAATTATAAACTACATATAATGGAGGTTGTATAAAACCTATGTAGTTAATTATCATACAAAACGAGAGTCACTTTACGTTTGAATACGAGTAATAATACTTCATTATCAAGTAATAACGGATTGTAATTTCGATATTATGTTACAATCTTTTAAGATATATTTTTATATATTATGAACAAGGTTAAAATCACTTGTCATTCCCTCGCACATGATTTAAATGGTACGTATTAGAAAGAAACAGAATGATATGTGGCGCATGCTTATTCTTCTGATTCACTATTTTAGTGCCTACATTTACAGACAAACAATACAGGACAAGAGCACACTTGCCTAAACAAAATATATAACTATCCAATGTATGTTTACTTAGAATGCATTTTGAAATAAAGTTTTTATGTTCAACTAACATAAGCGTTGGTGGTGTAATGGTGAGCATAGTTGCCTTCCAAGCAGTTGATCCGGGTTCGATTCCCGGCCAACGCACATTTTTATATGTTCAAATGCTGTACTATTTTTAATTTTTTAGAGATCAAGATTATATTTATTTACTTTAATATTCTTCATATTAATTCAATTGAAATAATCAATGAGAAATATGTTTAAAGGCCATTTAAGTGACCCCCTCCTCTCCCTTGTCAAATACAGTATGCTCATCCTGCCCATGATGACGTAGCATTGGGATCATTTTAAAGAAGGAAAAATAATGATATCGACTGTCGACAGATTCACATCTATCAGGTCCTTCTTGGACTTTATTAAATTGTTTCGCCACAAAGCGGACAGGTTGGGCCGCCAGCGTGATTTAACTATAGAAAAGGTCTCGCACAGGTCGCACTCAGGTCGCGTCGATGCGTTCCGGAGCGCCAGTGTGTGGCGAAACCATAACTTTTGATGAAGCACTTTTCTGAATTCCCCTAACAGTAGTTAAGTTTAGAACCACATTTTCGTTTTGATGTTTTGACCTTCGTTCGTTTTGAGGTTGCCTCCCAAATATTCGCATACGTATTCCATACTAGTCATCCCACACTCTTTTGCTAGTAAATGAGAATTTAAAATAATTAACTTGAATAACCATTTAATGGTTCTAGTTAAGCAAAGTCATATATCTTTTATTTTTGTCATAAAATTATGAATTTCCCATAACCGCAACGACTTTGATACTCTATATTTTTTGGCAATTTAACTCACTTAATTTTTATATTATTGAGCCAGAAAATTTGTTAAAATTAATTTTCATTTAGCAAAATAAACAAATTCTGTAACACCAAAGCACGTTCGTCAATCGTTACTAAAAAACAAAATTAAAAAATTCGGTTGATATTTTTTCAAGGAACGTTTTATAGAATATATCCTAATAAAGCTTTTGTGTGAATAGTAAATAATCAATAATTTGCAACGAAGATTCTATAAAATCAATTTGTAAGCCTTTATGTAAGTTATCTTTTGAGAGTTACATCAAAATGTATGTAGATGTATCAGAGAATTGAGATTTAAAAAAATTCTAACGAAAACTTCCCGATGACATATTTCTATATTCATCTTAAAGTAACAATTCAGAGAACACAATTAATCTAAATCAACAAGGACGAAGTCGCGGACAGAAACTTAAATAAAATAAAACAAAGTAGAATATTTCAAACTGCAAATTGCATATTTTCCACAACGTCGCATCCGAGTATGGCTTTCTTCATGACAGACAGGGCAAATCCGCGTGGAACTAATGAAAATAAGATACCGGCGAATAACCCTACTTCTAAATATAATAACTTTTATAATTTACTAGCTGTCCTAGCGGCATTGCTCGAGTCAGATTTATGTAAAACATAAAAAATACGTTGAATAATCATTTGAAAAGTTCAGGTTTTTGAATGTTATTAAACTGAATTCAAACTATGATCCACGTGTAAAATAATCCTTACTAATACATATTATAAATTCGAAAGTAACTCTGTCTGTTCGTCGTGCTTTCACGCTAAAACTACTGAAGCGATTTAAAAGAATTTTGGTACACAGATTCTAGAGCCAGAAAAAGGACATAGGCTACTTTTTAATGCGAAAAAAGGGTTGTAAGGAGGGGGATGAAAAGTTGTATGAAAATATCGTTATTTTTAGAACTAGAAGCTTGAAATTTATTTTTTTAGGCTGTTAAATAAATATAACATTCACAGTTGCTATAAGTTTAACCCTCAAGGGTCTAAAATAACAATAGGGAATAGGGGAAGAAACTTTGTATGGAAATATGTAAGGTTTATGTGAATGTTTTATAAGTTCACGACAAGAGACAAAATATTATAATTACCTGATGTAACATTTACGGAGTCATTATAAAATGTGAAACTGAAGTTAACGCGAGTAAGAACAAAATATGTAACCCAGTCTTCAGTCAATCGCCAAAGTTATTTTGAATAAAAAGTGACTATTTCTTTCTCCAAGTTGACAAAAAAATTGCACCCAATAATTTTTAGATTCCATAGAGCCTTTCTATTTTTTTTCCAATTTATTCTTATGTAAATTTATTCCGTTAATAAAAAAAAACTTTAATTTTTCTTCATTTATTTGTTTTTTTTTTATTAATATGTACTTTTTCACTCATACCTAAAGAACATATGACATGCGGGCGGAGCCGTGGACACCACCTTGTATTATATAAACATCTTTGTTGACAAGGTGTGCCAACGGCTTCACTCCCATTTCTATTGTATCTATTCATATTATAATTATATTTCTAGATTATTATCTTATTTAGTTACTAATATTGCCAGGAACGTGGTGGTTGTTACTTATATGTCGACTTCATTTACTAACATTCTCGTAATTTTTCCCACATACTGACTAAAGTAATAAAATACATATTAAAACTATTTTTAGTATAATAAAAAAAAGAATCATGTATAATATATTTCTACAGTGGTCCTTGATTGATTAGCCTAAATGTGCCTTTAGAAACCGGCTGTTAGTTAGGCAACCCAGCCTAAATCTCTGTTCAAAAACAAAATATGGCTTAGTTTCATCACGATATCTTCTTTTCGACATATAGAATTGTATAATCTGTACGTTTGCTTTGATAATCCCAATAAGGAAACGCCTATTTACGTGTCTACCATATCAAAACAGTTAACAATATTTTAGGCAAAAAACTAGACAAGACATAAAAATATTTTGTATGTACATAACGAGATGTAGCAACAAATTTAGTAAAGCCTTCCTAATTCGTCGATCATGATACCAGAATACACAACGCCAGTTGTATAAAAGATTACATAAACAATATGATTTTTTTCCTTTTATATATTTCATACAAAAAATCCATTGATGTAAGCAAAACGTCAATATTTTTACGTAAAGAGTACACACTAGAATAGATTTTCAAAACGGAATCAATAAACGTCTGGAATTTACGTTTCAAATTGATTCATTTTAACAAATGTCCTTAGACAAGCGTGACCAAACGAGACATATTGTGACGTGTGAAGGAAAGACAATGTGTTTAAATAATTTTACAATTGCCATTAAATACTCCACCAAATTAATAAATAATGACTGTTATTATTTACCAAATAGGTATTATTTATGTATAGAGTGACTCTCCGATAAAATAAATCATTTATTTTCATTTAAATTACTGTTCTTAGCCATTGAATCTCGAACGGCGCTTGATAAAAACAAAATTATTTTTCGAAACGTTGAATCTCGTACCTTTTATATTACCAACTAGCTGTGCGCCCGCGACTGTGCCCGCGATTCCTATATTCTGCGTTTTTAATTTTTTATACGTAACCCTAATTTTTTTTTGGTTCTAAGATAATGTAAAAATATTTCTCATAAATTCAAGCATTTGCCCGTAAAACTGCATTGAATAGGATTTTTTAAATTTTACTTTGGAGTTTTAATTATTTTTACGCGGAACCCTAATTATTTTCGAAAATTAAAAGTACTGTAAATTACCCGGATTTTCTTCAGCTATCTACCAACAAAGCCCCGTTAAAATCCGTTGAACCGTTCCGGAGATTACCCTGAACAAACAGACAGACAGACAGAAAAAAATATTTTTTTTTTATTTTTGGTATAGGTACCGTATACACTCATATCAATTTAGTAAAAAATTATTATTTTGACATTACAAACAGACACTTCAATTCCTCATGATGTATGGTGCAAAAGATGTATGGTGGTAACTCTTAAAAAGTACTTCTTAAAGACCAAAACATTTTTAAATAGAGAAAGATGCTCCAAGAATACAAAAAATTCGCAAATTAAAGATAATATTTCATCAATGCAAGTTTAAGCAATTAGTTAAGCATTTACATAAATGTATTTGATATCCAGTGCAATTTCTTCATTTAATGTGTAACCATCTTAAAAAATATAGTCACTTAAAATCAAGTGAATATTGATCAAAGGCTAGCCAAAAAACTATAGTAACATATTTAAAGAAAGATTACTTTATTAATTACCATTCCGAAAAATTATATGTGTTACATATAAACGGACCTTTATTTGTAATAGCAGGAAAAGTGTCAACGCACTTGTTGATAACGTAACACAATCCGGCTGCGACAGAATGTAATCTTATACAATTGCTTACGAGTTATTTGCGGTTATGCATTTATGGTGTAAGATTAATATTAAACGCCTAACTTCGTGGTTGATCTCGGTACATAATAATCAAAGATGTCAATGTATTTACTATAATTATTGTTTAGAAGGATAATTATGTTTCATTTATCTGAAAATGACATTTAATTATAAGTAATAAATTACGCAAACCGAGAGTCACTTTACATTTGAATTTAAAGTGATTATCGTTCAGTAATAGTTTGATTTGATGCCACAACGATAAAAAATACGTTCGAAACAGACAATAAGGCTGAACTTTCAGATCTTTGGAGCTATTTGATAGCATTTTATAATATTCGCTTGGTTAAAAACTGATTATCAGTTGCAATTTCATCACTTTGCATAGTCACTTATCGTCAAGTGAGGTTCATATCAAATAATGCAATTAAAATACAGAATTGCGCGGTGATAGGACTTTCGTGTCCGGCTGGGACGTGGCCACTGCACACATGGTGAAAAATGTTGATATTATTGTCACTAGTTTCGGCTACTCCCGTTCCGGTATTAGTTAGAGTGGATCTAACATTTAGCAGGGTGGTAAGGAAATTGAGCCCAACTCTATTGCAACCATCGTACACTTATAAAAAATCCATTATAGAGATTTTAGCCGTAGCTGACACGATAATGCTGACTTTCGTTAAAATTTATCTATCGGGTGTCGTCATCGTTCTTAGACTGTAATTTATTTAACATCAGATATATCATATCATCATAAGTGCAATCATTTTACCGAGATCTAGATTAACATTGAGACTAACAGAGAAAAGGACTAACATTGTCTAAATAATTCTATCACGAGTTCAATAGGCATGTGTCTCAAAGAAATAACATGAAACATTACTTATGTTTAGAGCAGTCTTTTGTTTCAATTTCATATTCCAGTGACTACATTTACTGAGACGATATAAACCATTCTCATTAATAATCAACAGAATAGAAAGTGTTTTTTTTTATATATCTATCGTAAAGATTGAAGTAAATCTTATTGCGAAATACGAAATTATTTACGATCGAATATTTCACGATGAACACCTGGTATTTTATAGTCGTATGCACATAAAACGTAAAAAACTTTTATGTACTTGTTTTCTTATTTACGATATTTCCACTGTTCTTTATTATTCATGTTTTATGAATAATTGATTAGGTTTTGACTCGCTGGTTTGTTTATATTTACGTTTTGTGATATATTTATTTATTGTACCAACCAAGTGAACATCAACACAATATATAAGTTACATTGGCATTACAGGCGCATTAGATGCCACCTCAATTATAGGAACAAGTCACAAGCTCAAAACATATGGTACAAGTAAGGATATAGCAGTTTCTAATTTGTATCAAAATTTGTGTACATTTTAACACGATATCAATACTAAGGCAGACAATAAGACAAATATCTTTCCTCTATATTCTCATATCCGTTTTGTTTCGTTTAGATTTATTAAAACTTTACTTTAGAGGTCCTGAAACTTAATATATCTTGGATTTTTTCTCAGCTTCACTAGGCTTCTGTGACGAGCGCTTCCAACACGTATTGTAATATCCTTGTTACCATTTTCCGATTATGAACCATAAATAAGCGCTCGCGACATAATCAAAGCCCTTCTTCAGGTCAACAGCGTTAGTCATCTCAAAACAAAAAATAGATGTACGAATATTGGTATGAAATTTGATTATATTTAATACAATGACTGATGAACTACACATATATATTCCATAATAAAATAAACTACACTTCAAATTATTATACTTCGTTATATTACACTCTTAAGTTATTATAATTCGATTATTTTAATTAAACCCAGTCGCTTCAAAAGCATAATTTTCCACGTTTTTTAAAGCGATGATGGCGCAGGGTGCAGTGCGTCCGGATTCCGCGTCAATCGACGCAGGTTCGATCCTCACCTATCCGGCTAAAATCGGCCTGAGCTTTCGGTGAAGGAAAAAAAAATCGCGAGTATACCATAGAATGGTGGTAGGGCGTTTTCTAATGATACCCACCGGGGTATTTACCACCCTTAAATTTGAAAACTTGTCGCCAAATAACGACAGATGTGTTCCGGCAGCATCACTTGAGAGCCAGTACCTCTGGGCATAGTGTGTTTACCATCCTAGACCACATCGTCACTTAACATCAGGAAAGATTGTAGTCAAAGCACTGAGCATATACCATGTAAAAATACGTGATTCCTTTACACATTAATAATGTTTTAGATAAAATTGTTAACCGTATCCTCCTCTCTATCAGTACCGTGAAATCGTTTTCCACAAATCACAGTCCCATACTTGTCAGACCTAACCCGACCGGATAATTACGTACATAAGACAACAGAATTCCAAGCAAGACATTATTATTACTACAATGTAATTAAAGAGCTTTCTTCGAAATGTGTTTCGCTTTGTTTTTAACTCGTCACATTTTGGCTACAGGTTCACCGGATAATTTGTAATTGTTCTTACGTTAATTATATATGTTTTAGTTAGGAGTGTTTCTTTTTATGTGTTGTCCATCAAATATTCACTTTTGTCTGTTTGTACTAATGATTAAGGATCGTTCGAATCTTACCTAAGCACAATATTGGTCACTTTTGACCCTTCCCAACCCTTGTCAGCAATAGTAAGTAAAGTTCTTGGCCCTCTAATGATTACGTAAGCATTAATCTAATTTTGACCAAAATAAACGAAGATTCTTTAGTAAATATTGCCTACGTTATCACAATTCAGACTCCACGTTCTCCATGTCAGCAAAAGTATAACCAACATCGCCACCCAACGTAACAAGATTTAAATTATCGATAAATTATTTGGACTTTAATTGACATTACGATATATCAATTGAGAATTGTATGCTGTTGAATGAAATATGCAAATGGATTTTATGTTTGTTTTATTGTAGTTTGATGATGTGGTAACATTGTGGTTCCAAATATTAATTAATATAAATTTAATAACTAATTAAGACAGCAACAAATAAGTCACGTGCCACTTCACTAAAATATAGATTTCTTATAGTTTACTTGATTTAAAAAATTATTCCTTTTTTTGTATTTACAGTTTAATGTTAAGATGAATTGACGATAACATCACTATTAGTTCATCCACTCCTCTTCGGGAACATCGTCACTTAACATCACATGAGATCGTGGTCTAAACCTATATAATACAGTATTTATAACATGGAAGAAAGAACCACAGAATTATTAACATTAACTTTAGTATACTTCGAATAACTTCGTATCAAAATGTTTCATACGAGATTTACCAGACAACAGTAGTAAATATGCAAGGCACTTGAAAGCTTTTCGTAATCAATACAAGTAAAATAATATTAATAAAATAAATAAAATATACTGTCTAAACAACAGTTTCCGGTAAACGATTTCTGTTCGAGTTGTTTCGAAAGTTCGATAAACTTGACGATTAGATACGGACAAACAGTGCTGTGACATAACTAATGTTTACACGACATACCTTTAATACAAGCTGATACAATATTTACCGGTTACTTTCCCTATAACGTGATAGTGTAAGGTAGTACTTCATAGCAACACACGGGTTTACCGGTTGCTTGCACGGTTGAAGTTTATTTTATGAATAATGTGATTATGTCATACATAATTTATGTATATGATTACAAATAATAATCAGTATTTTTCTTACTCGTGTCACTTTGAAAAGTTCAAAGCGATGATGGCGCAGCGGTTAGTGCAGCCAGATTCCGTTCCGGACGTGGGTTCGAGCCCGCCTAACCAACCATAAAATCACCCTGAGCTTTAAATGAAGGAAAACATCGTGAAGAAACCATAGCAGGTGGTATGTCATTTCCTAATAATACCCACCTGGGTAGCTACCACCCTCAAGTTTGAAAACCTGTTGCCAAATACATTGATATAGGTCTATTCCGGCAGCATCACTTGCGAAACATTACCTCTAGGCTTAATTTGCTTAACATTCTGGACCACATCGTTACTTAACATCAGGTGAGAATGTGGTTAAAGCACTGTGCCTATACCGTGTAAAAGTGACTGTACAGCACCTGGTGGAAGGTACAGTCCAAAAACATCGGCGAGCGTCGCTGGCAGTTTCCACCCGGCGATCGTCATCGTTATACCTGCCTGATAACTAATGTATAGTTGAACAATCAATGAAAAATATTTTTGAAGTTATTCGATTTTTAATACTATATAGGCTTAGTAGTTTGACGACAATCTCACTTGTAGTGACGATGCGCTCTAGGGCGGTAAATACAACTAAGTCTAGAGGTACTGGCTCAACACACAGCTTCCATATGTTCATATTTTGCGATAGGTTCTCAAACTTGAAGGTTTTAGATAACCAAGCAGGCATTGATAGAAAATTTCCTACCATCAACGTATTGTTTCCTCGTAATGTTTTTTGTCACCAAAAACCGAGGCTCGTTCTAGAGTTGGATAGGTAAGTTCGTAACTACGTCCATTGACGCTGAATTCTACTGCAATACCAACTATAACATTACCGCTTTGAAATCAAAAATAGTAAAAAAATATACAATTTTTAGAACAGGCCAAGCAATACTTATCATAAAATATGGAGTAATGTGTGTGTCAATTGTAAAACTTGTATACAGTCAGTACTTTTTATTTCATTTGTAAGAGTTGGATTCGGTCGGCTCCGGTTTCTGCTTCCACGTACGTTTATTTACACAGTATAATAAGTTTTTTTGTAATTCTTTCTTTATTCAACCGCTCTTCATTTTCCGAATAAGGACGAATAACTTTAAATACTTTTTGATGATACCCTTTTATATACCTGTCTTTGTACAGCTTTATTTATTATTACTATCTCTGCCTCGTAACTTTGCTCGTGTATAACAAATAATTTATGTAGTTTATTGGAAAATATTTTGATACCGCCCATTTTTTGTCGTCTTACTATAAGCATTATTACCTTTTTTGTATATTAATTAGTTAAACAAATCGCAAAATCTTTATTAAAGAACAAAACTATAACTTAAAGAATCATGTAAATCGAGTGAGTGGTTCTCGAGATATAAGCCAATAAATCGACAGACAGAGAGAGACTTTACCTTTTTAAATATTATATGTAAAAATAAATAATGTATACAAATAAAAAAATCATGATGACTTAAGCCGTGCACTACACACCCTACACTACACTATAAGGAAGTAAATGTAAGCCGTACACGACCATATGCGACCAGCTTAAATTTCCACGGAAACCCATTCACATACTGGAAGAGAATTATACGCGTCTGGCGATATACACGGCGTTGTACATAAAACCGTTTACGGCAAGTGCCCGCTTTACTTAAAAGCCGTAGCAATAAAACTTACTAACTTAAGAGAATTCTCATTTCGATTTCACCGTCTACTTGATACTTTCCACGGTACTTTGACTGTAAAATAACAAAATAAACGAAATTGCGAAAATTAAATTATTTATTTATGTATCGTCGTTTGCCTGCTGAATGTTTTTTTTTATGGTTTTAAATAATTTCAATTTCAATACAATATTTTTGTTTTGAATATATAAGACCTATTTTAACCCTGTCGTGCTATATGGATGTGAGTTTTGGGCAACTAAAGAGACGAAGGACAGGAGAGTGCATGTAACGGAGATGCGATTGTTAAGAAGTATGGACAATAAGTTCAGGCGCCATGTCAAGCAAGTTTTAATTTGAAAAGGTTGGATCATTATGTGATTGTTGGCGATGATTGGAAATAATAGCCTTCTTTGTGTATCTACTAATAAACTTAGTCATTATTACTTTTACGAGTATAGTGCTAAAAAAACATGAAAAAAAACCAGATCGAGTTTCTTGCGGGGTTCTTCTTGATGACTGAGTAGTTGTTTTCTGAACCGATGCTAGTATTTTGACGTTCATAAGTGCATTATCAGTGCCTAAATAGGATTAAGCATTTTTTTTTTATAGTTTTGATGTACGGCATAGCTAGAATGGATAAGATTAGAAATGATCATATCAGAGTTCCGTGTAGTGCCGGCTAAGAATAGTACCACCCCATGTCTTCCCGTGGGTGTCGTAAAAGGCGACTAAGGCATAAACCAAAAGATGAGCAACAGGATCCTCTGAGCACCACAAACACCTACAGCGATCGCCAAACCGCCTGCCAAGCGTGCCGATTATGGCAATCCCCCCACTCTATTTTAGGGAGACCTATGTCCATTAAAGGACGTCTTATAGTTGCATGTATGGATGGATATCAAAGGAAGCTTGAGAGTAGCACTAGTGACACAGATGTTAAGGTTACCGTGATATGGGCATCACATGAGGAGAGTTGAAAGTCACGTAACTAGAAAATTGTTTAGGATAAAGGTGGATAGATACAGAGATAGAGAGAAATCGGAGACGGTATGGATGGATTGTGTGAAGAATGATATGTGTATAAAAGGTGAATATTGAGATGACAAATGACAGAGGAGAGTGGAAGTAGAAAGCGTGTTGTACCGACCTTACTTAATGTAGGATAAGGTAAAGAAAGTGATGATGATTTTTTTATGAAAATATTATTTATATATCTGCTTCATCGGAAATTTCTACGCTAACTTTAAATTTATCCTTACATTACGAATGCGACTGAAGCGATCGTAGTTGAAATCAAGATCAAAAAACTCTTTATTCAATTTAGGCCCTAAGAAGGCACTAATGAACGTCAAAACACTACCACCAGTTCGGAAAATAACACTAATAACGCCATCTATAGACGGTTTGTAAAAGGTTCCTGGTGATTTGCTGTACCGTTGAGTGGTTACGCTGTAGTACCCTGGCTGGACTACTGCGCCGACCCGACGGTCGAGTCATCAGAGAGCCGTGACAGTTGGATCGCATACTCGAGTTCGAACGCCTCCGCTACTAATATTGTTTATACCGCAAACCCGCGCAATTGCAGCTGCACGCTTTTTATAATAATATTATATACGCTTTTACGTGAAAGTGAGTTCGAGGAAACCGTCCTGGATACTATACACTGGCAGAGGGAACGGTAGCCGCCAACATCGGTGAGCAGATTACTGCAACTCCTTTCACAACCGCATCGCTTAGGCTAGATTGCCCCCCAATACCGCTCCTTGGGCTATTTACACGCCCTAGGATACTCCTATACAAACACGGTCGAGAAAAGTCGGCAAGAAACTTGATCTGGTTTCTTTTTTTATAAATTCAAATATAAATATTCATATTATTATTAAATAAAACTATACAAAACATAGTTACAACCGTTGTTAACGGAAGCACAGAGAGGGGTGTAAATTCCAGACATAACTATTGTTCACGTAATGATCCACCCTGTAATTTAAAATTAAGACTTGCTTGACTTGCATAGTGCTTAAACTTGAATTGTGATAAGGTGACATATGGTATCTATTGATGTGAGGGGTTGAAATCTATCTATGCTATACCATAATGAACTAGAGTATCACTTGAGAATAAGTGCCTCTAGGTTTAGCGTCATTAATATTTTAGACCACATTGTCAACCTATACGATATTTAAAAATACAGACGGAAGAGCTAATTCTTGAAAATAATTATATGTATTTTTTTTTTTCTTCTAATAAAGGAATCTGAACATTGGTTTAGATTTTAGACGAATCACTAACTTTGGAGATTTAAGATCATGAATGTCTAATAAAAACGCTTTACAGTCGTTTAGTTTGTTAAACGTTATGTCCAAATTAAAATTTCTAATATTAATTTTAGTTTACATACACACATATATAAGCTCACGCCTGTTATCCCCGAAGGGTTAGGCAGAGATGAAATAGCGAACTACACCACCCCACATTCCGCCGAGCTTAGTTCCGTCCCAGATGTGACAGGGGGCGAGCCAGTCGCCATATCGGGCACAAATTCCAAACTCCGGGATGATACTGAGTATAAAAACCCAATACCACTTGATCCGACCCGGGGATCGAACCTGAGACCTCAGAACGGCAGTCGCATCGTAATACAACTGCGCCCCCGAGGCCTAGTTTACCTATGCGTGAATAAATTTATAAGACACTTACAAATAAATATAAATATTAAGTATATATTTACTGCAAAGTTTGAAAGAAAAAAATGTTATTACGACAGTGAATTCCTTAAGTTATCTTATAACAACAACTTATTTTTATCTATATGTTATAAAAGGTAATCTGAGTTTTTGTTACTTTTCTTTTAACTCGAGAACCATTAAACAGAATTAAATTATTTTTAAGCTCGTTAATATTGCTGGTTTATATTTATGTTTTGTTGCACTTAGTTATAGAAAAAATGATGAGTATTTTTTTAAATAGTATAGGCTCAGTGCTTTGACTACAATCTCACCTGATCGTAAGTAACAATATGGTCCAGTATGGTAAAGACACTAAGCCTAGATGTACAAAGTAAGTGATTCTGCCGGAACACATTTATTTGTATTTGGCGAAAGGTTTTTAAACATGTGGGTAGCTACCCAGGCGGGTATTACCAGAAAACGCCCTAACGCCATGCTATGGTTTCCTTACGATGTCTTCCTTGGTTTCCTAGATAGGTGGGTTCGTACCCGCGTCCAATGACACGAAATCCGAGCGCACCACCAACTGCGCCATCATCGCTTCGTATAATCTATATATGTAAAAGGAAAACTGCCTCGGTAGCGCAGTTGTATTACATACGACTGCCGTTCTGAGGTCTCGGGTTCGATCCCCGGGTCGGGTCAAGTGATATTGGGTTTTTTCTACTCAGTATCATCCCGGAGTTTGGAATTTGTGCCCGATATGGCGACAGGCTCGCCCCCTGTCACATCTGGGACGGAACTAAGCTCGGCGAAATGTGGGTGGTGTAGTTCGCTACTTCACCTCTGCCTAACCCTTCGGGGAAAACAGGCGTGAGCATATGTATGTATGTATGTAAAAGGAAAATAGATTCCTTTGAAGCACCATCACCTCAAAAGTACTGAACATATCGAGATTGGGACTAAAACCATTTGAAGCGGAATTTTTCGTAAATGGTTATAGGCTATTTTACTTTTTGGATTCCATCAACCATTTCAATTTTTTTTTTTGGCCTTTTACTCTTATGTACATTTTTTCCCCTAATAAAAACAAAAGACTAACTTTTCTTCATTCATTTGTTTTTTTAGGTTAGGTATAAATTATCTAAAAACTTTATTACGCAGTGAAGAAATAAAAAGAAATTTTCAGTTTAAATTATATTATACTCACAATAACATGATAGTTTACACGAGTCGACCCGCAGGCTTAGATAGTAATGTAGATACATGATAGATAACAAAAATAGATAGATAAAAGAGGCCAGTGTGTATATTTCTGAGATACGCTAACATGGGATGTGAGCTGACTAGATCTATCGTTTGACGTTTATTCACATTAATGTCGTTGCGTTTGAACCGTGCAGTAACTATGAAAGAAGCCAGTTATGTCAACCCGTACGACAATTTATCAATTGTTACGGTATACGATAATGATTATATAAATGTACGGTAATTTTCAGTAATAAATAAATAAGTATAATTGCGTTAAAATCACTTGGAAAGCCCATTATACTCATATATTTAATAACGGTTAAAATAATCTATTATTTTTTCTTATTCCGGATTGTACGATAACTATGACGTAAATACAATTAGTTTTGCTCGAAAATATTTATATATTGGATGCAGTTAAATTATTTAATAAATCTTTAATTTTTTTAAGACCAGGAGAACAGTGATATAAGAGCACCTTATTAAAGTGAATATTATGATTATTGGTTTTAGGATATATTAATTTACTATTATGTATAAGATGGGCTATGTAGGGACTTCGTATGCATACAAGAGAGGTTTTGTCCGCGGTGTTATGTGTAAGCGAGGCGTATCGACGGTATTAGATACACTCTGGTCGATCAGGGCGAATATGCATTAGAACCAAATTGGCATACTGTAATTTGTTTAAAGGGTGTTACAGTAGCTCCCGAGAGTAGAGTGCCTATAGTATCATCAAGTTTTGTGACGAATTAGAAAGTCTCCTAAAAAATCAATAGGTTTGAATAAAACTTTTTTGAGTAGTTGATGACAGTTGTTTCTGTCTGGTGAAACCATTCCAACCCATTCTGGTGCCCTTGTGCTAATTACCAATTTCGTTTTTCTTTTCGAGTTCAGGAGAAATGATTGTGCTTCAACTGACCTTCTACAAAATACAGGAAAAATGATGTCAGTCGGTATCATCATAGCGGACTACACCTACCACGGCAACTCTGGACATACATTTGCTGATCCCGGGCATGCCTTGCCATATTTCACTATGGCGGATTTTTACTTGATTCTCGATAACGAAAGCCCCGCCACTTCTAAACGCTCACTATAAAGCTCCGTTATTCTGTGTGATATAGATACATAAATGTTAATCAATAATGTAGGCTAAATTTATCATAAGATTTGATAATCATTGTTATCTTCTGATAAGCAGGTCCTCTTGTTTAGTATATATAGTGAGTGTACAACTGATATCGTAGATTGTTTTTTTCCCAGTAGATTACTTTTAAACTCTCGACCCCAAGTTAAATATGTACCGAGATTCATCCACAAATTTTATGATATGTTTTGGCAGTACGAGCAAAGTTCTTCTAGGTTTTTCGTCACATTATCGTCGGCCATGTTGTTCTTAATCCCTTGACGTACTGACTTTTACGTCATGTTATATTTTAAGTAAAGGAACAAGCATAGTTTTAAGGAACACAAGAATCTGGTGAAACGCTATATATATATATATATATATATATATATATATATATATATATATATATATATATATATTTTGCATAACCGGGTTTCATATATTTTTACTGCGTAATATAGTTTTTAATTTTTTTTACACGTGATACTAATTATATACCATTTTTTTTGTTACTAACATTAAGCAAAAATATTTCTCACAAATTCCAATACTTGCCAGTAAAACTGTGCATTGAATAGAATTTTATTTCGATTGCTGAAATTTAACTTTTTTACACGGAACCCTTAATATTTTCCAAAAATGAAACAACTTAAGTGAAAAACAGACAATTAAATTTTATATTATATATTTACGACAACAAAAATTGTTTTTTTTTTTAATATATATATGTTTCGAAACAGTCTACGCTTCAATTTTATTTATTAATATAGATGATAGATGAATAGCTGCAAATCATTCACTTCGTACACTTCTTCCTTAAAATTATTTCTCGTTTCGTTTTAGAAAATTTCTAATTACAACGGTGGTATACGTAACAAATCATACTAACGTACACAGTTGTTATTATGAAATAGAAAATTGAAACTTATAAAAGTAATTAAAGTCTGTCAAATATTCAATTGACTTAAATTAGCCAAGGCTCCAAACTGTCTGTCAAAAAATTTATTCATATTATAATCTCTTGGTTGTCGCCTCAGGTGCAGCTAGATAAGGCAATCATTTCGACATATTTATGTTCATTTCGCTGGAGAATCGTGTTTCGTGTTCCCGATCTATATCTTCTCATTCACGATCCTATAACGTAATCGTTATATAGTTTGCTTTTATTCTTTTCCTTTGTTTATGGTTTTAGATCACAGAAAAAAACGTGTAACAACAGTTTCAACCTGCAAATATTTCACTATTGGTCAAAACATTCTTCTACAAATAAGACCTTTTGCAAACCTTTTTTTAATTTTAGTTTTTCAATAAGAACATTTTTTTGGCTAGAGATTTTCTCAATATTTTTGTTGTATACTGTGTAACTTTCACCACAATCTCAACCGACACTAAGTGACGACGTGGTTCAATATGTTAAATACACTGAGACTAGAGGTACTGACTTCTCAAGTGATGCTGACGAAGCATAATTATAGGAACTAAGCGACATATTAGGGTTCAACTTCATTGCTTATTATTTATAGCGAAATAAAGTGTATAATCCGATGACATTAATAAGAGTTAGTTACGTAAACACCCACGTACAATGAATATAGCCTCGCGCAGGAGTATTATAATATTAGGCTCGAACGCCAATACCGTTGTGCGATTACCAATGAGTTACAGCCAGAAAGATCCTTCAAGCTCAATGCTGCCACTTGAAACTTTCCCGTTTCCATTGTTACACGTTATTTAGTAGTCGTCGCAATAATAAACTGATCGTTTAAAACAACTGTCGCTCAGTGGTACTACTTTAGAATTAAGTTTTGATGGGTGTATATTGCATGTGGGCAGTTGCAGGCTGGTAGAGTTAACGAGTTCGAATGGATCATATTTAAAACCCGTCACGTTTCTGCGTATCGCGTTCTGAAATTAGCTAATGTAGATCTTGCAATTAGCGTTGTTAGGGTAATTGATGTGGGAAAAAATTAATAAAAAAAAAACGTCAACTCGTGAAAACCCCCTCTTAGTAACACGTTAAGAATGGCGCCAATTGTCTGTAGATTCTGGTCATTGGCTGTTGCCAACTTCTTTAAATTATAATCTAATTAATATCAGATAAAGTGCAGTTATTTTGTCGAGCTCATATTAAAGGTTGTAAGTTTGAATCCGCATATTACATTCGTAAAGTGGTGAGGAAAAAATGTTGTGATGAAACCATAATCAAGGCACTTGTAAGTTTGTTTAGGCAGCATCATTTCAGAGGTTAAGAGTGTTTACAACTTTAAGACCATGCATCATCATTTACTACCACGTGATCAACACTCTAGCGGTAAAAATAAATTTTGCTAAGTTATTTCCTAATGTCTACCTATTTACTTTTTATATTGACAACATATTACCATACACCTAGTGTCGGGTTCCGAGAAAAGCATTCAAATGAGATTTTTTATTACGCATCACGGACAATCACATCGTCACTTAAATTCAAAATATAAGATCCTATAAGAATGTATAAAAAAAATATATAAATAAAATATAAACAATAAGATTTGGTAAACAATGAAAACACTCACAGTATAGAGTGTCAGTAACAAGGGCTGCTTTCTTCGTACTATAGGCGCTGCGTTATCCAAGACTGCACTGTAACAGACGAATACGATATTAAACCGTGTGTTATATAGGGAATAAAGTCTAAATTAAAATGATAGGATTTCCTGTTAGTACCAATGATTTTAAACCACTCGAGAATGCGTTCGAATAGTACATGTATTTTCGGTCTGCATATGGTATATTTAAACTGATTTTTTTAAATGTCATATGGTATGTTTCATTCAAACAGTAAAGCCGAACCAGTCATACCAGATTCACCCGCAGGATTATACGTATAATATTTAAGGTCGTTTATTAATCGCGTGATGTTTTACGTTCTTCCTTTCATTAACATGTGCCTTGTGTTATCACCAAACGTAATAGAAATATTATACGTGGTGAGGTTTTAATGTAACTCTCCACCTTACTCAATATCACACGTATTTTTATACAGTATGATGTAATTTAGTTATGGAAAATTTGTCACCATGATAAAAATGTTTAGACAGACATTGACATTCCACCCCCCCCCCCCCAACCACCCCTCCTCCTAAACCTCGGTTTCGAGCCTCACATGGGTAATGGAAGATCCGTTTTGACAGCATTATATCTCAAAATCAATACTTTACGACAATAACGTGCGGGGGATGATTTTTCCCGATTACATTACTGTAACAAAGTAAGTAATAAATCTGGTCAGGTGATACACGTATGATTGAAAAAAGAATCATGTAAATCGGTGCAGTGATCTTCGAGTTATAAGTATCCAAACGAACAAAGAGAAAGAAATATATATTTTCTCTTATTATGCGCAAACGCGAAGTGACAACCTATGTGACTATTATCACATTGCTATATCATATTAAACGAACGAACGACGTCGCGGTCAAAAGTCAGTATATATATATAATCCGAATGCATTTAGCAATATAGCGAAAACAAGGCGCCATTATATGAATTATTATTGTTTGTTGATCTTAGTACCGGGTGCTGTAAACTTAACGGATATAAATCTACAAGATAAGGCTTGAGCGCACTTGGGAATATATATGGGAGTATATAACGTATATCGTAATGACTTAATGTCAAAAGCCGGTAGAATATCAATACAATACATTATGTAGGTTTTTACTTCGACAATGAGGAATAAAAACTCGTGCAAAATTTGTTTATTTATTGGAATTTTATTTATAACACTAGGATCGAAGGGGGTTTTAGTCTGTCTTGTCACTGTTTTTAATCCATTGACCTGCATATTTGATGCTGTATTGGGTAATTGTGGTGGAGTTTTATATGTTACTATCTGTGCGCCCGCCGCTGTGCCCATATGTTTCATATGTTCTTCACTGCGTTTTAATTTTTTATACGGAATCCTAATCATTTTCCTGAAAATTTTTAGTACTTAGATAAAGTAAATATATTTCTCATAAATTCAAGTACTTTCCCGTAAAACTGTGCATTGAATCTGATTTTTATTACTTTTAATATTTTTACAAGGAATCGTAATTACTATCGAAAATTTTAAGTACCCTAAATTACCTGAAGTAACTTCAGTTATCTACCAAAAAAAGTTCCGTCAAAATCTGCCGAACCGTTCCAGAGATTAAATTCTGCAGAATGTTGAACCCAGTTTAGCCCTACATTTTTGTTTCGTAACAAAAATGGTTCCATACAGTACATAGGTAGATAAGTTATATGCGGGATTGTGTGCGCAGTGTTGTGCGTGTAATGCTTAATGCATGTTCAGTGTCACTGTATCGCGCTGGCAGCGGAGTCAAGAGCCTTCCCAGTCGAGGAACGAAGCACGTCTTGGGCCGCCACCGGAGGGGGACCTGGTGTGTGTACGGAAGCAAAGTTAGCCGCGTGTCCCCACATTTATTCTGAATAGTCACGGAAGTTCCAAAAAAAAATCTAGCAACATGAACCACCTGTTTTGCTGGAGCTTAAAAACGTTGTCAAAGATTGAATACATTACTTATTACATGACACTGACATAATTGTCTCTTCAATCACAGATTGCTATTAACCAAGAAAAAAAAGACTGATGGTGAAATAAAATCGTGTACTCTCCAGTACCTACATCTTAAATTAAAATAAAAATTCGTAAAATTTCTCAGAATAAGCCAATGGAAAATGTTTAAATTCCTAAAAACTTATTTATTACATTACTTTCCTTTATTTATCAAATTCCGATTGAGTGTCACTTGCGCGTATTTAGTAGGTACTTATATCTTGAAGTAAATATAAGTGCGCTCCATTCGGAAATTATGTAGAACAATACATGCCACTTCCAGGGTGGTGATGTCTTTGTTATAGAAAGCTGTGTTCGCGTGGGAAAACTAGTTGTTAGCAGCTGATTTAGCCTTGTTAGTAACAGTCGGTGCTAAATAACAGTTAAATAAAAATAAATGAACATAAACAAAAAATACGTTTTTTTTTATACGGGACCCTAATTATTTACCTTTTTTTGCTACTAAAATTTAGCAAAGATATCTCTCAAATTTAAATACACGCCAATAAGACTGTGCATTGAATCGGATTTTATTCCAATTTTTATTTTTTTTCACGCAGTACCCTAATTATTTTCAAAAAAATAAGGTAGTCTAAATGACGTGGAGTAACTCCAGCTATCTTACAAAAATCCCATATAACCTACCTAATCAAATCCCAATCTGACAAAAGTCCCGTCCAAATTGATAAAGCCAGATTCCGGATCTGGTGCAAACAGAGAGATTGACATTCATTTTATAAATTGCAGTTTTAGTATATGTATCGTATATACGTTCATATGTATTTAGTAAAAAAAATGTTATTTTGATATTACTAACAAAATAACCTTATATATTAACAACAAAATTTGATTCTCTTTGAACGATTCTACATCGCGCTATGGTTGTGTTATTTTCCATTAGGCATACATATATGTTTCGAAACATATACTCCTACACGCAACACGCAGGTACGTAAGTCCTGTAAGGAACCTTTTTTTTAAGTTAATTAAAAAATGTAGGCATAAGCTAGGATTAAAATTCCCCGGGAGTTTTCACACTCAGGTAGCGGCCAGGAGGAGGTTCGAACTCTATTCAGCCGAAGCCCAAAGCCTTCAGCACTCGCCCCCAAAGTTACGGTGAAGCTGTAAAGGTCCTTCCGGTCAACAGTATTAGCCAGTTTAGAAAAAAAAAACAGTCTGTGCTTCAAATGTATTTATTAGTATACATATATAATCACAGATAACCGATTGAAAATTTCTATAAAATACTTTAAAATATTTTACCGAACAGTAAATCAAACATCCTATTATAAATAATTATTCTCGGCATTTACCTTTTAAGGCACAGTTAGTCTATTATAGATTACGTAATCTAAACTTTTTATATATTAATAGGAGGTACCTAATTGACGAATATACATTGTATAATTCATTAAACTATAATAATTTACACTGAGAGTCTTGTAACATATGCGTAACATAATATAACAGAATAACTTCTAATGCGTACACAACAGTGACAACGAGTTATTAGGGGTGTCTATGTATTCTTAAAATTATTAATTTTCATTTTAAAAACCCTTATATTGATTTACATGTTTATTATTTGAAATTTGAATTGATACCCAAAGACGTAACTCACTATATAATTTAATTTCTTATATAACAAAATTGAGATAAACGTGAGATTGACGTGAGAATTTGCCCACTTTTACATAATTTTCTCACGATGATTTAACAAAGTGCTAAATTCGTTCTTAAAATCGATCGTCAACAACAAATACAACTGGGGAACAGTTAATGTTACGTGAAACTGTTAATTGATCCGTGGGCGTCGTAGTAAATAAGATTTCGTATAGAAAAGGAATTTGCAAATGTTTGTTACCTCGTTTTAAAATATGTTTAAAGAAAGTTTTTTTTATGAAAGTGAAAATTCGTTGAAATATCTTTTTTAGATAATTTTTAATGAAATTATACTTTAAAACAAAAGTAAACAAAATAAACGTACTGTTTACAGACAGATACCTATCAGTGTGTTTTTTTAAATGTTTTTGAAAACATAAACCAAAATAAAAGTAAGTAACAAAACAAAAGAGAATTAATAAAAATTATAATAACAATACAGAAGATTTTGTAAAAAAAATTCATTGGAAGTATTGTGCGTATAATACGAATATAAGTTATAAATTAGTCAAATAGTTATTCCTAGAAAAGGCACAAAGTTGAGACTAGAACAGATAAAAAAGACACTTTATAGTTCAGACTTAACATTCAATGCAGTATTTTCTTCATTGTTAACTTTATAATAACTAAATAATAATTGTCTCAGAACACAAATCTCTGCATCCACAATTGTACATATATACAAATGTACGAGTAGATTTGATGTTAATTATTTACGCAGCAAGAAATAACGCGTCACTTAGATTAGAGAAGTGATTAATTTTGGATTTTAATTCTTTGTTTAACTTAAGTACATACATACATACATAAACTCACACCTGTTATTCCCGAAGAGTTAGGCAGAGGTGAAATAGCGAACTACATCAACCACATTTCGCCGAGCTTAGTTCCGTCCCAGATGTGACAGGGGGCGAGTCTGTCGCCATATCGGGCACATATTCCAAACTCCGGGATGATATTGAGTAGAAAAACCCAATACCACTTGACCCGACCAGGGGGTCGAACCCAAGACCTCAGAACGGCAATCGCACCGTAATACAACTGCGCTACCGAGGCAGTTTAGTAAACTTAAGTCCACAAGTGTATTTGACATTTGACCACAATTTCACCTGACATTAAGTGAGAAAATAAACGAGAATGGAACAGACTATGCCTTTTTTTGTTTTTTGATTGGAATGCATTTATGTACTACCCCCCTACCAAGTTCTTTAGGAGGATCAAAGACCTCCCAATGAAGATGGTAGGGGTGTGTGGAGGGACGTATCCACACCAGTGTGGGACTCGCCCAGCGAGAAGCGCCGGAAATACCCAATACACCCCCCGGGGCCACTCACCGCATTCAGGGGACGATACGGGATCGGTGTCACAAGCACCGCGTCGTCCCCTGCGGGAACAGTATGTCTAGAGGAACTAGATTTCAAATTATTCTATTGAAATACATTTATGAATGATGTTCAACTTGAGATTTCTAGATAATAATTAACCATTAGAAAATGCCCTACAACCAAGCGAATAATATCTTTAAGTGAATTAAGTTTATAACCATTGCCGGTAGACAATGTATAGTTAAGAATTCAATTATTGACCCAGTTAGGCTTAAACTTCATTCATGAACATGTATTGGAAAGCTAAACATAGCCGAAGTTGGGGCCTGAGTGTTCGCTTAAGCTGAGCGGAGCGAGTAGCGCTTAAGAAATAATTCCAAACGATTTTAGGTTTTATAGCATTTACAATCATTTATAAAATCGTCTGAGTAAATTATAACATAAATAATACTAATCAATAACATACGATGGCTTGTAACAGACAAAGCGTTTCTATCGTCATTTAAAACATGGAATCAATTAACGATTACTAATAAACATACCTGTGAAACGTACTTTCATCACTTTCTTTCAAACGTGATCAATTATACTTATTAAATTTTAGATCAAGCTTCCTCGTAACAAGATGAATAAAAGATATTATTTTAGATATCTAGGTTGAGTTTTTAGCCGATAGGTTTGCAGTATTTGTCTCAATATACAATATAATATTCAGGATATTTTATTATACGTGATATAGTCCAGTTATTGTCTTCAATTGTATTAGATATCATAATAGAGAACGTGTATTCTGAGGTGTCACAAAAACACCCTGGAAAGTTCTAAGAAGATGCCCAACGTTTTCCTAGAGCGTTAAAATTTAAAGTGTGCATATGTAAGATTGGCAAAATATTCTGTAAGTATACGTAAATCATACAAAAACAACAGTTACTTTCGTATCTGGATTGATCAAATGCTATGTAGAAGCGGATTCTTAAATGTACAATATTTTTTTATTCGTATATGTGTTTTGTGAATTATCGTTTTCTTTCTTCGAACCTTTCTTTCTTTATTTTTTATCACATGTTTTATTTGCTACTATTTGTTGAAGCTATTTTTTAATTTTCGAACTATTTTCAATAGCGTCTAAGAGTTATCAACTACATATATCTCTCGCTAATCCCTCCGCTTTTGCCACTCGAACCGTAGGCTTGAAATACTACGTATTCTGCGCAGGCGCAAGCCTTCGAGCCACCGCCCAGGTATTTCATACAGGATCTATGTTAGTATCTGTTTGCCATAGTGTTTGTTAACCCTCAATGCATTGTCGTTATGTAAAAGTCGTAGTAAGCGAATGGTCTAGATCTCTAGATAGAAGTAATATTGATTCGACGCCGTATCCTCGAGACACGACCAATATTAATGATGTACGTGGGTGGTCTGAAAAGTTTCCGACCTAACAAAGATACAAGACATTTTTTCAGGATTTTTTTTTTTCACTTTTCAACATAGTCTCCTTGTAACTCTATTCACTTCTCCCGGCGATGCTCCCATCTCTGTAACCCGTCCAAATAGTACTCGGCGTTTTTCACTGCAAAATAATTGTTCACGAAGGTGATTGCCTCTTCATTTGTCGAAAATCTCTGTCCTCCGAGCGAAATTTTTAGATAAGGGAACAAAAAGAAGTCGCTTGGGGCCAGATCAGGTGAGTAAGGCGAATGGTCAAGCAGTTGAAACCGTAATTAGTGGATTTTCGCCATGGCAACCGCTGAGGTGTGAGACGGTGCGTTGTCTTGGTGAAACAGGATTTTTTTTCTACAAATGTGGCCGTTTTCCCGCAAATTCTGCCTTCAGCTTGTCAAGTAATGATGCGTAATATGCTCCTGAATGGTTTTCCCTTTTTGAATATAGTCGATCAAAATAAGTCCATGACTATACCAAAAAAAACAGTCACCATCACTTTGCCAGCCGAAAAAACAGTTTTTGCTTTTTTTGGAGCCGGTTCCCCCTTTGCAGTCCACTGTTTGGACTGTATTTTTGTTTCGGGCGTATAATGGTGTATCCTAGTTTTATCTACAATAATTAATCGACGCCAAAACTCGGATTTATTGCGTCTAAACTGCGCCAACAGAGGTTGGAAATGTTCATTCGAACACGTTTTTTGGTCTAACGTGAGCAAACGCGGCACTCAACGCGCGGACTGTTTTCTCATGGCTAAATGTTGATTTAATATGTGACAAACGAGTTCTTTTGACATGTTAATAACCTCTGCTATCTCTTTCACTTTAATTCGGCGGCGGTCGTCTAGCACCGTTTGATGAACCTTGGCGATGTTTTCGTCGGTAGTGCAGTTTTTGTACATCCCAAACCTTCATCGTCTCCCAAGCTCTTGCGGCCACGTTTAAATTCAGCTGCCCAAAATTTCACTATGGTAAATGATGGTGCAGAGTCCCCATACACAGAATCCAACTCATATTTTATTTGCATAGGCGTATTGCCTTTCAAAAACAAATATTTAATGACAGCTCGATACTAGATTTTGTCCATTCTCATAAAAATACTCACATCAACTCATTCAAACGACTGTTACTTAACAACTGTGCGTCCAAAATAGCTGAAACTTTAGCGAATAACTGTTAACAGGTGAACGACGAAATTCACTAGCTTTTGTTTATTAGTGCTGCCATCTTCATGTTGAAGTCGGAAACTTTTCAGACCACCCAGGTATGTGTTTACATCTTGCATTTAGTAACTGTGTTATAAATGATAGTTCTTTGTTATTTATTTTAATATATTTTATTAGGAGACACAACACCATATTTTTGAGGATATACTTGAAAGCCATCATCTGTACAATATTGCCAGATCACAATAATAAAATACACATATATAATACAGCATCAGATTGCAGGAAAGAAAAACATCGCAATATACTATGGATTCTTCGACGTTTGGGGCAGTTCAAGTATTACGTAAGCATTGGCATAATTAAAAAAAACTGATTCGGTTTTGTATGTCTTTTGTTTTCTAAACAATAATCTTTAAAATAAGTTAAATCGAAGTCTTTCTCTCCGTTAGTATACACGAGCGGAACCGCGTGCACACAGCCTGGTGGTAGGGCATTTTCTAATAATATTCGCCTAGGTAGCTGTGTCGTCAAACACCAATAGGTGGTTTCCGGCAGCATCACTTGAGGACCCGTACCTCTAACCTTAATGTGTTTACCATCATGGACTACATCGTCACTTAACATCCAGTGAGATTGTGGTCAAAGCACTGAGCATACACTGTGTAATTTTTTTTAATGCTGGTTTTATACACATTTCTCAAAACTTCTATTGTTTATAAGAGGATTCAATGAAATCGACACATCGGAACCCCCAGACATCGTATACGGAAGTTATTTTAAGAACTGCACATTTGTTAACAAAGAAATTCAGAATAATGGTACCCTTTTTTACCTTGTCTCCCCTTTAAACGGTGTCTGGTTAATGTATTTTTAACTTGTTTGTAAGTTATTATCTTTTCCGCTTGCTACAGTTTAGGCGTCGCAAAGACAATTCAGTTTCATGATTTCTAAAGCGATGGCTCAATTGTTATTGTGGACGGATTCCTCGTCAATAGTCGTAGATTCTAATTCTATAATTAACCTGAGCTTTCGTAGAAGGAAAACATCGTGAGGAAACCATACCATGGTGGTAGGTCATTTTCTTATAATATCCACCAGGGTAGCTACCACACTTAATTTTGAGATCTGGTCACCAAACACCAATAGGTGTGTTCCGACAGGAATACTAGAGAGGCAATACCTTTAGGCTTAGTTTGTATACCATCCTGGACCAAATCGTCAATTAACATGAGATGAGATTGGGGTCAAAGCGCGGTTAGTATACAGTATAAAAAATATATATATCTATATTTTTTTAAACAGATTAAGAACTGAATGTTGAAGGATATCGAATGACAATGAAAATAAGCTTTAAACAAATAAATACAAAGAATGTTGATTTAATTCAGGTCAATCACCAGTCCACGGGAAAAACCATAATCAGTCAACGTGCCGCAGCGCTGCACCGTTGAGAATCGATCTCATTCGGTGACAACCCTGAAATCGATGACGCGTTTGTGTTAAGGCCGGGGAGTTGAGATATTACATCGACGGACATAAAACGGATAAAACCGGTATGCAGTTTATAGTGACGATCTGAACTATATTCGATTTTTAATTGCGAGTGTTGTACTACTATTGAGAGGACTAGCACATTTTTAAAGACATTAATGTACTATGAATATACATATAAGCTATCTTATCATAACTGTTGAAGATGTTTCAGAAAAAACACGATAAGGGGGTTCAGAATGGACAACAGAAAACATTTCTATGGTATTAAAAAATTTTGTCTGTCTGTTTGTTGCGGTTATCTCCGGAACGGCTGGATGGATTTTGACTGGATTTTTTTTTTTTTTTTTTGGTAGATCGCTGAAGTTATTCCGGGTAACTTTTAATTTTCGAAAATAATTACTCGGGTTCCGCGTAAAAAAATAAAATTCACCAAAAAAATGAATAAAATTAGATATATTGCACAGTTTTACGAGAAAGTGCTTGAATTTACGAGAAATATATTTACATACTTAGTACTTACTTTACATTTTTTTTGGAAAATAATTAGGGTGCCGTGTAAAAAAAAAAATTAAAACGCAGTGAAGAACGTATGAAACTCAGGCGCAGCTGCGGGCACACATCTAGTTAATAATAAAATGAAACAAATAATTTCATAATTAAAACTCAGAGACTTAATTTGCAAAAAGAAAAAAAAATCATACAAATTGTGCTATACTATTGAAACAATCAAAAATAGAACTGTAGTTGTCTAGTTGAAAATCGATTAGAACCGCTCTCGGATTGAAATCGATTGTGGTTTTTAAACGATCGAGTTAGCACAACACTAAACGAAACCGGTTCTTATAACGTTGAATGATTGAAGGTGTGAAGGGAAAGATATTATTTCAAAACGGTTTATTTTTAATAACATCGTAATCTACGACTCGGAGGCGTCGCGATATAGGTTTTGCAAAACACTCCTTATACGGTCAACTAACATTATAAATGTGGTTATAATAAGCCATCAATGATATAAGTTTTCACACTGTCGAATGCCGTATTAAATCATTTATACTAGACTAGCTGTTTGAAAAAAAAAGTCTTTACAAAGGGTCTTCGCCCCTTTGTAAATGGTTGAGAAACTTTAGGAAATAGTTTACGATTAATATTGCCTTGGGAAAAATAAAAACGAAATTTTATTTAAGTTATTTTGATCAATAATTATAGTAAATAATAATGTTATAAGTAAAAGGTTTTTTGAAAACTAAATGTCGATTGAGTTGTTTATAAATTGTATATTTATGTAATTAAGTATTAAGAGTTACTATACTGACCATCATAACAAAATACGTTGAGTGTTTTAAGAGTATTTAACGGGCAAACAGATAGATAGAGAGCGAAAGTAACTTTGTTATATACATGAGTACATGTACAGATATAGAAGATATTAGTATATATAGCTTATTTTACTTGAATCTAAGTTGTTGGCTAATAGACGATAGCATCTATCCATGCGGGCTTTGTATCATTTGTTTGTATTTGTGAAGCGATAATGGCGCAGCCGATAGTGCGGCTGGATTCAGTGTCAATCGACGCAGGTTCGATCCCGCCTATCCGGCTTTAAAATCGGCCTGAGCTTGCGGCGAAGGAAAACATCCCGAGGAAACCATAGCATTGTGGTATTTTCTAATTATGGCCGCTTGGGTAGCTACTAACCTCAAGTTTGAAAACCTGTCGGCAAGTACCAATAGGTGTGCTCCGGCAGCATCACTCGAGAACCAGTGCGCCTCTAGGCTTAGTGTGTTTACCATCCTGGACCACATCATCACTTAAAACATCAAGTGAGATTGTAGTCAAAGCGCTGAGCCAATCCCGCGCAAAATAAAAAAAAACCGTAAGCCTAGACTCCTTAGGTATGTTCTATCAGCATCACTTGAGAGCCAGTTAATGTAGGCTTAGCATATCTTATCATATATATCTTAGCTCTTACCATAAAATCATATAAAACTACAATATAAATAAAAAAACAATTATAAAGCATAATTCGGATTATTTTTAACTTTTTAAAAAAAATTTTAATAACAGATGATAAGCAGAGATAAATGTTTGATCCAATGTTTGCACCAACACTATACACAAATATTTAGGTATACATCTACATACATACCTACTGCCCTAAGTTGTTTGCGATACACCTCAGAGTTTATTCACTTTCACCCGAAACTTTACGGTGTTTAACTATGAAAATTGAATGTTAGTCTAAAAACACCTCGGGCGTGATTTTGAATAATTTCCTGCGGTAATTTTATTACATAGAAAATTTTACGAAAGTATGAATGATTTTTATGAGTTTTTATAATACGTTCAAGATTTAATAATCACATAAATTTTCTATGTCGATTACCCATAAAATGAGACATTAGGGAAACATTGGAACGCTGGCGTAAACGCCAGGTTAGTGCTCAAGGGGTTAAATAACAGTTTTAGACGTGATTTTAATATATCTTTTCGATTAGACGATGTTGTATTTTTTGACAAATTACCAAATATCAATTAAGCTCTAAGAGCCAGTAAATTGCTCCTCAAATTAGATGTTAAAAGTCTTAATTAGAATTTATTAGTATAGATAAATCAAATTGTAGTGGCTGTTTATAACATCAAAAGAACAACTTTTTACTGAATATATATAAATGTAATATATATTCGGCACATATGCCAAAAAACACATTTTTTTTTGTCAATTTCCGGCTAATCTCCAGAATGGCTGAACCGATTTCGACGGGACTTTTTTAGTAGAGAGCTGAAGTTGCTCGGCGTAACTTATGCTACTTTTATTTTTCAAAAATAATTAATGTTCCGCGTAAAACAGTAAAAACTCATAAAATTTTGAATAAAATCCGACTCAATGCACAGTATTACTGGCAGGTGTTTGAAATTTTAAGAAAAATCTTTGTTTTCTGTTAGTAATAAAAATAATTTAATGAAAGTATTAGAGTTCCGTTTATAAAGTTGAAAACTTATGAAGAAAATACGATTCCGTGACATTACATTACGCAGTGAATAATATATGAAACGCGGGCGGAGCCGCGAGCACACAGCTAGTAATATATAAAATACATAAATCGCCCAAAGTAAGATATTTTTAGAAAGACATAAAAAAGCGACAGGTTAGTAAATTAATACATAATTGTTTCAACACATCCATAACAATGGAATATATTATTATTTTACAAAAAAAGAACCCAGAACTTTCAAAATAAACCTTCTGAGTGGGTGGCCGTAGGTCAACGAAATTACTATCGATTGGTACTATTATTAAAATTTCAACTCTATGTCTAGGCGATAGAGTACAGAAGGATTAATTTTAAATATTTTGTTACGTCTAAAATTGATTGTTAAATTTTGAAATATTCTCTATGACGAATGACTGACTAAACATACCATTTTCCCTATAAAACCCTGTGATGGTGTCCTTGTGCGGTCAAAAGTTACGTATTCATTTAATCTGAGATGATAATAAACCTTATTTCTAACGAGAACAATGTTCAAAATGAACTACACAGAATTCACAAGAGAGGTCAAATAGAGCGTGTGTTTTTTTCGGATGCATCTCAGGTGGTCTTTTTAATGAAGTTATACGTTACAAAAGAAATTTACTCGAAAAATACATTTCTGTAACATGAATAAAAGATCTTTTAGATAATTTTCTTAATTTATTTTAATAGCATGTCTATGATACTTAGACGTAGATATTTATAATGTTATTAAGTTTTAATAAAATATCTATTATGAACGTGTGTGGTCTATTTTTTTAAATGTTGTTAACTATTACAAAATTAACATGATAAATATGATATAAGTTGGCAATTTGGTTAATTAATAATGCTATTTTTATTATGGTAACAGAAAAAAAACTAATTTGACAACTAGAATCATCATGGTAACCCGGGTGGATTGTATTAGTTTCGGAAATAATGAGTAAATGACGACCAATTTATATTATTTTTAAAATACTGCATAGGTTCAGAGCTTTGATCATAATTTCACCTCATGCTTAGTGAAATAGGTGACAGGTTTCAGGTTTCAGGATGATAAACACACTAAGTATAGAGGTATTGGCTCAAAAGTGATGATATCGGAACTATATGCATTATTATGCTTATTAGTGTTGCAGATTTTCAAACGTAAGGGTAGCTTCTCAAATGGATATTATTATAAAATTGCCTACCACCATGCTGTAATTTCCTCACAATGAATTTCTTCACCGAAATCTCAAGCTCTGTATAGAATTAAACAGGTAGGTTCGAACGTGTATCCATCGAAATCCGGCCGCACTACCAATGCACCCATCAACGCTTCGATCATCATTATCATCAGCTCAAACCTAACACGCTTAAGCAAGTCACTATGACGGTTATTATTTGCCTAACGAATTTACATATTTTTTCAAAAAGTATTGATTAATTCTTCGTTTTAAAAGTTACATTTAAAATGTAAAAGACATGAGAGGATACCCAATTTCTTTTTACCAAAATTTTAAATTCATGCTTTTATTCTCACAATATTATATATTGAATACAAGTCAATGTAAATTCTCTTATTATATTTTAATCACGAGTAATTTTAATACACAAAAATAAATCACATAACAGTTAAATTCTAGTATGTACATACAATTTTATAAATTTACTGTTGATGAAATAATTAAAAGTATTGGTTTTGTATAATTTACTCATGAAATCAATAAAATATTATAATAGTAAAATAAAAAGATAATACACGACAATAAAATCATTATCCCTAGTTAAGAAACAATAGCTAAATATATTTAATAACAAGGGAAAATACAAAGTTTATAGCAACGAAAACTTGTTAATTAGTAGAGGTACCAGAGTTTGTTTATCGAAGCGCCACGTTTTCGGTTAAACTTTGGTCGTTAAAATCTGTTAACGATAACTAGATTGAGACGTTATCTCATCTATAGATAAAATATAATCATCTACATGTTAATTGTTAATACAATTACGAGATACAATTTACTTGTTCTGTTTGTTTTGTTATTGAAATGACAATATTATTGAAACATATTATATACCGCTTCTCTTGGCTTTTATAGAGAGCACTGAAAGCTCTCGATTTAAAATGGCAACCAACAAGACAAGGGCAACAAAATGCCATCAATTTTGCATACAGTTTCGCGGAATAGTCTTAGCTGCACATTAATATTCAATATAACTATCGATATATACATAGCTAGCGTACGCTTGTGTTTAGTTTATCTGACATTAATTATTCTACATATAACTGGCCATAAGCATGCAATATATACAGGCGAAAACTTGTTAATTCTTGGATTATTTTTTGTTATTTTATTCATAACCAAATCGTGTCAGTTGCAAGGAAGTAATTTGTTCAAGTTTTACATGAAATCCTACCAATGCTATAGGAGCTCATTATTTAATTAAATGTGGAAATTATTATGACTAGTCGAATTAACATTTATATTTAATAGATAAAAGGCAACTACAGTTTTATTGTTGGGCATTTTTACGTTTATTAGTTAGCTCTGATAATAACTTTGTTTGTTTATTTTTTTTGTCAACGGCATTATTATCAAGATATTTGGTATTTATATATTGCTATAATATTATCTTAATTTTTTTATATTCAAGATTGCTAACTCCTTTCTGATGAGCCTAGTACGGAGTCAGGTAAGACTGAGTTCAATATACGATTTGTTCAAAAGTCTGGGGATGTTATCGCATTATTCCTAACTTCTTTAACATTAAGACTACGCTAAACCCAACTCAATGGATTGTAACGTTCATGATACCGTACTTCTTAACCTCTGGTTTCATTTTTTAAACGAGCTCTGGATCCTCGGAAACAAGGAGGAATTGTCGAGCTTGGCTAGCTACGCATTACTTGTTTAAAGTGTATCGATAAAACCAACTTATTTCAAGACTCAGCTATTTACCATATTCAGCTGCATTATTCATATCCACTGGACGTAACGTAACTCTGGTTAAACCAAATGATAAATTACATTTAAAAATGGAATTCTGAAAATACTTTTAAAACCCATTCTACTGACCCTAGAAGTAGCATTCCTTGAAGATAAAAATATTTAATTATGTAGGTATTTCTAAACTAATATTTCGAATACAAATAAAAACTTTATAATGAAGCTATAACGTTAATAATCACGGGACCAAAGTGAATGAGTCGCTCGTTTATTTTTATTGTCGTATATATTTGGGCATAAAATTATACGCCTGTATACAGGCGTATAGAAAATAGAGTGTAGATGGATAACTTTAATTATGTATAATTTTAATATTATTATATTATGTAAATATGTCGTGTTCATTGCTCGTTTCGTGGTGACCGATGTGTTTCAATTATTTCACTTTTGACATTGTCGACAGACCCTCATCCGCCAAAGTTCACCGATATTTATGAATTGTGCTAATTATAAAATCAAATATAGTTTTATACTATAACTAGATAATGTTAGTTTAGATAATACAACAGTTGATATAGTATATAAAAATCATGAAAACTGAATAAAATCCGTTTCAATGCACAGTTTTACGGGAAAATCCTTGAATTTATGTGAATAATTTTTACTTTATCTTAGTACTAAACAAAAATTAGGGTTCCGTATAAAACAATTAAAATGCAGTAAAGAATATATGAAACGAGGGCGCATCCACAGGCGTCTGCTTCCTAGTACATTAATATGTATTTAGTAAAAAGTTGTTATTTTAATATTACAAACAGACACTTCAATTTTATTTATTAGTATAGACTAAAAAAGTTGCCACACAGTCGACTCGCTATCAATTTTATAAGAATTATTGTATTCAAATTGTAATAACATAGAATGTAATAATTTACATATCTAATCACGTACAATTTTATCTCTAATAGACTAACTAGTGATAAGACTGTTTACACTTGAAATACCTATGTATGTTTATGTGATTGAATTACAAATGTTGATTAAAATCGTTAACAAGTAATTTTTAATGATGAAATTGCGGTCGCTAACCATTATGAGAATACAAAGTGATCGAGCTGCTCTCAATATTATTCTATGTAACGAGTTAAGGTAAATAAAGTTCCGTGTAAACTGTATACGATAATGAGTTTGTTATAAGACTTCTCTAATGATTTCAATTATACGTTTATTATTAGTCACACGTTTTATACTTTATTTTTCTTTGTACTCAATTTTATCGTTTTGAAAATTGTATATCGTAATTGCAGGATAACAACTGGGTAAACAATTATTAAATATAGAAAGTGCTAATAGTTTGTCGAGCAAATTAATTTATGTCGAGGATTAAGAAAATCTCAAATAATAAGTTACACATTAGAATTTTTTTTAATATATCGAATATATATATCGATATACATACAAATATTTATTTAATAAAAACTTTTAATGATAGGTAAGGTTGGCAATGAACACGCTAATCAATCAAATATATACGATTTCAAAGACAATTGCACATTTTAAAAATTGAGAACAACAGTACTATTAGTATAGTTTATTCATGACGTTTTCTTTCAGAATCGAGTCACATTCAGTCTAGTGAATTTTTTTAATTGTTGAACTCATAAATGACTTATATCAAAACGGGTGTGGCCGTTGTAATTATTATTAGAAACTCAATGTCATCTATATCTAATCACATCAACTCTTAGTGTGAATACTTAGATTATTAGACTTGTCAATTTCGACAAAAGAATTCATTGATAAATATTGAAGGCGTAAAACAAGGGACATTAAGTCCACATTGTAATGATAACAACTGTAATTTTTACAATACAAAGAAGGATTAGTTCGTAGAAGCAATACATCAAAGAATGCACGTTATAACACGTGACGATTAAAACGATCAAACGTCCAGCCAAAATTGTTTGAGCTTTGCGTAAGAGCCCGTTACAAATAGACGCCTAGCCGTCTGCGACAAGCGATAGCCTATTTAACAGTACCCGACTTGCGCATAAACTCCATGCATTGTTTTAACACATTTGAACTCTGCTACTCTGACTTCATTTGTTTTAATACACAATGAAGCTTAATCGTCTAGAGTTTCAAGGTCCGCTTTGAGAGGAAAACTGTTTGAAATAAAAAATATTAAAATTAATTTTCCTAGCAAAATTGCAAATTCAAATCAGCAATTTCTGGCTGCTCCTTTTTTAAAGTAATTTAGAGATTTAAAACCATTATCCGCAAACTTGAAAGTTCTATAGTGGATAAAATCATCGTGAAATTTATTTCAGGAGTAAATCGTTAATAAGTCCCAGACTGAAAAATGAAGCTGGTAAAATTTCAGTGCCATTAGATAAAACTGCGCACTTGTTCAAAGCTAGTTATATCTTACTAGTTATGATTTATATATACTATCCTTTTATATTGGAAAACGTTAAGACATAAGTCATACTTGAATAATGAAAGTATGTTTCTTCATTTCCTTATATCATGCTAAATTTATCAACAGGTGAAAAAGAATCAAACTGTTCCAACTGACAATCACGCACAATACATTACGAGAACGATCTAAATATAAATCGGCACGTGCCAGATGAAAGCAGTTCATCTGATCCCGGTTGCATAACCGTAAGAGAAGACTATTTTTGACAAGATCGTAAATATATCGAAATGTTGTCAATAAAACATTATTTATTATGGCAGTTATTAGTTTGCATGGGGAAACGGTTGGAAGATTAATACGGTAAATAAATGGTTTTAGGTGAAATATAAGATATGTAAAACGTGTCTATTGGATATTAATAGTAGTCACGTCTCCCAATTAGTATGTTGTGCCAAAAATGAGAGGAAGCGGTATCCGCAAATCTAAACTAAGCTATAATTATTGTAATGAATCTTATATCCCATATATTTCAATGCTTATAGTATTCTCATAAAAGTAATGATTAAAATAAAATTAACAAAGCCATCGACTAAAGGATAATTAATAAATATCATGAGGAAAATTAAACGCTTGAGAAATTTTCTAATAATACCAAATTCTGACGAGAAAATACAGAATGGTGTTCAAAATCTCAATGTGAATGATCTAGCGGCGTACGATTTATACTAATTATACATCTAAACGTTAATTAACTAATGCCTTTACCTTCGTAGTTTGGTCTTAACTAGAAAATAATTTTGCTATCTTGAGTTCTTATCTTTTTAACTAGTTTGGAGTTTTAAGAATCTACAATTTCTTGTAAACAAAGAGCTGAAAACTAAAATACAAGTGCTACAGTAGAAAAGTTTGTATACGCTAAACTACATGATATTATTTTGAGAAATCATACTTAAAATAAATATTTCATACATTAGCAAAGTTAACACTATTCCAAGTGTTTCCAAAAAGTGCTATGTTTTAGGTTGGAGAATGATTAGTATCTGAAGGGACAAAGATCTGGATAAAAAAACAGTCAATAAAAAAAATCAATCCAGTAAATATACGTAGGACTTCCGCAAAGTAAAACCATCGACCAAGGCTATTAGATAGATACACAAATACGAATCTATCAGTAAATCTGACACGATTACGGAACTAGGAACCCGTATATCTCAATTGTAGGAAGCAATTGCCGATAAAATTGAGCCAATCCCTAATCTCCCTTAATCCCTACAGGAGTTGTCAACCGATTAAACTTTAAGCCTTTATCTGTTTGCCTATTAGAATGCCATATCATTTCTCTATTTGGTAGGAAAGATGAACCATGATTTTGATTTGGTTTTCGGTATTTCTAACTTTAGTGCGTCACCTATTTTATTTAGATAAATTAGCCTGGAAAGTTCAAGCATTTATTTCCAAGTAAATTAAGGCCTATATAGCATCGTTGTCCAAACGAACCACTGTATACGCATTGTGTTAGTGATTCGATCTTTAAGACCTATTAATTTTTTTTATTTTAAAATTACCTTATTTTAGGGAAGTAACCAAATTTTCTAGTATCATAGACAAAAACAGTATAATGTCTTAATTACAAAGACACATTTGTGGTATTTTAAAAATTACACTTTTACAACTAGGTGATTTGAAAGAACTTATTATATCCACGAGGTTTTTTTAACATAAAATTTGTTGAAACAATTTTTTTATGTGTCTCATGCAAAAATTGTTTTTAAAATATGAGAAAGTTTAATATTATCTACAAACAAAATAAATTATATATTAATAATAATGTATATTACGCGCTAGACCAGTAATTAATTTGTATTACGTCATGCTTTTTCAACGCAGTTTCTTAACCACGAAATTATTTGAGATAGATATAAACAGTTCGTGTGGGAAATTTGTTTATATTATAAATGTTAAACGATCTAATAAAATAATGTAATATTCAGTTAATTTAATCAATTTCTGTTCATTAGAGAAATATTATGCAACAAGTAGTGGGTATGTAGTTAATTAGTTTTTTTTATTATATTAAAATGAATAAATAACAATTGACTGTTAGATGTAGATGTAGATAGTTAGTATATTTTACAATTTTACTTTCATGTGGCTCATGGCATGGTTATAATATGCATTGATATGTAAGGAAAAATATTATGTATTTGTTTTCAATGTTTACTGATAAATTACGGTTAAACTAATACAGGCATTTCTATGAAATTTTGCATACAAGTCGATTATAATGTAATTTGAGATATAAATGTTAACTGAGATATTTATTATATAAAATTTTAACTTACATCCGTTGCAACCCCTATATACTCAGGTCCCATTAAATTGCATTAGCTTTAAAATAACATACTGTTACAAGCAAATTAGCAGATTAGGAGATATCACAACGCTCAAGCGTTTATATAATGTAGAGTGACGTGTGGCAAACATAATTTCTTCCATCTTTGTAAAGCATGGTAGCAATGTCGGTTTTATTTTTTCTTCTTTTGTTTTGTAAATATATTTTG
The DNA here is from genome assembly GCA_014132275.2 of Samia ricini. Classification (NCBI taxonomy): domain Eukaryota; kingdom Metazoa; phylum Arthropoda; class Insecta; order Lepidoptera; family Saturniidae; genus Samia; species Samia ricini. The sequence continues at coordinate 18,989,281 of AP028163.1, forward strand.
TATGGCAAGTGTATTTTTAACTTATAAAATCTGTCATTTGTAACAATACGCGGTAAACGTAATGTTATCTCTTATTTAACTTATCTGATACCTAGTAGCACTAACGTAAACAAGTATGTATTTAAACAATGCGTAATAAAACCGACAGTTAAAGAACATGCGACTGTAATCTTCTACAGTTTTGTTACTTATTAAGAGTAGTTTATATACGGTACATTTTATTTGAAAGTTGTTAAGTTTGGTAAAAGATTCTGTTAAGTAAATTTAAAAACATTCAATAAATACTCAAAATTTACGTCACTGTCGACTAATAAACAAAACATCCATATAAGCTACCGGTACACCTCCTTTGCCCACTTATCACGGTGAACCACTATTCGCGGAATATAATCATGGGCTGTTAACCTCACGATATTATTTCGCTGTCCATCTCGATCGGTTATTAGTTTGCTAAATGACCGCCTAAAGCGGACTTAATCTCGTCAGTTCCTTTTTTCCGGTCCCTAATTGGGGAGGCCTCTGTATCTGACTCCAATATGACACAGTGACACTATCAGAACATTTTATTTTTATTTTACACGAAATAGGCTCAGTGTTTTAACCACAATCTCACATGATGTTAAGTGACGATGTGGTTCAGGATGGTAAACACACTAAGCCTATAGGTACTAGTTCTCAAACGATGCTGCCGAAATACACCTATTGGTATTTGGCGAAAGGTTTTCAAACTGGAGGGTGGTAGCTACCCAGGCGGGCATCCCTACCACCATGCTATGGTTTCCTCACGATGTTTTCCTTCACTCAAAAATCAAGCTGATTTTAGAGTTGGATAGATGGGGATCGAACCCGCGTTGATTGACACGAAATCCGGCCGCTCTACCCGCAAAACATGCATTACACTGCACAACACATTTCTGCATACTACAGGCAGATCCATAGTTTCCTTTAGGTGGGGCAAGTTTATACCTTGGGTAGCACAGCCTAAGCCGAGTGCTACACTTTTGTGCCCTTTAGCTAGCTATTATTCTCCTATTTGAAAGCCCTAAGTGATTGCTTCAGAAATTCTGTGAAGCTGTCAAGGTCTCTTCGGTTAACAGCATTTGTTCAGTTCGTAAAAAAACCAGTTACTTCAACACTTTCTTGTGCTTTCTTCAATGTCTTAAACGTCACATATTTGATACATTTGAGAAAGATGTAAATACTCGTAATTACATAATTAAAAATCGAAATCAGTATAAAATTTTCACAACTTCATTCATTATTACAAGGGTAGTTCCACGAAATTCTATGAATATGACATCTATAAAGGGAGTTAAATGGAAAATAAAAAATAGGATTCATTTTTACGACACGCCTCCGGAATACAATTCAAGAATTTAAAACGCAATATAGTTCGAGACGGCTAGTAACCAACTTTAAAAACAATTATTATCCAATTACTCAGCTTTCTATTTGGATTGATCGCTACCAATAAATGTCTTGTGTGTGCGTCCATTACAATTCGTTTTCCAATTCATTATATAACTGACTATGTGCCCGCGGCTGCGCCCGGGTTTCATATATTTTTCACTGTGTAATATAGTTTTTAATTTTTATACGAGACCCTAATTATTTCCAATTTTTTTTGCTATTGACATCAACATACATATAACATAAGCTCACGTCTGTTATCCCCAAAGGGTTAGGCAGAGGTGAAATACTACACCACCCACATTTTGCCGAGATTAGTTCCGTCCCAGGTGTGACAAGGGGTGAGCCTGTCGCCAAATCGAACACAAATTCCAAACTCAGGGATGATACTTAGTAGAAAAACCCAATATCACTTGACCCATCCCGGGGATCGAACCTTAGACCTCAGAACAGCAGTCGCACCGTAATACAACTGCGCCACCGTAGCAGTTACAAGTTACAGTTACATTAAGCAAAGACATATCTCACAAATACCTGCCAGTAAAACTGTGTTTATTGAATCGGATGTTATTCCAATTTTTATGAGTTTTAATTTTTACGCGGTACCCTAATTATTTTCGAAAATTAAAAGTACCCTAAGATACCCAGAGTATCAGAGTATGTTCAGCTATCTACTAAAAAAAGTCCCGTCAAAATCGGTCCAGCAGTTTTGGAGATTACCCATTACCAACAGACAGGCAAAAATTGTATTTTTGGTATAGGTATCGTATATACATTCATATCTATTTAGTAAGAAAAATTAATTATGGCATTACAAACAAAACTCTTTAATTTTATTTATTAGTATAGATACACGGTGAAACAGAGGAAACTGTTTATATTATATACCGTTTACAAAAAATAAAACTTCTCTTTTTCCCTCGTATATTTTTATATAGGTACAGAAAAATGACTGAGCTTTATCTGATATTAAGTACAGTTTAAAAACAATAGCGACTCCAAGAACCTGTCTATATCTAAATCGATTAACACATTGATAGCTTTGACTTTTTTTAATCTGACTAATGCTGTTCACCGGATGTGCCTTAACAGCTTTACCAAACTTTGGAGCGAGCGCATAAGGCACTCGGCCGAAAGAGGTAACTAGCGCAAGGGCACCAAAGCGATACGAACCTCTCGGCTTACCCGTTACCTGAGTGAAAATTTCCACTGATTTTGTCCTAATCCCTATGGTTTGTAGTAAAAGTAAAATAAAACTAGGCATCCCAGGGGGACTTCCGACAAAAATGAAATCTCGAGACTTAGGAAACACAGTTTTTTTACTGTTTAAATTTTATAATTTCTTAATTGCAAATATTAATATAACTTAATATTTAATATATAACATTTGTCTGGTGTTTACATCTATTGCCGCTCCGAGTAATAGTTATGTACATTTATTTATATAGTTTATTCATAATCAAAACATACGATAGGCTGCGTAAGTATTTGTCTCGCCATCGGTTAAACGCCATCTTATACTCATCTATCATCATAGCATTTGTAACGCGTATCTATCTATAACAGAGAATCGCCCTACGCCGCTAAAAAAGTTTTCATTTAAAAAAGTCCCTTACAGAACCCACAAGGGTTCTATGTGTGATGTGCAGGAGAGTATGCGCAGTTTGTTTTTTAATGCTAGATTGCATGTAGCGCGCTGGCGGCAACTGCAAGAACCTCCTTAGTTAGGGATCGAAACAAGACTTGGGCCGCTGCCAGAGTACCCGGGGTGTTCCGATGATACTGATAACAGTACATGGAGTGCACTATTGTCTCCTTATGTTGGGTTTTCTAAAAGTGTATGATGGCTGTGGCCAGTCAGGTAAAATTACCCAACCGCTCTCCTAACTGCTGGAGTTACTATCATTTTAATATCCGTATCCTACCGACATATTTTAAAAAACAATGTCGCTTTTTCTGCTTGCCCATTAGTTTTGTTTTGGCTTTGTAAATTGACTACTAAACCGATTTACAGGTTTCTTTTCTTAAACACAACTGCATTATTTTGCTATCTTTTAGAATACATTTTAGTGAAGGTCGGCGCAATACCGGTCATCGTGGAGATCTTTGAGGGAGACCTATGTCGATCAGTGGACCTCTTTCGATTAAATATATAGATATATCGAGAAAATTAGGAGAATAATTGTGAATCAATTTGAAAGAAAAATTGACACCATCTCGTTCCAGAGAATTATTAATTTATTTATTGGCTTACAACAAATGTTACATCGCCCCATACTATATGTTATTTATATTAAATCTAAAAATATGATTATATTCTCCAGTAAACACAGGTGTTATATCTAGTTGTTTATAAACAATCGTTACCACGGCAACAAAATATAATTTAAAAAAGTACAGTTAGAAGAAACAAACATACCCTCATCAATAGAATACCGGTTAAAACCGCATTAATCATCTTTGACAACTAATCAGATTAGAGCACTAATGACAGGTTCGGTGATGATCAATCATTAGTATGCGTGATGTTAACGAGTTTTTTACTGTCACTTAAAACATAGGCGCTTCATTGTCATTATTGTTTCTACGCTTAACATTGCTACGAGAGTATATCGATAACGTGATGATATTGAACTTACATAAGATTATGCAATCGTTTTATAAAGAGAAATTATAAGAACTAGAGCTATTTAAAATTGCATAAATAATGTCACGCATTTCTTTCATAAGACACAGGTCTTTCGCTTCTTCTGGTTTCTTGGTCTATTTCATATACGCCTTTCAGTTATAGAAACTTTGATCGCGGCCTCTCTTTATAACGTCTTCGATCTGGTCGAGATACTTTCACCTAGTGTCGTGGATAATAATATTATATCCCATTTTAGTACTGGCCATCACTAATGGGTATGTTACTGGCCATGTTAAAACCCATTGTAATATAAAAGATTGTATAAAGAACTGTCAGTACTATTAGAAAATCCATGTAACATGTCTGTTATATAAAATTAAAGTAATATAAAAAAAATGGCTTGTATTAATTCAATCGACCGACAAAATATATTCCACAACACCTAGTTTGACCTTTTCCAGCCAGGCTACGCGGAATACTACTGTATCCTGTTCTAATTGGCGGTAGAGACGGTATTGTCGTGTGTAGTTTTAGTGTGTATTTGGCGATCGAAACCTTCGCGTAGTCATGCGGTGGTTTCGACCCCTTTGTGAGTCTCACACATTCTTCCGTGCCCACCCCCCACACAAGTTTGTGCGTAAATGGATAACTTCCAAAAGAAAAATAAACTATACGCCCATGAGGACTGCCGATGCAAGAGAAAACTTTGAAAAACTGTTTGCATTTCATCTGGTGTAAACATAAAAAACTAAATAATATTAATCGTTTTCGTAAACAAAATGTTCGGTTATTTATGGAAAATATTTTAGATGTAGCAAACAGAAAAGCTTATGAATCTGCCATCATAACATTTCTGTAGCATGTTGTTGACAACTGCTGTCACATAGCATTGGTAACGCGAATCTAGGTTTTCGCCCTACTGAAAATCGCTCAACGCCTCTAAAGAAGCTTTCACATCAAAAAAGGTCAACCTTTACCTGCTTGCTCATTCAAACGTATATTTATTTCGTAAATCTTCTTTCATCCATTCTCACCACATCAATCAAGCATTCCGTTCTTTATCTTTGTCAATACATCCTCCAGTATACCACAATGCCCCCTTATCACAGTATTTCTTCTAAGGCTTCTTATCTCTACAGTATAGTGGTATAATAGACAGAAACTATGGCGAAACGAGCGATATATCATAATAAAGATTGAGATTTCTATGAAGGAAAACATTTAAAAGTAAAATACATATATTAAAACAGTATTTACAAAATACTTAACAATTTTCCAATAACTAATATGCACTTACTCAAGTAAATACTGTAAAAGCAGTGCACTATTATGGAGTGAAACAACGTTACGCGCCATGTTTAAAAGTGTCAACAGCATTCCCAACGGCGACAGTTTAACTTTGTGTAATCATTTTACACGGTTATTTGTGTAAGAATTCCATACAATATTACCGAGACGATTTACATCATCATAACAAAGTAACTTTGTCAACTACCTTTTAGAAGTTAAATTTAATTGCGCGCGATAAGTGAAAAATTTCAAGTTCAAGTTTCAAAGGTTTAATAATTTTCAGTAGGTTAAAAAACTTCATGATTTTGAATATTAAAGAACGTGTGGAAGTCCGTAGCGAGAGAGAAAGAGGAAAAAATAGTAAGCACGCTATAATGTTTATCTCCTTCTCAGTTTCTGATATCTATCGTTTACTAATATATTGTCTTGCATATTTCATAGAAAAGATTTTCGCTTCTGACACGTGTACTTTGTACACAAGCACTATTGTTTTTTTGTAACAAAATTGTTGGTTATGACAATTAACTATGTATATAAACCACTGAGACGTGGTCGCTTACAATGAGTCTAATTAGAACGATCAAAGTTACCCCAAGAGCAATGGAGATAGTAATGCTCGGAGATTCACTGCGTGATCAAACCAGGAATGTCGAGATCCGCTGAAAACCCAAAGTAACGGACATTGCACGAAGAATTGCCAACGGGCTGCGCACATTGATCGTAAAACCCATGGTCGATAAGACCAAGGATTCTCAAATGACTGCCGCGTACCGGAAGACGTAGCGTGTTTTGTGCGCCCCCCAGAAGGTGGACCGACGAACTGATGAAGTTCGCGGGAGTCCGCTGGATGCGGGGAGACCTATGTCCAATAGTGGACGTCTTTCGGTTGAATGGATGGATGGATATAAATAGTTGTCCAAGCTGACGTTAAATGAAGCTGTCCAGTATGATAAATACACTAAAGCTTGAGGTTCTGCAGTGCAGGACCATCAGGACCATCCCTATAGGTGTTCGGCGACAGGTTTTCTTACTAATGTTAATGCTTTGCCGATCTTTTACCATACTGTTTAATCTAACAAGATATACAACTAAACTCTAACCAGAAAACATATCAGCATTAATTCGTTTATAGACATTAAAACAATAATAATGTAATATCCGTTACATTTTAATTTATAAACGCGTTAAACAAACAAGCAAGCAAGAATTTTTGCGAGTTCAGATGTTTATTTCTGTGAGGCTATCATCTCAACTACTCGTCTTATTTTGAAAATTCTTTCACTAATAGAAAGTTACATTATTCCCAAGTAGTATAAACTAGCGTAGTCAATACAGGTAAAACCACGAGGCGTGCCTAGTACCGCAATAGAACAAAGCTGTGATCGAATTAACGCGCAAAACAGTATTATTATGGCTTTTCCTATCGTTCAGTTATATAATAATGTTTATAAAATATTTAATTATAAACAAATGTTATTTATAGTAACAGTAAATGTTTATATAAAATATTATAGTGAAATAATAATTAATCATCATCAACTCTCTATGAGATAAGATTGTACGAACAAGTCACACATTGGAACTCAAACAATAATAGATAAAGATCTCAATTCTTTCGTTAAATAATTGATTGCCCCCACGCCCACGAGTGTTACATCCGAATTTTTGTGGCCTCTTTTTTTTGAAGAATATTTTTGCGATAATTCAACTGATAGGGTATTAAATTAGAAATAATTATATAATAATATAGGAGCTATTCAGCTTGTTCCGGTCGAAATGATTTTTAAATGTGACGTATTTTGAAATATGCTTTAAAATAATAACAACCAATCAAAAATGTGTGCTATTTAAGTTAGTGGTAGGTTATTAATAACATCCATTCAGTTATAACATGAATATTTAAAAAAAGACAAACTGAATAAAAGCATTCTGCTATGCATACAAAAAGCTATACTAATAAATAAATATGTAGTGTCTGTTTGTAATCTAAAAATACTTTTTTTACTAAATAGATTTGAATGTACATATATACGATACCTATAATATAAAATACATTTTTAAAATGTTTGTCCATTTGTTTGTTCCGGGTAATCTCCGGAACGGCTGGACCGACTTTGACAGAACTTTTTTTGACAGCTGAAGTTACTCCTTGTAACTTAAGCTACTTTAATTTTGCGAAAATAATTAGGGTTCCGCGTAGATAAATTAAAACTCATGAAATTGTGAGTGAAGTCTGATTCTATGGACAGTTTTACTACAAGGTTTTTTTATTTATGAGAGATGTCTTTGCTTAATGTTAGTAGTATTTTTTTTTTAATAATTAGGGTTCCGTATGAAAAACATTAAAAACTGTATTACGCACCGAAAAATATATGAAACGCGGATGCAACCGCCTTATGTAATTAAAAATTATATTATTAACGTGTAATACGTATCTTAAACAAAAATTTAAGGTGTGAACAACAAAGGAATTTTGAAAACTGATCTCGCCAATGCGTTAAGCCTCTTGTGTGATTCATTTAGGATCGAGATTCGATTCACTGTCGACTGAGATGAAACAAACCTGTGGTAGATAATTCACCATTTTGTTATATCTACTATATTATATTATCTTTATAATGTTGTACATTATAGTATACTAGCTGTTTTTCACATATTTTTCACTGCGTAGTAAAGTTTTTAATTCTTTTATACTGATCCCTAATTATTATCCAAAATACTAGTACTAATATTGAGCAAAGATATTTCTCGTAAATTCAAATACCTGCCAGTAAAACTGTGCATTGAATCGGATTTTATTCAGTTTTAATTTTTAACGAGGAACCCTAATTTATTTTTGAAAAACAAAAAAATTCACTAAGGTACGTGGAATAACTTCAGCTATTTAAGAAAAAAAGTCTCGTCAAAATCGGTCAAGCCGTTCCGGAGATTAGCTGGAACAAACAGACAGACAGATAAAAATTGTATTTTTGGTATAGGTATCGTATATACATTCATATGTATTTAGTAAAAAAATATTAATTTGACATTACAAACACATACTTTAAATAACATAGATTCTTCCCGACTTTTGCACGAATAGAGAAAAAGATCTTATATTTTAGTGTCACGTAAGCAAAAAAACGAATATTAATATGTAAACATTACTTTCGTAGTCACAGTTCAGACTCCGTCCATCATCGATTATGTCATCCTGAATAAACGAAGCGTAGACCCACCTCGAACACTTTAATGTGGACGTAACACTTCAAGGACCCCTTACGCTTATACTATCGCACAATAACTTCACAGATATGTTTGTAAAATTATTAAAATTATTATATCATTTTCTCTTATACTTTAAATTTATATTCGTGATTTTACATAATAAATCAACGAGTTAAGTCAGGAGAAAGCACATTCCTCGGACTATCGAATAGAGGGTCTTTTTTACCAACTTTTTTTTTCAATATCTTTCGAAGGTTTAATTTTTTTTGTGACTTACGTATTTTTACTTAAGTTATAAATGGTTATGCATTTCTGTCTGTCTATCAGTTAGTGTTTTAATGAAGAACCACTCAATATATTTCAAAGATCCTTTTACTAAATTGAAACTGTATTCTTTGATCAAGTTTAGCAATACATATTTTACTATATTAAAGTACTTAATCTATGGTAGAACTAATTATAACAATGAAAAATTAAGTCGTATACATAGTAAAAAAGACAAAATGTGATAAAATAAAAAAAAAAACACTATCAACTATTGTCATATTTAAAAAAAAATACGATCTAAATAAAAATTATCAAATTTTACTATAACAGAATATATAGGTATTAATTAGTATTCTAAATCAAACATACTAATCATTAAAATTTTAAATAAAATAAAATTTGCTTTAATCGAAGTTTTTTATTGACTAATCAATTATCAAAAATATCTAAAAAAATAACAGAAAATTCGTTTATAAACTAATCTATTTTATCTTTGCGTTTTCATATATATAATCAATTTGAAATATAACATCAATTATTGAATTTCTAATCTTACGAATTGAAAACGATATGGACTGGTTACAAAATATAAGGAAAGTATACGAAGGAACGCGTAAATCCCAAAATGCAAAATTTTTCTGCAAATAAATAATAGTAACTTCGTTCGGCCGTGAAAGTGCAATAAGGTTTAAACGCGCACGGCCTCCATTGATATAGTGACCGTTTGCACGGCTGATTGATTTCATAAATGTTATTATTATACCTGGTGTGAAATTATATGTGTAAATATATAAAACGTATGTTTGTATATATGAGATCGCTAAACTCTGATATCATTCGAACTATCGCTATGATAATTGACATTTATATGTATTTTTCGTCTAAAAGGATTTTATGTTGTGAAGCGATGACGGCTCAGTCGGCAGTGCGGTCGGATTTCGCATCGATAGACGCAGGCTCAAATCCATTTATCTAACTTTGTAACAAGCTGAGCATTCGGTGAAGGAAACCATCGTGAGGAAACTATAACATGGTGTTATTTACAATAATGCATGCCTGGATAGCTCTCACCATCAAGTTTGATAACCTTTCACCAAGCACCAATAGAAGTGTTCCGGTAGCATCCCTTGAGAGTTAGTACCAGGCTTAACATATTTACGATCTTTGACCACATTTTCACTAAACATCAGGTGAGAGTGTGATCAAAGCCTATACTGTATAAAAAATGTTGTCATTTAAATCTAAAGTTTGACAAATTATACTATCATTATAATTCTATTATTACAGTAAATTATAGACGTTTCAAAAATACATGTTTAATATACTTTTAGTAACATATACAATTAAAATTTTTCTAAAATATAACTGTAATAGCGGATACAATCCAGCTCACCATTAGAAGGAACGTTGCTAGATGGCTGACCGCATTGCCACGTTGTATGTACATTAATAACAAGTTAATACAATTAAATTAAATGAAATCTTTGCGTATCATTCAAAGGTTGGGTCTGTGTATATTATGGACTGGATAATACTTGTTAGTGAAACTATGCATCATCGCGTACTCAGTAGACGGGTAGATAATGTCTATATTAACTTTTCATACGTGCCGAAAACGAAGATGCGAGTGATATCTCATCGAAGCACCTTCTCTTAATAGGTACATCCTTGTTTAAATATAAACACAAGATAAAAGCAGGATAACAGGAACTTTTGGTCAAAAATATCACAGATATATCTTACGATAAACTATCGGGTATAGACAACAGATAATTCCATACTAATTTGAATCCTTATTTTTAACTGTAAACAAATCGTATACTGGTAGTGTTTATTGTTTACTGATTTTTTCGAAACATTATGTGATAGTATTTTCAACACGGTTTATTACGACCGTGTAGACTGGACGATGCCGTGCAAATCGGTTGAGATACGGTCGCGAAGCCGTGTCAAAGTTTATTTCTGTATGAATGATTTTGTATAACTAGTCCCTTATTTTACCGCATAAGTTCCGAATTTCCCTTGTTTTTACGTATATTTTTGTATTCATAATTTTAAGTATTATTTTATTTTAATCCGTTTGTTTGTTTCATGATTGCGTGTCGAATAATTATACCGTCTAATGATCTTGAAAATTTTAGATCCGACTAATTAACGCAGGTTATTATATTATTTGTTTGCCTAATTATATTAGTTAATCGTTTTGCTATTATATGGCTAGTATTAATTTGTTTTGTTGTTTATTTTAAATGGATTTATTTCGTTTGTGAATGGCTTGAGTATATTAATTTACATCTTAATAATAGATCGATTATGGTCCATTGGTAATGTGGTCGGGTTCGGGTCGGCTGTGGGAGTGGTTTTGAATCCACATATTATATTCTATAACTAGCTGAGCCCGCGGCTGCGCCCGCGTTTAATACATTATTTTTATACGGAACCCTTATTTTTTGTTTAGTACTAAGATAAAGTAAAATGTTTCTCATAAATTTAAGCACTTGCCTGTAAAACTTTGCATTGAATCTGATTTCATTAAAATTTTTATGAGATTGATTTTTTTTTTTTTTTTCCGAACCCAAATTATTTTCGACAATCAAAAGTATTCTAAATTACCCGGAGTAACTTCAGCTGTCTACCAAAAAGAGTCCCGTCAAAATCTGTCCAGTCGTTCCGGACATAACCCGGAGCAAACAGACAGACAAAAAATGATAAAATTGGATTTTTGGTATGTGTATCGTGTATAAATTCATATCTATTTTGTAAAACAAAAATAATTTTGACATTACAAACAGACACTTCAATTTTATTTGTTAGTAAGAAATCATATCGTCGTGGTAGGACTTTGGATGAGATTGTAATAAAAGCGCGAAACCTATTACAGAAAATAAAAATTCTTTATTGAAATTAAATGAATTATAAAGAAGAACTAATCACTACATGATAAGCTTCACCAAAAGATTTATTATATAAGAGATTATAAGGGATAAGATATTTGATTACTGTTTATTGCTGACAAAAATGTCCAAAATTTTGCTTACGTGACACTTAAACGGGTACTAACTTGTCATAAGTGACATACTTGAATTCTTATGTTTAGTTCGGAATCAAGTCCAACTATATCTTTAGATTTATCAACTGATAATAGCCAACTTCTGATCCAATAAGTTTTCAATTAACAATAAGCCAAAAAATAAATGGACGGACAATTGTCGACTTTTATATAATTTAAAAAAAGTAAATGTTACTTCGTGACGATTCTATTTTCTAATATTATAACTATGCTATTTATAGTATCGAAATATAAACTAAAACCTTAACAGACAATATCTAGGATTTAAAAAAAGAATCGGGTACATTAGTTCTGTAATTCTCAAGTTATAAAACAATAACCGTCGATAGATGTGTGTTGTCTTTGTATATTTAATGAAATAAGAATTAAACTTTAATGCTTAAAAAGAGGATATATTTTTTCCAATCTATAAAAAATCTAATAATTACAAATTTACCAGGACTGTATAAATAAGTAGAAACAATTGACAAGGTAAACAAACGACCTTGCTAATAATAAGTATTAACAGTATAATATATTTTATTTAATGCGAAAAAACAATGAACGAAGATGAAATTTGTTTACAAAACACATGTATTGCTATATATAGCAATCATCTCGCGTCCTCTTTCAGCTCAAGCAGTTTAGCAGCGGTGTGCCGTGTGTTTTCCTAACCATTTTTTTTTTATCATCTTTATTTAAAAAAGTATTACAATGATGTAGTTTACAAATATAAAGTACACGTTATAATAAAATTTAAAAGTAAAAATAAAAACAAAAACACAGTTAGAAAAACTACACAGACTACACTTACATACTAACTACGAACTAATAGGGGACACGGGGAAACCGCATCAGGGCTATTCCCTTCGACGGTGGCCTCTCCTTTGTCCGCGCCTACGGACAAGTCAACTGGGTGAGGCACACAGGTGCGTCCCTCGTGGAGTAATCTTCTGAGTTCTGGGAGCTAATCCTGCTGTCGATCGGACTCTGAGGGGTCAGGGAGATGCACCCGATCTATACGGGTCATAGACACGGTCCTCCTTCAACTACCTACTCAGCTAGGCGAGGACCGGCGTATGAGATCGCGCGCCTGAGGCCTATGTATTAGTGACAAGCGATCACCTCTTCCTCTCCGACTGTCGGGAGGTCTGGCGTGCAACGGCGCGATGTTCTGGAGGTGAACGTGCGCCGACGTGTCCGCTCTTCGGAACATGTTGGTTGCAAGGCTGCTTATGAACGCATCCAGGCTCTCTACACGTAAGTCACGCGCAAGTACGTGGTTGCTAACGTATCGCGGTGCCCCCGCGATCATGCGAAGCGTGATGCTCTGTTGGGCTCTAAGCCGTCTCTTGTTCGTTTCCGATAAGCGACTGAACCATGCAGGGGCGGCATAGGTAAATCGTGACCTCAAATAGGTTTTATATAAACCAAGCCTCGTTCTCAAGGGTAGCCTTGAGGTGAGCACTGGACGCAGCATTCTACATGTATTGCTTATTTTGAAAGTAATTATTATGCGCCAAGATCAGCCGGTATCACTCAATTGTAATATTTAAATATATCACCAAATTTCTCTTCGTTACTTAAATTCTATGAAATATAATATCGGTTTTACTTTATCATTTATCAATAATTATAATCGAATAGTATATCTGTATCAGATAAATAGAGAAACGTTTCTAACAGTAATAAAGTAATGCGAACACACAATATTGCTATTTGATCCATATCAAGAAGTATGTTTATATGATTTTGAAATGCAAACTAAAATACTATATCGAAGAATATCTATATCGCTTTAAAAATATATATATTACACCCTGAAATTCATATTGGGACTTGTTAAGTAATCTTTAATTACAACAAATAGGTAAGAAAATATTATTTTTAATTATCACTGGCGTTATTTTTAAGAATGATTAATGTCTGTGGTTTAGTGTGCGGCGAGTCTAAATTAAATAATTTATATTAGTAATATTTAACCCTTGATGATCGAACACTTAGGTCAGATGTTAGCAAATATTTCGAAAATGTACGTATACTTACAAATTCAAAATACAAATTGTTCAAGGGCTATCAATGTATTGAGAAAAATTATATTTTGATTAATGGATACTATCATCGACCAAAACCTATGGCGGTTCCAAAACCTAAGGATGTTTCTGAATTTAACAATCGCTAATGTAGGAAAATATAAGATTTATAGAACATTTTATAATTGAAGATCAACTGATCTTGACAACTGTCAATCGATGTTTCAGCTTTCCTTGGTAATACAATATGCAAGTATGTCTCAAATGCTGTCCGCCGCCACTTAATATTTCGTGACATTATTATTATCGTCAAACCGATGCGACTTTACTTAAAGAATTATCCTATGTTCCCAGTAAAATTATTTCAAAATCGATCCCAAAAAGCAAACAGGCAAACATTTCATTATACAAAATACAAATAATCCCAAGAAACTGCATAACCATAAATGAGAATTCACTATCGAAGTTCAAGTATTCAAACACACTAGACGTTTACTATCATCATCAACGATAAAATTTACATTTCAAATTTCAACCTAAAACACATAAAAACTTTATTACGAAACATCAACCCGACTTTACAGCTCGACGCGCAATTTAATTAAAATTTGTATTTAGAAAATAACTAATTACATATCGATGATAATGTTACTGATACGAAAGATTTAAATTTAAAAAGACCCCACAATAATTCTTAAGAATTATTCTAAAGAATTTCGATATCAACTCACCGTGCAACAAGTCAGCATCTATTTACAATGGACCACAATCGAAATCACAACACGTTTTACACTTTTAAAATATTTTAACTTTATTCTAACGGTTGTTTTTAACACTGGTCTAAAGGTGAACCCTTGGTGTACACCCGAAAAAATATCGTATTTTGATCGTACGCGTGCGCGCTGCGTATTGTCGATAAGTGCGTGCCTTTGTATAGCTGCCTGCTCCGAACTGTGATCAAAGACTGACTGGCTGACGCTTGCGCCGGCGCGTCGATGTTTACTATACCCCATGCGAGAGTTTATCAAATACCTCTGTTGTATTCATAACTCTACCACAATGATCTAAAGCTGGTTTTCAGTTGTCCAAACCATATAGATCCTTATCTGTGTTAGTAAAGTCGGACACATGTATTTGTCATTTGGATGAATGAAAAAATAAACTCTATGCATAGAGCTTTCTGTTATTCTGTTTGACGCCGTTCGTTTCGTTTATAATATCCATAACCTTAATTAATGTTTTCAACCGCATTATATGTTAGCGTAAGTCCTTGTTGCGTTCAAGTGTCTGCATTAGTACAGATGATTCATAATTAACTCCGATCTCTTTTAATTTCTCAAGGATTTCATGCTTCCGATTGATAACGTTTCTTGGAATAGCTGACCTATAGTTGTTTCAAATAAATCAACTGCTTTGGAGTTTAGCATTAATGGCATATTTCCAAATGACTTTATTTAATGTTTTTGTTTAAATTTAGTATTACAGGAAGCATTATTCCCGTCACATTGTTATAAATAGTAAATGATATTATACTTTTAGGTAAATCTATTTTTGTTTATGTGTAAGAATGGCATGTAATCTAAGTATGGAGTTATTGAATGAATTGTTGGATGACACGCTGGTTACAGTTCGTTGATCTAAACCAATTTTCCTTATTCCTATAACAATACTCATAATGATTATTAAATATATTTTATTATACTTCAGATTAACTTCTGGGAAATATGTTTTATTTATTTTATTTACAGTTAAGCCTATTTATTTTATAAGTCTATTGCACCATTATCATGACCTATTGTCCACGTGAGATTAGGCAATACTGCAATGGATGAATGACTCAATAAAAATAAAATGCTTGTAAAATTACGTTTTTAATTCTAAGGGATTAGAGTTCAAATTCCACGGGTCAACCTTTGGTCATGATAGAATGCACATGAATATACATATATTATTATTATGTTTTTTTATAAAACCCTTCTAATAGATCTGATTTAAACTTAAAAAGCGTGAGTTTAGAGGAGATATTTGTTTGGCAGTTTTGTTATTTTAGGATAGAGCTTGCCAAGTTTATTGTTGTTTTTTGAATAGAAACAATTCGGAAGGAAATGAAATAGATTTAATGTAATCATGCTATTTTGTTCTATTATGTGACTCTGTAATATAGATAACAGACGATAAAAATGAACATTTAAACAATAGAACATTGGAAGCGATAATACAGTGGTATATATGATAGTATTATAGTCATCTGGTAAAACCCGTTATGATATTAAAGTCCCAGCGAGCCTCATGCGCTAGTGTCAAATCTTTATCAGATACAAATGAAATCATAACAGTCACGGGGATGATGTAATAAAAGCTAAATTAAATCATATTGGACATTTTACATATTTAGATTTTTTATAAGTAGTTTGGTTGTTTTGTAATGTTCTCCGGACATAATCCAAAACATTATTTTTCTCGATTTTTGTTTTTCTATACATTTCTTTAAATTTAATTCTTGATTTGTATACATTGTGCTTGTTGTTGTGTTAATATGAGTTTGATCATTTTATATAGTGTTATCAAATGCCCTTCTTTGTTGTATTTCTTTAGGAATTTTATTTATTCATATTTAATTAGTTTTCTTCGATCTCGAATTCTATAATTTTTATTTCGCTATAATTTTTTTGTTACCGTTATTCTTCTAGTCTATTGTGTAGTTTAAATGCAAAAAAGAACATTACATTTATTTGAATGATAACGGTGACCAATGTTCGTCTTAATTTTTCCTATTCACTTTCAAGAAACTGATACGGCAACTGATGATTATGGTTATTTATTATGCAATCGGGTATTTTATAAAAAATGATTTAAAGGTCTTGCAGTAAAATCTGCAAATGAGTTCTTCTTCTACTCATCTATGAATAAAACCACTCATTCTTATTTCGTAACGATAACCTATTTTGTTAGCCTTAACTACATCCTACAGTTGTTCATACTTATTACTATTATGATCAATACATATATTCCTTCGATCCATCCATTTAACCATAAGTCGTCCAATGTTGGACATAGGTCTCCCCCAATAAGGGGGGATTGCCATAATCGCCACGCTTGTCAGGCGGGTTGACGATCGCAGTAGGTGTTTGTGGTTCTCAGAAGATGCTGCTGCCCATGCTCTGGTTGTTTTACCCTTAGTCGCCTTTGACGACAGCCAAAAGAAGATTTCAGGTGATACTATTTTAACGGTACCTCACGTTTCGTATTTTAAAACTTGATGGTTCAATTAAAGAATGGTCGGATATTTTATCGGTAGACTGGTTCGAAATGGCCTGAACTGTCAGTAAAAGAAAATTTATTATAACAACGTCATCAATGTCAATATCATCATCTCCCTACACTTCTCCCATTTTCATTTGGGGTCGGCGCAATATGTCTTTCTTTTCCATTCCTCTCTATTTGCAGTCATCTACGAATTCTCCCTCTTTCTAACCAAAATTTCTTTCACACAATCCATCCATCTTTTCTTTGGTCTTCTCCTTCGCTTATAACGGTCCAATAACTTAATCCAATAACTTTCTTACAACATCGTCGTTCCTCCCTGTGCATCAGATGTCCATATCAGGAAAGATGACTGCTCCTTAATTTCTCTGTTACTGGCGCCACTTTCATACTTTCTCTAATATATGCTCATTCCTCATCTTGTCCATTTTTGATACCTCACACATCCAACTTTCGCATCTCAACTGTACGCAGTCTTCTTTCGTCCGTCACCTTTATGGGCCAACATTCAGATTCATACAAGACGACTACTGATATCTATAAATTGAATCATAGCTTCGAGTGTTATGTATATTTTTATTCTATTGTATAATCTGTGTAACAATGTAATGGCTACTTTTTCTTCGGTAATGGTAAGGTACACGGTATCAAAGACAAGCCGACACACGCGGAAACGTAAGTACTCAACTGTAGGAATGTTAAGTGTCTAGTTAAGTTCCATATATTTCTAACGGTGATTTTATAAAGAATTTTTATACACACTATAGGTTATATAAGTAATTGATTGTCTTCGTAGAGTTATTTTTATCAAATTAATTTATGAAATGTACTGAGGTAATAATATATTTATTACCGAAATGAATGTCCTTATTTTTATTTATTTGTAAATAATTCAAGTGGTTCCTGTTATAGTCCCAAAAATTTGAATGGTTTTTTTTTCTCAAAAAAAAAGAGTTGAAGAGATAGGGATGCATGGAAGACGAAAACATATTATGCCGATTTTAAGTGAGTGTAAACAAAGCATGAGAATGATTTCGTTTTTTAGGATATTCCGCGTAATGAATATAAATTACCTGATGGTAAGTTTTGTACACTATAAAAATAATGGCGACTGTCAGTTATAGATTCCATTAACAGTCGTCACTGTTATGTCGTCCTGATAAAATGTCTTTTCCCAAAGTTGTTACAAAAAAAAATATGACTTGAATAGTTTTGAATAGGTAAGATAAATAAATACCAAGTCAGAATTACTTTTAAAATGATATTTAAAACAAATATACAAAAATGAATTTCGTGTAAATATTTATAAATAGGAGTAACCTTTGCTAGCATATCTGTTTAAAATATTATAAATAAATATCGTCAACTTAGCATTCATACAATGCATTCGACGGAAATTTGATAATCTATATAGGCAAAAATAAAAATAATTAGAAATGGTTCGCAAGAGTTTAATTTCGGCCATCAGTCGAAAACCAGTAATTTAATTATAAATATATAATTTTTACGGAAGCGAATCTCTTGAAACTTACTTGGCGGTTTAAAAGTTGTAATAGATTGATACACGAATGAACCCAAGGAATAAAAAAAAAATAAATATCATTGCACTTTTTCATAAGACTTCTTTGAAGCAATGATGGCGCAGCAGGTAGCGTGGCCAGATTCCGCGTCAATCGACGCGGTTTTAGATCCTCACCTTTCCGACTTTAAAATCGGCCTGAGCTTTCGGTGAAGGAAATCATCGTGAGGAAACCATAGCATGGTATTTTCTAATGATGCCTGCCTGGGTACCTACCACCCTCAAGTTTGAAAACTTGTTGTCAAATACCAATAGGTGTGTTCCGGCAGCATCACTTGAGAGCCAGTACCTCTAAGCTTTAGTGTGTCATCCTGGACCACATCGTCACCTAACACCACGTGAGCGTCAAAGCACTGACCCTACACCGTGTAAAAAAAGGATTAGAAGGTAATAGAATTATTTCACGTCAATGAAATCGTCGATGAAATTTAGAGTTATAAATAATTTATAACGTCCGATTAAAATTGTAGCAAGATTTATTAGATTTAACGGGACAAACCTATAATTTAAAACGATGCATTTTATCATTAACGTTTGACATAATACAGATGTATTATTGAAAAAAGATGTCATGTAATTATGTGTAGATTAGAAATTTCTAATCCGCGCTATTGTTGCCGTATCTCGTAAATCATTTATTCTGTGGTGATCATCAGCAGAGTAATCAATTATATCCAAAGCGCGTTGACATGTAAATTTCACCGTAACATCTTCAACTTTCACCAGAATCGAAACGTAAAGTAAAAGTTATCCAAATAACTGTTATATGTGTACAGTCAGTGATTTAGATTTTAATGATCAATGCCTTAATGGCTAGTCATAATAGGAACGCTTCTTCTAAATTTAATTCCGTTTGCTATCGCTGTAATGACTTTTAATTTATTCAATATTCTATAGAGTTATAATTATCGGTATTTTATGGTGTGGTTCATCTATTCGCATTGCAAATTTAGTTTATTTAGTAGGACCATAAACCAATTGTGCCAGCCAAACATTCCAAGTCTCTCTTCTCCGGAGTTCTTGTCCCTAGAAGAACCCAAGTAGGAGAGGGGGGGGGGCTTTTGGCTGACGGAGAGAAAGAAGGAAGGAAGACGGAGGTTGCTTTGTAATGGATTCCCCCTTGGACTAAAGGCCTGCCGCTGGGGCAACGCGAAGCATCTTGCTCCTTCAGTCAGTCACGTATCGCCCCTCCCAAACGGCGGCAGTGGGTATTCCCGGCGCTTCACCACGGACGAGTCTCGCATACCTCCCGGGCATCTCTAATCCGGTGAAATTATACTCCCGGATTAGAGTTGACAGGGCGCATGCGTAAATGCATTTCCAACGTAAAAAAAGGACTATAATCCACCTTCCTATATCTAGTTTAATTTTCAATGTTGAAATTTTGTCGAATGTTAGGGATTTCGTTCCTGTCGGGATTGTAAATACTGTGTATACCACATTATAGAAACATATACATGAACCAGGTGTAGATAGCATGGTGGTAGGGCGTTTTCTAATGATGCTCGCCTGTTTAGCTACAACCCTTTAGTTTGAAAACCTGTCGCCAATTATCAATAGGTGTATTCCGGCAGCTTCACTTGAAAACCAGTACCTCTAGGCTTTGTGTATTGACCATCCAAGATCACATTATCACTTAACATAAGGTGATATTGTGGTCACAGCACTGGGCCTATACCTTGAAAATTTTTTATTAAAAAGCGGGATGATATGGCAATTAAATCCTACCGGATTCCAACCACCGTACACTTGTGCAAATTCCCCCGTAATACCATGTCAACGTGCGTCGTATTCCAGACCTACGGACCCATGATAGATGTTGTCAGTAGATTGACATCGTCATATTTCTTCGACTGTACTTTATATTACATCAGATGAAGTGTAACTCATTTTACCGTGCAAGTATAAAAAATGAAAAACGTTCTAACCACAAATGTATATTATCTATTCTATACCAAAGACTATTATATATATTTATCTATGTCTATACTAAGAAATAAAATTGAAGTGTGACGGTTTGTAAAATCATAATAACAACTTTTTACCAAATATATAAGAATGTAAATATGAAAAGACTATATGATATATGATATCTTCCTATATCAAAAAACACAATTTTTCTGAAGTTAGGCTATTTTTATTCTTTTATAATTTTATTACAGTTACGAGTGACATGATAAGTAATTAATGTGAACAAAATACGATTCAATGGATAGCACCATCAAAATATTACTTACCAATGATTATTTAAAACTATATTACGCAGTGAAAAATATATGAATAGCGGGTGGAGCCGCGGGCACACAGCTAGTCTATATATAAATAAGTAAAGATTCTGTGATTTTTCCACCTTTGTTTTCCGATCAATTTTCTTTTATTTTACTTTTTATTAGTAGCTTTTAGTGTTATAAATTTTGGAAATGGTTGATTTGTCTTTTCCGTTAATTTTTAACGATAATTAAGATCTAATTTCGAACCACAAACACATATCTAGTATAGATTTAAATGACAAAAAATATTTGTCAATTTAAGAAAGCCGATAAACTGTTACTAGTTATTTTATAACAGCACAGAATTGTTCCAGACAACGGTATATACTTTACCGAGGAAAATGGATGATGAAAATGACCGTTAAGAAATAAATTTTAAGGTCAAGTAAGACATCGTTTGAACTGTTCGTATAATGTTCTTGAAGCGAGACGATAGGTACTTATCAATTCTTTAATAGATCGTAAGCATTTTTTCCTGGCAGTTTCTTCCTGACTAAATCACTACGGTGTTCTTCTCTCCAAATGAGACTAGAATCTTCAATTTAAATTAAAAAATACTGCAAATAATTAATTTAGGCCCTGTCAAGGAACTTTACAACTAATAATTGCAAAGTTTTTTGTGGATGCAGAGAGAAAGCTGTCACTTTCAGACATAACTATCGTTCACATAATGATCCACCAGCAAATCAAAACCGGCTTGATATGGTGCATGAACTTGTTGTCTGGTAAATTGGTACTTTGAGGTTTTTATTGTAACACCTATTACCCAGAAAACTCCCACTAGTTTAAGTGGAAACATGGAACTGTTAATTTATATTAATTTCTTGTGTCAAAATTATGCTGATCGTATACTGAACTGCTTTAGCATTACCTCTAGTCCCAATATATTGTAAGCTGGCGTGGTGTTTAAATCAACTTACCTCTGCACTCAATTTCTTTACACGAGACAAAGTTTTTGTCCTTCTGCTGGACATTCACTATCAACATACAGTTCTTACTGATTTCGTGCTTTAATTGTTATGATTTTTTGCTATTATTATAGTTTTTATAGAGTACTAGTTGTGTGATCGCTGATGCGCCCGCGTTTCATATGTTCTTCATTGCGTTTTAATTTTTTTTATACGGAACCATAATTACTTTTTCTACATTTATTTCGATATTATGATAAAGTAAAACAAACACTCGCCACTAAAACTGTTCTTTGAATCGGATTTGATTCGAATTTCAGCTATTTAACAAAAAAAGTCCCGTTAAAATCGGTTAAGCCGTTCCGGAGATCACCCGGAACAAACGGACAGACAAACAGACAAAAATTTTAAAAATTGTATTTTTGATATAGGTATCGTATAAACATTCATACATATTTAGAAAAAAAATCTTATTTTAACATTAAAAACAAATAAAAAGCCTTAAGAACGGCAACTTCACCTAATATAAAATGATCACGTGGTAAAAAAATGACGTTAAAACTAGAAGAACTTTGGTGATAGTAGAGCGATTGAAAACGACAGGATAGCGACCACTACACATTTGTGAAAAACAAGTCATAATGTCGCGTGTGTCGGTTCAGCAAGTGTATACTGAGAACCACCTAGAGGCTTTAGCAGTTGTAGATGAAAGTTGTAGCCGCAACATTTTGCTAAGATAGAATAAAAAAAATGAATTGTTAACGCTACATCAGTTAATATTTATAACTACTACTTTATAGTGTTATCAGAAAAAATATTACCAGATATCTGACGAGTAATCCGATTTCATTCAAACCGGTTCCTTGAGGAAAATAACTTAAGTTCTCTATTGTAGTGGTCGTCGCACTTTTCTAGTTTATGTAAGGTACCACTGCGGGCAATACTCTTATGGATTGCGTAGTTTATATCATCTATTATTTGACATATTTTTATGAACTGTTACGCGCGTAATTAAACGATTTTGCTTGGGAATTAACAACCTGTCGAGTAATTTTGACAACCTAATCTACTAATCCTATATTTAAACACGGTTTATAATATAAAGTCATTGTCTACCAAAATGGTTTGCGACATCGCGGGACGCACAAATACCGCCAAACGGGCGCAGTTTAAAAACTACTGTTCTATCGGCTTTATAATTATAATTTATTATACTTCAACAATGCTCGCATCGGCAACGCTAACTGTTCTATGTATCTGTGTAACCTGCGAAGTTATATCGACTATAAGAATTATTAATTGTTAAAGTCATGAATAAGAGTGAACGCGATGCAATTTTTATTACTCAAAATCTCTGAATTTATTCTTAGGTTTCATTAGTAAAGATTTGACTTTTTTGTAATATATTTTTGACCTTGACTACAAGTTCTTTGGGTTCATTTTACTATCATTCAGAGTAAAATAGCAGCCATTTATTAAAAGCGCTCCAAGAAAGTAAGATTGTGAGATCAGTGGCGTAGCAAGCATGGGTGGTGCCAGGTGTGGAAATTGTTTCCCGAAGAATCAAAACTCAACTCAAGTCCAACATGTGAAACCATGATTGGTAAAAAAATAACTTTCTGATTTTACGAAGCGTGGTTTTTTTAAAGGTTTTTTTATTTATAAGCTAATAAGTCCATAATTATAATATTATAAAAATAAATTAATAAAAACAAACACGTCAAAGTCATCAGCGATGATTATTCCAACGTAATGCAGTGGGACTTGCGTCGTTCAATCTAATATTCGCGTTGCTAACTACCATTCACAAGTTAGACAGCCTACTATGAAATCCATATAATTTTTTATGGAGAAAAGCCAGGTCAAAAGTACTCGTAATCGAAAAGCATATATGAAGGTGCTTATGAAAGGAGAAGAAAAAACTGACGAGTGTCAGAATCATAGCAAAGGAAGGATGCAGTCTGTAACTACCCTAATGGGAGAGAGGCCTGACGTTATGTATATGTATGTATGTATGTAGTTATGTACGTATTAATACTTATAAGTTTATTCCGGCAATATTACTTGAGAGCTTTTTATATCATTCGATACTAAGTAGTATGCGGTTAACAGTTCACAAACACATGGGCGCATTCCGTTCAATTAAATTTCTACACATCGGAGTCTTTATAACAAAGATGCGACGTTTGAAACAAGGTCAAAGATTCACTTATAAGGCGAAGATACGCCGCGTCGCCATGGAAACTAGTGATGGGAACTTAGGAATGAGAAGAATTTATTTATTTGTTTTTAAAACGCAAACCTGTTTACATTAAATCTTATTATATAAAAAGGTTCTTATTTATGTATTTATATTTTTAAATACACAATGGTTTAAATATAACATTGCAAGGAAAATTAAAGACTGATAAGATATTCACGCACCTCTTAAAACTACTCTAATAAAGAACATTTATTACCCGTGGATAACAAATACAATTAAACATATGATGAGTTTACGAGACAGGGCATTAGCAAAATATCGTAAAACAAAATCTGAAGTAAAAAAGAAGTATTACAAGGAGTTAAAACTACAGGTGGTTACTGCTTTGCACAGAGAAAAGTCTGCTTTCTTTAAATACAACATAAACAATAAAATTAAGGACCCTAAGTCACTATGGAATAATATCAAGAATACTCTAACCCCTTCAAACCAGAATCTAGAACTCCCAGCCCATCTTACTAATCCAAATGAAATAAATGAGTACTTTTTAAATGTCCCTGGCAAGGATAAAACTAATATTTCGCATTTGACCTACTATCAATATATCACTTACATAATAGTGATATAAACACTTTCAGCATCAAACCGGTCTCGGAAAAATTAATATTTCGGTTAATCCAGACCCTACAATCAAATGCTGAGGGTTGTGACTGCATTAATCTTAAGATGCTTTTATTAACACTACCTTATACACTAAAACCAATAACAGATGTTATAAATTTGTCAGTAACAACCTCCACGTTTCCTGAGTCTGGAAAACTGCAAAAGTGAGACCTATACCAAAAAAACCCAATCCACAGGGGCTTGCGGATCTACGACCAATTAGCATACTACCATATCTGTCAAAGGTTCTGGAAAGGGTGGTGAGTGAGCAATTGACATCTTTTCTCGAAAGACACAAAATCTTACCAACTTTGCAGTCAGGTTTCAGAAAGCGACGTAGCACCTCCACAGCGCTAATTGATGTAACGGACAATATATTATCGGCGCAAGACCAAGGCATGTGTACATTGTTGGTACTGTTGGACTTCTCCCGCGCTTTCGACTGTATTAATGTTCCCCTTTTTTTGTCCAAACTTCATTATTACGGATTTGATCAGAAGGCTGTACAGTGGTTTCACAGCTATTTACACAATCGCAAACAATTCGTTGAATTGCAATTATGCGATGGTTCAAAAAAAAAATCAGATATTATGACAGTGACTAGAGGTGTGCCTCAAGGCTCTATCCTTGGACCAATAATTTTTATTCTTTACTGCGCTGACATTACAGCATGTTTCCAGAATTGTCGCTACCACATATATGCTGATGATGTTCAATTGTATATTTCATTTAAAATCAGTGAATACCAGGCTGCAATAAGAGATTTAAATGAAGATCTAAATAAAGTAGCCATATGGTCTGAAAAAAATTGCCTTGTGTTAAATCCAAATAAAACTAAATACTTAGTTTTCGGCACTGATCAACAACTCAGGAGATTACCAACAGTTTTAAATGTTACGCTATTGGGGAAGCCATTGGAGAGAGTTAAAGAGGCTCGGAATCTTGGACTTATTATGGACGAAAATTTGCGTTTTGAAAATCACATAATCTCTGCGGTCCAAAATTGTTTCTACCGTTTAAGGATATTGTATAAGATAAGACCATACTTATCGGAAGAAATACGTACACAATTAGTTGAGTCATTAGTTCTTTCTAAACTCAACTATGCGGACACTGTATATGGGCCACGGTTATTCGCTCGAACAAAGCGACTTATCCAGAGAGTGCAGAATGCTACAGCTCGGTTTTGCTTCTCGATTCCCCCTCGCAATCACATAACCCCTTTCTTTAACCAGCATGCCATTCTTAAAATGAGGTCTCGTCGTAAATTACATCTGGCTTGTCTCTTATTTGGTATCATCAAATATCAAGAACCATCCTACTTGTATAGGAAACTAACTTGGGTGTCGAGTAAGAGGGAATGTGCAAGTAGAAAATTGTTAATACCAAAACACAAGTCAGCAACGTTTAGAGGAAGCTTTCGTTATGCTGCATCCAAGGTCTGGAACAATATACCACCGCCTTTGAAAGTGCTAAACACAATAGCTACTTTCAGAACACGACTGCGAATATTTCTTTTGGATGCACAACGAAAACTTAGCGATATTGACAGGGATCTCTCTCTTATATAAATAGCCTATTATTATTGTATAGGAGTATCCTAGGGCGTGTAAATAGCCCTAGGAGCGGTTTTGGGGGGCAATCTAGCCTAAGCGATGCGGTTGTGAAAGGAGTTGCAGTAATCTACTCACCGATGGTGGCGGCAACCGTTCCCTATGCCAGCGTATAGTGTCCAGGACGGTTTCTCGAACTCACTTTCACGTAAAGCGTATATAATATTAAAAAGCGTGCAGCTGCAATAGCGCGGGTTTGCGGTAAAACAATATTTGTAGCGGAGGTGTTCGAATTCAAGTACACAATTTAACTGTCACGGCTCACTAATGACTCGACCGTCGGGTCGGCGCAGTAGTCCAGCCAAGGTACTACAGCGCCACCACTCAACGGTACAGCAAATCACCAGCAACCCTACACAAACCGCCTATAGATGGCGTAACCATCCTCCCCCCCTTGAAAGAACCCAGGGCTTTCAACAAAGGAATAAGGGAGACTAGGAACAAAGGACTAATCTTAAAGCGGGAACTTATTATGGAAAGCGGATGAAAGATAAGTTATTTGAGGTTCCTAATAAGTTTAATCAAAGTGGTAGCTAAATTGAAATGAAGCGGTTGAAAATAATCTCTTTAATTAGCGGTATTTTATTTAAGCGGTAACGGATATAGTTTTAGCACGGGTCGTTTTAAAATGCCTGATTGTGTTTTAACAAGCGCAACTCGTACGACACCATCGGCCCCAGGATAAACTTCGGTTATAACGCCTGTGGGCCAACGAAGCGGGGGAATATCATCCTGGTGAACTAACACTATTGTTCCAACCGTAATAGGATTTTCGGGCGTACACCACTTCTGTCTAACTTGCAAAGTATGCAAGTACTCTAACCTCCATTTTTTCCAATACGAGTTAACTAAGTTATCTAACAGTTTTTTGCGGTTGGTTAGGGTTATGCGGTCGTCAGGCAACTCCGAAGCGGGTAAGAATTGTAAAGGAGTTGACATCAGAAAATGCGCGGGTGTAAGTATTTCAGAATTTGGATCAGATGATAAGACGCACAAAGGTCTTGAATTCATGAGGCATTCAATTTGGTTTAATACCGTTAACATCTCCTCATACGTAAGAATTTGTGTGCCTATCACTCTAAACAAATGCGTTTTAATGCTCTTAATATTTGATTCCCACAATCCTCCAAAATGTGGAGCACGGGGTGGAATCATTTTCCAAATAATTCGATGTTTAGTCAGTTCATTATTCCAAGAGGATCGAAAATCTTTTGATATTAAAAATTTGTAAAGTTCATCTAATTTGGCCTTTGCGCCAACAAAATTAGTACCATTATCAGAGTATATATATGAAACTGGGCCGCGGCGAGAAATAAAGCGTTGAAAAGCGGCGAGAAAGGAATCTGAAGTCAAATCCGAAACCAACTCAATATGGACAGCCTTTGTTGTTAGACACACGAAAAGACAAATATATGCCTTTTGAGAATGCTGACCACGTCTGCGTGAGAGTGTTATTTTCAGCGGACCAGCATAGTCTACGCCCGTATGTACGAAGGCTTTGGCTTCCATGACACGGCTAGGCGGGAGATCAGCCATTTTAGGCGTTGGATGAGAGGGTGATACACGAAAACATGCCTTACACATATGTACTCTTCTCCTGATAACATTTCTAGCGGATAAAATCCAAAAGCGTTGCCGAATAATAGACATTAACAGGTCCGAACCCGCATGTAAGTTTGTAATGTGATAATAATCTACAATTAGATTTATTATGTGATCACTCTTTGGAAGTAAAGCGGGATGTTGCGCTTCAAAAGGTAAATCTGAATTTGACAGCCTACCTTGTATACGTAAAATCCCATTTTCATCTAAAAATGGACTAAGTTTACGAAGGTTTTTACAAGGTAAGTCGCCTTTTTTAATTATTGCAATGTCTTGCGTAAAATATTTTGCTTGAAGAGCACAAATAAGAACCTTTTCAGCTTGATTTAAATCATATGTTGTAATAAATGGAGATCGCGGGAGTTTCTTCATGAAGCGAAGAACATAAACAATACATCGAAGCAATTTCGACCATGATGAAACTTTTAAAGCAAGTTCGTATAAAGGAGAATCTTCAACGACTGTTAGAGCGGTAAGTGTAACTGATTTTTTAATTTCCGGTAACTCATCATATTGTGAGGGAATAAAAGGAGTAATAGGCCAATGCGAAATAGGAGAACAAGCCCAGGAAGGACCTTGCCACCAGAGTGGGTGATTAATTATTTGGGACGGTAAAAGACCCCGCGAAACACAATCGCTAGGGTTGTCCATACCGTTGATGTGAAAAAAGCGGTCAGGCAATATATTTTCCTGAATTTGAGCAACGCGGTTACCTACAAATATTGACCATCTGTGTGGTGAAGAATGAATCCATGACAGAGCAACTGTCGAATCAGAAAAGGCGTATATAGCATTTATAGGATGAAGTGAGTTATAAGCGTTGTAAACAGTTTTTACTAATTTAGATAAAACTAAAGCGGCACAAAGCTCAAGACGAGCTAAGGTGGTAATTTTTACAGGAGAAACTTTAGATTTTGAACACAACAATCTGAAGGTAATATTTCCTATGGAATCTGTGATGTGTAAGTAAACAACACAACCGTAGGCATTTAAACTCGCATCACAGAATGCAACAATGTTTACTTCACAGTCTTTAGTAACACCAATATGACGCGGTATACTTATAGTTGAAAGTAGCGGAAGTTCTTTCACTAAAGATGAATAACGGTAAATTATACTATCTGGAGGTGGATCATCCCATTCTATTTTAGAATGCCAGAGTTCTTTAATTAACAATTTAGCAAACAATATAACTGGAGCTATTAACCCAAGTACATCAAACAAGCGGGCAATAAAAGACAAAATCGTCCGCTTCGTACATTTGTCATTAGCGTCCGAATTTGTAATAATAAATAAATCGTTAGCGGGAAGCCAGGAAAGACCTAAAACTTTCATAAGTATTTTTGGTGATTAGGTGTTACTCTAATGCGTAAGTACATCTGTTTCACGTCGGCGCATAGTGCAACAGGAAATAAGCGAAAACGGAGTAATAATAACAGAAATAAATCCGCCTGTAAATTAGGACCGGTGTGAAGAACGTCATTGAGTGACAATCCACTAGAAGTTTTAGCGCTTGCATCAAGAACTACGCGTAACTTTGTTGTAGCCTTGTCTGTGCGGACTACTGCGTGATGCGGTATATAATAACCCTCGTCGGTTTCATTGGAAGCGGCGTTAAGTTCGGTTAAATAACCATTATTAATATACTCAGTTATTACATTATTATAATCATCTCGAAGCGATGGAAGCCTATTGAACTTGCGTTCGAGTGCAAGGAAGCGGCGGTGAGCAACGGCACGAGAGTTGCCCAAATCAATAGGGTTTTTACAAAAAGGTAAATCAACCATATATCGACCATCACTACTGCGGGTAGTCGTAGAAATATATTTATTTTCGCATTCCGTTTCCTCAGGACTAAGTAAACGTACTGCGGGAATTTCCTCCAATTCCCAAAACTTATGGAGGCACGACTCAATATCTTTATGTCCCATAGAAATGAAGGATTTATTTAAAGTCAAAGCGGGTTGAAGAATTTTAATATCAGAATTGCGCGAATTAATATTTTCTGTACTTACAATAAGCGGGTGAATATTTTCTGTGTTTGAAGCAAGCGGGAGAATATTTTTTGTATTTGAAGTAAGCGGGTGAATATTTTTGGTATTTAAAGTATGCGGGTGAATATAGGTTGTACTCGATAGTCACAAACTAAAGTTATTATTATTTATAATAAAAGAAGTGCCACTATAACGCACATTATCTGATGTGCCACTATAACGAACATCATCCGATGTGCCACTATAACGCACATCATCCGATGTGCCGTCATAACGCACATCACCTAGTAAAATAACTCCTAACGTACTCTCGACTGCGATAGGACCGTGTGTACCAATATCTAATCGGTTACCTAAATAAATGTACGGAAAAAGTTGAACACCTATTACTAGGTCAATTCCACCTGGTACGTTCCAGTTGGAATCTGCAAGCGGTAGATTTTAGATACGTATATGTTGCAAATTACTTGAATTTATATAATTAGCGGGCAATTGATCTGTAATGCGATCGACCACCAGAGCGTGAATATGATACTTATTTGGCGAAACTCGAGACTCAATGTCTAAATAAACATATCCATGGACTGGTCGCGACGTTAATCCAACTCCTTTAATAAAAGAGTTACTCAATGGAATAATCGGAATGTTCAGTAATTTACAACAATCTGTGGTTATTAAATTATTTTGTGAACCGTTATCAATTAAACATCGAACTACCTTTCGTTCACCATTATCGCAATGCGCATATACTTGAGCGGTGGCTAATAATATATTATTACTAGATTTTATTTCGGCGTTATGCGATAACGTGGTACGGGAAACATCAAGACGCGTGGTAGGGGACGCAGGCGAAGTGACTTGCGCTCGCGCTTGCGTATCGTCGGTATTAGGGATATTTTTATTTTCAATTTGTTCATTGATGTGAGGTAATTTTCTAAAACATAGCAACTATGGTGAGTTTTATTACAATGTTTGCATTTAAAGCGCGATTTACATGCCGTCACAGAATGTGTTAGGCTTAAACAATTTACACAACCATTATGCGACTTAATAAATTCAAACTTTTCTTGCGGTGAAATAATATTTTTAAATTGTACACAGTTGTACAATTGTGAATGGCTTGTTTGTTTGCATAAAAAACACTTAGTATGAGGAGATGAAATATTGTACTTAGCGGATGTTACATTTATTTTATTATTATTAATTGCGGGACGGGTCGATTCGTAAGGATTACTATTTGAAACAAATGACTTATAATTAGTTTGTGATCGCGGCATATTGCGCGGTCCTGGTGTTAAGGGCATTTTATTAATATTAGTATTCGCCCGGTTCAAGACTTTCACTTGTTCTTGAATAAAAGTTATTAATTTTTTTGTAGATGAAATATTTTCATCTCTAACTGACATTTCGAATGCTTGTGCCGTTTGAATGTCCAATTTACGTAAGCGCAATGTAAAAGTATGAAATCTGTTAAATCCGTAATTTTTAACGATTTTAATGCAGCGACCGATGAAGAATATTTCTCCACGAAAGAATCAAGGCTAGCGGCGGTATGTGTACAGGCCTTTATATCTAGAATATTATTTAAGTAATGGGTACCTAAGGCGCGTGTATCTTGATATTTATTGACAAGATTTTCCCATATTATTTTATAGGTATCGCCGTTTGGTAATATTCCCGCGGTTGACCTTAAGGCGTTATGCGTTAGTTTACCCATGAGGTACTGTACCTTTTGGGAGTCAGAAAGTGACTCATTTTCGTGTATATTTGTTTTAAAAGATTCATAAAACGCAGTCCAGTTTTCCATGGAACCATCAAATTCTTTTAATTGGATAGGCGGTATTGAAATCTGACAAGGATTAGCGTTAATTGCTTGTCGCGCTGGGAAACTTTTAGGATTATTAATTTTGTTTCTAACCCGAATAACCTGAGAGAACAATTCCTCATAAGCATCTAGGCTTCTGTAATCTGGCTGACTATCAGCGTTCCGTGCTAAAGCTATATCATTAATACTGTCTAGTATTGATTCGAAATTTTGACGATCACTGTCAACCGTTTCCGAATCTGACATGAAGTTTTCATTGACTCTAGAATCAAAGTTGGATATGTTTTTTGATTTTTCAAACAATACATTTATTTTAGCAAATAACCTCTCTTTCTTCGCTATTAACCTTTTAAGAGTATTTTCCATTATAGATATAACAATTATAATTAAATTAGGAAAAGGCAGCAATAATTAGGATTGTAAACAAATGGCGGGTATGTGTAGGAAAAATGTTGCACAATAACTCGGCAACAAAAATGCGTATAAAAATAGTAAATTTGCTGGAAATCCGGCTCGAAGGACCAAAATTTATGTATAGGAGTATCCTAGGGCGTGTAAATAGCCCTAGGAGCGGTTTTGGGGGGCAATCTAGCCTAAGCGATGCGGTTGTGAAAGGAGTTGCAGTAATCTACTCACCGATGGTGGCGGCAACCGTTCCCTATGCCAGCGTATAGTGTCCAGGACGGTTTCTCGAACTCACTTTCACGTAAAGCGTATATAATATTAAAAAGCGTGCAGCTGCAATAGCGCGGGTTTGCGGTAAAACAATATTTGTAGCGGAGGTGTTCGAATTCAAGTACACAATTTAACTGTCACGGCTCACTAATGACTCGACCGTCGGGTCGGCGCAGTAGTCCAGCCAAGGTACTACAGCGCCACCACTCAACGGTACAGCAAATCACCAGCAACCCTACACAAACCGCCTATAGATGGCGTAACCAATTATTTATTATTTATTTACTCATTCTTGCGTTTTTACACACAAAATACTTTATAAAAACAACTTTCCTTTTTAGCTATTTGTTTATATGTATGTATATCTATATGTATGTACATTCGTGTTATAATTTAATACTTATCCCCTATATCTAAATGTATGTACTATTGTGTTATCTGTAATAATAATCCATATATGGCGTATCACACTCCGTGACATAATGATGATGGATCATTTTCAAGTCCAGGCTGAAAACCAGCGCTTTTGCAACCTTCGTTGCAAGAGCAATTAGCTGAGTCTGGGGTCTTTTTTCCAGCGTAGTACAGCACTTACAGTAAAATTATGGTTGTAATGTATATATACTAATAAAATATGTGCTGTGTATATGGTGGAAATAAACAAATTCTTTCTTTCTTTCTTTCTATACAATATCCGTGTGGTTCTGGTTAAGAATAATTCCATATCTATTATTTCTTTCCGTGGATGTCGTAAAAGACGACTAAGGGATAAACCAGGGGATGGGCTGCAGCATCCTCCGTGACCCACAAACAACTACTGCGATCGCCAACCCGCCTGTCAAGCGTGGCGATTTGACAGATATTTGGACAGTACCCCACGACTTTTTCCGATCTCCAACTGGAGAAGTTTCTGTACTTTCTGCTCGCGTCATCTATTGACACTTTCACGCACTAGCATAGCACTGCACAGTGCACGCCACACTCCTGCACACTACACGCAAGTATACGGGCTGTGTAAGGGACCTTGAGATCTGTAGATTCCGTTTACTTAAGTATAAGTAGCTACGGCAAATTCCGCTAAATTTAAGATAACAGCCCTCGTCACTTTGCTAACCTTGCTCTAAGTATCACTCTCCAGAATGGACGCCATTAACGCTCGCCTCAAAAGTTCGATGAAGCTGTCAACACCCTTTTAGTCAGCGCAGTATTTAGCCAATTAGAAGAAAAAACTATTAGTAATAACAAAAAATATTAGATCGAATAATCGCGAATTAATTCGATTTTTATTTATTTCCATTCATAGCAGCTACAACGCTATTAGAAAGCTGTTTCAATAATAAAGCTAAAGTAACTAGTCGTTTCCGTTGATCATTGAATACAGTATTATATAGGCTTTGAAAGGTTTTACTAGTGTCCTATGACCGCCGCCGCTACCTTAATACGCTTATTAAGATGCCTGATTAATATTCCAAACGGGAGAAACACCGTAACGGTAGCGACCGTCGATGGTGATGACCATTTATTTTATCCGAAAGACCAGTCGCATTTATTGTACAATTAATTCAAATGTACACGTTTTTTTATAGTAATAAATGCTACGAAACGAAATATTATATGTTGCTCAGTGATAGCAAAGTCGATTACGGATCGATGTATTTAGGTTTGGACCCACCAAACCAATTCTATAATGAGATACTTGAATTAAAAAAAAAAAATTTAAAGGCTGTTGAACAGAAGATCCTTGGCAGCTTCACTGGACTTGTTCTTCGGGGAGGGGGTCAGCGGCCTCATAAGGCGACAGTCTTGTCAAGCTGCTCTAATTTGACTCCTCACTCAGATGTTACGGTCCTTCCTTACCGATCGGGAGATAGGGACTGTACTACGCTCGCGAACACAAAAACAACACCTCTTCGAATTAATACCACACTAGACGGTTCTATAATGAGTCTAAGCTTTCTGTCGAAGATAAATCGTTTTTAAACCATAGATTATATATCAACAATTAAGATAATAATCATGTAAATCGATTTTGCGGTTCTCGAGTTATAAGGCAATTAACGGACAGACAGACAACCGTTATCTTTTATATAATGTTTGGATATACATTTTATTTTCTTTCCGGTTATAAATATATTTAGATTTCCAGAAAAAAAATATTCTAAAAGTACAGTATATAAATCTATATACATACATAGCTATTTATTAGTAATTTTTTTTAATAAAGAGTCTCTTCTGCGTATACCGTACAATTTTCAGACAGGTCGTTTTCCACCACAGTTTAGTTTGATTAATTTAATAGGTGAAGTGGGCCCCAGTGCATATTGTCTGACAGAGGTGCCGACATGCACGTCGTATATGCTTTAATCTATTATTAACCCAATAAAAGAATAAATGTCAACAGTCAATCCGCAGCACCTCGTCGGAGCGGAACTCAACACTTCAACGCAGTTCAAGAATCCATTGGTACAGTTATACTAATATCTAAGACGTTGGCATTTCTTTTTAATATTTCGTGTCAATTGATGGAATCTTTCTATCTGTCTCTTGTTCATGTTAAGTCGGTCTGTCGTTACTTTTATTTTCTTAATCGATCTTTTTTTTTTAATAATGTACATATAAGCTCACCTCTTATTAAGAATTGGAAACGATTGCATATATCTGAGACACGAATGTTGAGATGGATGTCTGGATAAAGTCAGGAAAGCGAATCGTTTGACGTGGTATGGATGGCATCTTATGAGAAGAGAAGAAGCGCATGTGAGTAAAATAGTAATGAATATGACTACTAATTACACGTTAGAGATGTACTGTACAAATAAAAAAAATAGGCTGCGCACTTTTTATCATAATCTCACCTGATCTTGTATGATAACATTGTCTTGATCGGTGAATATGTTAAGTACTAGCTGTAATCCCGCGGCTACACCCGCATATCACATAATCTTCACTACGTTTTAATTTTTTTACGCGTAACTCTAATTATTTGCGAAAATCAAATTACCCTAAGTTACCCGGATTAACTACAGCTCTCCACCGAAAAAATTCACTGCAAAATCGGTGTCCAGTTCCGGAGATTACAGAAAGACAAACATTTTGAAAAATTTATTTTTGGTTTAGGTAGCATTCATATGAATTTAGTAAAAAAATGTTGTTTTATCATTGCAAACAGACACTTCAATTGTATTTATTACAGTATAGAAAGAAGTACTGGCTTTCAAGTGATGCTGCCGGAACATAATATGTATTTAGAAAAATGTTTACTTGAGTCTTGCCAGGATCCTCCTCCCCCCTACGTGAGAACTCGATCACCTCCCTGCTCTTAAACGCGTGACGTAATTATTGGACGTTAATTAACTTGTTGTTGTATATCCACGGATAGAAATATGTATATCAAAACAGAGAATACATTGATAATTAGCTATAAACCATCTAACGAAATAACTTAAAGAGAGAGAGATACGTACGTGGCTTTTTATAATACTATGTTGGGAGTTAGAATTGGTTATTTTTTTAACTTCAAATTTACTATCGAATATTTTTATACGGTTTAGTATCTATAATACTAGCTGCTCTCAGTGGTTTTACCCGCGTAGTTACCGCTCCTGGATTTCAAATTATCTCCATGCCAAATTTTATCCAAATCGGTCCAGTAGTTTTTTTTTGTTTATTCGCTACATACAAAAATACAAATCTTTCCTCTTTATAGTATTAGTGTAGATATAGAGATAAAGACACCCACCCAAGCGAAGTAGACTAAAAGTTTAAAAAAAGATAATATCCACCCTTAACTTTCGGTAATAAATAATTTTGAATGAGTCCATAAATTTAAAATTGAAACGGTACGCAAGTGTTTTTTAAACCTTTCATATTCCTTTTAAAATGTTACGAAAAAATGTACTCTTTTTATCCCACAAAAGATACGTGATTTTTTTTGTTTTATTTCCTCAACTCTTCAACCCTGTTCAAGGTTATGATAAGAATCAGTTGTCCTTTTCGAAAGTAGCAGTAAAAATGATTGATAAACAGACTTTATTTTAAAAAAACCGTAGGGTTATCGACTGATTTTTTTTTTCATTAAAAAAGGACCGAATACAAAATTACATACATAGATTTAAAAATAAGGAACTTTTAAGCGTTTTAATTTTATCCTAAAGATTGAGCGCATTTTACTGGAATATGACGTCACACTAACGTGTTTGGTACAAGTTTTGTAATAAAACTCGCTTTGCCGGAAAGGTATAACCGAGGTTTTCAGAGAGAGGGATAACGCCCACAAGTGGAAGTAGACACCTTTAGTACATTCATAGGCTACTGTAGACGCTTACCATCAGGCAGATCTTATGTCTGCTTGCCATTTCCGTTCCGTAATATAGGAAAAAAAACATCAGAATAGAGAAACGAATAATACCATTTCGTCCTCAGCGTATTTTATTACTTCAACATCCCATTCACATAAGAATCCGTCTGGAATATCTTTTAGCCATATAAAATAAAATTAAAAATATCCTTTTGACTTTATAAATATCTAATTTATATAAAATAAAAGTTGTAGGATAACGGTAATGGAATTTCGCAGTACAAAGGATAACAAATACGCCATTAGGCTATCTCCGTACGCTAATGAGTGGCGCCAGTTAGGGGAGGCAAACACTGACTTTGACTCATAGGGAAAGACTAATTAGTACAACGCACCGTTATAGATTACGTCTTTCAAGAGAAGTTTGATGAACGTAAAAGAATCCATCTTTAAAAACACCATTTTGAAGCGATAATGGCGCAGTGGATAATGAGGCAGGGTCCGCGTCAATGGACGCGGGTTCAAGGCCACCTATCTAAAATCAGCCTGAGCTGAGTAAAGGAATACATCGTGTGGAAACCATAGCATAGTTGTAGGGTATTTTCTAATATTGTCCGCCTGAGTAGCTACCACCCTCAAGTTTAAAAATCTGGCGTCAAATACCAATAGCAATAGTTCTGGCAGCATCACTTCTCACTTAAGAATCAGTAACTCAAGGCTTATTGTGTTTACTATCCTGGACCACATCGTCACTTAACATTAGGTGAGGTTGTGGTCAAAGCACTGAGCCTAAACCGTGTAAAAGATTTTTTTTTGATACTAATCGTCCAAAACTTACCTCATCTACCAGAATATCTTAACTTTACCCGCCCAATATATTATTGACAACTTATTATATGTCCTCAAGAATTCAGACAAACTTGACCTTGTTAATGACCAGCATATTTTTAATTCAAGGAACAAACATAAATTAACAATTCCATATTTCACTTTGAATTTATAATGATAAGAGTTTTCTAAGTTACAGGGTTACATTTTGCAATAAAGTGTACATTATCGATTTACCGGACGATAAGTCCAGATACCATGTCAAGCAAGTTATTATTGATCATTATGTGAACGATGATGATGTCTGGAAATGACATCGTTCTCTGTGCATCCACTAATAAACCTTGTAACTATGAGTTGTATAGTTCTATAAAAAAAAACATATTAAAAAATCCATATCAAGTTTCTTGCCGGTTCTTCTTGATCACTGGATTGTTTTCTCAACCCGGTTGTAGTATTCTGACGTTCATAAGCGCCTTATCAGGGTATAAATTTAATAAAGTATTTTTGAATTTGTAGGCAACAAACTGCAGTAAGTAGCTGTTCAATAAGTACGATGGCAAAAATTTGGACACATTTGCCTCACCACTCCAAATCTAGAGGAGGGTGACAAAAAACATTAATTTAGTGGTAAAAGTAGTAATTCTTTACTCTCCGAAATGATAATAATGTGCTACCTTGACATAACCAGGGTTGTAGCTCATTATCTAGTATTCAGCTGGTTAGGTATCATCCTGAAACTGATCTTATTAATACATTCAGGCAGTCGTATTTGGACTTTTCTATTATATCGTGTTAGGGGAAGTATTATATAAGCAAAATTTTTGGATTAACGAAAATTATACCCCTTCCAGCCATTTATTTTATTTTTGACAGTTCGAGTACAATTCATTTAGTGGTATCCTAATGCGTTACTAATTCGATTTCCTAAAATTTATTAAAATAAACCATTTATACTACGGTAAATGTGTTTGTTATTTGGCAACATCAAGCAGCAGGTCTTAGAGAACATTAATAATTATATACATAACAAGTAAATTAATATTTAATATATATTTCATTAAATGAAAATACATATTTACATAATCTGTGGGCTCGAGAAATATTCGATGATAAATATCGGAGCTAAAAGAATGTCGCTTCACTTTTGAGTAAAAATCATTGTCCATGATCTGTTGCCTTCAAAGGCGTGCATATATCAAAAATAAAATAAATGGTTGTAGGGGGTATAAATAAGTAAATTTTGCCTACGTTGAACCATTCAGTCCCCCCCCCCGAACCCTATGCCATCAAAACTAAGTAAGGCATATACTCCTCAACTTATCTGTAAGTAGCTTAAGTTACATTGTTTTTTAACATCAATATAATAGAAGTCAAACGCTTTTAAAGTTAAATTTTGACAGTATCATGTAGTAAGTATATGCTATAAATAATTTAAAAAATCCAAAAACATAAAACAGAAACCCCAAACTTGAAACGTGATATGCACTATTTAACGGGTCCTCTTAACATTCCGGGGTTATCAGGGATTTACTTTAAGCCCGACGTGACGCCAGATAGTGTAAGGCTTTGATGACCCCCGACTGCAGGGACGTAATCGGTATACGTTTACGGGGAGAGTACTAATAATACGATTTGTAATTGTGCCACGAACTGAACTGATTTTCCAAACACGCTTTAAGAAAAAGATTCACAAATTTTGAAGTGATGCTGTGGGAGCAGTTGTAAATGAGTTGGGATTGGATTCTTACCCACATTGAACACAAGCACAAACCGCACCTTATGCCGTCGGTTGGCTGCTCATCCTAATATCCTCACAGGAATCAACATCCCTATCCGAAACACGACAACAAAAAAGTACTTTATAACCTTTTTAACCAAAACGAATGTTACTATAGATCTCGTACGAAGCACGTTAAGAGCAATGCCATATCTTAATATAAAAATTAATCATATTAATCACATGATGTTTTTTTAGCAATTTAACCCAATACTCCCATGGCTATCGCCATGGGTGAGAGTGATGGTTGTCAGTTTTTAGAATTAATTCTCTACCCAAAATTCCGTTCATATTTCTGCATCTTCCTTAGTCTCTAGTGATATTTCGTAATATTTTCCGGGCTTTTTTCCCTCGTTTCGAGTCTCACATGGTTATTGAACGATTTAATAGTAGTCTCTATCTAGGATAAAAGTTAAAATTTTTATTTTATTTAATTTTTAACTAGATTTTAAATTCTATTTTCTGTAATTTTATCAATACACTATTTTTAATGAGACAATAAAAAATAATAAGTCAATGTAAACGTATGTGGAGCTGATAGTTGAATATGATATTGAACCCCGATTTAAAACCGGCAGTGACGAGCCTGTATCACCCCTATGCAGATAACTAACTAACTCACTTGCTTTCAGGCGTAATTACGAGGACAAAAGAAAGGGTGTCTTGCTTCTGAGAGGTAACTCTGATTGTTTATATCTTATTTCTAACGTATGTCGACTTTTTGTGCCGCAGAATTATATGGCGGTATGCTGACACGACTTGTTGAGTGTACCGGTCTATCGCACTGTAGCGCACGCGCATAGCAACTCCCCTCTCATACGAGTGCTCAGACATTTTATCCGATTACTGGTTCAGTTCCCTTCACTCAACTTATTTGCCGACGATTGGAATGAGTTATGTTCATTGTTGAGGGTCCATTGTGAGAGGATAGCAACTTTCTGATGACTTTTTAACTCTCTTCTTTTGTTACAGTTTATCACTCGAGAGAACGCTATGTTACAAATATTAAACAAAATTAAATAAATGAAAACTAATTTAATAAATAACGTTACAGGGCATAGATGAGTCGGATACTAGACCCTTGTCAATCAATACATTTTCGAATATGTGTTACAATTGTTTATATATTTATGTCACATTATCAATATTTATCCAGTAAATATTAATTCACAGTCACCCTCAACACATCACAATGAGTTAAGGACACATCGGCAGAAAAAACCAGTAAGACATACACCGCAGTATGATCGGAGGCCGCATCGATGGACGTAGGTTTTATAATAGGCCTAAGCTTTCAATGAAGGGAAACATCATGAGGAAACCATAACACTTTCAAGTAATGTCCACCTGGGTAGTTACCATCTTCAAGTTTGGTAATCTGTCAGCCAGCTGCGAGTATAGGTGTATTCTGACAGCATGGTTTTAAAGCTTGGCTTCGTTTAGGCTTGGCATGATTACTATCTGTGATAATATTATCGGTTACTCGTAAACGGGGTTGTGGCCAAAACGCTGAGCTTTTATATCATAAAATATTCACCAAATATTGTTTGTTTGTTTTTATATATCTTTAACGCGTAGAAGTCATATTTAAATTTTATAAGTTACTCTAATAATAAAAAAG
This sequence comes from Samia ricini, assembly GCA_014132275.2. NCBI lineage: Eukaryota > Metazoa > Arthropoda > Insecta > Lepidoptera > Saturniidae > Samia > Samia ricini. The sequence continues at coordinate 19,030,288 of AP028163.1, forward strand.
ACTGCGTGTTATGTGCAGTGTTGTCCGTATAATCCTTAGATGCAGGTTCAATGTCACTGTATCACCCTGGTAACGGCGCCAAGTGCCCAGTTGGGGAACGAAGCACGTTTTGGACCGCCACCTTTGGGAACGAAGGCGGGTCGCTAGTATTATATACTAGCATTTCTTCGATATATATTTCTAATTGTCTATATATGAATTTAAACTCCAATCATCTTTTATATTCGACTCTTACGGTCCGTGAAAAAAACGCATCCTGTGAACAAACTATTACAGAGGCACAGGTTACCCGTTATTAGTTTACCACACATTAAAACAAGCGGAACATTCGATTCACGTGTCGTTCGGTATCGATATTTGACGCACTACATAAACTCTTAATCTCAAAAACTGTTTGAATTTCACAATACAAATATTTTAAATTTGAATAAAACTTATTCAATTAATTATAAAGCTGTAGTAACATTTTAAGACTTTTTTAAATCAATATTTACTGTGTAAATGAATCTAACCTTAGCTATCTCTTTCTAGCACAAGGTAAAAGCAGAGACGCAATGTGTCTTGCGAACCACTATTAATTACAATGGCGCGCGCTTTGCGTTTTATTATTATTAACTATAAATAGTAATGTATTATGTTTATTTCATTGAACGATTACGTAGAGTTGTTATAACAACTGTAACGGAACATATTTATGATGATAGTAAAGAGACTGTATAACTGTATTTTTATATATTCCTATTTTTATGTTTATCCCCTTCCGAGAGAGGTAAAACACAGTTCAAATTGCAAAAATTGAGTAAGGTCTTTTGACAATAATGAAAAACGAGACAAGTTGTGAGTAGAACTACGTCCGGATTATTCATTACAACTAAATATCTAGACTAATAAATAAAATTGAAGTGTCTGTTGGTAATGTCAAAATAATATTTTCTTTACTAAATAGAAATTAATGTATATACGACACCTATACCAAAAAATACAATTTTTAAATTTTTTTTCTGTCCGTATGTCTGTCGGATTGTTCTGGGTAATCTCCGGAACGGCTGGACCGATTTTGACGGGGCTTTTTTTGGTAGATAGCTGAAGTTACTTTTGTTTTTCGTAAATAATTAGGGTTCCGCGTAAAAAAAAAATGTACAGTCATGAAATTTCAAATAAAATCCGATTCAACGTACAGTTTCACTGAGAAGTGTTAGAATTTGTTAAAACATTATTAACCTTATCTTAATGCCGAAAAACATTTAGTATAAAAAAAATTAAAATGTAGTCAAGAAACATAGGAATCGCGAGCGCAGCCGCGGGCACACAACTAGAATCTAAACATAATCTATACTTGCAATAAAACTATTTATAAAGATAAACAAACTTTTGACTATATATATATATATATATATATATACATAAATAATAATAGAAGACTCTTTACACATCAAACAAAATTTATATTTTTTTTTTAAAGTGCGTGAATAAGTGCATACATATTTGTTTGAAAATTCATTATAAATTTCTTTAGTTACATTAGAACGGTTAGTAACCTTCTTAGAAAGAAATAATGAAAAGAGTTGCAGGCACAAATAAATATATCTACAGATTTAAGTAATGCGACATTCATAACTACAAACCCATCCAACGTAGACACCAGCTAATTAATTATTACCACCCAAAAAAAGAACACTATGAAAACAATTTCACCCCAACTTTGTAATATAATTTGTTATTTCCTCATATTTAAAAAAAAAATATGTAATCCTAACGTTCCCACAGAAATTAACCGTCTGGAACTCGCTCAAGTCTTAAGAAATTCACCAAACGTGAACGAACTTATAAAATAGTATACAATATAATATACACTTAAAATGATTTCAGTTAGAAGTTATATTTGAACAACAATTATTACTATTTATATTTTATATAACAAATAATTTTAAGCGTTATTACAAATGAAATAGTGTCGTAGATTCACTCGATATTATTTGATTCGTAAAATTCTCGTCGCGCCGTTTCGTCTGACTGCGCTGACACCTGTCAAAAATGACATTTTATTATTGTTTTAAGGTTGATAAGAGTTATAACATAGTATGATAATCGTACCATAGTACCATAAATCGTGCTGTCTATTTTGTTTTAAGACTCAAACCCAGTTCCAAGTTGTCAACATTAAATCTTTAATTATTACTTATAACAATTTAAGGTTAAAATAAAAACGAATCATTGAAAAACGTCACAATCAAATATGCAACAAACTGTACAATGAGTTACATTACTCAAGTACACTCTTTCTGTTAACCCTTGGGACCGTTAAGTTTGCTAACGTAGGCAAAATATTTTTCATTTCAAAGAAAGTCAATTTTGTGTTGTCGTTAATATATAAAATTGAAATGTCTATCTATTTAATCTATTCATATATGTTTATTAAAAAAAAATAATTTTGACATTACAAACAGACACTTTAATTTTATTTATTAAGTATAGATAAAGAGACAAGAACATATAATGCAGATTTACGTTACTAATATGCATTTAAGAGTAACATAATATGTGTCGTGGTCGTCCTAAACGTAGTGACAGACGCCGTTACAATATCGGACCTTATAACTTCACGGCCACTCGATAAATAAACCCCTTGAACACTTACCTAGCGTTTACGCCAGCTTTCCATTGTCTTTTCTATTGTCCATTCTATTGTCTTTCTATTGTCTTATTTTTACGGGTACTCGACACATTAATCAATACACGGGATAAAAATTGCAAAAGAAATTTAATAACATAACTTTTAACAAAAACCAAACCATTCTAAAATTTTGTATTCACAGATAAAAATGATGTAACAGATGTACAATAGCCATCACTTCAACTTCAAGGGTAAAAAAAATAACAACTTTTTTCGAAATTCTTTTATTTTTATTATTTTAAAATCACACAAAAAACGTACTTACTAATTTTCTAATTTGTTTATAACCGATACACTGTATACGAGTAGATAAGAGAAATGTACTGACTACTATATAATTATATACACTATAACCCAACTACATTCAGCATTCGACCTTTTTAATTTCTTATTTCTCATTAATATTGGCAGAATCAATGCCAAATGTACGTAGGATCCATATACCAATCAATAAGAAGAGGAATTTACTATTAAACTATTTACTTTTTCAATTTATGTAATAAAAATTAAAAAAAAAATTAAATAGCTACCTAACCTGTCAATTTCCTTTACGTTATTGTGGCCGAGCAAAAATGATGATAAAATTGGCGAGTGACAATTATTATTGATTATTTAATATGAAACTTAACTACCTAATTAACAAAAACTTATGACGCATTAAATTCGTAAAATAATGTTCTAATGGTGCGTTTAATTTTTTTTTAACATATGAAACGATGATTATTACGAGTTCAGTTTTAAAAACTCACATGCAAAAAGTAAATTGACAGTCGAATGGCCTGTTTCCATTGCAAAGTAGGTGATCTCATTACAGTCACAATGCAAATTTACACAACTGCTTTTTACCATCTTCTTACAGTAATAACGATAATAGAAGCGAAGTAGAACGTCTCGTGACGTCAATATCGTAAGTACAGTGATATTAATGTTTGATAGTAATTTTTAATTCTAACCACTTGAATAGGTGCGTCGGTGGTGTAATGGTCAGCATAGTTGCCTTCCAAGCAGTTGATCCGGGTTCGATTCCCGGCCGACGCACGCTTTTTTTATTTTTTTTTATTATTATTTTCACACTCTGTTACTCTATAACCTACACAATACCCGCAGTTTCACTCACAGCGATAAGGGGAATATTTAGATCGAAAAATGACGATCAAAGTCAAGGTTAAAGGTCGCCATTGACGATACCAACTAACAAATATCGCAACATAAACCTTATATTATTAACTCGATTTTCTCGTATGCCATGGCAGCAAATTACGTTGCGCGTCACGTGACTGCCATTTTTTTATTAAATTTTTTTTATACTTCACCTACGATCGATAAAATTTTATAAACGGATATAGATTGTTATGTAATCAAAGCCAGTCGGACGCATTAGTACGGAGACGGCAATGTCAAGTCATCCGACTGTCGAAAGTGTCAAAACATCTCAAATGTTCTAGATTGTTCTCTCTATCGTGGTCCGTCGAGTGTGACGTCAGATGAAACTAGGAGTGCGCGTGTGAATAATTGAAATGCGCTCGACCGTACATAAAAGTCGTGTTAGTAAAACAAAGATCGCTTTCGATTCAATCACATAATGCGCATTCGCCGTTCTCCCCACCACTATTTAGTTAATGTAAAACAATAAAAAATATCTTAAAGTATTGTTAATCTCGATTTACAAATGTTATTAATTCTGCCAGTGTCAAATTGGTTGAATATTTTTCTCTTTATCAATAGATATTAGAAATTAATAGAAATAACTCTCATTAAAAAAAGACCATAACCTGACAAACAGAGAAGAAAATGGTACTAGGAACTGCTTTTACTCATTATACTAAGTGTGTGCCCGCGGCTCCGCCCGCGTTTCATGTATTCTTCACTGCGTAATATAGTTTTTTAGATTTTCAATTGAAAATAATGTTTTGGTGGTGCTGTCCATTGAATCGTCTTTTGCTTACAAGTTTTTGAGTTTTCATTTTTTTACACGAAACCCTAATTATTTTATTAGTGTTTTTTTATAATAAAATAAAGAAAAAAAATATTTCTCATAAGTTCAAGCACTTGCCCGTAAAACTGTCCATTGAATCCTCTTTTTGACCTAATCATCTTCATCTTTATTATCATCTATGTATTTAATATTTATATTATAATAACGTTCCCTTTATTTTATAAAATATCACATACAACATGAATAATGGTGATGAATAATTGAAGGTGTTATGTGAATATGTTGTGTGTCAAATGCAAATATTCTGAAAATATGTTGTCTGAATGAAATGAAACAGCAACCTTAAATTATAAATTATACGCAAAGAGACGATAAACAAACTAACAGAATTTAATTGGCTGAACATAAAATTAGATTAAAATGTAAAATTAGAAATAAGTATATAAAAACTAAATTATAAGAGTTATGAATAAATAAAGATCCGACAAAACAAAATGTAATAGAACAAGAGATAAGAAATAAAATAAGGATTGTAAATTAGAAATAAGATGTAATAAATATAAAGATTCGACATAACCACAATGCAATCGAAACACATAGATAAGAAATAGAATAAAATTGTAAAATAGAAGTAAGACGATAAACAATAAAGGCACAAAAAAAATAATTGGGGAGAGCCACAAGAAAGTAAACAAAACTCGGATTATGTCTGAGACGTAAGGGGTCTAAATAAAAAAATAATAGTATCTTATAATATTTATTATTGTCGATAAAACCCACTTGGACACAACTGAAAATCAGTGCTTGGGTCATCTGTAATGATGGCAGCTAGCTTATGCTGAGTTGTGTACCGTTTCCTAGCGACATTCATGTAAAATTTTATTGTAATGTTACTTGTAGTAAATTGTGTGGTAATGTGTTTGCTGGAATAAAAATATTTTCTTTCTACTTTCTTAATTTTTTGTTTTCTTTTTTTAAATGCTTTTTTAAAACTTTACAGCTTTCTTTCAATTTTTTTTATTCGGTACCCTAATTATTATCCAAAAAAATTTTTTTCCTACTAACATTAAGCAAATATATTTCTCACAAATTCAAATACGTGTCAGTAAAACTGTGCATTGAATCGGATTTTATTCACAATTTAACTCTAATTATTTTCGGAAAAAAAATTTCGTACTAACAAAAAGCGAAGATACTTCTCACAAATTTAAACCCCAATTATTTTCGAAAAACAAAAGTACAGCAAGTTAACAATATAAATATTGATTTGCCGATATGAAATAATCTTTCAATCGACACATGCTTTAATAATCTGTTATTGTAATTGTATTCTTGAAAGTTACATTTATATACATATTAATTATTCTGTATTACCGACGGTTCATTGTAATTAAAAACATGCTTATTATTTATATTTCACTCGATCCCGTAAGTGCTCGAGCGCGTGGTACATACTATACAAAATGTAATATGATTTTCACCTAACATTTCTCAGTATATCATAGTTTCATTTTACACAAACCAAGTGACGTTTGAAATATTAATTATAGAAAGATATACATACCGTAGGTACACGGATATCGCGTGTAGAACGGAATACAAGAGAAAATACATTCGCATTTTTTGATATATAGTAGTTATAAATGAAAACGAAATTTATAGTTCAAATGGCTGTGTGCCTGCAGCTGCGTTTGTGTTTCGTGTATTCCTCACTGCGTTTTAATTTTTTTTATACGGAACCTAAAAATATTTTAGTAATGAGATAAAGTAAAAATATTTGTCATAAATTCATATTTTTATGACTTTATTTTTTTTTACGCCGAACCCTAATTATTTTCAAAAATAAAAGTAGCCTAAGTTACGCGGAGTAACTTCAGCTATCTATAAAAAAAAGTCCGGTCTAAATCGGTTCGGCCGTTCCAGAGATTATTAGCCGGAACAAACAGACAAAAATGTTTATAATTGTATTTTTGGTATACATTTGTATCGTATATACGCCCGAACCGGTGGTATTCTTTTTGACGTTCATAAGCGCCTTCTTAGGGCCTAGATTTTTTGACTTAATTTTAATTTTACAAGATATTCTTCGTCGATAAAACAAGATATTATACATAATTAGAACCTTAGTCGATTGAGGCGATGACCAATTAAACTATTACTGAACAATAATCACTTTAAACTAAACCTATGACTCAAACTTGAACTTAAAATTAAATTAAATGTGAGAAATACAATTGCTCCTAACAATTGAATCGTTCAAGATGGAATTCCCATTAATTAAGGGGGATCTCCTTGTATTGTGACTAAGTTTTTGAGTCAGTAATTTTTCATTGCGTTTTAACGTGAAAGAAAACAAAAAAAAAAAACATTTATTAATCGGATAATACTATCCACCAAAAAATTATAAAAAAAAATTGTGAAGAGAGGGAAAGACTTGCAGCACACCTTGGTCTCAATATGTGGGATCAGGGTACGTTCACGCAATCATTTCAGAGCTCAACAATGTTGACGCCCTGTTGGTATACAACTTAGTTGCCAAATACTTTACATAAAATTAGGCCGGCGTAACCCAAAAGGTTAAAGGCCAAAAATATATTGGAAATAAAAAAAAAGTGTCTGTAAAGTCTAATTAACAATGCTATTACTAAATACCTATACCAAAAATACAATTATAAAAATTGTTGTTTGTCTGTTCCGGGTAATAATCCGTAACGGCTGGACCGATTTTGAAGAAACTCTTTTTTTGGTATATGGTAGAAGATACACAACGTAACGTAAGTGCTTTTATTTTTCGAAAATAATAAGGGTTCCGTGGAAAAAATTAAAAACTCACGAAAATGTGAACCAAATACGATGGAAGAGACAACACCATCAAAACATTATTTTCCCATTACAATTTAAGAACTACCTTATAGAGTAAGCCCCCAGAGCCGCCAGACGTCACTAATTTTCTTATGAACGAAATGTGTAAGAATGAATAGTTTTACTACGTACTATTATCCTATACCTACTTGCTATGTCCGAAAGGCCATTTTTCAGTTATCAGGTAACCAAGGTACGTAAAAAAACTTCTGACCTCACTTAAATTTTGATAATATTTTTTTTACTTATTTGATACACAACTAATGTAGAAGCGATGAATGCGCAGTAGGTAGTGCAGGCGGATTGCGCCTCAATTGACCCGGGTTCGATCCCCCCTATCCAACTCTATAATCGGCCTAAGCTTTTGGTGAAGGAAAACATCGTGAGGAAAACTATAGTATGGTGGTAGGGTATTTTCTAATGATGCCTGCCTGGGTACCTACCACCCTCAAGTTTGAAAACCTGACGCCAAATACCAATAGGTGTGTTCCGGCAACATCGTAACTTAACATCAGGTGAGATAGTGGTCAAAGCGCTGACCTTATATCGTGCAAACTGCATTGAATCAGATTTTATTCACAATTTCATGAGTTTTTTATTTTAATTTTTTTCACGGAATTACTTTCGAAAAATTAAAGCACCTAAGTTACCTGGAATAACTTCAGGTATCTGAGGCAACAAGTTCCGTCAAAATCGATCTAGCCGTACCGAAGATTGCCCGGAACAAACATACACCCTAACAAAAAAAAATTATAATTATATTTTTGGAGTAGGTATCGTACGTACATTCATATTTATTTATTAAAAAAGAATTATTTTGGCATTACAAACAGACAATACAATTTTATTTATTAGTATAGATTATTTATTTATATAACAGTTATATAAACGTACTGCGAAATTTAAAATAAGTCATCACTCCCCATTGTTTACATTTGTGAATAATGTATTAACAAACATGCTATGGAAAACGATTTCTACAGGAAAACGGAAGCAAGGGTTTTCCGAAGTAATTATATCATCAAATTTTCAGCCTAATTACACAGTAGGTTTTTTTTTTTTGTTGAACTAATATATTTCTAAGAATACATGAGATGACACGATTTCACCTGATATAGTTTAAACGGAGTGTCATCAGTGTCATCAAGTTTATTACTTACAAACACGTATATGTTTCATTAATTAAGTGATGAATGTTTTATTTTGAAGCGATAGTCCCAATAACTGAAAGTATATAGGTTCGAATCTTTTTATACCATTTACGTGGGAATTACATTAAGTATTAATAGTAATAATTTATTTGAAATATAAAATTACAATAAGATTCGAAATATACTCAGGCAATTAATATATTCAAAATATAGTTCATTGATTAACACCGCACTAGAGCATTCGCCTAGCATATTGGTTTATTATGATTGCCATGAATTACAAAAAGTTGACAAATACGATTCTATGTAATGACCATAGAATTATAAACACTCAGAACGGCAGTAGTTCCACACAGAGTGAAGTTATTTCAAGTTGGCCTTAAAAGACCACATACCGGTGATTAAGTAATTCTGTGTGGCTTACACGCACATATATGATATTTATTGGCTTCAATGTTAAGCGAATTTCGTACGAGACTATCGCTCGTAGCGTTATTATTCTATGGTAATGTAGATTTTATTTTTTCAAACTGACATAGTGCTGTTGATCTGAGGTCCCTTGACAACTTCACCAAACTTTTGGAGCGAGCGCTTATAGCACTCACCCGTAAAAGCTACCACAAGGGCACTATCGTCGTGTATACGCATATCTCCGTCAATAGACATAGGTTTGAATCCAACAACCATGCTCTATAATGAACCTGAACTTTTAGTGAAGGCATGAACGTGGTGGAAAATTTGCTATAATGATACGTTTCAGTGTGTAACTATCAGCCAGTGAAGACCTGGCAGTTAGCGAGGTGACAGGATAATTTTAATTGTGCGTCATTTTCTAAGATCAACAAGTGTATTTCTAGGGTTAAATTTGGAACAGTGGTTCTGGACCTTTTCTTGACGAAGGAGCACTTTGACTTCTTCATTGATAGCTGTGGGACGTGGAACCATGGTGAATACAAAATTAAAATGAGTCAATATCAAAAACAAAGTGCTGTTATAAACTCAACGTTATTTTAATTTAAAAAATATATTAGGAAATTATATTTTAAATTAATTTAAATTTGAAAAAAAAGAAAAGATCGTTATGAAGCTATATCATGGTGGTAGGGCATTTTATAAAAGCCGTCTGACTAGCTATCATCTTCAAAGTTAAATATTTGTCCAAAAATATACATAAGTGTATTACAGAAGCTCCATTTGATAACCTAAAACCTCTATTTGTGCCACCCGCATCCAGCGGATTCCCGCGATCTTCACCAGGTCGTCGGTCCACGTTATGGGGTGCGGCCTGCCCTAGCTGTGTCTTCCGGTGCGTGGTAGCCATTCGAGAACCCGTTGGCCCCATCGGGCATCGGTTATACGAGCAATGTGCCCAGTCCGCTGCCCACTTAAGTTTAGCAATTCTTCGGGCATTGTTGGTTGGTTGAGATTATAGCTAAACAATTAAGTCTATCCAGTGTTTACAATAAAAGAATATAATTAAAATGGCCTTAAACACGCATCTTAATTCATAATCAAGGTTAATGACAATGAGGCACAGGTCCCCTTATAAGAAATTACAAGAATCAATAAACGTGAAATGCAAGTTTTGCACGGGTGGGTTTCCCCGAACATATGTAGTTCCACGATACGATGCGTAATACATTTGCGAATATCTCTACCATCTTTAATGATGTAAGATTTCATTCTCAAACGTAATATGATACAATATACTCTAATTTCCGAAATATTTTTAAATTGAAGACTTCTTTAGCGGTTTTGAACGATTCTCGGTAGGGGAGAAACACCTACCAATGCTATGACTTCAGCCGTCAACATACTACATGTCAAGTATAAGATGACGCTCAGAAATAAGTAATAAAATGTATGCTTACACAAGACACAAATTGAAATGTTTTGTAAAGTCAAAATTATTATTTTTCACTAAATACATAAGAATAACATAACATAAGTAACATAAGCTGACGCCTGTTATCCCCGAAGGGTTAGGCAGAGGTGAAATAGCGAACTACACCACCCACATTCCGCCGAGCTTAGTTCCGTCCCAGATGTGACAGGGGGCGAGCCAGTCGCCATATCGGGCACAAATTCCAGACTCCAGGATGGTACTGAGTAGAAATATCCAATATGAAATGCATATGAATGTATATATTATTACTTATATAATAAATATATATTTTCAAAATTTTTGTCTGTCTGCCTGTATCTTTGTTCTAAGTAATCTCCAGAACGGCTGGCCCGATTTTGACGAGACTATTTTGGTAGATAACTGAAGTTACTCCGCATAACTAAGGGTACTTTTAATATTCGAAAATAATTAAGGGATCCGTATATAAAAACTGAAAAACAGTTAAGAACGTATGAAACGCGTGCGCATCCGCGGGCACACAACTAGTGAATAATAAAATGTATCCTTACGCAGCCTATCGCGAATAGAGTACATATATGAAAATGTATGTAATTATTGCTTGGAATGCCGATAGATGTAAAAACCAAACAAATGGTATATGTCGAATTTTAGGTTATTTTAATAATTTCGATTAACAAGTTATAAAATTTCAACATTAATTAAACAGTTTTTCTAAAGTATCCAATTTTCACTTCTGTCAGCAGTGCCCATGGCTGCCTATTTTTTCCTTTTGGTTTACATTCTGTTCATTATTTACTCATATATAACAGTTTATTTGCTCTTTTAGTATATATTATTTCATAAATATCGTATAACACTGCACCCTGAGGGATCCGCACACTACATGCAGGTACATGGGTTCTGTAAAAGCCCTTGTACTACAAACAGTTACCCTTTATCTGTACCTATAGTTATGGCAAATGTTACAGAATTGTTTACACTGTTTGTAATATTTTTGGGCCATTGTGCTGGCTACCTTTTTCTGCTGAACGCCTTGAAAGCTCGACCCCAAAGTTTGGTGAAGCTGCCTTGGTACTTCCGGTCTATTTAGTCATAATCATCGTCATCCGACTTCTAGATTTTAGTTATTTTGGGGTCGGCGCAGTATGTCTTCTTTTTCCTTACATATCTATCAACCACTATGCCTTCACACACCCCATTTGCTTTAATATCTTCCCTCACACACTCCATCGTTCATAATTATCGCAATCAAACGATTTCCATTCCAGCTATCACTGATGTCACATTCGAACTCACTCTAATAACAGCATTTAGTCTGTTTGAGACCAAAATTACATGCTTCTTTTCATAGTTACTGATAGATAGATAGACATAAAAATAACCATTCTGATATATACAGATGATAAATAATAATCCGGAAAGCATAATTCATATATCGGTTTCATAGAAACTTGATGGTATAGCATATTTATTAACGTACAAAGTGTCAAACGTATGGTACAATAGTAAGGACGCATCATGAATATTAATCCCGTGGAAACTACTATCGAAGGCTATCTGGTTCAGCGAACGTATTGCAAAATCATACGATATAATACGATTAAGTTTATTTACCGGATATTTAAACAGTTATATGTGGCCTTTTAATTGTTTTTTTCTTATCATTACATCATGTAAAAGGCAACGTTTTATTGTCTGCCTACCTCTGTCCGATAGTTGGCCTATTACTCAAGAACCACTGCACCGATTTCATGGTGCTTTCGGTTAATCGTAGATATATTATCTGACCAGGTTTAGAGTATAAATCAATTACATTAGTAAATATATAAAAATGCCATGAGGATAATAGCGAATGAAGTCAACATAAAGTTGTCCATCACATTATATTCTTTGCAATATTATAATTTAAAAAAAAATATATTACAAAAAATAATACAGTAAATAGTTTTAAAAATTGTTCTTTTTTTTTAAACTGAGCATTTCACGCGGGGTAAGTCACAGGGACAGCTAATACCGTATAAACTTAGCGCTTTACAATCCATCCTTATGGTACAATCTTACCTTATCGTAAGTAACGACATGGTTCAACATGCGATGATGGTGCAGTTGGATTCCGCATCAATAGACGCGGGTTAAGTCCACCTGGCCAACTATAAAATCAGCCTGAGCTTTAAGTGAAAGAGAATTTCGTGAGGAAACCATAACATGGTGGTAGGGGTTTTTTTAATAATAACCGCCTGAGTACCTACCACTCTTAAGTTTAAAAACCTATCGTCAAACACCGGTGTGTGTTCCGGCAACATCACTTGTGGATCAATACCTCAATGCTAAGTGTTTTTACCATCTTGGACCACAGATGACATTGAAGTCAAAGCGCCGATCTTATATAGCACTAGGTGGTGCCCACAACTCAGGCCGCATTCCATGTCCATATATTCTTCATTGCGTACCTAAAAAACAAATGAATGAAGTAAAATGGGAGTCTTTTGTTTTTATTAGCGCGGAAAAAAAAATGTATATCATAATCAAAATCAAAAAATCTTTATTCATTTTAGGTCCTAAGAAGGCGCCTATGAACGTCTAAAACACTACCACCGGTTCGGAAAACAACCCAGTCGAGAATGCCGGCTAGAAAACTCGATCTGGTTCTTTTTTTTTATAAATATAATAAATGTCATTTTTTTTTTTTTTCATTTAAAAAAACTATACAAATCATAGTCTTAACTAATGTTAGCGGAAGCACAGAGATGTGGGTTAATTCCGGGCATCACTATAGTTCACGTAATGATCCACCCTGTAATAACCTTTTGAGATTAAGACTTGCTTGACATAATACTTTAACTTATTGTCAGGTAAATCGGTAATGTTACTTGAGATCTTATTGCAAAATCGAATACATAAGAGTAAATCGAAAAAAAAATTAGAAAGGGTCGATCCAAAAACACCATCTATAACCATCTACGAAAAATTCCACGTCGAACAGTAGTTTCATCCCGATACGTTCCGTAGTTTTGAGGTGATGGCGCCTAAAGGCCCCCTAATTCTTTTTATATACATAGACTAACAGTGTGAACGTGGCTGCGTCCGCATTTAATATATTTTTCACTGTGTTTTAATTTTTTTATACGGAACCCTGATTATTTTTCTAAAACTGATTTAGTACTAAGATGAAGTAAAAATATTTCTCATAAACTATAGCACTTGCCTGTAAAACTGTGCATTGAAACGGATTTTATTCAAATTTTTATGAGTTTTATTTTTTTACGCGGAACCCTAATTATTTTCGACAATTAAAAGTACACAAGTTACCTGGAATAACTTTAGCTATCTACCAAAAAAAACCATCAAAATCGATCCAGCCGTTCCGGAGATTACCCATTACAAACAGATAGACAACATTTTTAAATATCTATCTAGTTGACATTACAAACAGACACTTCAATTTAGATTTAAAAAATTGACACTTTAGAGGGAACTTTTAACCTTTAATAGTTAAATACAATTTCATCAGACCCCGTTATGTAAATTATTCACAAGAGGGGGTATTTTTGACTCACCACCGACTGAATAAGAATTCTGATAACATTTAATTCACAAAAAATGTCATAGAGTCATCGTGTTTTCATATGAACTAAGTCGATACAATCAACGTTGTGTTTGGATAGGCTAATACGCGTGCTTTGAATTAATTAGCTGTTCGTAACAATTATGACACTTGCATTTTATCATCAAGCTGTAGTTCACTATGGTGTACAGAGAAAATACAATTTTATTTTTAATGGACTTAAAAAAAAATCATTTGTTTTCTCAGTACGTTTGTGTACTCCTACGTCGAGAAAAGAAACGACAAGATACATTTTCTGTTATATTTTTACTAGAGAAACAACGGTTTTAATTTATAATGTTCATGATTAATTTGTTATCTACACAATTTAAATGATACATACATACATATATATCATGACGGCTTTCTCCCGTTCTCGGGGGTAGGCAGAGATTACGTCCTTCCACTTACTACGATCTTGACACACCTCTTTCGCTTCCTCTACTTTCATGAGCGCTTTCATACATGCTCGTCGGTTATGAGTACTTTTTACCTGGCCTTTATTTAACACATGATAGATTTGGTCTAGATGCGTTCGCCTAGGTAGACCCTTACCGACTTGCCCATTCACCCTCGCCTTATAAATTAATGGAATCAATTAAATTAATTAATTAATTAAATTAAACCGCAAAGGAAGCAACTAATAATCAATTTAAATGATAATTTACCGAAATACTTTTTTAAATGATTTTAATTTAAAAATGGATAATAATTAGTTATGTAATTATGTAACTACATACAGATAATATAAATGGATAAACATACACACTATTGAGTTGCAAAAAATTTGTTTATACTACGTAGCAGAAAAATATCTATATATGATAGCTCAGTGATCATGTTATCTGATACCGTGTCGTTGGACTTAGGTTCGAATCTACCTTTACCATAAATCTTAATGAGCCTGAGGTTTCGGTGAAGGAAAACATCGTGAGGAAATCATAGCATGGTAGTAGGGCTTTTACTGATGTTGTTCTGGGCAGCTGCCACCCTCAAGGTGGAAGCCTATAGATGTATTCCACCAGTATCACTTGAGAGCCAGTATCACCTTAAGCATTAAGTAAGATTATGTTAAAAACACTTTTTTTACACTGTACAGGATCAGTGCTTTAACCACAACCTCACCTGATGTTCAGTCACGATGTGGTCCACGATGGAAAACGCACTAAGCCTAGAGGTACTGGTTCTCAAGTGATGCTGCCAGAACACAACTATTGGTATTTGGTGACAGGTTTTCAAACTTGAGGGTGGTAGCTACACAGGCGCGCATCATTAGAAAATGTTCTACCACCATACTATGGTTGCGTAAGATGTTGTCCTTCATCGAAGGCCTAGGCTGATTTTAGAGTTCGATAGGTGAGTTCAAACCCGCGTCCATCGACGCGGAATCAGCCCATACTACCTACTGTACTATGATCACTTAAAAATGATATGTCGTTTGCAGCATACGTTATCATAGTAACTGTAGCACTCGCTTACCTTTACATAGTAAAAACCTTATCGTATTTATTCGACTAAACAAAACGATCACCATCGTGCCCCCAGTATCATCAACAGGGTGGTCTTAATTAAAATAAAAAAAAACGTGCATTATTTAAAAGCGTAATTTGTATAGAAAATAATATTATAAACGCGGCCATTATGCCTCCCCCTACCTGTCGCAGTTTGACACGCGATTCGGATTGTGTGGTCTTCATTTTGAACATAAAGCCTCGCACACACGAGTGTTTATTTCGAAATAGTAAATAAGCCGCCTCGAACGCCTTGATTCTCTGATGTTATTTTGAATAGATTTTATATAGGTTACACTTGGGACACATTGCATCAGAGAAGTTTGAATTTCTTGTGCCGAAAGTTCTTGACGGTGGAATGGATGGTTAGTTTTGATGGAATAAAACAAATAACATAATATTTGAATGAATCTGATTGATAAGTTTAAATTTAATACCGGTATGTAATACTAATAATGAATTCTTAATACCAAAACGCTATTTGAAATAATTGATAGACGATTTTATAAAAAATGATTTAGGTAGGAAAGGTTTTAATTTTAGCAGTAATGTAGGAAGTCTACGCTTTGTTTATTTTTGATGACATGAGGGAGGGATGGATCTGAGTGGTGATGGACGGTCAGCATAATTTTAATAGCAAAAGTTATCACAGATTAAACGACCTACGCTCTAAGGCTTAGTAAGTCCAATAATTTTTTTTAGGTAATAGTGTCAGGTTTTACAACATGGTTCCAAAGTACATACTAATTTACCTGAGAATAAGTTTAAGCACTATGCTATGTCAAGCAGGTTTTAATGTTCAAAGGTTATTATAGGTTGGATGATTACCTGAACGGTAGTGATGTCTGGAAATCTCTGTGCTTCCACTAAAACCGTTTATTATTGTGTTTTGTATAATTTATATTACACTTAAAAAAAAAAATCATATCTATTTTCTTTCCTTTTTTCCGAACCGGTGGTATTTTTTTAAGGTCTATAGAGGCTTCGCAGGGCCTAAATAGGATAATGGATTTTGGATTTTGATGGTAGTAACAATCAATATACGTCTATTCAATTTAATAATTGTTTAATAGATACGATGAATTCCGTCTAATTAGCATTTCGGTAATAGGTTTAGCCGAGGTTTGTACTATTGCCAAGGCCCTTTAGGCCAACAAAATTAACCATTTGGAAAAAAAGTGTTTGAACACAATCTCACCTGGATCTGGTAAACGATCGTCATAATTTTAATATTAGAATGAAAGATATGTTGGCCGTCCCACGCTTTAGGCTAAGTGAATCTAATAAAAGTTTTATAGGTAATAATAGTATTCGGTTTTATAATAAGATCTCAAATAACATTACCGATTTACCTGACAATAAGTTTGAGCACTATGTCAAGCAAGTCTTAATTTCAAAAGGTTATCACAGGGTGGATCATTACGTGAACGATAGTGATGTCAGGAATTTACAACCCTCTCTGTGCTTCCGTTAACAATGGTTGTAACCAGAGACGAATAATAATAGTTTATAATGGACTATAATTTGTATAGTCTTTATTTAAAAATAATATGTATATTTATACTTTGAATTTATATTTTTAAAAAAGAACCAGATCTAGATTCTTGCCGACTCATCTCGACTGTGTTATTTTCCGAACCGGTGGTAGTGTTTTGACGTTCATAAATGCCTTATTAGGTCCTAAATTGAATAAAGAACTTTTTGATTTTGATTTAGATCTTATATTAAGTGACCATGTCGTTGTATATTATCTACCATTCAACCAAAAGACGTCCACTGCTGGACATAGGTATCTCCCAAAGATCTCCACAATGACTGGTATAGCGTCGGTCCATCTTATGGTAGGCCTGGGCTACCCACGCTCGCTCGTCCTCCGGTACGCGGCAGCCATTCGAGAACCCGTTGGCCCCTTCGGGCATCAGTTCTACGCAATGTACTCAAACCACTGCCACTTAAGTTTTGGCAATTCTTCGGGCAACGTCGGTTACTTTGATTCTTCTCTTTTATATAATAACAGTACAGGAGGATATAAAAAATAATTAATTAAATAGAACGAGAACTACTTTGTACGGATATTCTGTTTAATTATATTTGCTTTGTCATAATTAATGAAGATATATTCACACACTCCACGGCCATTGGAAATTCACGTTTCACGCATCAGGTGCCTTGAATTCCAGAAATATAAACCAAGGCACTCACAAATATGCCACGCAATTTGCATCCGAGATAACTGGAAGTGGAAGCAATAAAACAGGGAATCGGTCGCGGTCATGTCTCAAGGGTCTGGCATACATTGTATCGCGGTCAGAAATTATGTCGAATTGATGAATTTGGCCTTTCTTCTTACACTAAACTTTACTTATCGCTATGAAATCATTTTACCTGGTATTAAACAAAAACAAATTATATAAACTTATAACTTTAAAGTTAACGTTTATTAAATTCATTCCTATAAATTCGATAATTTGTTTATTCAGTCAATCATAAATTATGTATTTTTTGACATTCATTATTATTATTTTTGACAATTTTTTTACATTTAGTTGTATATTATCATTGTTATTTTTATTATTATTTTCTAAGATTACTTTTTTTAATTATTGCTTTATAGGTACTTTACAATATACTGTATTGTTTTTTCTTTTTTTAATTTATTGTAAATATTTGTTACGACCACAGCATAATATGTATGCATGCGGTGGTGGCATTAAATGGCAAATACACTGATAATTGTTGTCTATATGTTGTTAAATTAATGTAATGTAGTGTATTGGTCACTGGCCATCCTTTTTAAATAATTAAATAAACGTAGACGTTTAAGTCTGAATTTGATTCTTCTTTTGTAAAAAAAAAACATCGAATCTCCGTTGATATGCAAATCGCTCGTGCATACGCCACCTTAGAAACTTTCACGCGTAAATTATTATTACGAAACGGCACATTAACTTTTAAAAAGTGAATTTATTCAAAACTTTTTTTATTATTACACACCCTAAATGATTTAAATTGGTCATTAATATCTCGATGTTTATCATTTCGAGGTGCCAAGAATATGGACATAATATCTTTTTTTAACAATAAAACTAACCGCGTCACGTTTTCCCACTCGCACGATACATTTATATCTGTTATTAACAGTTGTTTTTTTGTAGACTAACTGCATATATCACATAATGTACCTATCACAATTTATACTTAGATGTAAGCAATGAACACATCTATGATTTTAAGAAAGAATCAAGTGTATCGATTGTTAATTAATTCTCGAATTATAATTCAACTAACAGACATACATCTTAGACATGTGTTGCCTTATATATAATACTAACTGCATTCTATTATATGCATAATTTATAACATAATAATACATACATACATATATACGTACATACATGGTGTACATTTATTGGTATAAATATACTAGCGGACTCTCGCAACTTTGCCTACTTGTTATTTATTTATCATGGTTAAATGTTGAATATCCTGATTTTGATTTATTTTTCATAGCCTCAGTTTGATAGCATATCCGTACAAAACAACACATGCTTACCGCACACCATATATATATATATATATATATATATATATATATATATATATATATATATATATATATATATATATATATATATATATATATATATATATATATATATATAAGTGACAAAATAGAAACAAAAACCAATGGGTAACGACGCAGCAGACGAACTGGCAAGAAGAGGATCGACAACAACAGGGGCAGGCTATCTTTGTTTTACATACAGTACTATTAGATTATGGTTGCGTCAATACACCCACAGCACTCACAGTGAGAGATGGGCTAACACTCCTGCCTGTAGACAGTCTAAACAAGCTGTTCCGGAAATATCACAGGGCTTGACCCGGAGACTGCGCAGCTTATCTCGCACTAATCTTCGCCTAGTGGTGGGTGTAATGAAGGGGCATTGCTCACTTAATAAATATTTATTTGCTATAGGTCTGATAGATAGTACCATGTATACGGGATGTCTGGAAGAAGAAGAGGCTGCTATCCATGTTGTCCTGGAATGCACGTGAGTAGTCAACCAACGGTAAGGGAAGGAAAAATCTTCAAGGAAACGAGGTCGCTCCAGGAAGCATGTGATCGCCCCAGGAGGCTTCTGCGCTTCTGGAAGGAGCTGGGCTGGCTAATCCTGTACGCACAACGGACCGCATATGTCTCTAGTTGCGGAAACAGGAGTCCACCAACAAGTATATACTAATATATATCTAGACCTAACCAGATAATATATCTACAATTTAAAAAAGAATCAGGCAAATCGGTTCAGTAGTTCCCGAGTTTTAAGCCAACTAACAGATAGAAAAACAGGTAGATAGACGTTGTGTTTTATATAATGTATGGATATATAGATTATACAGATAAAGATGTATAGTTTTAGTCAATTGTTTAAATTATTTCAAAAGAATAATAAAAATATGATTATACTATATTTTACATTGTATATAGGAATCCTAGACGCTTAGGAAATAGAAAATAACATATTATTCTGTAAGCCAGAAAAGGCGTTTAAAATTATCAATGTGCTTTTGTGTTGATAACCCCGACCTTTTTCTCTATTAATTTCCATGACACAGTTGTAAAATTATCACTTCTTTATTTTTACATTTGGTTCTCATATGATGTTAAGTAATAATGTATTAGAATTTATAACACGATTAAGCTAGAAAGGAGTCTATCTATCAATTGCTAGTGCCGGAACCCAATGATATAATCTTGTCGACAAATACATTTAGGTGTATAAACACGATTATATATTTAACTCTCTGTCTGTCGATTAATCGACTCTAACTTGGGAATAGTGTTACACGATTTTTTGTATCGTGCATGGTATCCGCTATTTACTTTAGCAAATAAAAGTAAGCTAATTGCCCGATATTCACTTAGTCACGTGCCATCCATTGTCGAGATTACACGTCATCACAACAATTCTTGAATATAATTTGCACAGTCTTCCTGCTTTTATTGACGTTTTTTTTTTTTTGTGTAGCACATCCTCCTAGGATACCCATCCCCGTTGGACAACGATGGGTGCGTTATGTCGGACTTCTACCGACTAAAACCCCACAATACTCTGTACCTTAAGTCCGGGGTGGTGTGGCGCGCGTCAACGCAATCGTCGCACCACATCCAGTAAAGTCCGCATTTTATCGACGATGTATTCACGGCAATGCTACTTAAAGGAAAGGTAAGTCGTTTATCTTTATACATTGTATTTTTTTTATATATTTTCTTAAAATAATATTTTGTTATATTTCACTTCATTATAATTATGAAATCCATGAACGAGATGCGTAATTTGATTTGCGTCTCAGAGTGAAAGAGAGAAAGAAAAACGTTTTGGTGGCGCGTTTATAATTTGTAGGTATAATTTAATACAGCTTATACAGCCATTATTTAGTTTTAGATGTATGACGCCCCTATAAGTATAAAAATTGTCAAGGTATTACAGTACAATTTTAAAATGAATGTTTCCGTCTTCTCCCGTAATTGAAACAGGAGTCCTACAGAACGTTTTTTTTTTTTGAAGTAATGACAAATATCGCCCCCCGCAACGATTTGTTTGTTTAAAATATTTTATCTTCTGTTCCATTTAGGGAAGAGAAGTGCCCTATTTTGACAGGTCGTAGATTAAACTTCCTGATATATCTCCACAGTTTGCACTTTTTGTTAGTAGCGACGACCACTTTACTTAGAAGCAATAAATCAGAATGCGTTTTACAGTTCGAAGCGACTCGTTTTTGGGTTTGCCAGCTTATAGTACAAAATTTCAGGAAACAAGCAAATTATATAATAAACTTTCTTAAATCCTAGATTAGTATAAAAACTTGGGACTATTTGAACTTGAAAAGCTGCACTATTTGACATGAATAACGCATAACGCTAAATATAGCTTAATTTTCGCGAAAAAAAATCTAATTTTATCAAATTATATAAAAATTCAAACTTGTAATCATAGAATACACCTATAATTCATTTAAAATAAATATGCTTCTGGTCTGTCAGTGGTTTTAGGGTTGCAAGCATACTAACAAGTGACAAAGAGAAAATTTGCTTTTTATAATGCGTAAGAAGAATTCTAGATTGATTTTATCGAAGATTTGTTATTAATTTTAAAGTTCCAAACGTCATTATAGTAAATTAACCTAATATTCTAACATTTATACTATGTTTTATTACTGCTATCTATTCCGTATTTGACTAAAAGCTTTCGCGGTTCAGTTTCTAATTCATAATGGCAAATATTTATCTTTTGCCGTATAAAAACAAATGAACTATCACTTTCATATTTCGCTACTTGCGTTACTAATTATCTAAGATTAATTCTAAATCAAATGGCATACTTCAAATGAAAGTAAAATGAATGTTAAACAAACTGTGTGTAGAATTGACTTAATGAATTAAATAAGGGGGGCCACTAAAATTTACGTAAACAACCATTGGAGGGGAAGTTTCTGGCTTTGTTTATTTTTGATGGCATGAGGGATGGTTCTGAATGGTTATTACATAAGCAATATTTATCTAATAATCTCTTCGTTTTTGAAGTGAAAGCTTCTTTAGCGGAATTGAACGATTCTCAAGTTTGTCCTGAAACTTGTAGATTCGCGTTACCACAATGCTATGATGTCTGCCTGACGTCAAGTGTAGGACTAAATCCTACTGGAAGTGGAGCGAAGAATGCACTAAGGTGTTCTCCGCTTCAGCCCAGAACAGGGGTTGAGAGTACAGTGTGGTTCTAGTCAGTAGAAGTCCGACATAACCCACCCCTGGTTACCCGACGGGTGTGGGTATCCTAAGAGGATAACCCCACTATAATAATAAAAAAAGTTACAATTAAACAAATATGAAATTCAAAACATAAAAAACACTTTTTATCAAAGTTTCGAGTTTTCGCTTGCCCTATGCCTGCCTAGTTTTTTTTCAAAATTAACCAAATGGTTACGTAATCATGAGGGTAAGAGATGAGAGTTTTGCTACTATTGCTGGTAAGGGGAGTCAAAAACTGACCCCAATTTTTCCTTATTTGAATGACCCCTAAATTTTAATGTGTAGTACTTATCTAAACAAGATTTATATTATTTATTTTTAAAAAATAATATTAATCAAAAACACATTTCTATATTTTTTTTTTCAGATAGATGTGTAATGTTTATAAATGTATGCAGATTTGTAAGAAAAATAATTAAATAAATGTTTAGTATTATATCGAAACTGCGAATCTGTCACTAAATTTTATTGAAATCGACGTTTTACGAGAAGTATTTTTACTCGGACACAGCCGCGAGCACAACTAGTCTACACAAATAAATAATATATTTTTGTCTGTCTGTTTGTTCCTGCTAATCCATTCCGCACAATAATTATTCTCTGTGTAATACAGTGTTTATCGATAACTATTGGAATAAAATGGTCCCTGTTTTTTTTGTACAGGTCCTTAATTATTTTTGGTATTGACAGAAAGAAAAGTTCTCACAAATTGAAAACTTGCCAATAAAACTGACCATTGAAATGTATGAGTAACAATTTCATGAGTTTTAATTTTTTTTATGCGAAACACTGATTATTTTCTGAAATTAAAAGTTACGGCATATAGCTTCAGCTATCTGCCAGAAAAAGCCCCGTCACAATCTGTGTAGCCGTTCCGGAGATTCGCCGGAACAAATACACGAACAGACCGACATAGAAAAATTATAAAAATCATCTAGTAAAAAAAAAAAACTCCTATTTTGATATCATAAACAGACACTTCGATTTTATTTATTTGTATAGATAAGTTAATGATGGTAAGTAGATTTATAGAGAAAACGTTTATGTGTCATAAATAAAATATTAAACAACTCTAAATAAATGAACAAGATTGAATCGCTAGACTCTTTGTCTAGGGACAACAGTCAAGTTTATCCAGATGTTACGAACGCGACATTCGCACGGAGAGCGATTTCCGCTCTAGTTCGAAGAAGTCGGGAAAACACATGTCTATATTCATGTCTGTCTACATACACGTCATCTTACCGATATTAATATTTGAGATGACTTATCATCGTATATGTATTGTGTATAATCGAAGAACGCTGTTAAGTATTTTCATTTAGAAATATCAGGTGTATGTAAAATGTAAAGAATAACTTTACCATAGCAACTGGTGCCATGACTACGGTTACCATAGCAACCTCGTTACAATAGCAACGGTCACTTAGCGCGGACACAAGGCGGGATAGAGTTGTAAATGTGATGAAATTTAAATTATTAAAGTTAATTCTGAATCGGATTTTCGTAAAATCTTAGTTCTTAGTGAGCGTCTAGATCGCAAAAGAAGTGACTACCTATGCAAAATTTCGAGTCAATCGGATGGATAGTTTCGGAGATTTCGTGATGAATCAGTGAGTGGTTATCTGAATACAATAAATTGTTATTTTGCAAAATGACCTAAAATTTACAAATTGATAGTACTTTTAATTTATTTTCGATAAGTTTTACTCTATAATTCAACATGTGGCTAGTATATCACAATTTCAAATGTATAACTCAATTCAGTGGTTCCTAATTTATAAGCGCCCCAACATACAGATAGGAAGACAGACATTGCCTTCTAAAAAGATCAAAGATTCATTATCATTACATTGTTTAAAAGGCAACGTCTACCTGTATGTTAGTTAGTTGGCTTATATCCCTGAACCGATTTACATGACTCTAATATTCTCTGGTCAGGTTTTTATATACATATTTTGTTACGTTAATGTTTTTATACATTCTCATCCTTACATTATATAAGAGGCAACGTCTATCTGTCTGTCTGGACGTTAATATACGCGAGCAGAGATGCGACACACAGCTAGTTGATTAATACGTTAAACTACTACTTAAAAAAACTCGTTTATACTCGTTACGTCACAATAAAAAAACAAAAAATGTCAGTAGAGCGGTTAATTTGTTTCTGTGTTTTTCTTTTGTCAACGAAACCGCTTTTTGTCAGATGACAAATGATATTTGCCGGGCAAACTCCGTGAGCGTTCGACTCGAATACTTCAATGTTAGCGCTGTGTCCACACTAGCGTACGTGCGCACGCGCATGCCATGGGCGCGTTCCCTCACGTATCTAACGCGATAAGACCACTGTCGTAATGCGCATTGCGATATTAATTGTTTTCTACATTACATATCATGTTTACTGTTTTTAACTCAAGTATACAGATTATAGTTTACAGATTACAGTTTACAAACGTCTCTCATCGTTAAGATTATTCTTTGATCGTTGAATGATGAATCGCTAATATAATGTTTTAAACAAAACATCATTAAATTTACTTGTCGTCCTTACGTATTATAAAACGTTTGTTAGTCTGTCTATCCGTTAATAATCTTGTAACTCGAGAAGTACTGAACCGATTAACATTATTAATTTTTAAGATTTTAAACATTTTCTCTCGGCAAATTTTTGCACATATTCTATTACGTAATACAAAAAAATGTAATGAAGTAACTCAATAAAAATTACCATCGCCAAGTTTACTTTAAGTAAAGGTACTAAACCAATAAATAGTTTTACACAATGTATTCAATAATTAAGAACAATAGAGTTTATTGAATGCGATTGAAGCCGCGTAGCACAGCTAGTATAAAGTAAAGACGACCACTAGCTGACAAAAGACTAAGAATAAGTCTTTATAACTAGTATCTAGTACATCTCTTTACCAAAACGTGCTTGCATAATACTATACCTCGCTTTTATTTTGGCATACGGAAAGGCGATCTCACGCGGGTCTGTTTGGATAGATAAACAGCCTTAGACCTTGAACTGTATAAATCATGGACTGCGCCCAGTAATATATTACATTAGTGTAGTAAAAAATATACTTATTTTAGTCCATTTTCAATTTTATAATAGCTGTGCCTGCGACTTCGTTTGCGTGGGATTTAGGTGACCCATCTCGTCTCGTAACGCCCCGTCCCGTAAAAAGTACCCAATCTGTACTAGTAATAAAATTGTATATTTCACGTGACTGTACATATTCGATTTTCGTGACAAAAAATATTGTAAGGGTCAAAAATATACAATTAAACACATTTCTATCAATTTTATAAGTGTATGTATAAGTGTAAAAAATACTAAGTAAATTTCAAAAATTCAATTATAAACTATATTCCGGAGTAGCATCAAAACTTCATTTCATTAAAATCGATCAACTCTATCAAAAGTTACAGTAATTTGAATGACACGCCGCGACTAAAGACAATAATAATTCTTTTACAATAATTCTTTTCACAATAATCGGAAATATACAGACACGTGAAATTTACAATTTTATTATTAATATAGATAATGAAAGTATAATTTTATTTTATTTGTCATTCAGAGTATTTGCTTTCGAGTTTTGAAAGGTTTTTATACCACGTAAGTGGCAACCAGGCATACGACCCCCTTGATGGTAAGCAGTCACCGTAGTCTATCATATCACTCGTCTAGGTAGATGAGTTCAGTTAAATAAACTATAGCATGAATATAAATCCGCATGAGTGTCGGTTATTTTTCGTACTGACTAACGCTGTTAACCTGAGTGGTCTTGACGGCCCCACCAAGCCTTATAATAAGCATTTAGAGTACTCATCCTATAAATGATGACTTCCACATAGGAACCCGAATTGTGCGAATCACAGTTTGATTTTTACCGAGGTGCAAATTTATTAGCAATTGCAAGGAGTCGTTATGCATGCAAAACATAATATAAAGAGATAACCTAAAATGCCCGTTATAGAAACTATGTTCTTTGCGTATTGTGTACAAGTGTGATGATACACGCATAGCTATTTCGTTTATGTTTGTTGGTCTCATCGATTTTATGTGTCTAAATCCGGTATGTACCAGTGCAATTATTTAACTGGATCATTCGAAAAAATAACACAAATAAATAAGAACATTAATCGAAATTTAGACTTTTTGTATAATTGATAACCTCAAAAAAATTTTTTTTTTATTATTCAAACATAGTTTATTAGTAAAGTTAATAGTATTATAGATTTTTAAAATATAAAAACGGAACTAGAAATTGTTTTTAAATAAAGCAACTTTAAATTTTTACCTCTTAAAATACTCAAAAAATAGCTCACTGAAGTTATTTAATTGCTATGCGGTTGAAATTAAAAAACAATTAAAGGTCCTTCTGCGTGTGGTTGCACTTCACTGTAGGTATATTTTCGTTTCACATTTTGTGTTTTAAGTGGAAATTAAGATAGACGTGATGTATGAAAACGTACCATTAGTTATTTCGTTTCGAACTCAGGTGTTTTATAGTTCTGTTTGCGTTGTAAATAACTTTTTAGTTTGGTAGTGAGTTATTTTCGTTGACAGACGCGACTTAACTGCTTGACCCCGTTTTCATCGGAAACTTGATTAGCGCTCCTTTTGATAACTGACAGATATTTTCTGAGTTACAGCATAGTGATGTTTTCTCCGATGTTCTTAAATTATATTCACTTTGCACCATTATTTTTTTAAGGCAATCATTTTAACGTGTTGGTTATAAACTCTAGTTTTCAATCTCTAGAAATCAGGGGTCAAATAACTTTATAGGACAATTTTTTTCGATGTCAAATAATTATAATATAAACGTAATATAAATTAAACATTATATCTATATACATGAAAAAATTATTCGTTAAGTATGGCGACACTTGTAAAATGATAGTCTATCGACGGTAACCATCCTTTATTGCATATTTAGTTTTATTTAATAACATTTACTTTACTTTTTGTATGGTGTTCGTTTGCACCACATTTCGGCTAAAAACATTTCTTAGATTATTCTAATAGCGTATGCTGTTTACATTTATCGAATTTACATTTTCTTTTGAAACAACAGGACGAGTATGATAAATGAAATAAGTCGCAGGATAAAATAAATATTATGCAATAATCTACCAGGTTACTGTGTCTACGGAAACAAATTCTAATACCTGCTAGATTAATTGAAAATATGCCTTATTTGTATCGCAGTAAAATGAAAATTTGCATGTGACCTTTCCAGAGCAGGGGACGATTCGAATTCGCGGCCTACTTTCGCCAAATATCCGTTCGAAATGGGAGCATACGTTTGTTAATATGCATTTAATACGATATTCGGTGATAGGTCGATCTAGGTCCACGCGGGGCGATGTACACGGACTGATCTCAAGATAAATCACCTAGCTAATCGATTGACATAAAATAGAGAACTTGTCACAGCTAGTAGTTCAATATAATACCTGTACTGAAAAATATTTCATTTGGTAAGCGAAATTATAAGACATAACTTTTCATTAAGATATACGTTCTATTAAATTTTCAGTGGCGATTGAGAGGGGATGGTTTATCACTTTCCAGTAAAAAATAATACTAGTATAGAACACGGACACGTAGTATACTCGTACGTAACGCGCTGCTGTTCTTGAGAACTTTGGTCTTCTTCGATACGAGAGAGCCAAGCAAGCCCAAGATCCTATCTCAAATAAACGTCTGTACGGCTGTGAGGTTTTAGAGGGTATTCCCGAAGCTTTTTACCGAGCGTATCTCACATACTATTCCCAGTTTATTCGGGAGGGATCCGTAAATGGAAATCCGCACGTGAAATGTACGCACGTAATGTGAGACGTCATATTGTAGCATAGTCATACTCTCTCTTTCTCTGGGATAAAATTTAAATTTATTGTAATTTAGTGTCAGTCATTCTTATTAATGATCTATTTTTTGCTAAGTGGAACTGATATGCAAGATACGTTATGCCAAGAATTAGCCTGCGCATTATTACCCACTAAAGTTTCGATTAAATTTTAGGTATATAAAGACACGCATGTCTGAACATTTACTTCTGTACAGTGGCATGGTTCTGTTTCAACTATTCGGTTAACTTTTATAATAACGTCTTGATTAAAATAGTGCAAAAATAGTCGGACAGCATCTAGAGATAATCTCTCTCATGTATACGTGATATTGAAAGTACCGGGGGCATATTATATAAATATGTCAAGTCGACAAGGGAGAGAGAATTTGCGAACTGATTCATTCAATGTGTTTTCATAGACTAACTTCTACCAGTGGCTTTTCCCTTATTCACTATAAAGAAAAATATGGCAGTAATTTATTTGATGACATAAATCATTAGGAACTATTCTCTATAAACTATTAAAATAAGGAAAAACTAGCTGACGCCCGGAACTTCTCTCCTCACTTGAAATAACGTTATGAAAAACACTTAATGTTTGAGCACAGGTTCTTCCTCGCACTAATTTCTGTATTAATTCTGCAAATTATGTTCAAATTGACTCAGCAGTTTGTGAGCGACGCATATTCGATGACGGGAAAGTTAACAAAAAAATAAAGGCATTAAACATACAATTTAGAACTATAACGTCGTTTTTCTCCAAACTATAGATCATAGTAAATTTAGTTATGAGTGTCGGATTAAAAAAATAAGGGCTCTTGATTGCTCAATGCAGCAGATATAAACAAAATGCACAATTAAAATCATGCACCCTTTGCTAATACTTCGTTAGAGAGGGATGTAAAATTTATTCAATTGTTATTTGTTCGACCTAGCCATATTTGAGGTTAGGTTTACCACGATATTTTATAATTGGGGACAATGCTTTTACAATATATTTGCATCCTTACTCTATAACTTATTTCCTAATTTAGGTGATTTAAAAAAAACACAATAATGTATTAGATTTTAATCTCAAGCAATGACCGAAAGCTCTACAAATTGTATGAAAAATAAATAAAAAAATCATCGTAAATTTTATTCTGTGAATATTTATTCTGCTATTCGAAGTGGAGTCAAAACCAACAAATAAAAGAGAATAAAAATCAGTCCAGCCATTCTTAATTTCTGAACAGTGTAACTAACATGACTTTCTTTTATCTATAGTAATAAATAAAATTGGAGTGTCTGTTTGTAATGTCAAAATTTTTTTTTTTTACTAAATAGATATGAATGTATATCCGTCTGAAACCTATATCAAAAACACAATATTTTAAATTTTTGTCTGTCTGTTTGTTCCGGGTAATCTCCAGAACGGCTGAACGGATTTTGACGGGACTTTTTTGGTAGATAGCTGAAGTTACTCCGGGTAACTTAGTTACTGAGTACTTTTAATTTTCGAAAATAATTGAGGTGCCACGTAAAAAAATTAAAACTAATAAAAAATTGAATAAAATCCTATTCAATCCACAGTTTTACGGGGAAGTGTTTGAATTTATGTAAAATATATTTACTTTATCTTAGTACCAAATAATTTTTAAGAAAATAATTAGGGGTCCGTATAAAAAATATAAACCCAGTAAAGAACATATGAAACGCGGGCGCAACGACGGGTAAACAGCTAGTCTATATATATAAAAGGAGCATTGGGGTCTTTTGATGCACCATTACCGCAAAACTACTAAACTGAAATAGGGATAGGACTACTACCATTATAAGTTATTTATTTTTTGGATTCCGTGGAACCTTTCGCAATTTTTTTTTTTCGATTTACTCTTATGTTTGGATATTATTACTATATAATACCATACTTAAGACAAAAAAAGCAGAAACATACTCTTATTGTTATTTTGATAAAATAAGTCAGAGTTATGATTGATCCAAAGAATTACAAGAAAACATATTTGTGGTCAACCCCACCTATCCCTAACAAAACCTGTATGTTTGAGAATACAAAAGAGATTAAGCGTTATCCTCATACATATGGGAGCGCGTGCCTCTTTATTGCTCCATTTTTATTCATTACTTGCTCTGTACCCGCGGCTGCGCCCGCGTTGCATATATTTTTCAATGCGTAATATAGTTTTTTATTTGTTTTTATACGGGACCGTAATTATTTACCAATGTTTTTTGCTACTACATTAAGCAAAGATATTTGTCACAAATTCAAATTCTTGCCAGTAAAACTGTGCATTAAATCGGATTTTATTCAAATTTTATGAGTTTTAATTTTTTTTACGCGGAACTCTAATAATTTTCGAAAATATAAAGTAGCCTAAGTTACGCGGACTAACTTCAGCTATATAACAAAAAAACCACGTCCAAATCTGTTCATCCGTTCCGAAGATTAACCGTTACAAACATACAGAATGACAAAAAAAATCAAAATTGCATTTTTAGTATAGGTATCGTACATATATAAATTCATATGTATTTGATAAAAAGAAAAACAAACACTTCAATTTTATATATTAACGACAACAAACTTAAATTTTCTTTGATCGATTCTGCATCGCGCCATGGTTGTGTTTTCTTTCATTAGACATACATACATACATATATGTTTCGAAACAGTTTATCCTGTAAGGAAACTTTTTGCGGCTGAGTGACTTCAGCACTCGCCCCCAAAGTTCGGTGAAGCTGTTATAGCCCTTCCGGTCAACAGCATTAGCTAGGTTAGAAAAAAAATTGTCCTGTAAGGAACCCTTTTTTTTATTATTAAGAATTTAAAAAATATAGGGTTTAGCTAGGATCAAAATTCCGCGAGAGAGTTTTCACACTCAGGTAAGGCCAAGCCGAGGTTCGTACCATTTTGGTAACCCTTGTTTGGTGCCTTCAGCATTCGCACCCAAGTCACGGTGAAGCTGTTAAGGCCCTTCCGGTCAGCAGCATTAAGTAGTTTAGAAAAAAAAAGTAACAGTTTATGCTTTAATTTTATTTATTAGTATAGATACATTACAATAGATTAAAAAATAAAAGTTTCAACCTTAACCCGGCATTCACTGTTACTGCATAGTGTCTACGTATTTTTAAAGCTTGCTTATTAATATGTCGATTACCGATAAAAATGAGACAATAGGAAAAGAATGGACACTTGGCGGAAACGCCAAGTTAGTGCTCGAGGGTTAATGAGTCTATTTTTGAAGTGAAAACTCCTTTAGCGTCGTTGAGCAATTCTCCGTAGGAGAAAATCTTATAGATTCGCATTACTACTAGAATGTGACAAGCTGTCAACCTACTGTGAACGACATGGAATTTTCCATGAAAAGTTTTTTTTTCTTGGCGTCTCAGAAGCGTTTACCAGTGTTTTATTATTTATCTCTGACGGAAAGGAATGTTAAGTATGATGGGAGATTCCTAAGCTTTTGTGTTGCCATATCTAAAATATTTTCCCCGAAATGCCCGAAAAAAATGTTCGAGGCCAATAAAATTATTCCGTTGGTTGTCCAGACAACAAAAAAAAAACAGTCTTTTTCAGAGTTTTCACTTCTGTCGGCAGTCCCCATGGCTGCCTTTTTTTATACAACCCTAATGATAGGTAGCTCGATGAATGAGAGTCCACTACCAGTCTCTGTCGTAATGTCAACCTTTACACCTACCACGAAAATTATTTACTCCCTGTATAGTCGCCATGCATACAAGTGTACCATATATCAAGTTTATTGCCAGCTAAGGGCCGACTTATATCGACTGGGTTGTTTTCTGAACCAGTGGTACTGTTTTTGACGTTCGTAAATACCTTCTCAAGACCTACACTGAGTAAATTATTTTTTTATTTGGATTTTAGATATAAAACCTGTGTTAGTCCGAGTCGGTCTTACGAGATAAAGATACGCCACCAAGAAATTTTTCTTTAGGATTTTGGATAATCCTCAATTCTCTAGAACATGATTTTGATGTGTTACTTAAGATTTAATATACATGAACCACGAAAATTGCTTTTTTGACGAATTGGTCATAGCATATTGTTTTTTTTTTTTCTACAGACATGAAAGCCTAATATATAGTAAACAATATTAAGAAAATTAAATATATAGTTTATATAAACACCCATTGAAAAAATATCCGAGAATGAAGACCACATCAAAATGGGCTGGTTGGTTTAGGAGGAGTTCGAAGATAGACAGACGCAGATGTGGAAAGTCACTTTTTTGTATACTATGTAGAAACATACTTGCTACTGACATCTGTCACACTGTCAATGTAGAAACGCAATATCGAATAACATAAGTAATTTGATATGAGATTTTTTTAAGACTAATAAAGTGGCACTGATTTTAAATGGTACCACCTATACAGTTACGAAAAAAATAACAGTTGAATGTGTTTTTGAATTTCTTTTGTCATTTCAAAATTAACCCGTTTCATTTTGCAAGATGTCTGTTTGAAAAATAAATTCACTGACAGACATTCCGATGTGTGTTTTTAATTAGTTTTCAGAAGCTTTGTGTCGTAGTTTGAATTTTGTATGATTGTCATTTGATTTTCGGCTTGATGTCTAGGCAATGGTAATAAAGTTTAGTACCTCTTTTCTCCTGTATATTTTGTGCATAAATTTCCTTTTTTTTTCATGTTATTTAGCAGCTATCCAACGATATGGTTTTGATTTATTTTAATACATTTTAAAAACCAATTTTCAAAAATTAATATGATAAAAAGGAATGCCTGTATGTTTATTAATGCGTTTATAACTCTAGAAGCAGTTAATCTATTTATAACATGTCTTTAGTTAAGTTTTAGTACATAATTTTTATGTTATGTAATATTTATAACATGTTAAATATAACGTAAACAATGCCGATTAAAAAATGACCATCATTACACTACAGCTACACAAATACTTGAGCATATTATTAGTAATGTTAAAATCTCAACACAGGTGTAATTTTCCACTGTCCTGTTGTATGTTTATAATAATAACTAGCTGTGCGCCCGCGTTTCGTATATTCTTTACTGTGTTTTCATTTTTTTATACGGAGCCCTAATTTCTCTTTATAGTATTAAGATAAAGTAATTATATTTCTCGTAAATTCAAACACTTTCATTGAATAGGATTTTATTAATTTTTTAAGGAGTTTGAATTTATTTACGCGGAACCCTAATTATTTTCGAAAATTAAAAGTACCCTAAGTTACACGGAGTTACTTCAGCTATCTATCAATAAAAGTCCCGCCAAAATCCGTCCAGCCGTTCCGAAGATTACCCGAACAAACATACCGACAGATAAGAAAAAAAAATTAAAAATTGTATCTGTGGTATTGTTATCGTATATACATTCATATCTATTTAGTAAAAAAAAAATTGATTTTACAAACAGACACTTCAATTTTATTTATTAGCAACTATAAAAGATATGTAGGAAGCGAACAGAATTGCCAACCACGCCCTCTAGTTAGAATGCTCTGTATTATTATTTATTACTTTAGTATCTCGAAATAATTACACATACTATGAAATGAAAAGGATTGATAAATCTTAATAAATGTAGTATATTATCGTACAATAGAAACTTGAAATCCCACAAGAATATTATAAAATAGTATGGGGATATTAACCATTAATGTTTTTATTCTTAAAATTATATTAGTTAAAAATTATTTATCGTGGACTTCAGCGCCATCTTTTGGGGTAAAATGTATATAGTCGTAAATGGAGCGGGTTTTTAGATATATGTTATTTTAGTATGAATATGTTAAGAGGACATGCGATCAGAAAAGTAGGTATTTCAGAAATCTAATGATATATTGTTGCGCCTCAAAGAAAGAGTTATTAAATTCGCAAGGGATATTATTACCTATGTAAAATAGATAAAACATCACTTCATAGTACCCTGTTTCCTCTCACATAACT
The DNA here is from genome assembly GCA_014132275.2 of Samia ricini. Taxonomy (NCBI): domain Eukaryota; kingdom Metazoa; phylum Arthropoda; class Insecta; order Lepidoptera; family Saturniidae; genus Samia; species Samia ricini. Next base: position 19,064,517 of record AP028163.1, read on the forward strand.
GAACCGTTGTTTGACTAACGTCTAAAAATGACGGTAAAAATCAATTCTAGTTTCTATAATAACTAATTTATGGAAAAAATCAAAATGTACGAGCATGGCGGTGGTGGATATATATTATTTAGTATATACCATAATGCTATTATATCCAGAGAGGAAACAGGGGACTACGTTTGTATAGAATAAATGGGGCTAGGATATCCTCTTAAGTATGCATGAACATACCAACACGAAATACGCAATTAAAAATGTTTGCCTGTCTGTTTTTTTACACAGCTAATCTCCGGAACGGATCTAGTACTTTTGACGAGAGCTTTAGCTTGCAAATAGTTGAAGTTGTAAATACAACTGAAAGATGAATGTTCCACTTAAAAAAATCACTCATGAAATTGTGAACAAAATCCGATCCAAATTATTGTCTTATTGGCAAATGTTTGAAGCTGTTAAAATTATCTTTGCTATTTTTTTGTACCTAAAAAAAATTAGAACTGTTAGGTATAAAAAATAGAGTCTATTATTTTCTGATGATTATTTAAAAACAATATTACGCAATAATTGTGTTTATTAGAAAATATAATACGCAAGCGAAGACGCGGGAATAGGTAAATTTACTTGAGGGCTACGTTTCGGCACAGTATAAAATGTATACTGTGGTCTCTGTCTTTCTATTAGCTTATAGCTGGAAAAACACTGAAACGGTTTATATTGCCTAGTCTTTAATATGCATTTTGCTACACTAGATTATTTAATGTCCATTAAATAAAATAAACACACGTATTGTTATGTACATACAGTTTGTTTATTTTTCATTCGAATATATCATTGTTATTTTAGCTTTTATTATTGCTATATCGATTCGTCTTGCCATATAAACTAAATTTAATTACAATTTTTACATACCAAAAATTAAATTAAAAAAGTGGGCTAAAAAGAATAATGTTAAATGACACCATAAGACTAGCTGTGTGCCCACGGCTGTGCTCGCGTTTCCTATATTCTTCACTACCTTTTATTTTTTTATACGGAACCCTAATTATTTACCTAAATAATTTTTAGTACTAAGATAAAGTAAAAATATTTCTCCTAAATTATAGCACTTGCCCGTAAAACTGTGCATTGAATCGGGTTTTATTCAATTTTTTATGAGTTTTATTTTTTACGCGGAACCCTAATTATTTTCGAAAATTAAAAGTACCAGGAGTAACTTCAGCTCTCTAACAAAAAAAGTCCCGTCGAAATCAGTCCAGCCGTTCCGGAGATTATTCATTACAAACAGACAGATTTTTTTTTAATTGAATCTTTTGTATAGATTTTGTATATAACAAACATTCATATCTATTTAGTAAAAAAAAAATGACATTACAAACAGACACTTCAATTGTATTTATTAGTATTGATAATTTAAAAACAGTTAATCATTTTCAAATACACGTCATGTCGTAAACGAATTCGACGTTCAATCATCTTCATCGGAGTCACTGCTCGACGAGGATGACGATGGACTGCTTTCAGATGTCGATGTGGAATTATAAGCCCACGCTTCAACTTGCAGTTTGTACATGTGACGAAAGTTTAAAACTGGAATTTGCACCTGGAATTATAATACCCATATTTGTGTTTGATATGTATTAAGTTATTGGAGCCATCAAGTGCTATATGTGGGAGACAATATTTTTTATGTTTATTTGCATGAAAAGATAGACATTTCCTGGGAATTTTTCCAACTGTAAGTCTATGACTATTTTATGTAAAACTATGTGACTATGTAAGATTATTTTTTTTCAATTTGGGCCCTGAGAAGGCACTATGAACGTCAAAATACCACCACCACCGGTTCGGAAATCAACCTAGTCGAGAAACACGAACTGGATTTTTTTAGACGGAATAGGCTCTGTGCTTTGATCACAATCTCATCCGATGTGAAATGACGATGTGATCCAGAATGTTAACACACTAAGCCTAGAGGTGCTGGTTCTCAAGCGATAATGCCGGAACATACCTATTGGTATTTGGCTACAGGTTTTTAAACATGCTATGGTTCCTCATGATGTTTTCCTTCACCAAAAGCTCAGGCGACTTTTAGAGTCGGAAACGTGGGGATGAAACCCGCGTCAATTGACGCGGTATTCGGCCGCACTACCCGCTCCACCATCATAACTTCAATATTTTTTTAATGTTTTTAAAATATAAATTATACAATTTATAATAATAAACGGTTTTAGCGGAAGCACAGTGAGAGGTATCATTTCCAGACATCACTATCGTTCAAGTCATTATCCACCACACCTATAAAAACCATTGGCCATTAAAACCTATTTTACATAGGACTATGTAAACTTATTCTCAGGTAAATCGGTAATGTGCTTAGGAACCATATTGTAAAACCTGAAACTATTACCTAAGAAAACCTTTCTTGGACTTACTAAGCACGAGATGGCTAATTTATGATTACTTCTGGTATAAAAATTATGCCGCCCGTTAGCTACATCAAACTGTTTAAATTTTTAATGTGGACATACATTAAATTATCAAACATTTATTGAGAGGGCAAAGTTAAGATAATATATTTTTTAAATTTATTCTTCAGTGACATATCCAACATGTACTTATATAGCTAAATTTAATGGTTTTTTTAAACTTATGTAATGCCAATATACCACACATAATCTCTTTAAGAAACTTACCCTAGTTTCTGGAGTATCGAGATCCCATACTCTCGGCTTAGCTATTCTATATGGTACTCCTACTTTGACGCATATGATCATCGAGTCTTGGGCAGCGTTTATCTACGAACGAAAAAAATTATGTAATTTATAAGAAAGAGAGAAATAATAACATACCTCTATTTGTGAACATGAACATTATACGTTTAATAAAAGTCGGAAGCAAACTTTAAGGCGAATAAGGGTGATTTAAGCACGGGGTACCTCTGACAATAAAATACACATAGTCTAAAAAAGTACATTTATAATGACCCACAGCTTGCTCCTGGTCTGGTCAAGTTCTGCGTTTCTCCAGGATTTACGCGCTATGCTTAGCCACCGTTGACACTACCTAATATGTATTGTTGTGCTTGCATGAATGGAATTTTTTTTTTCTAAAAAAGACATCAATAAATCTATTAATCATTTAAATATGTCACGACTTCTTTCATGAAAAAATCTTGCGAACTAATGTCAATTGATTGATACCTCTAAATTGTAAGTCATGAAGGTGTTAGTCTGCGGTTTCATCTGGAAGATCTCGTGGTAGAACTTGAAGATATCGTCTGCGGCTTCACCGCGGTCGTAGCATCTCAACCCGCCCATCCACCAGTGCCCGTTCCAACCATGACCCACAGTGTCGTATAGACTCGCACGGGGCATTACAAACCCTTAACATTAGATACCATAAATGGTCATATATATTAGGAGTATTAATGTTTATGACTTTGAGTACACCACGCCATACATTTTCCCGATGAATATCTTGACTTTAATTTAAATTTCTTTATTCTCTCATTTAATGTCTCTCCAATCATAATCAGATTTTAATTTCAAACCGCTGGGTAAAGCTCCCATGCCATATTTTCATTCTCCAGCTAACCTTTACAGTAAAAACAGTGTAAGTCAATCTATGATCTCTGTAAAATTGATTATTCGAGTCGAGAAAAAAAAGTAGTGATAATTTTAGCTCAAAGCGCATCATTATTAATAACCATAATTACTGATCGAAACGTATGTAGAAGTGAATCGGATATGCACGAAGTTCACATTACAATAGAAACTAATAAAAGCAAAAACTGTTTGCATTAAAAGCAAAATTTGTTATTTTTCAATGAATTATTTTACATTATATAATAATTGTTTCATTCTTGACGCCCGGTCATTGTGGGGATTTTTGGGAGAGGACAATGTCTAGCAGCGAACCTTTTTCAGTTAACTATGATAATAATAATGATGAACTAGTACTTGCTTTCTAACTAGCATTTGCCTTAATAATCGTAGCATGTTATCTGTCTTTTAAAAAATTCCAAATTTATATATAGTCTATTATTTTAACTATAAACATACAGACAAAATAGTTTATATCGATCTGTTGCTACAACTGTTGAATTATGTCAATATAACGTAACAAATCATCTGGCCCCCAGAACGATCGGAAGCGCAATATGTCCAGACAGTCGTAAAATGAACGTTAACTGTCAACCATACAGAACAGATCACGCTTATAAATAAATTTGGGAAGAATCTAAAACTGTTCCTTGCCATCAAAAACAATCGGCATTCGAACCGAGTTAATGTCAGGTCAACCGATGGTAAGAAAACAAACCGATCAGCTATATTCAGTTGCGTTGGCACGTTACTTATTGACGGACGGACGTAATGAAAAAAGGATTACAATGCGTAAATGCTTTTTTTTTAAGTTGAAGACCTTTTCAATCGACGACGTTTCTTTCGTAAGACATTCGTTTGGATTTAGCATCGTGCATTTTTCGTTGCTTTAACATTTTTAACGTTTAATCACGTGTCAGGGTTTGGAAATATTTCATTTAATTTAAAATTGTAAGTATCAGTCCACTAAAAGAACACTTTTAAACATGCTTTCACATTAACACCTTCATCATAAAGTTCTTAATCGAAACTTCTCACTTAATAAAGGAATTGAGAATGAGCGCAGTCCGAATTGTTCACTATAAAGGGTTTACTAAGTCCTCACAGCTACTTCCACTATACAAGAACACTGCCTCCTTAATCATGTTCTTCTCCTGATCATCTTAATACATATATAATCAACAAAATTCTTTCCTGTCTCATCCATAATTAGTCCTGACACGTGGCACTTGCAAGCCTTAGTCTAACAGTAAACATTTGCAATATCTTATCTTTGCCGTCTCGTTCTCAATGTACGTCTTTGCTCTTAAATTGCACTATGCGTACCAAGTATTAAAAACAGATTTGCTGCGACATTATTCATTTCAAACATTTTTATTGAATTTGTAATAGTATATTTAGTATAACTACACTCTGTATCCTAAAAACGTTCTAAATTGTTTTATTGATAATACTAAAGCTCATCAATAGTTGATAAACGGAGGAGAAGAAAGCAATATTATTATTATCATTGTCTATTGAAAATAGTAACAATGGCTATAATCTTACCGAAGGGATCGTCCTTGGCAAAAGCTCCTACAGCTTTACCCGTGATAGCAGCTGTTATCCATGGTACGTAAGGGTGTAACAGAATATGCCTCGGTGGTGCCGGAGGTCGTCGAGATCGCAAAGGATCCGGACATGGAGATCCACCTGTTATAATTCATATATATTACTGTCAATTAAAACCAAGAAATATCATTTTACCTCGTGATAGTATAATGAATTGGAAGCAAGTTACAAAAAATTGTCAGGTTGGTTTATAACGCAAGAACCAGTTTGAAAAATTCTTTTTTTAATTCAATAATCATGTTATCTGGCCCGATTATAGTAAATATTTTATTATTTTAGGTAGTATATTTAGAAAGACAAGAGGACAATAGTTTATGGAATCGACACAAAAATGCCAACCCATAGCATTATTTTTAATAATACTAACCCATCAATGTTATAGAAATAAAATAAAAATAGAAACTAAAAAGTTATTATATTGCTGATATAATTATCTTGTTAAAATATTTACAAGCAACTAAAAGTAATCCAAAAAACGCAATCACAGAATGACTATTATACCTTGTGATATAGCTATCATGGACCAGTGACCTGTATGCTCATGAATGACTGTAGGAGCTCCCGAGTGGAACCCACATCCCGTTGTACAAACAATCGTGTTCTTCGGTATATACGTCTCGTTCTGATTGAAAAATATACGTTTTATTAGTTTTGTTAATTGATAATATATCCAAATATTGTAACAAGGTAAATTTAGAGAAACTAACTCTGCTGTTGATGTCGGAATATACCTAAGAGCATAAGTGCTGGGTTGTGATTTTAAAATTTTAAGTTTATACCCCATGTTTTAATACTATGACTTCATCGTAATGTTTTCTGTACACCAAAATGTCAGATTTATTTTAGAATTTAAACCACTAACCGTTATCGCATTTAGGGTTATGAAGAACACGAAAAGGATCTGTGGAGAATAATCCAATAGACTACTTACACCAGGATTATCGTACAGAAAGCAAAGCTCTCGCGGTAATAAGTTCACACGTGTTGTCTCTTTATCTTCTTCAATGAAATCTCTCGGGACATCTGCAAGTGATGAAAGAACAAAGTTAAACTAGCAAAGTATTTCAACCCCCATATTATAAAAGGGGCAACGTATCTTTTCTCTGTCGTGTCTAAACACCTTTTAACATTAAATATGTACTACCTAATACTAATGGATATCAATAGCCATAGGTTCTGTGCTGAGTCAATCTAACTTTTGGGTCGTTTTATTCCAGTCTGAAGTATTTAGTCTCCAACACACCCTTGACAGATTCAATGCAATACTAGCAGCCACCAGTAGTTGAAAATTCAGTCTTATTTGACGCTAGGTGGCCTAGTATCTGTAGCTATGATATCATTTCAGATAGAGAATGGCACTTTCTGTATCTACGATTTTAATCACTATTACTTTAAGTACCACTACCATCGGCACCTAATTTTCACAATGCAACACGGGGAAGCGCTAGGTGATTGAGAAAAAGAGATCATGTCAACTGGCGGCCGACAATAGCGACAAGTGCGATGTTAAGTTGACAAAAGAAGACGGGGTGATGTATATAGTTAGTGTATCAAACAATTGTAAACAAGCCAATAATAAATCTTACTCAAAACACCTGCCATCATAATATTTTGGAGTGAGATTTTATTTACTTCAGTTTAGGTAATCCAATAACAGAAGCGCATGAATTTATTTCAAGGGAGAATCCATATTTCGGTATGAAAAAAGAAATGAATATACTTGGCAGCCTGTTCCCTTCTTCGTACTTCCTTCAAAAGATGTGTGAAGAGATGAAGGTGATAACTGGCCGTGGAAAATGACACCATTCATTTTGAATTGGGCCATTCATAACATTAGATACTTTACAGTCACTTTGCGAATCCCACATATGCAATCAATGTCTTTTAGATAAATACATTCCTTACCGCTAGCAAAATCCACATAGAAGAATTTATTCTTCGATTGCTTCCCGCTCTTATCAAGTACGAAATTCTTAAAAGGCAAGCAAATTGGTAGCATGTATACTAAAAACCAAAACATAATTATGTATTATTATAAATCGAGTTCAATTCCTATTATTAGATTGACATTCCGTAGCTAATTTACCGTCAAAAATACTTGAAACAAAAAAGGAATTTACTTTTCTATATTATATATGTTTAGTATGTGAACATAATCTTATACTATGTTAAGAGCTAATGTACCTAAGATAGCAAGTCTTTTAATTTATGCAGCCGGAACACAGCTTCTTAGCAACAGATTTTTAATATGAGTGTAGTAGCATGCCACCATAATATGATTCGATTGTTATACCTATTGTTGTACCTTTAGGAAAGCCCAGACCTATTATAACCATGCTGATATACTATAGTCATGTTAATTAACGCGGTACCCAACCAACTTTCCTCGGGCTATCATTCCTTCAAACACGAACTTATTCCTATTTAGTTACTTTATCTATTAGACATGGATAAATAAAATACACTTCTGATTTTCGTCTCCAAACATGTCCCCAAATAAGGTGCCCAGCTCCGACCGCAAACTCAGTTTCTGTTGAAATTTATTGTTCAGTAGGTTTATCTCAACTTTTATTCTTTTAGGCAGCCCTATAATTGAACCCTTCTGGGTAGTTTTTATACAGGTGACCTTTCTCAAAGCCCAAGCCATGAGCAAAACTTTGACTCAGTAAACAATATTACTTTAAAACAAAAGTTATAAGGTTTATTTACGAAATCCACGCGTGCAACCTTTATGCACGATCGAGGGGGAAGTTCTTCATAAGCATACCAACAAGTTTTCATTGTGAGAAAAAATGAATTTACTTACCAGATCTCACGGTAGTGATCATTTTCAACAATGCAATACTGTTTGTGACACCGAAATGTTTGTACTCAGGGTGTAACAGTACATCCGCTATCGGCATCAGTAACACTGCCGGGTCGCACTCCGCTCCAGCGGCTATATCCTCAGTTGTCACTCTACATTCCACTTCATCTCTCTCGTAATCACCAAATACAACATTACCCCTTAAATATTTTATCATACTTTGTCCTTCATCTATTAATATTACAAAACAATATTTGACATAAATTCACAAAAGCCAAACTTATCCTATGAAATAAAATGATAAGCTTAAAACTTGCAAATTTATTTTTTATATGATCCCCGAAAACTGACTGTACTTTGTTAATGTTAACTATTAATATTTGTGAATTTATCATTATGCCAGCCTACATCTATTATACCATAGGATTTATTAGGTCTAGATAGATATACACTGGGTAACCCCGGAACGCAAAGCACCTTTACGAGCCACTATGCCGAATAAATTACAAGTGTACGTTTGTCGCGATTCAGTCGGGCGTAATGAGGCTAGCGTAGTAATTAATCGACAGAGAACTGAAGGTGTTTTCCAATTGCATCATTTTAGAGCCTTAAAAACCACTAGGCTTTACTTGTTCTTGACTTAACAGCAAATAGGATGAAACGTCAGTAAAAAATAGAAAGTAAATGAACATAAGAACTTTTCTCCAACAAAGTCTGTTGTAAAACATTGGAATATGTACACTTCGAGTACCCATATATAAATAGGCAAAAATTGAACCGTTCCGTGCCTCTTTCTTCTTCGTTTGTCATTTTATTTAGCATGTATTAACAAGCAATTATACTATCAATAAAAATATATTTGGATATAGTAATATTTTTTCAAATTTTCGACAATATTAGTCGAAATTCGACCACTTAGTGAACACTTGTTATTATTGTAGTACTAACAATGCATAACCATCCGGAACCTGTGCAGCGTCCACCGCCGTAGCGAGTGTGAACTGCCGACTGATCAGAACAACCCTCGGCACTCGGAAGTAGTGTGGAGTTCCATTTTTAACTGAAAGCGAAATAATCGCATTAGTTCCGTCATTCATCAGCTTTGCCCTATTGCTCAACATTAACAAACAACTGTAGCACTCTTATATGGTAGGAGAAATAACTCCTTTGGAGTAGAAATCTGATCCAGTATGCCTAACTATCGCTATGCTAAACAGCGAAGAAATCTTAGAAAAGAAAACAAAAAGGGATTAATTTATATGCATAATCTTCTTTTTTTATAAAATAAGTCCAAAGTCGAATCAATAATTTATCTTGAAAAAAGTTTTTAGTCCTTCTCAACTATCGAAATAAACCGATAGACAATAATCTATTTACTATAAGGATATGACTAGTTAGGAAAGAACTATAGACATTTTTCATCTATCACTGGATTGGTTCTTTTGTGATACATTTCGTCAATGAAAATTTGTTCAGAATTATCACATCCTATAATGGATTTTCCGGCTAACATTTAATCATAGTCACTTCGAAATGCACGAGAAAATCTAGTGAAGACCATATAATCGGATGTTGAAAGATTTTATAAAAATACATGTGTCATTTCGCCTATTCAAACCAATATTAAACAAATTATACCATGAATGTATTGTAAGACTCCGAGCCATGTGAACTGGAGTTCTGTTACTGTTCCCTCTTCGGGTTCAAAGCCTGGGTCATCATGGCAGTTGAAGAACTGGCAATTAGCATCTGAAAATTAACACCTTTGATCTTGTAAAATAATTACTGATTTAAACTTAAAAATTGGAACAATCATCGATAATTAATTGAAAGTTGCCTTTACCATGCATGACTATATAAACTCAATAGATCCTGAAATTCCACACAGTCAAACAAACTATGAGGAATTATTATTATTGTGTTTAGGAATTAGTTTAAATATAGGAGAAGATCGTACGTATACTAGCTAGGAAAAGAGTGTTCAATAACTCTGGACAGGCAGAGACAGGGGTATTGCAGAGGCAACCGACTATTCCACATTAAAGTAAAATCCACGCAATCGTGATGTCTGAGGTATTATTTATGTACAAGATGTCAAATGACTCAAGATTTTAACCAATTGTGTGTTCCAGCAAACAAAAAAAAATTCTTTTAGATTTTAGAGTTCAAAAGAACCCTAAATTTAGCAAGAATTTTTAACTTTATTGATTTTAGCCTTGAACTAATATGAACGATAAATAAAATCGTTTCTTGCCGGCTCTTCTCGACTGGGTTGTTTTCTGAATCGATGGTAGTGTTTTTGACGTTCATAAGGGCCTTTTTAGGGCCTAAATTTATTCAATTTGTGATTTTTTGATTTTGAAACAAGTCGTATGTTCAATAATATTTGAATGTAAAATCAAAGAAAGTATCCTCATGAAAGTAGAAGAAGCAAAAGGTGTGTCAAGATTGTAGCAAATGGAAGAACTTAAATTCTGCCTACCTGCCTACTGAAATGCTGCTATATATGTAAAAATAAATTACTCACAAGTTAATAGAATAATTTGCAAATTTAAAATGTTCCACATTATTTGACACATTATACGTACATACATACGTTCTCTCTACTTGCAAAGCAAAGGCTTTTGAAGCGAAATCCTCGCAAGATTGTTTGTGTATTGCGAGATGCCATGTTTACGGCTTTCGGGAATCTGTTATTGTGTGACTTTACAATTGAATTTTATATCAATTCTTCGTATCATGACGTAAAAATGTGAAAATATAGATCCATTGTTTTGTGATTTGACTTAAAAGGAATATTTTATAAGGTGTTCTGACTTCCAGGTTTTTTTTAATCATCATCATTTCATCTTCAGTCTCCTCTACCTTTATATTCATCCGGATTCATACATAACACTCTCAAGTTACGTGAACGATAGTGATGTGTGGAAATTACATCCCACTCTGTGCTTCCGCTTACAATGGTTATAATTATAATTTGCATAGTCATTTAAATAAAAAAAAAAATATATGTAGATTCAAATTTATAAAATCAAAGGAACCAGATCGAGTTTGTCCCCGGCTTGTCTCGACTGGGTTGTTTTCCGAACAAGTGGTATTGTTTTGACGTTCATAAGCGCCTTCTTAGGGCCGATTTTTTTATCCGTATTCTACTCGAGAAATGGCCAGATTTGTACCAAATAGTTAAAATAATGCCATGATGCGTTTATTGAAACATAGTTAATCTAACCAATTGTCAAAAATGTGGCTAATTGTTGAAAGATTTAACCACTCAGCCTAGTCGGGTTAGCAAGATGGCGGATAGTTAACTTTAGTGCGAACAGCTGTTTCATTGCTTTTTTGTAACATTTGAATTAGATAATTTGAAGTTTCATTATATAACATTAATTTATATAAAATAGTTTGTTAAATAATTACAACGTATTGCTATTTATTATCTTTTTCGTAATATTTTTGTTTATGAATTTTATTTTTCATAAGAATTGAGTATTCCATTATATAGTATATCAAGTTCGTACGTATATTTCTTTGACTTGTAAAATATACTATATGTAATGTTTTTTGAAGAATTAAATTATAATATCAAATAATATTTGAGACAAGACGAAATAAAAAAAAACTGATGTCATTACAAAACTTTCACAAGAAATAGACAAATATGTTCGAGAGTAGCTCAACCCTTTGTTTTTTTTAATGTTTGTTTAACGACTCGAATTATGGACCTTGACACATTTTACTCGGAATGATCATAGTAAAAAATTACCGGAATCAAAAGTATTCTATTATACAGTCATTTTACTGGCAACATAAATAACTATTGCTAAATTTAGCCGTAGTAGATTTTGTCATCAATTGCGATTATAATAACCATTGGTTTGTGTGTTAGTAATAGTAAAATTGACAAATGGATATGGTAACCTTGACTAGGGATCAAAAATCGGCTCTTAATAGGACATGTCGGCAACAGATTCAAAAAGCAGGTACTTCAGAAATCTATTCCTATCGCGTTGCGTCACAAAGAAAGTTACAAAAGTCGAAAGGAACAACTGCAGGTCGGGCTGACTTTACCGTATGCAAAATAAACGAAAACATTACTTCGTAGTACCCTGTTTCCTCCTCAATAACTGAACACATTTTTAATTTTCTTTGAGTTATAGAATAAGATAAGACTTGGGATATGCCCCTACGTTTTGATTTTCTGACGACAGTAATAATCGAAGTGTTTTTCTTTCAAATGCTTCTAATTTCTACAATAACTAATATTTGGCGGTGGTGGATATATAATATTTGGTATAAATACCATAATTATCCAGGGAGGAAACAGGGGACTACGTTTGTATGGAATAAATGCCGCTTGCATATCCTCTTAAGGCCTAAATTGAATAAACATTTTTTTTTAATTTAAGGGTAAAAAAATCATTTCACTTTAATATTTTAGCTACCCCTATATCTTGTATATTCTTATAAGCCGAAGTAACATCTGTTCGTGAATAATAAACATATATTGCAACATAAAGTATATATTATTGACTGACAATACGCTATTTAGATAGTTCGAAACACCTGATGGCACGCTGTAATAGCTGCCCGATCGTAATTGTCCATTATTATTCTACATTTAACTTTCAAAATGGTGTACACATTCGAAGTTGGCGCCGTTGCATCTAACTGTGTCCGTTCAACCATGAATTTATGGAGGAGGCTTTTATTATACGTGCAAAGAGTCGTTCAAGGATTACCTAAGGCAATATTTTGGGCATTTTTGCTCCCACTTGTTTATACGCGGAACCCTAAAGATTTCCGAAAAATTAAATGTGTTCGGTATGGGTACCGTATATACATTAATATGTATTTGGTAAAATATGGTTAAGTTTTACAGACACATCAGTCTTATTTATTAGTATAATTTATACCTGCAAAAGCATTTAAGAATGTTAAAACACTACATTCCAGTCATTGATAACAAGCCAGAAACTCGATCGGATTAAACAGTAATTTCTTACTTTTAGTATAGTTTTAAACTATGCGAATATAATTTATATTCATTAATTTTAATCTGTACAAATAAATAGAGAGGAAAGTCATTTTCATATTTCCAATCATTTGTTTCGTCAACGCATATAATATAACAATAAGGTCACTATTCCTGTGGTTACTCAGTGCACTATAGAGATATTTTTTGATTTATGTATTTTATTTTTCTCATATTCTACAAATAAAGGCCAGATTTATGTAAAGAAAATTATTGAATTTTGCACCACGATAATGCGCCTTCACTCAAGGTCATGAATTTGAACGAATTTTTGACCAAAAACTCAAGAAATACCATCGAACTACCACCTTATTCGCCACATATGACACCAGCCGAATATTTTTTTATTTTTTCTTAGACTCAAATTACCACTGATGTGACACCAGTTTTCATTCAGTAGAAGACATAAAGGAGAATTCGCGACGACAACTAAACTCAATTCCGGAAAAAGCGTTTAAAAAATGTTTTATCATAATTGGATTATTTGTTGGGGTAAGTGTATCGTTTCTGAAGGAGTATACTTTGGTGGCGATAAAATAAATTTGGACGAATAACTAACATACTGTGTATTATTGATCTTTTCCCGGTATTTTTTTAACAAAGTAGTTCATATTGTGACAGCACTTTAATTACCTACAAAAAACATCGCTTTATTTAAAATTTTAAGGAAGAAGGGACATAAAAGCTTCTCCTGTGTAATTTTTTTTTTTTCTTTATTCTCAAAGAATTGATTACGTCTAGACGATCTTTTTATAGAAAAAGTAAATTATTTACCATTGTTAACTTTATCGGGCGATATTTTTATAAACTTTATTTTGTACATCAAATACCATACTTATATTTATATGCACAAGATGCACGTTCATTACCTTTTACAATGGTCGCGATATACACGGTGAATATAAATCAATTGTTGATAGTCTATATCCCGTGCTAAATTATAACATAAGTCTCGAATCAATTGACTATCGTATCGATGGATGCATCTAGGTTGGTTCATTACAGAGATTTGCGAAATCGATCGCGTATAACCTAGACATTGTAGTCAGAAATAGAACAGGACATCTATATTTTAATACTTTATGAATGTACAAAGTAACTTTTTAATTCATAATACGATCAAAAAAAAAGGTCACAAAAATCGCATGATGATAAAATTTGGTACGAATTATAAATGGGAACATTATTATAAATGAATTGTGAAAAGGCCCTTCAATCCCACATTCTACAAGAGAAAAAATATAAATTTGACTTCATATATGAGATCATTTTTTAAATCTGCTATACGGTACGTTTTAAAATGATAGACTATGCAATTAGGGACTGTTCAAATAAGCAACATAAGCTAAATAAGTATTAAGAGGACATGCGGTCAGATAAGTAATATAAGTAGGTTTTTCAGAAAACTATCGCGTTGCGCCCCAAAAAAAGCGAAAGGTACAACTGCAGCGCGGGCTGATTTAACTACGCAAAATAGACGAAAATGTCACTCTTTTTTTCTCCTTCAAAACTGAACCGATTTTTATTTTCTATCAGTTTTAGAATAATAAAGACTTTGGCTATGTTTGTACGATTTCGATGTCGCTATGATTTCGCTCGGGCATTTATGGGAAAATATATTAGACATCGCAACACAAAAGTGTCTACTTAAGCGCCATCTTATATTTGATAGACTGTAGCATGTCGCTGAAGGCTGACGTCAAAGGTGACACGAAGTTTTCCCCTGCCGAAAATCGCTCAACGCGGCTAAAGAAGATTTTATTAAAAAAAAATATTTTAGTAGCATTGCAACGCAGCAAGTAATTTATAAAATTTAACGATCCCCTAACATGTGGTTATAAACACTAAAGAACTCTATTAAGAGGATATTCTAGCGGTATTTATTCCGTATAAACGTAGTCCCCTGTTTCCTCCCTGGATAATAAATAGCATTATGGTAAATATTGTTATAAAAAATATTCACCACCGCCATGCCCGTACGTATTGATATTTGCATCATGCTCAGTTATTGTAGAAACTGGGAGCCTTTGAAAATGAAAAAAATGCTCGATTTATACCGACATTTTCAGAGATTCGTCAAACAAAATTGATGGATAAAATTTAAAAAAAAGCATACAGGCATAGCTAAAGTCTTAATTGTTCTAAAACTTAAAGAAAATTAAAGATCAGTTCAGTTTTGGAGGAGGAGAGATGGTATTACGAAGTGATGTTTTTATCTACGAGTATTTGGCATAGGTAAAATCAGCCCGAGCTTCAGTTGTTTTAGTGTTTTATAATTCCTTTATTGGGGTGCAACGCGATAGCAATAGATTTCTGAAATACTTACTTTTCCGAACGCATGTCCTCTTATTTCCTATACACAAAATCTACGTAAACATCAATAGATAGGGGTATTAACATAAATATTTAGTTCGTACAACACCGTCAATATATTGTTCGAATTTACGCAAGTGGAGATAATATTCCTAGCTATAAAAGCGAATGTTATGACTATTTTAATCTAGAATAATTTTTATTTGTTTAAACTGACAGCTTTTTTTCTACATTCGTTGTTTGTTGTTTTTTTTTCTGTTGCAATTGTTATTAAATTCAATGCGTGAATTTACAAAATGGCGAATATAAATTTGTTATTTAATCTGTTGTTATGCATTTCGTTACCTATTTTCGGTGAGTATTATCATGAAACGTGACTTCATTAATAATAATTGGGGGTGTAATTTTACACGTTCATTTGTACCAAGTTTTATTATTAAACTTGTGTTATTTAGAATAACCAAAGAGCTTGATATATAACGTATAAAGATTACGAAGTGACTTACACAGTTTTGGAAGCGATTTTTATTGTGTTTTAGTTAGAAAATCTTTTGATATTGAACAAAATCCTATCACAATCATTGTTATTAATTTAAGGGAAATAACTATTTCCAATTTTTTAAATGATGAAACTAAACAGAAAAAAACATAACTGGTTAACATGGAAGGAATTGCATTAAATTGTAATATCGTTGCTTATTTAATATTTATTCATATTATTCTTACATTAGGTACATAAAACGCAATGTTTATGTCCATTAGTTGCTCTATAATTGAAGAAAACACCAAACCGATCTGCGTTATTCTATTTTTATAACGAAGGCAGATTATAGTACCTACATAGGTACATATTTTATTACATATGTGAAAAATGTTGAAGGTGCGTGAAGTTGTCATAAAACTGGCCATTACCGTTTTCACCTGCTTCCAATGATATATTATTTTTTATATATATTTTTATTATATACCTACAATATCATTACCTGCTTCATTTAAAATTTTATTCATTTTAGAGATATAACGTAATGTATAATGAATTATAATAATATTGTTAATACGAACGAAGCCAATAGTACATCTTGTAGAACTAAAAAACATAAATCATTTTCGGAATTAAACCGGCGACCTATTTTATTTAACATTACGGACGCTAATACTATGCTATAACGTCTGTTTTTTAAGTAAGCGTACGTCCGCGCACGTTTATGTAGTATGAAGTTCCGTACGCTACTTGCATGGGAATAATAATAAAAATAATTGAAGGATAACACCTCAACTTTGTTGTCACGTTTTAACGTTCCAAATTTTAGAAGTGATATTTATCTATAATTTCAATCTCACATACTGTGTCAGGATGGCCGAGCGGTCTAAGGCGCTGCGTTCAGGTCGCAGTCCACTTCTGTGGGCGTGGGTTCGAATCCCACTTCTGACAGTTCTTTTTATTGTTACATTTTTAATAACAATTATTTTTTTAAACCCAATTGTATAAAATATATCTTTCAATAAATATAATTGGTTTGATTTAATTTAAGGACACTATTGTGAATAAAATACAGTATATTTATGAAACATTGAATGTTATTAGAAATGTCATAAGCTACCAGGAATAAATTCGCCCGATATTTTGAATTTTGTTGTAATTAAAAACAACATTTACTTATCTTTTGTTCATTCAAACGATTTTTCTTAATTTATATATTTTTTAATTACTTATAGGTGTAATTACTATTTGTGTTTCTATACAAGGATTCTATGAAGCATAATGTCGAGAGAAGTTATGTTAAAATTAGTATTATCCAAAGTACTCGTGTAGAGATAACGAAAGACATGTGCCTTCAGCACTCACCCCCAATGTCACGGTGAAGCTGTAAGGCCCTTCCGGTCAACAGCGCTAGAAAGGTAAAAAAAAAAACATGTGTCAGGATCGTTGCAGGTAGAAGAATGTAGCATGATGTACCTATATACTGTCATACTATCTTTGACATCGTAATAGTGACCTGGAAAGCCGGGATACCCGATAAAACCTGCTCAATCACGTTCATGAGACACACAATCAACTCAAAAAGAAATAAAATAGGAAATATTGAAATCGATAAAGTAAAATAAGCGTAGATTTTTTGCGCGCTCTTTTTTTGGGCTGAGAAAGTACGACCATGTTTCTCAATTCCGTTCTAAATTGAAGTATTTAAATATTAGATTTCGTAATAAGGTTCATGTATTGAATTATATTTATGGTATACTAATTGACCCTCGATCTCCACTGTGTCTACAGGAACAAAAAAAAAAAAAAAAAAAAAAAAAAATAACCTGGTACCTGAGTACCAGTGGCCGCACCCTTCGTCCTATCTATAGCAAAACACTTTGTATCGCTGAACACAGTACGACATTATATTCCAACTCACTTACTATAACAGCTACACGATTGTGTAATTCTTTACCGCTTGACCTACAAGATGCTAAGACAATCACCAATTTCAAATCCAAACTCCATCAATTTTACTTTAATGAACAGGAACAAGAAAATGTATAATTTATTTTATAATACTATTTAGTTTTGACTTCTTTAGTATCTACAAAGTAGATATGATTACATTAAAACGCACTACCCGCTTCTTTGCATTGACAACACTACCGCAGGTTAGCTGGATGAACAAGCCAAATGGCATTAAGTTTTTATCTATCTATCTAGGCTCAGTGCTTTGACCACAATCTCACATGATGTTAAGTGATGATGTGATCCATTGGCCTAGAGTTACTGGTTCTTAAGTGATGCTACCGGAACACACCTAATGCTATTTGGCGCCAGTTTTTCAAACTTGAGGGTGATAGCTGCCCAGGCAGGCATTATTTTAAAATACTCTACCACCAAGCTATGGTTTCCTCACGATGTTTTCCTTCGCCGAAAGCTCAGGTTGATTTTAGAGGTGGATAGGTGGGTTTGAACCCGCGCCCATTGACGCGAAATCCGACCGACGCATTACCAGCTAAGCCATCATCAATTAGTGATCAATGGTAACTAAAAATAGAACTATAAAATTTGTTGAAAAAAAAGTTATCAGATAATATGATATCCAAAGTCTCGGGGCATGTTTAAGGTGCTTAAGGGACAAAAAGAATCTAGAACAATTCATTTACTTTCATTTATTCCAGTATGGTCAGACCTTTACACGTCACCTGAGGGCCGTGACGCGTGGGAGCGTGTGGTTGGAGGAAGTAGAGCAAAGAACGGGACATACCCTTACCAAGTGTCGCTTCGTGTGTGGGGAGTGTGGCATTTCTGTGGAGCTTCTCTCGTCACGCCGCGTGTTATTTTAACAGCAGCGCACTGTGTCGACAGGTTGATTGTTCCTCATCTTCTTTTTAACAATATACAATCTACACTCACAATTCTGCCAGTGTAATTAGGGAAACGTTGTATTTATAAAATTGTGCCAATGCTTCTAAGCTCCGGCAAAACGGTGGCTCATCTTACTACTAGAACTTTCCATGGAGTAGTTGTAGGACCACAGAATAAATGGTACACGTTATTATTAGGTACCAATACACTCCATCTGCGTATTTTAACCAAACTACATAAACATTACATAATATTTTAGTTTTAAATGTTTTATGTGTTGTAAATAATTCTAATTAGTATACTTATCAGCAAACTTTGTAAATAAGCATGCATTTTGAAAAATGCTTTAAAAAACATACGAAATTTCTCGGCATTACCTAATTTGGTCCTAATTACCTAAGTTGTCTTAACCTTTCGTTAAGACAACTTTATTCGTTTCAATTTTCTAAATATTAAAAATATAAGGATTTTGTTCAAGATCACGATTTGTCCAAAGAAAACAATTTAGAACTTGCAATAATAGATTTATGTACAATTGCTAAAAATATTTATAAGGTACTAAGACTTTTTAGAGTATTACATTTATCGAATAAATAATATTTACTTCTTTTCTTCTTTTCTTCTTTATATACATATAAAAAAATAAAAATGTTACTGTTTATATGTCGTTAAGTTGACTTAGTTGACTCGACAATCCTTCAACCTACTTTTACATGTTATATGTTAAGTTTATGGTGTACTAAGATATCAGTATATTTTTCGTTACATTATTAGATTATTACGAAACGATTTCCGTGGATACTAAATACTTTATTCGATACAAAAAATTACTTGCTTGTATTTTTATGATTGTACTGTGAACTAAATTATTTATTCACAGTAATTTAGGTGATACAAGCTAAATTATTTAAATAACATAAAATGTATGTATACTCAGCTAAATAAAAACGATTAAAAAATCCCGAAAAGATTTACTAATGTAAGTCTAAAGTCTGCAAGTCTATATGTAACAATACTAATCGGATCAATGTCACATTACACCCAGATTAAAAGCTGAATACTTCAAAGCCGTAGTTGGGACTAATCAGCTGCGAGCTGGAGGCACTCCTTACGCCATCCGTAAGGTGGTAGTGCACGAAGACTACGATGATTACATCATCAAGGACGACATCGCCATACTCTTCACTGAGGAGGAGATGGACTTTAGCAGCTTGGTTGACGCTGTGGAACTGAACGACGAGCCGGTCCAGAAGGGGGAGAGACTCGTTCTAACTGGATGGGGTACTACCTCGGTGAGTTTATTATCTATACTATTATGTATTGAGGTAAAATTGATTTATTTGTTGTTTGTTTATAGATAAACCAAAAACTAGGGTACTTAACCTAATATAAAAAAAAATTCATCTATAGATAGTTACACTAACACCGAGTAACATAGGCTATTATATACTTTTGAAGTGATACTAGGCAGGGGGAAAACTTATAGATTCGCGTTACCAATGCTATGACGTCAGTCGTCAATATTCTACAGTATGCCAAGTATAAGATAAGATGGCGTTTTAATAACCGCTGACGTTCAGAAATAAATCATAAAATTTATAATGACGTAACTTATCGTATGTTATGTGTATGAATAAACTATTTGAAAATGTACAAAGTTATTATTGTTTGGAGCGCCAATAGATGTAAACACCAGACAAATCTTAAAATTATTAGGTAAACTAAACATTTGTAAGGTTATGTTAATAATTTCAAACAACAAATTATAAAATTTAAACAGTTTTTGCCAAAGTTTTGAGTTTACACTTCTGTCGGCAGATTGTTTTTAAAATAGAGATTTATATGTCAAGGCACATAAAGCAATATTTTATTAGTTTAGATTTTAAGTATAATCTGACGTGATGTTTTTTTTTATTATTAGAGCACGGTAAAATGACTTCATTTTATCTAATGTTAAATAAAGTACTATACATAGGGCAAATGCCCGTCGACAGATGAGAATCTATCCAGAGTACCTAAGTAGGTCTGGATATAACGGAGACGCGACGTGTCGAAATGTATCACTATGGTACGCTTTCCACCATGAGTACGGTGGTGCGATACAGTCAAAAAGACCTATATCACGTTTATTATTAAATCCTGGCAAATGTTTCTTCTGTTACAAAGACGTTTTCTTGATTATTGTATGTCATTGATCAAATATCTCCAAGTTCTCTCTATGCTATATTTGAAAACGTTCAGTATCCCGGCGGAATCCCCAACGATCTGATGCAGCTGGAGATGAAATCGATCACTTACGACGAGTGTAAAGAAGCTCATAAAGAGATCAACGCTGTTTTCGAAACGCAAATATGCGCCTTCACCAAAGCCGGGGAAGGCGCTTGCCACGTGAGTGTTGCGAGATAAACTATAAGAGATATAGAGATGTAATATACTCTGCATTTATAATTAAATGAAAAAAAAAACAAGGTACAAACAATGTCCAATAAATTAGTAACTTCGAATAATCATTAAGACGTGCGTAACGTGATAGGTTACGGTATTGTAAAGCTCGCAATCACGAAAATACGGTTTATCGAGTTTTATGTTATAAAATTATTATCCTTTGTAAAGTTAACCTATTTTAACCTCTGAAAACTCTTAAATTTGCCTCAAAAGCGCCTTTCAAAATTGGTACAGCCGTTTTAAAGATTAATCCGAACAAATAAACTAATTTACGAAATAAGCAAAAAAAATAATTTTCTTAACATTTACATATTATGTGGTTTTAAGGAAAATATATATTTCGAAATTACATTTTCATATTATTAATGTTTGGTGATTTTGTGATAAAGTAATCTTTATTTTTTTGTAAAAAAAAAAAAAAAAATCTTTTTGTGCACAATTCTGATCTTCCTCGAAGTAACTGTAGTTTGGATTCCTCGTCAGTCGCTCTGTAATTTTTTTAGAATTTATTTGAGAGATTTATCAAATTTCAATCTCAGTACATTTTTCTTTTAAACTTTTAACATACTAAAATCTAGATAAGTGTTGAGCTTATGGATTGAATTCCCAGGGAGATTCTGGCGGTCCTCTGGTGAGAGCAGGACGCCAGATCGGGATCGTGTCGTGGGGGATTCCGTGCGCGAAAGGAAAACCTGATGTTTACACAAAGGTACATTAAGAATCCCCGGAATTCCTTCATCAAAGATTATTCATTAGCACTCTCGGGGAGGACATCCATCTGTGTGGCTTCTAATATTCCAGTGAGCTCAAGGTTTAGATGATTAGAAGAATTCGGTGAAGGAAAACATCGTGAGGAAACCATAGTATGGTGGTAGCGTCTCGGGGTAGCTACCAGCCTTAAGTTTGAAAACCTGTCGCCAATTTGAGAACTAGTACCTCTAGGCTTAGTGTGTTTACCATCCTAGACCACATTGTCACTTAACATCAGGTGAGATTGTGGTCAAAGCAATGCGTATTGTGTAAAAACAAAAAAAAAAGAAGATACATCGTGATATGAATAAAAGGGTTCGTGATCACGCGTTTAACACTGACCTGACTAGCTACCACCTTCAAGTTAAAAAATCTTTCACTAAAGACCTGCAGCCAGTACCTTCATGCTCAGTGTGTTTACCTATAATTGACCAAATCGAAATTGTAGTTAAAACGCATGGCTTATTACAGTGTTCATTAAAAAAAAAAAAGGGAGCAGTAGTGAGTCTCTTAAGTATTGGGAGTTTTAGTTGCAATCAAAACCAGGCAAAACCACTGCAAATGTCTATTAGTATGCACAGCACAATTCCGTACTCTGGAAATATACTGGATAATACCGAAATGCGATGAGCCGATGCAAGTTACTGTAAAGAATGTATTTTACTATATGTATGATTGTCGTAATACAGTACACTACGACTCTACACTACAGTTGACATCTAAATATACACCGAATAATGTCAAAATTCATCAAATGTATGGTGGTCGCGATTTTTTCGGACACTCGCACAAATTTAAAAAATTCTGAAATATCTTTATAGAGGTAGATATTGAAGAAAAGAGTTCTGAATTTCAGGTTGAAGCGTATATGCGATGGATAGAGAGAACCCTGTACGATGACGATGAGGACCATTTGAAATATCTGAACAAAAGAAAGACAAACAGGCATTAACGTTAAAATTGTCTGGGATTAAGAAATAAAAATTGAATGAATAAAAGATAAATTATATTTTAAAGTGTTTTTTTTTTATGCACAGAAAGCGTAGTCGATGTGGGTCACTGTCATTGACCCCAGGCCTTCTTTCTCTAAAACAGTATTCTTTATAAAACTCTTGACAAATAGGTAAAATAGCTAAGAACATGAAAAGCGCTGACCACTAGTTGTAACAAAGTTAGGAATATCATTTTCCAAATGTACAGTAATTGAGAATTTCATTACTTTGGTTTTATTGTTTGTGCAAAAAATCGTGCTCGTTAAATTTTTATACAATTAAGAAGAAATATAATGCTCACATAGAAGCTTCTATAAAATAGCACTTAAGATAAGTCAAAACTGTAAGCGAATCATAATGAAACACTGCATTTTAAACCCAAACTATAACACAATGATATTTCTGCACACAGAGCAGAACTTTTATATTTAGATACTAGTTGTGTGCCCGCGGCTGCACCCGCGTTTCATATATTCATCAATGCGTTTTAATTTATTATTTTTGGACCCTAATTATTTTCCTAAAAAAGATTTAGTACTAAGATAAAGTAAAAATATTTGTCATAAATTATAGCACTTGCCCGTAAAACTATGTATTGAATCGGATTGTATTCAATTTTTTATGAGTTTTATTTTTTTTACTCGTAATCCTAATTATTTTTGAATATTAAAAGTACGCTAAGTTACCCGGAGTAACGTCAGCCTTCTACCAAGAATAGTCCCGTGAAAACCGGTACAGCCGTTCCGGAGATTACCAATTACAAAGAAACAGACAGGCAAAATTTTAAAAATTGTACTTTTTTTATAGGTTTCGTATAAACAAGTTCATATCTATTTAGTAAAAAAATTTTTTTTTTACTTTACAAACGGACACTTCAATTTTATTTATGTTATGGAAAGATATGGAAAAGACAAACAAGAGCGAATCTTTGAGTGGTCGCATTTAGTGTGTAACATCTGTTATCAAAATTAAAAATATCAATTGACCAGACAGAAATGAACGTCAAAATATTTTAGTATTTAACTGTTTGAATTATATTTTTAATACATAACAATAATTCATTATTACTCATTTGCATTTTTTATCAATGATCTGAACTTTCTCAGACACTTATTAACAGTAAATACATTTCATCCGTATAAATAAGTTGACATAATAACACGGTAACAACTTCTTTCAAAATGGGTTCGTACCATCTGAAAACCAACTATAGAATAGCGCGCGCTCATTGGTCAAATCAAATAGCGCGCGTTTCTCAGATGCTTCCTGTTACATACTTCCGTTCCCTTTTCACGAAATCACTCCCACAAATTGCAGGAAAGCGAGAGGAAAGACGTTACGAATCAAGAAAACAAAAGAGATAACCTGTAGAAAACTTTTATTTATTACAAAGTTAAATGTACACATAAATAAACATCTAATATCACAGTTTTTAATTCTTACCTTTTTCTTTTAATTCTTAAAGGTACGGTTAGTTCTAAGAGACTTTTTATTGTTGTTAATTTAAATTGATCGAAAAATGTAAAATGAACTCCATTACCTACGTAATTGTATAAACACCAAATCACATGAAATTAGTTACTAAGCTTCCGTCTTTATACAAATGTTCAAGTAATACATCTGTTGTCCTTGTTCCGCACGCGACGAGACGTATTGCTGACCTTGTCATTTAAAATTCAACCGAAGCATTTTAAACAAATTTGAAATTGGAATAACCATATTTAATTTATTTCATGTATCACATGTTAACTTTACATGCATATAAAGAAAAAAATCATAATATTAATTATCTTTAGCTATTTAAACCCGATACCATATGATATTACAACTTATTTTAAATACAAAAGTATTTGGCAAATCACTTATTAACTCTAATAAAGTACCTACATAAAATAATAGGAAAGGCGACATTTAAAATTACTAAGTTTCCTAAATTATTATTTACTAAAAAAAACCTGGTATCTCTCTCTAACAGTAACTAATATTACTCTATATTAAAATAAATATTTCAAATATTTTCTTACTATTAAAAATAAATGTCAATAGTTTGAACTAGGAAACGAATAATGTAATTTTAAAAAGAAATGCGGTGGCATATTTTACTTCAACATAATGGATGGTAAGTATAAAAAAAATACACAGTAAAACAAATCATTATTAATCCAATAGATACTTACTATAATTTAGAAATGCCATTAATTGTTGTAACAAATCTTGTTTTAAAAATACAGCCGTAATGATGATATTGTGTTAGGCTAAGTTTTGAATCATAGCAAATCTATCGCGAAATCGATAATCACTTTTAGTTAAACAATCCTAAACCTTCGCTTTCTTGAGGTTTAATGAAATTCTAATAGTGTGAGGTCGAAAAGACCTCTTACCTATTTTAACTTCGCCTCATTACTAAATATTTGCAACTTCTTCAAGCGACAATAATTATATTTAACTATGACCACCATTGACTATGATTTAGTTTTTTTTCTGCCAATCGGGAAAAAAATAAGTCTTTTTTGTTTTTAAAATGATTTATAGTAGTAACATTTCATTATCTCTTTTCAAACTGGATATCTTGATAGTGTAAAATTTTGTAACATGAAGCAATCTATCAATATATGCATAGGTGCATAGGCATAAAGGCAAGTATGAGGTCGTTTTAACCTCATGTCAATAGCGATCGTTAATAGCGAGCGTGCAATATTATATTGCGGCCGTAATACACCCAACTAACTGACATGAAAAAAAATATCTCAAATATTTAAAAGATATTTGTAAACTTACAGGAACACCTTTCACAGCAAACTCTATGTTTTATTATTAAAACTAGGAAAATTAACAGTTTTTACATCATTTCCAAAATGTAAATAGATACTACGAAAATTAATATCCTCAGTCTTATCCAAAGATAATCGATAACTTCTTGAAATTCTTCATTAAATATAAAATTAAATGCGTTATCTGTATCAATGCTAACAACATTGGTTTTATTAATAATTAATGGACTCTCGAAATCTTTAGAGAAATCTCGACCAAAAACAACAAAAGTTAGGAATTCAGCGTTAGTCAATCTGGATTTAGTCTGTTTCGATTTAGGTATTATTTTGGTATCGAAATTGAACTGTTCCGATTTGACCGTATCGCTAGATACGATAATAGGGTATTGTATGGTATTGTGTTTTGTGTAGTTTGCACTGATAGACACTTCTTCGAATCTGACGTCAGTGTTGTTAGATCTGTAAATAATAAAGAAGTAGGTTAGGACAAAAATAGTAATTAATAAAATGGGCTTATTCAATAAAAGCCTGAGCTTCCGGTAAAGGTAAACATTATAACTGTAGCATAGTATATTTTTTGATTAATCACTATTATCGTTACCATGGAAACTAAATTTAATATTTAGCATTTTAATTTTATCCTAGAGAGAGAGGGCACACTATAGTAAAATATAAAGTTAGACTACGTACTTCGTGGTATAAGTTATGTATTAACATTTTTCTAGATCTGCACCGAAACCTTTAAACGCATGTATCACAAAATTATACGTTATCTGGAGATGGAGATCTGGAGTTCTAGTGGATGCGCAGAGAAGGAGGAATATGCTTTGCAACTTAATTGTATAACCTGACATTTAATACAAAAGAAACTCATTTGATAAGTCTAGAAAATATTTTCAATTTTAATTAATTCCAGAAATGTATTTTTTATTCATTGAATATGTCATATAATTATTCGTACTAATATAATTTATATTATAAAAAAATTATCTATCTTAACGGATACATAACCGTAATATAGAATACTTAAGCCTCTAACTACTGTATAGAAACGTATATTAATATTGATCATAAATTAATATATAAAATAATAATAAAAACGTTGTTAATTAAGTACAAATGCACACATTATTACGTGTACACGCTATTAATAGTAACAAAATAAAATAATTGCATTATGATTATTAATACAAAAACATATTAGAATTATTATAAACAACTTCATTATTATTTTATGATAGTTGAAAAACATTACGCTGATAAACAAACACCAAGTGTTTATGTTATGTTACGTTAATAACGTTGTATTTAATACGACATTAAATTAACTTACGTAAACAATATTTATATCTGAATAGATTATACGGAAAATAACGATGTTGTAATATTGAGACAACGTACTGTCATGATCGATGTTTAATGGTTTCGGAACATACCGGGCGGGTCGGGACACGAGCGTGATTTGACTATATAAAATACTGCTCTAGAGTCGTATCGACTTATAGAAACATCACGCTAGCGTCCCGTCCCGCTGGCGGTGTGTTGCAACCATTAAAAAATACACATTTGGCAAGAAATTGGAAAAATAGGTATTTCTGAAATCTATTGATATCGCATTATGTCCCAAAGAAAGAGTTGTAAAACGCGAAAGGGGCAACAGCAGCTCGGACTGATTATACCTATGCAAATAGACGAAAACATCACTTCGTATTCCCCCCGTTTCCTCCTCCAAAACTGGGCTGATTTAAATTTTTCTTTCAATTATAAATTAAGAAAGACTGACTAATGCTTCTACGTTTTGCTTATTATTCGTCGAACTTAATATTATGTCATAACGTAAAAATGTTTTTACGAGTATGTAATGAAGGGATAATAAAATATTTCAAATATGATGTATGACTAGATTTAAGGGATAAAAAGGTGCATTACTCACCCAATAGCACAGGAACGCTTGTAGAGGCCAGCGCAGGCGAAGACTGCGCATGTCTGTGCGCCGATATATCGGTTCCGATCGAAACGTCGAGTACCATCGAACGCTGCTAGACCGTAATTAAGCGCAGATGTCTTCGATTCTGGAAATTGTCCTGGAAGCTATACCTAGGGTTGTGTTATCGACGATGTTTCTTTCGTTTTTTAGATTATAATTAACCACATTTTCAGCACAAATATAAGTCATCATATGGGTTAGGATGGAAGCGATGATGGCTCAGTTGGTAGTGCGCTCGGACTACGCGTCGATAGACGTAGGTTTGAATCAATCTATACAACACTACGCCTGAGCTTTCGGTAAAGGAACCATACCATATGGTGGTAGCGTATTTTTTATAATATATCCCTGGTTTATGAAAATCTGTCGCTAAAACACCAATAGTTATGTTCCGGAAACATCACATAAGAGCCAGTATTTCCAGGCTTAGTGTGTTTACATCATGTGAGATTGTGGTAAAAGCATCAAATTTATACAATATAATAAACACGATGTGTCTAAAGATACTGCCTATATGTTGTTGAACTTAGTAAAACATTTGAAAATCACTTTTTCCTTCACCATCAATCTCAAGCTCATTGTACGATAATTAGATCCACTTCAATTACACTACGATTAAGTCATCATCACATCGCATCGGTGAATAGATTTATAGTGATGACATCATTGGCTATCAGGTTCGGCATTTTCTAATATCCAACTCAAAAAGTTTAACCTTAAACTGGAAATCCAATTAGTTTCTGTAGAATTTTTCAAAGACCAAACTTAGTTTGCAGTGTCCTTTTTAAGTTTAATTTATAATCTTTGAACAGATCGTCATTTATGATCAGGTCATTTATACCTCGATCAAACAAATGACTATATTTGATTAAATGATGTTTTTCATGCCTAGATTTATAAATTATATAATTTATCTGTTTACCGCGTTCGAACGCAAAGCGAGTCACTTGAAAACCCTTTTTTTTTGACCTAGCTAATGCTGTTGACGGGAAGGGCCTTAACAGCTTCACCGTGACTTTGGGGGCGAGTGCTGAAGGCACTCAGCCGCAAAAAGGTGACTAGCACAAGGGCTACTAAAGTGGTATGAACCTCGACTTGGCCGTCACCTGAGTATTCAAAACTGTTTCACGAGTTGTGTCCTAGCTGACACTACAAAAAAAAGTTTCTTTACAGGACCTATGTACCTTTTTTTTTTTGAGGGGGAAATGCATTTACGCACTACCCTTATCTATTGTATTTGAAGGATCAGAGTCCCCCAAATACAATAGATAAGGGGGCACGGAGTGACGAGCTCCGTGCCAGTGTGGGACTCTCCCGGGCGAGAGTCGCCCGGAAATACCCACTAAAACCCCCCGGGGCCGTCCGCTGCATTTGGGATGGGGGCGATACGGGGTTGCCAAGGCATGTCGCCGCGTCGCCCCCTGCAGCGAACCCACCGGGCCTCGTCGTGCAGGGACCTATGTACCTGCGTGTTATGTGCAGGAGTGTGTGTGCAGTGTTGTGCGTGTAATGCAATGCATGGGCAGTGTCACTATATCGCGCTGGCGGCGACGTCAAGAGCCTCCCTAGTTGGGGAACGAGGCATGTCTTGGGTCGCCGCCTGAGGGGGCCCGGAGTGTGTGCGGGAGCAAAATTAGTCGCTTGTCGCCGGCGGCGGGAACGGCGGTTTCGCGGGCGTGGGCGCTGGCACGCATATGTACGAGGTAAGTGAGGATAGGCCGAATTAAATATAATTTCTGCACATATATATGTATACTCGTATCTGAAGAATAATCTAGGCTTAATATCGTTACGTCTCTCTATACGGTTTAAATAGGTAGTGATCAGATAGTCTAAAATAAATTTACATTCTATGAAAGTAATACTAGGAATGTATTTTTTTAAATTTCATTCTAATTATAGTAGTTGCGAAAGAACATTACTCCTATATAGCTAAGGATAATAATTTATTTAATGCAAATTATCCATTTGTGCATATTTTTACCTTCAGAATTAGTTTTGATGTAAAATTCACAGCAGAACTTTTTATGACAAACGGTCTCCTTGTATCCTCGGCCGCTCGCTTCCAAGTCGAGTGGCCTGATAATGTACTGGCTTAGATCCTCATAAGGTAAGGAACGTAGCCCTAAGGGATTGATCACCGGAGGTGTTTCCATACCTGGGACAAGAAAACGACCAAATTACAAAATAAAAATCAAAAATCATAAATCTCCTGGAAAAGCGTATGGTATTTTTATCAAATACGTAATTCAGCAGGCCTCGTCTACATCACAGATAATAAATCAGTATACATATCAGTTAATAATCTAGACAAATCATTCATAATACCAAATATTGTAATCGTATCTACATCGAAAGGTATTAAAAATACAGACGTATACGTCACTGTGAAATATCGTTCGATGTTAGTGTTGCCAGCTTTGGCGTACCAACGTACCGTTCCGAGAATTTGAAATTAAGACAAAAACATCAAAATCTCTTGAGGTTTCTTGTGTTTACCTAGTTTAACCTAGTTTAGCATGTTCCTAGGTTTATTGTGTTACCATCCTAGACCACATTTTCACTAAACATTAGGTGAGTTTGTGTTCAAAGTACTGAGCCCATATCGTGTAATAACAAAAAAAATTATAAATAAATTCTTATCTACTTCAATGTATCTGTCTGTTTTCTAAGTCAACTAACGCCTTCATAACTTGGAAACCACTGAACCAATTTAGATATTATCTAGTTCGATTTTAAAATATACTTTGTTGCATATTTAATAATATTTAATTATTATTTAATATTAAATGTAAACTAAGCCAAATATAATGAACGTTAATGACCAGCCCATTATTTAACAAAATCATTGAATATTTGAAAATTACGTTAGTTGTACGCAATAGAAAATATGATACTCGAGTGGAGCCGCTATTAAATATTATGTGGTTTAGGTCCTGAATAGCAAGTTAAAGTGTTAGTGGTAATTTTTTGTGGATTTTATCCTCTATTATCTCTATATAACTTTTGTGATATATATTTTTTGATATAACCACATTTATACTGAAATGTTATCAAAGAAATATATCTGTTTATCCTTTAAAAAGAAGCAAGTTAAGCCCTTAATATACCTATATATCTAAAAATATTGTTTAGTTCATATTAAAAACAAAATCCATTTGCTTAACGATTTCTTAAAATAATAAACTTTACTGACCAATCACTCAATATTTAAATGATATATCTAGTTATTAACAATTAAATTAATGGGAACACTATGATGATATGGATAAATCACTATAATAACACGGCCTTTATCTAAACATTAGAAGGAAAGTATTAGGTAGCTATATTTAGATCCATGATATCAATCTGAATCATTTGAAATAATATATAAAAAACAAACTAAGCGGATAAAGAATAATCTAAATTAGACATTTTTTTTTTTGTATCGACAAGAATTTATTATGATGTTGTCTTGATTACGATTTTAAATATCGTGTGTTTTCCGTCAATATTTTGAATTACTTATGCAGAGTTTGAGGTTATAAATAAATTTTACATGGATTTATAATTAATGGCTACCATATTCAGATAGCAAAAATGTATCTTGAATACACTCAGAAACTGGAACATGCGTTAGGCTTCTAAATAATCTTTCTAAATAACTCTTGTGTAAGAATTTAATAAAAGGCCAATTGTCGATCGGCACTAATATTGGTGCGAAATTAACTCAATATTACTCAAAAAAGAGATAATATTTTTGTTTTATCTTATCTTGTTGTTGTACATCATTTTTACGTGTTTTTTTTTTCATATTCATACTCTTTTTAGCAAATGATCAAAGCAGTGTTATATGTTGAAGGACAAAATACTTTAGAATCTATATCGTCATGAGATTTTGAGACCAGACTAAAATAATCTAGTAGTTAAAACTGAGTCATTGGACTGAGATCATTTGTCTTCTGCAAAATATTCAACTAATATTATGGATTAAACCACAATAACATGTTATGTTTGTGAAATAATCAAATATACAATGATCATGAGATTTCGTTAAATTACCTTCGCCGCCATTTTTATTCAGATCAGCTACCACCAGGGTATTGCCATTCTTTGCTCCACTTCTCCCAGCGAATATACCGCTGTGGGATATTAAATTCGCGTTTGTGGTGAAAGCCCAAGTTGAAGAAATTTGTTGAGCTGGAAAGATAAATATCTATACTAATAATAAATAAACTTGAAGTGTCTGTTTGTAATATAAAAATAACATTTTTTACTAAATGCATAGGAATTTACGATAATACGATACCTATAACAAAAATACAATTTTTAATTTTTTTATCTGTTTGTTCCGGGTTTTCTCGGGAACGGTTCGAGCGATTTTTTGGCAGATAGCTGAAGTTACTTAGCGTAACTTAGATCAGTTTTTATTCTTCAAAAGTAATTAAGTTTCCGAGTTTAAAAAATTAAAAGACATCAAATTGTAAATAAAATCCGATTCAACGCACAGTTTTACTGGCAGATATTTGAATCTGTGAGAAATATCTTTGCTTTCTGTTAGTACAAAAAAAATCAGGAAACTAATTAGGGATCCGTGTAAAAAAAATTTGAAACTTATAAATAATTATAATTATACCATACTCCGCATGTCTCGTAGTGAGCTTGATAAATTCAGAATCGTAGACCCGACTTCTATTATTCTTAGATATTTACATCATTCTCTTATCAATCATTCAATTTTGAATAAGGTAGTAATGAAATGAGTAACCTATAAGTGATTTAAATCAACAAAAAAAATGGCCGCTAGAATATTCTCTTCGAATAATTTAGGTAAAACACTGACATTATTATATTATCCAAGAACAAGAGCATGCACAGATGGTCCATTATAAAAAAGAAATTAATTTCATTTGCTTTAATAAATTTCTTAAACTAATTTAATTTCACATTTTCCTCATGAAAGAAGAGTTACTTACAATTTAGAAGTGGTATCTCTGAAGTCCATTCTCCGGTAACAACGAAATTCTTTATGCTCTTCAGATGTCCAGAGTTTTGTAGGACCAAATCTTCAGCCATCAAAAGACCAAATTTAACACCAAAGTCCGTGGTAAATGTGGCTATGTCTGGGATAGACGCTGTGCAGTTCGCTACATTATTCAATGGTTTTCTGTACCTGTGGGTGAGAAATTTGTTTTTAATGAAATTATACCGGTTAACCTCATATTAACCTCAAATAGTTTGGAGAACGAATCGTTTGTAGTGGTATGGACATGTGGTGAGAATCATGTAATAAAATAGCAATGAATAAGAATGGACCGAACAGGGCATGACAATGATGTTTGCATGTTATATAAATGGATATGGCATTTACGATTGTATAATTAACCCCTTGAGCACCTTCCTGGCATTTACGCCAGCTTTCCATTGTTTTCCTATTGTCTTTCTATTGTTTCATTTTTATGGGTACTCGACACATTAAGAGTTCATTGAAAGAAAAATATTGTTTCTATGTTGTTTTTTATAGTTTATTAATATTATTTAGCACTGTTTACAACATTAGAACAGAGTTTTCATTGCTCAGCTTTTAACATTTTAGCGTGACTTTTTATCGACAAAGCACCTCACATATTTCAAATTATTTATAACTAGCTGTGTGCCCGCGGCTGCGCCCGCGTTTCATATATTCTTCACTGCGTTTAATTTTTTACGCGGAACCCTAATTATTTTCATTAAAAAATTTTTAGTACTAAGATAAACTAAAAATATTTCTCACAAATTTTACGGGCATTTGCCCGAAAACCATACATTGAATCGGATTTGATTCAAATTTTTATGAGTTTTATTTTTTTTACGCGGAAGCCTAATTATTTTAGAACATTAAAAGCACCCTAAGTTACGCGGAGTAACTTCAGCTATCTACCAAAAAAGTCCCTTCAAAATCGGTCCAGCCGTCTTGGAGTTTACCCGATACAAACAGACAGACACAACAAAGACAAAAAATTTAAAACTTATATTTTTGGTATAGGTACATTATAACGATGTATAGGTATCTTATATTCATTCATATCTATTTAGTAAAAAAAAAAAAAGTATGTGTGTACTTATGTACGTAAGTTAGAAGTTACATTTCTTTGACCAAATATGACAAAAAACTAAAACGTTCACAGCTAACTTCAAGATGTAGTTTTTTCGTGACGGTTGCGCGCTCATCGTAAAATTTTACGCTCATCATTTTACCCAATAAAATGATGCCCGCCTGGGAAGCTATCACCCTCAAGTTTGAAAACTTGTCGCTAAATACTAATAGGTGTGTAACCGCAGCATGATTTGAGAACCAGTACCTAGGTTTAGTGTATTTAACATCCTGGACTACATCGTCACTTAACATCAGGTGACAATATGGTCAAAGCATTAAGCCTATATCGTGTAAAAAAAACAATTAATTAACTTTTAATTATTGAGTGTTACAGAATTACAACTAAAGGGTTAACGGTCATTAAATATTGTACATCTGTGATCGTGTGTACTTACACAGAAACAATATTTCCTTCCCGATTGAACACCAAGCTACTTCTGATGAGCTCATCTCTATTCTGACAGCGAGCGTTCTCGTACAAATGTCCGACGACGTACAAATCAGCCTGTCTTGCTGCTTTCGCCAAATTTTTTACTGCCTACATAAAAAAAAAAAACAACCTCAGCCTTTTATTTTGTTCAATTTGAACACAACTTTTGTCATAGCATGTCTAATCATTAAGTAAAATCATTTGTAATTTATCCATCATAATAAGGCTAATGCAAAAGTATTAGTGGAAGAAAAAAATATGTGATCTTACCTCATCGTAATTAGTTTCAGCGTCAGACCGTTCTGGTGGTGGTAATACTATGATATCGACACCCTGGAATCAATAAATAGGTTCACATTCCTAATGTAGACTAAATATATGTCCTATTGATAGCAGGTATTCTTATACTGTAATTGGTAGCAGCTATACTGCAGATTTGACCGGAATGCTGAAGATTCAGCGGTCGAATATTGAAATTGGATCAATTACCGGAAAACTAATTACCGAACACCCAATGTTCTAATGAACCGGAGAACAGTTCCGATTGTTAAAGGTCAGAGGGCAACCGATGGATTTATAAACTGAATAAAATAATTGTCGTTTTTGTTTTAAATACTGTATAGACTGAGTACTTTGGCCACAATCTCACCTGATGGTAAATGACGATAAACTATAGTAAATGATGGTAAACTCACATAGTCTAGAGGTACTGATTCTTAAGTGATGTTGCGGGAACACACCTATTGGTATTTGGCGACAGGTTTTAAACTTGAAGGTGGTAGCTACCAAGTCGAAAATGCCCACCATGCTACGGTTTCCTCGCGATGTTTTCCTTCGCCGAAAGCTCAGACTGATTTTAGAGTTGGATAGATGGACCCGAAGCCACGTCCATTGACGCGGAATCCGAGCGAACTACCAACTGTGTCTTCATCGCTTCATCGAATATCATAACGACACACACTTTATGCACCAATGGAAGTGACAAGGATAAAACAAGTAGCGAATTTTCATGGTCTCTTTTACTAGTTAAAACCACTGTATGTTTAGCTAATTTGCACTAATAATTAGTGAAGATTTAAGGCCTCAGAATTTCCGTACAGAATTGGAATTTAAATTCTCAAGAAGTTTCATGCTCATATTATTATTAGAGTCAAAAAGGTCAATTCATTGCCTGCTTTGGCAAAGGTACAATTAACGAAGTGCTACATTAAAATATTTTTGTTTTTTTTTTGTTGTTGTTGAGATATGAGTCAACCAACATCTTACATTATCATCAATATTCCTCGTCTTTGTTGTTTCATAACAAAAGAAAACTTCATTTTACACGTTTTATACATTTTCTTTGTAAAATCTGTCGCACCTAGGATTATTTGCCTACATACATCGTACGTCGTAATTTTCCTTTGTTATTTTAGCATGACAATACACAATATTCCGTTTGTTTACAATAAGTGTATCGAAATAATTAATGACTAAATTAAAATATTATTTTTCAAAGCGTAGTTTAATAGACATTTAAAATTATCCTTTACAATAAAGTAGGACGGAAAAATGTGTTTTATAATACCGATAATGTAATTTTACTATAAAATTGATAATTATATTTCCAATATCTGGTTACAGTGTGTAAACTTTCAATGTTCAAATGTGCACAACTGAAAACTGAACCAATTTGAATGTAGTTTTCAAGTAAATAAAAGAATGAGATCGTGTAAAATGCCGGCAATGAGGGGTTAGTAATAGTGCGGCTGAATATTGCGTTAATGCGACGCAGGTTCGAAGCCATATATTCTATTTTACGAAGAAAACATTTTCTAATGCTCGTCTGGCTAGTTAGTAACTACCCTCTAGTTTGGAAATCTGTCGTCACTCATTTATAGGTGTAATTCGGCATCATCACTTTAAAGCACTGTAGCTTCGTTACTTGAGATCACGTGAGAATTTGATCAAAATGCTTTTTTTTTACTATACTGATAAAAAATTTGCTAATAATAATTTTATTTCTCATGCGAGAAGCTACAAACTCCAAATTAGTGAAACAAATCCATTCCCAATAATTCGGATTTAGTACCTTCTTCTTATTTAGATATTCAATAATGACTTGAATGTGGTACAAAAATAACGTTTATGTTTAAAGTATTAAATAATTAGGTATTTCCTTACCGATTTCCCAGCATCATGGATAAGCGGTAGGTATCCATTGAAATCGACATTTCTGCTTGTGTCTTGTATTACACCAGCCTTGTAGTAAGTGTCCTATGAAATTATAAATGTTTTTCAATAGTCACTAATGGAACGCAATGGCTAAATATATAATTTATTGCAGAATATAATTGTTAATTAATCGAAATAAATATAACGTGAGACATGCCTAAATATTTTGTAACTGCTAATATTTAGTATCTGTATTTTATTTGTGTCAACAAATAAATATAGAGTAACAAAAGAGATATTAAACGGACAAATTATTATGTCTATAAATCTGAAGTTTGAGTCTGAGTTTCTGACGGGATCTTTGTATGTCATGTAATAGTGTTTATTTTGTATTAATCGTCTTTATCTATACTAATAAACTAGCTGATCTCCGCGATTTTACATTCGTAGTTCCGTTCCTGTGGGATTTTTTGGAATAAAAATTATACTATGTCACTCCCTGGATATCAAACTATCTTGATACCAAATGTCACCCAAATCGGTAGTGTATTTTAAGCTTATTCGGTACATAGAAAAATACAAATATTTCGACTTTCGAATATTAGTGTAGATAAAATTGAAGTGTCTGTTTATAATTTCAAAATTATTTTTTTTACTAAATAGATATGAATGTAAATAAGATACCTATACCAAAAATACAAAATTTTTGTGCCTGACTGTCTGTTTGTAATGGGTAATATCTGGAACGGTTGGACCGATTTGGGCGGGACTTTTTTTGGTAAATAGCTGAAGTTACTCAGGGTAAATTTAGATACTTTAATTTTCGAAAATAGTTAATGTCCCGCGTAAACCAAATACAACTCATAAAAAATTGAATAAAATCCGATTCAATGCACAGTTTTATGGGCAAGTGCTATAATTTATGACAAAAACTTTTACTATATCTTAGTACTACATTTTTTTCATGAAAAATTGTTAGGGCTCAGTATAAAAAAATTAAAACGCAGTGAAGAATATATGAAACGCGTCGAGAGCCGCGGGCAAACAGCTAGTATTATATAATTTTGGCAATTTTCGCTAGTATAATTTCAAGTGTATTGAAAACACCAACATGGAGTATGAATTCTGGGGTTGCCACAAAAATCCTTAAAAAGTTGTAGCAAAATGTATAGTTTTCTCTCGACATGAAACTGACATACAGAATATTTTAGCTCAGAACAGACGAAGGCATTACATGAAAAAAGTTTTAGAAAGAATAGATACGATATAATGCAGTGCAACATAGTGGCGTACGTGACAGATCACAAGTCGACCCTATATTATGCATCGGGAATTTGGGACGAAGGGTTCCTTAGAAAGAGAGTATTAGATCGAGATGAATAGAAAACAAACACGTTCCTATTCCAACATGTAAGAGTGAGACGGAGAGAAAACAAACGAGGTCATTGTACCGGCCGTTTTGCAGTCGGTTTATTTTTGTGACTCATTTTTTATTATTATTTTGAAACGAAACTTTTTTGTGTGCGTATAAAAGCTATCTTTACATTCATAATTATTTGATGCTATAATGTTTTTTGTAGGCATTTTTCTGCTACAATTACTTATTGTAAATTATCTCATCTGTATAATCAGAATATTATGTCCATATGACAAACTTTATAAATGATTAAAAATATTATAATTGAAAGTAAATGTATTATGGTATGTATTATAATATATTTATATGATATAACATAATATAATTATAACATACGTATTTGTAAGTTTATGTAAAATGTAATTAATTTGTCGATACTTATTAAAATATATCTTTAAAAAAAAATTACAATAAAAAAATGTATAGTATTATGTTCTATTATAGGCAGGTACGTGAACAATATTATTTACGATTTTCATGTAAGTTACGTAGGTAAAGATTTTTATTGTAACTTTTGACCCAAAGAAGATTATTAATATTTCAATGGATTAAAAAATACTAAAAAAATTCTCAATTAACATTACAGGCCAAAATTATTAATTCGTTAATAACCATTTATATTTTTTAAACTTTACTTATTTTTTGTTTAAAAAAGCAACCGAATAATCTTCAATTATTGTTAAAATTATTATGTAAATTAATCTAAAATTAATAGAAAATACAGAAACTAGTTACAGCGTTTCGAAAATTATTTATAATTACAGTTTTATTATCCCATATAAACTAGCTATATGTAAAATAACATCATAATAATATGTCACAAGATAACTTTTTAAAACTATGTACGTACCTCGCAATAGGACAAGCCGATGCACACACAAAGCACGATAAATGAAATCCTTTCCATCGTTCCACCCCACGACTCCTTCATACGGCTATTGGCGACAGAATGAATAATGAAATGAACGCGAGATATCCACTGTCCGACTGCTTATATTATTAAAGATAACAACAGCATTTTCCTTCATAATATGTTTTTTTAGGTGAGGAGTTGGTGATAGCTGTGGTAAGCTCCGTAGTGAACGGACGTGTCTGTTCGCTACGCCCGCTCGCACAAATACGTTAGCGCCAACCGTCTTCGCTTTCGCTGCCTTCATCGATCGACCGTTAGCTTGCGTAGCAACGGCCGTTGGATTTTTCAACGGCTGAGGTGACGCAAGCGCGCGTGCCGCGTCGGGTACCCGGTGTGGGATTCCTGCACTGCGGTATTTTTGCGAGCGTAAAATACTCGACTTTATAAATTTATTTATAACTTCGTGTATTTTCGAAAAACGTACTTTTCAGTACGCGCGCGTTTTACGTATACTCACCCTTAAGGTGAGGATACGTGTCGCTTCTCGACATTATTAAAACCCACTCTCTTTTGATTGTGGTCATCACCGGAAACCTAACGGTGCCAACCTAAGGTGGTGTAGGGTTTAGCAGGTTCCCTGGGGACCCCCTTCTGGGGTCTCCAAATACCGGAATCTGGTGTGTGATCACACCGGGTTTCCTTTTTTCTTACCCGACTTCCGCTCCTGCGTCACATCCATCCCCTGGGTGCTGTTTGGGCGTCTGACCCACGTCCTCGGCCCTAGGGCTTGTTAGGGCTTCCCCCTAGGCTCCGTAGGATCCAAATTCCGTGAGTCATTGCACTTCGACTCAACGGTCTTTTGCGAGACTCGCGAAGTCTCAGTAAATTTTTGGCGCGCCCCCCTGCCCCTCAGGCAGGGAGGTAGTTCACCCCCCCCCCCCTGCCCTCTTGCCATCGCGGGATGGCCGAATCTCGCTTGTTGGAGCGTAAGCTCCTTAGATTCGCGAAATTATTATTAGATAAATCCCCGGTCCTCGCCAGGGAATTTCAAAATTTCAGTGAGGATGACTCCTCAACTACCGCGGCCCAGCTTAGAGTTCGTAAACCGGTGCCCAATATCAACGCTCCGGAGCGTTCCCGCGCAATTACACCGCCCGATATTAGGTCGCGACGTAACTCGTCGTTTTCGGATTGTCGATCGCGGTCTAGGTCTCGTTCGCGATCCCCTTATCGCCCGCACTCTGCGGAGCAAATAAATATCAGTACGGGGAATAGTTTTTCCCCACTGTCCCCCCCCCCAGAGCCAGGCTGACAGGCATCCGAGCCTGATGCCCAGGTTCGCCGCTCCCGCTGTCCAGTCTTCGTCCGGTTCAGAATTGGACGAGATGGACGTCGCGTACCCCCCCGCTAGGGGGTGGTGACTTCGTCACCCCCCCAGCGAAAGAATAAAAGGAAGGCGCCGGCCTCCCCGCCGCCCTCCGAGTCAGTCCCGAAAGTCCTCGCCGTAGAGGACTCGTCACGGCAGCCGACTCCGCTGCCTGCCGCGAAGTCGGCAGCGCCCAAGCCTGCAGCGGCACCGTCTCAGGTGCAGCCCAGGAAAGTGCGTCCCCCCCCCCCCCCTGTCACGATCCAGGACAAAGCGTCCTGGACGAAAATCTCTGCGGCGTTAGCGAGCCGCAAAATACATTTCTCCAGCGCGACGAATGTTCGCGATGGAATCATGGTGAAGGTGTCGACCACGGACACCTTCCGCGACCTCACGCGGTTTCTCCGTGAGGCGAAATATGCTTTTTTCACGCACGCGCTGGAGGAGGAGAAGTCCCTCCGCGTCGTGATCAAGAGAGTTCCAAAGGAACTCTCTTGTAACGAAATCGCTGACTCCCTTAAGGAGCAGGGATTCCCCGATGCCGAAGTGCATCGTATGCATGACCAAAGAGGCAGGAGACCATATAACATGGTCCTTGTTTCACTCCCCGCCAACGAGGTTAGCAAGAAGGTCTTCGGTCTGAAGACCCTCTGCGGCCTCTCCCGCATCTGTGTGGAAGTCCCACACAAGAAGTCTTACCCCTCGCAGTGTCATCGCTGCCAGGGGTACGGGCACAGTTCTCGGAGCTGCTTTATGGCTCCGAGATGTGTCAAGTGTCTCGGGGATCATCTCACCCCCGACTGTCCCCGCCCCAAGGACACTACCGACCCTCCGAGCTGCGTTTTGTGCAGGCAGGAGGGTCATCCCGCAAATTACCGAGGGTGCCCGTGTGTGCGCCCAAGGTAAGACGCAACCAGCCTAACAAAGGCGGTAGACGCGTTCCTCAGAGGAACGCTGCCCCCCTCCTCCTCCAACCTCAAGTGCCGCCTATGACACTGAGGTCTTTCCCGTGCCTCCCAGGCACGTCGGCGTCGCCTTCCGCGGTGCCGACCCGTCCCGCCGCCCCCCCGCCCCGCAGCCCCTCTGGCTCCGTGGGCACCCAGGCCCCAAGCCAAGGCGCAGCCGCGCCTGGCTACCCCCCCCCCAGGCCCCTCAGGCCAACTCCACCGGCTTAGACCGGGTTTTATTTCTCCTGCGCATCCATGATGTGCAGGAAGTAGTCGCGTTCAACGCAATGTTGAACAGCGGCTCCGGAAACGCCGAGCTCGAGGCTATCGCGCGTTTCCCCGCCATCGCCATGACCCTTCAAGGTCTGGCACGCGGTCTCTCTTACCCCGTAATCAATGGCTAAGTTCAAGCCTCGCGGTCTCTCCCTCTCATTTTTTAACGCGCGGAAATTAGCTCCGCAGCGTGAATTAGTCGCTAACTTTCTCCGCGATCGTCAAATAGACGTATTTCTCGTCCAGGAAACCTTTTTGAAGCCTAGTGATCGCAATCCCGGGATTGCGAATTATAATATAGTGCGAAATGATAGGACCCCTGAAAGGGGCGGTGGTACACTTATTTATTACAAACGGTCACTTTATTGCTCGCCGTTGCTAGCTCCGGAGCTTACCAATATGGAAGTTTCGGTATGTAGAATAGGTATGACTGGCCATCCGTCAATCGTACTCGTGTCTGCATACCTCCCCCCCAATAAACGACCCTTAAGGTCAGATCTAGAGAAGCTTTTCGCATTAGGCGACTCTGTCATTATCGCCGGCGATCTCAATTGCGGGCATACCTTCTGGAACAGCTCGTGCGTTACGCCCAATGGGGCGGAACTCATGCGCTTAGTACGGAAGCTCGATTTTGAGGTCGTCGCGCCTTAGAGCCCACCCATTTTCAACCGAACTGTCGCCCGTCGGTTCTAGATTTTGCTGTTCTGAAAGGAGTCTCGCTTCCTGTGCGTCTTATACAAGTCGTACACGAACTCGACTCCGACCACCGCCCAGTAGTTTTGATGTTAGGTCACACGGATGACTCTAATTCTAGCCCGCCAGTTGTAAAAGTCGCGGACTATTACAAGCTCGGCCGTTATTTAAAGGACCATCCGTCCACCCCCTCTCTCGATAGGATCCCAGATGTACTGGATACGTCTGCGGACGCGGACCTCGCGATCGATGCTCTGGTTGAGCACCTCAAGATCGGCATCGAGGAGACCTCGAAAGAGGTGCAAGCGGCGAACGATCGCCGCTTTGTACTCCCCGATGACGTGAGAGCTCTGCTCACCCAGAAAAACGCCGCGACCCGCGCCCACGACACGTATCCGACTGAGGAGAATCGTGCGCGCTTGCGTTCTTTGCGTAGAGCGGTGAAAAGCCGCATAGATCAGATCCGTAATGAAAGGTGGGACAGCCTCTTAGGAGAGCTGAAACCTTCCCACCTCGCGTACTGGAAGCTCGCACGATCTATGAAGATGGACCGTACCATCGTTAACATGCCCCCCCTGGACAGAAATACGCAGGGTCTTCAACCCGCATTTGACGATATCGAAAAAGCCGAGTGCTTAGCCGATAGCCTCGAGCATCAATGCGCTCCCGTCACCGACAACATTGATGTCGAACACATCTCTGTTGTCGAATCCTCTGTGAAGGACTCCCTCGCTCTTACTCCGGTTGTCCCCCTCTCACCTGTCACCTGTGACGAGGTTACGACTGCCATCAAGGGCCTTAAGCCCAGAAAGTCCCCCGGTCCCGACGGAATCAGGAACGAAGTCATCAAACTTCTTCCTCCGCCTCTGGTCGCGTTGCTGGTCTGCATCTTCAATGCGGCCATCAAAAACAACCACTTTCCAGCCGCCTGGAAAGCAGCTATAGTTATAGGGATACACAAACCTGGCAAAGACGCCAGGCAACCCGATAGCTACCGTCCAATTAGCCTTCTTAACACCTTAGGCAAACTCTATGAGCGGATCCTTATGAACCGTCTCATAGAGGTGATAGAGGACAAAAATCTCTTGCCTCCCCAACAGTTTGGTTTCCGAGCCAGACACTCCTGTGCGCATCAGGTGCTCCGCCTCACGGAGTACGTACTCACCAATATTAATCACCCTCAGTTTAATAAATCCTGGCATACGCTCGCAGTTTTCTTCGACGTTGCCAAAGCATTCGACAAGGTCTGGCACACGGGCCTCGTCTACAAGCTCACTAGATTAGGTATCCCCGACACCCTAGTCAGAATCATACACGATTACCTCACCGATCGTAGTTTCCGCTATAGAGTAGAGAGCGCTCTCTCTCTATAGCCCACCCCATACGCGCAGGAGTCCCCCAAGGTTCCATTCTGGCGCCTGTCCTCTTTAACCTATACTTAGCGGACCTCCCTGATCTCGGAAGAGTTCAGTTAGGTCTATACGCGGACGACACCGTCATATATTTCGCTTTTCGTAAGAAAAGAGTTTTACGTAAATACGTCCAAGACGCTGTCGACCAACTCAGCGCTTGGTATTTCAAATGGCGTCTCGCGATAAACCCGAGTAAGAGCGCCGCGTTATTATTCACTAGAAGCCGTAAACTTAGGGAAGACCCTCCCAAGCCCATACAGTACGCGGGTACTGAAATCCCATACTCCTCCGAAGTCAGGTACCTAGGAGTTCAATTAGATGACAGACTCTCTTTCAAATCTCACATAAAGAAAGTGAAGCGCCAGACCTCCATGGTGCTAGGTCGTCTCTATCCGCTCTACAACAGCAAGAGCAAAATGGCACTCCGCCATAAGATTACCCTATACAAGATGGTGGTCAGACCCATCATCACGTATTGCGCACCTGTCTTCGGACACATCACTCGTTCCCGCATGCACGCCTTACAAAGGATTCAGAATCGCTTTGTAAGGAAGGCAGTAGGTGCCCAATGGTTCGAGAGAACTGTGGATTTACACAGGGATCTCAACCTGCCCTCCATTAGGTCCGTTTTCAAGACCCAGTGTCGCGCTTTCTTCGAACGCGCAGAGACACACTCGAACCCCCTCATCGTGCGAGCCGTCTCGT
The DNA here is from genome assembly GCA_014132275.2 of Samia ricini. Lineage (NCBI taxonomy): Eukaryota > Metazoa > Arthropoda > Insecta > Lepidoptera > Saturniidae > Samia > Samia ricini. The sequence goes on from AP028163.1 coordinate 19,108,519, forward strand.
ACTTGCCAGGTCGCAAGCCGCGTCGTATACGTCGGCCGCAGAGAATCTTATCGTGCCGCGACGATACCATAACCCGTAGTAATAGGATCTTTCCTCCTTTACCTCGTACGAATGCGTGCCAGCGCCCACGCCCGCGAAACCGCCGTTCCCGCCGCCGGGGACAGGCGGCTAACTTTGCTCCCGCACACACTCCGGGTCCCCCTCAGGCGGCGACCCAAGACGTGTCTCGTTCCCCAACTGGGGAGGCTCTTGACGTCGCCGCCAGCGCGATACAGTAACACTGCCCACGCATTGAGCAATTACACGCACAACACTCCATACACACTCATGCATAACATGCAAGGTACATAGGTCCTGTAAGGAACCTTTTTTTTTTTTTATGTAAATAAAAATAAAGATTAGCTAGGATACAACTCGCGAGTGAGTCTTGAGTACTCAGGTGACGGCCAAGCCGAGGTTCGTACCACTTTGGTAGCCCTTGAGCTAGTCACCTTATTGCGGCGAGTGCCTTCAGCACTCGCCCCCAAAGTTCGGTGAAGCTGTAAAGGCCCTTCCGGTCAACAGCATTAGCTAGGTCAAAAAAAAAAAAAAAAAAAAAAAAAAAAAAAAAAAAAAAAAAAAAAAAAAAAAAAACCTTCATAATATTATATTTTATTAGTCGCGGCTACAATGTCCTTAACACGTATGGTTACCTGATGAACTTTTACCCATAATATTATTTTTATTTATTATTAAAGCCACCGTGAAGTTATTAAGTACTCCAATTGAATCCATTAAACAAACAATAGTTAGTTGATGTTGCACGCGACAATGGATATTCGCCATAACGTATTATCTTAGAAAATAAATGAATTGTGATTATTGTTTATGTCCTCCAATACACACTTTTTTTTCTAACTAGCTAATGCTGTTCACCTGGAGGCCTTTACAGCTTCGGCGAACTTTGGGGGCGAGTGCAGAAGGCACTCAGACGCAAAAGGTAACTTGTACAAGAGCACTAAAATGGTACAAACCTCGGCTTGGCCCTTGCCAAATCAATAGTCATCTATACTAAAATTATATAAAGGTAACGTATCCTAATTCGATTTTCAAAATTCTTTCACTGTTAGAAAAGTAAATAATCTCTAATTAGGTATAGACTTAGCTTACTTGTTACTTGTTGGTGGGCTCCTGTTTCCGCACTTAGACACATTGGCGGTCCATTGTGCGTGCAGGATCAGCCAGCTACTCGAGCCAGCCCAGCTCCTTCCAGAAGCGCAGAAGCCTCCTGGGGCGATCGCAGGCTTCCTGGAGCGACCTCATTTGCTTGAGGGTTTTTGCCCGTTGGTTGACTACTCCCGTGCATTCCAGGATCACGTGGGCAGCAGTCTCTTCTTTTTCCAGACATCCCCTACACATGGGGCTATCTGTCAGACCTATGGTGAATAAATGTTTATTAAGTGAGCAATGTCCTGACATCACACCCACCACTAGACGAAGATCAGTGCGAGATAAGCTGAGCAGTCTCCGGGCCAAGCTCCGTGATATTACCGGAACAGCTTGTTTAGACTGTCTACAGCCAGGAGTGTTAGCCCATCTCTCACTGTGAGTGCTGTGGGTGTATTGACGCAACCATGATCTAAAAGTACTGTAAGCAAGAGGAAGATAAGGCACAGGGCCTGCCACTGTTGTTGTCGATCCTCTTCTTACCAGTTCATCTGCTGCGTCGTTACCCATTGATTCGCTGTGACCCTTTATCCATTGTAGGATGACCCTGTTGACTGCCGCTATGCGTTGCAGTGCAAGGTGACATTCGTATATGAGGCCTGAGGTAATGGAAGTATTCCCAAGCGCTTGGAGTACGGCCTTACTATCAGAGAGAATTCGGATGCCAAAAAGTCCCTTATCTCCCTTTTGAAGACTGCGTTTGCTGCTTGGATGATGGCGACACATTCACATTGGAATATGGTACTGTGCTCACCCAACCCTGTAGATAGCTTGATATTGAGATCATGCGAGAATACTCCCGCACCTGTTCCAGATTTCATCTTGGATCCATCCGTGTAGATGTGATGTTCAAGGGTAATCTGTTCATCTTTTATATCTTCCCTGAGCTGTATTTTATACATTCTGTCGAATATTAAAATTTTTGGGATCTTGTCGCAGGGGGCTTCGAGAAGAGGCATAGAGGAATAGACTTAGCTTAGTTATAGATAAGCTATAGACTTATATTTTTTATTTTGACAAATATAGATTTTTAATATTATAATAAATTACAACGAATGTAATTGAAGTCTGTAAAAAATCTATATTGCGTGCGCTGCCTGAATGGTTAAAAATAAAGAAATAAAATCTATAGCAAAAGTCCTAGATAGTTCTAGAAATTCCTAGATAGTCTAAAAAATACAATTTTGAAACGATGATGGCGCAGCGGTAAGTGCGCCTAGATTCCGTTTCAGTGAACGCGGGTTCAAATCCTCCTATCCAACTCTACAATCAGCCTGAGCTTTTGGTGAAGGAAACCACCATGAGAAAACCATAGCATTTTCTAACAATGGCCGTCTAGATAGTTACCAACCTCAAGTTCGAAAATCTGTCGTCAAATACCAATAGGTGTGTTCCGGCAACATCACTTGAGAACCAATACCACTAGGCTTAGTGTGTTTACCATCCTGGACCACATCTTGACTTAACATCAGGTGAGATTTTGGTCAAAGCAATGAGCGTATACAGTGTATAAAATACTCTATGTGTTTTAAAAAAAATCATGTGAATAGATTTAGTCTTTCTAAAGTTATAAGCCCAAATGACAGGCGGACAAAGAGCTTGTTTTTGTTATTTATACCTAAGTATTTTATATTTCAAATAAATTGCCATATAAGTATTATACAGTATGTTAACGTCTCTCCACTGATTTAACAATAAAACATGTATTGAATGAATAGTTTACACGTGTTTTCAGTAATGGAATGAAAATGATTTGACCTTGGAGCGGTCAGGGTGATGTAATTTGAGATTGTCGTTGATTGAACATCACTAAAATTATTATAAAACATTATGTAAACTTACCTCTTTATGAAATACTCCTTAGAGAATTAAGGTCGAAAATTCAAAAACAACAATGTATATTTCCGTGTAGCAGAGATGCCAATGTAGAGATGGATGTGTGGCGTTACAAGAATGGATAGGGTCAGGAATGTGTATGTTTAAAGTTGGCGCCAGTAATAGAAAAGCTGAAAAGGAATCGTTGTTTTGATATGGAGATAATTTGGGAAAAGACGAAACCGCATATGACGATAAAAGTGTTGACTATCGAGGCTTAGAGATAGAGAACGAACGAAGAGAGAGAACGGTCAAAGAATAGATGGATGAAGGATGTGAGGTGAGATATGAAAACAAAAGGAGTGTGTGTAAATATTATAGCTGATAGACGTGTATGAAAAGAGAACATATTGCGCCGACTCCAAATAAAAAAAAGTTGGAAGCAGGATGATAATTATGATGACATAGTTTGTAATCCAATAACTTGTAGTATTTGACCCTGTATTAAATTGTTTTGATGAAATCTTACGTCATATAGTTTGGTTATTGTAGACAAGTGAAGTAATGGCACTTCGCGTGAATTCTGAGATGCTACAAAAACCTCTGGTGAGGTTTCTAACAAAGGTTCGTCATTTTGTCGGAACACCGAAGATTAAAAAAATAATACAAAGTTGGCCCTAAAGAATTCGTATTTATTGCATTACTCACAAGTCTTATTTAATATTTTTTTTCCTGCGATAATTTACTTCTGAGGAATTAATTCATGCCGGCATCTGCTCTTCCTTTCGTTCCGTAATTTGGGGTAACAGTAATTAATTATATCGATATAACTTTGTTAATTCCTATTTAGGTGTCACAAATAACCTATTAGTGCAATTAGTAATGGTTTTTGATGGAATCAAATAACAATATTTTTATAAATTTACAAAACATAATAAATTCGAAAGCATTCAAAAAGTGAAAACATTTTTCTGTTTAAAATCATTGAATAGGAAGTAAAATCGACGATGGATTTTAGAAAAGTAACTAACACCATCAATCTTATTCCTTTTCTAAATCGGATGACCATTTTCGACGACATAACATGAAACAATAATTAAACTTTTTAACCATCATCATTCGCATGCCTTTTCCCAACTCACTTGGGGTCGGCGCAGTATATTTTCTTCTTCCATACGTCCCTATCAGCCGTCATCTCTTCATTCACTCCTTTTTCTTTCATATCCTTTCTTACACACTCCATCCACACTTTCTTTACCCTTCCTCTACTTTTCCATTTTTCCACATTCATATTCGTTACTATTTTATACATGCTCTTCCTCTTTTTAACATATTTAACTTCGTAACCACAGCAGAAAAAAAATCAAAACGCACAAATTTTGTCCGGACAACGTGACCTACGCCAAAACATGCAAGTGCTCACGTAATCAGAGATAATTTTATCGTATACATAAGCAGCCTCGTCTGGCCAATTAGTGATCGATAGCTAATTATATTTCTTTTGATTGTGAATCATAAATACTCAGAATACTTGTAGAATGTAGATGTATTCCCTTTAGCGTCGTTAACCTCTTTGATTTGTAACATACATATATCGAATAATAATACGTAAATCAGCTTTATTTGAGCGTACCTTTTTTTATCGAGGAGTAATTTTTGGGCCTGTGGGGGGTGTGAAGTAAAATTTCTTAGGCTACGATTCAAGAACTAAACTTAAAGGGCGCGTCACATTTAGGCAAATTTTATTACACGAGAGAAAAGAAAGACAACGTACCTAGATAATGAAGAAGGTACCTATATATCTAAAGAGAGAATAAACAGAATATATCTCTTTTGAGATGCTCTCTCTTTTTTCGGTATCTCGCGTTAAACCTCTTTATTCAAGTTTTTCATGTGCACGTCATTTTCGTTTTATTCACAATCTCACATGATATTAAGTGACTATGGCGTTCAGGATTGTAAACACACTAAGGTAAGAAACTACTAGTTCTCAAATAATGCTGCCGGAGCTCAACTATAACTGATTGGCGACTGATTTTGAAATGCGTGCTATGGTGTCAACGTGACGTTTTCAGCTCAGGTTTATTATATAATAGGTAGGCAATTATCCAAAGCACATAATACATCTTACTCCATAAGAAAGTTAGGAAGTAACGGCACCAGAGCGTTAGGCCACTTGTCTCGATTGGGTTGTGGTTACTATAAACTCTTAACAAACAGACACAGTGTCTCACTTCTATACGTCACGTTTTGTATTCAACCAGCGTCAATTCTTATATGTATTGGTAGATAGATTTTCAATAAATCCTTGGCTTTCTTCTACTATCTGCGCACTTGGACAAAAATTTAAATAGTCAAGTGGAATGACACGGATCTATGTTTGACAACAGACTTTACATTTTTAAAGTTGGTAACTAGTCCGGTGAATATTGGAAGATGCTAAGAATCATAATTTAACCAATTTACTTTAGTTTAAAAAATAGAAACTAAGTTAAACTATAAGAGATATCATGATTAAATTGTTACAAGACAGAACGTGAGAGATAAATTTTGTACACGTGTTCAAATGTGTGTAAATTTTTAATATTCAAATAAATGAATTAATATTTATTATTAGTCAAGCAAATGTAAAGTGTATATAAATGTGTGTAAATCATTTGTTTCCATTAAAATGAATACCGAAACATCAGGCAAATGGAACGAAATGATCGTAGCGACAGCTCGAATGCGCTCATTCTAAATTAAGATCAATAATTGCACGCATGCATGTGTGATCGGGCCTGACTTGTCGGCAGACATTATAAATATTGACACGCATGCCCAGCTCGTGTTCGAAGCGTGATCCTGATAAAAGGATTAATTATTCAATACACATATATAGGTAGGTAGCATTAATTAATAGCATTTTGATATGAAAGATATCATAAATGTCGGTCGACGGAAAAGTTTTCTATTTGAACGAATAGACACGACGTTGGTCGAAAAAAAAAATTGGTATTTTAGTTTTTATTTTTATTTTTTAATGAAACATCTATTAGTGCGTGTCTAGAGTTAATGCGTATGTCGTGACGGCAAATGATATTTACTTTACTTCTGCCGGTTGTCCCGTGACGACCACCTTTTTTTAATAATGAACTTAAAAACAAAAGTCATAGCTCTATATAATCAAGGGGTGTATTAATAAAAACAAACCCAGGTTCATCAAATACCCACTCGAATTCCAGATTCTTTGCCGATCAAATTTTCATCAATGTTAAAATTGATCATAACATCTTACTATGAATTCAACGCAAGATAATGCAAATTATCGATAATCAGTCAAATACGAAATTTAAACGCGTTTTGCATAAAGTTCATAGTTCAATTACTCGTAGGTAGCGAAATTTCAAAGATTATTTTACACGTCACACGGGTGAGATGTTTGCAACACTATTCCTTTGGAATAAAGCTGATATTTAGTTGAAAGAAAAATCTTTACGAGAGTGATAAGTTACACATGTTATAATTGTGATCACACATTGCCCTTGCGATGACTTTCTTTTAGATGCGTTAGCCGAATTAAAACGATGGTGATTATGACAGTTTTCTTCTCAGACGATTATTTACTTACCAATCCGTAATTTATAGATTCCCGTACAAGTAAAGAAATAATGTCCCCCTATCGCTCCCCACTGTTTCTACTAATTACCGACAAAATTCATTTTTATGGCGATCTGGTCACTTCTTCAATAGTCTGAGTGAGATTAGTGACTTATGTTTATTTAATACTAACACAAATAAGGCGTCAACATCCTTAATGTGTCGAGTACCCATAAAAATGAAACAATAGAAAGACAATAGGAAAACATTGGAAAGCTGGCGTAAACGCCGGGAAGGTAAAAGGGTTAAGTAGCCTCTTCTTTAATGATGGCGTTTGTAAGTAGTTGTAATTAATTATAAACTTTCCATTTTTTTTTTTTTTTTTTTTTAGGTTCATGTAGTAATAAATCGTAATGTAATAACAAACCATTAGATTTTTAATTTTCTACTTAACGGCAAGGACCTGTAAATGGCTTTTTGTTTCTAATGTATCTGTTAACTAACTAATGTAAGATATAGCTATTGGTCTTCCAACAAATAAATAATTAAATAATGAAATTAACATAAACTGTGACTAAAATTTGTAAATACGGTAACAAAATAAAACTGATATGTTATTAAAAAACATATAAATATTTAGCATCGCGTCTTTCTCCCAAAAAGGTAAGCAGAGACTATGTCCTACTTGCTACGATCCTGACACACCTCTTTCGCTTCTTCTACTTTCATGAGAGTTTCCATCTCTTGGTCTGTTCGACCTAGTTCAGTGTTTTTGGAGAAAAGGAATAACTACTATGAACACGTTATTAGTAAATAAGTAAATATTGATCGAAGAAAGTATTTGCCCACAATGTACGAAAACTTCCAAGAAACGAACGCAATGATAGATTGTAAATAGAAGAAACGTAATTCCTAAAACTATTACGTACACTGTTATAAAACGTGTAATTGTAATCTAATTTGAACTTTATTTACAAGTAATCACTCCTCCATAATACAGATTTAGTTTGGAAATTTGGTTTACACGATCGATCTTATCAATTATTTTATCATGATTATTACTAACCGTACTAACTAGTTTTAGTATAGGATCAGCGGTTTGACTTCAATCTCACCCGATTATACGTGACAACGTGATCCATGAAGCTAAACATACTAACCTTAGAGGTACTCGCTCTCAAGTTATGCTGTTAGAACACACCTATTGATGCTTGGAAACAGGTTTTCAAACTTGAGGGTTGTAGCTACCAGGCGGACGTTTTTAGAAAATGGCCTACCACTTCATGATGTTTTTTCCTTCACCGAAGGAAGTTCAGGCTCATTATAGCGTTGGATAAGTGGCTTCGTACCTGCATCCACCGACACGGAATCCGACCGCACTAACAACTGCGCCATCATCATTTCAACTTTAGACAAATTTGCATCTCTCCATCATGACACCTTGACTTAAAGTACACTTCATTGTCTAAATTACATACTTTTAAAAATATTCCTTATAAACGCAACTTGAGAAAAACCTACAATTAGTATTAATTTTCCTTGGCCCGCTGTATGACCTGTATTGTTTCGTTTTTCTTAAAACACATGTAAGTACCTAATATTCGATAACGTACGCAATTTTAAAACCTTGACATTCAAATATGACCGATTATATTTCGAATTTAATAACAATTTCGTTGCTGTGGAATGAATGGGATGATAAAAAAAATAGATAAGTGAGCTTAGTTAAGAATAATATTTGTTAGAAATAAATAGATTATACGGCATATTGAAAAGGATATATTAAGATTTCATTTCACTCGATTATAGAATGTTCCATTTGTTGCAATAATAACATTATTATGAAAGATAACATACTCTACGTTGTTATATGTCTACGAATCGATTTAGGTAGGTAGATGATGATTTTTTAAAAACAGATATTATTTGCCGGAACAGACACTTCAATTTTATTTATTAGTATATATTTAAATAGATACGCCTCTGTCATATTGTAAATGTATGAAAGGTAGTTATGTTATTATGTTATCTGTGATTGTTTCTAGTACATGTTTTTTTTTTGTTTTTTTATACACAGTTTGAAGTATATTTGATATGAATTACAGAATTCATATAATAATCGGCACATAAAACATTTAAAAAAATTGCATTCGCTTCAACTGTTATCATAATACCGACCGGCTGGTAACCGATAAGAGAAATATCGACGAACGGAATGGAAAATGCATTTCCTTGCAACAGATAACCTTTCAAAGTCATTGGCAAATTTATCTAGAAAGATCGATAGCCGTTAATTTCTGCTCGATATATTAATTGCGTGATAAAAATATATTGACCTATATAGTAATAAATGTTTTAATTTTAATAAATAAAAAAAATGGCAAGTCCACAGATGTTTTGTATCAACCGCCTGTAAATCAAAGATGTTAAAAATATTAACAGTGGAATCTCGATGTTCCGAATTTCAAGGGAAATGGTAAAAAAAATCTAGTTAACAAATTTTCGACTCAAGGAGGATTTTTAGATATAAAGCATTTAATTATTAAAATTCTATTTAGAAAGGCACAAATATTTACGTGTAAAGTGGTACGAGCCATTTATACTAATAGATAAAATTGATAGTAATACAAAAATATGAATGTTTTTACTGTATACATAATATGAATGTACATACGGTGCCTAACCATCAAAACAATTTCTCAAATTTTTGTCTCTGTCTGTTTGTTGCGGATAATCCGCGTAACCGCCGTTCCCGCCGCCGGAGACGAGCGGTTAGCGTTGCTCCCACACACACTCCGAGTCCCAAGCTCAAGATGTGCATTGTTCACCAACTGGGGAGGCTCTTGACGTCGCCGCCAGCGCGATACAGTAACACTGCCCATGCATCAAGCATTACACGCACAACCCAGCACACACACTCCAACACATAACACGCAAGAACATAGTTAGGTCCTGTAAGGAACGTTTTTTTTACTATTAAATAAAAAATATAGGGATGAGCTAGGTTTCAAATTCCGCGGATATTATTCACTCAACCCTTGTGTTAGTTACCTTTCTTTCTGCGCGAGGATCCGGGGGCGGATCCTCGGAGGCGTAAGAGGCCCAGAGGGAGACGGGCGCGCTATGCGCGGAGTTTTCTCCGTACATAGCGCGGCCGGGGGTTTTTTTTTTTTTTTTTTTTTTTCTATGGGGGGGTGGGTATTTATACCGCCCCCTGGATGTCTGACCTTTGGTCATGCCTCTCCTCAAGAGGCGGGCTAAGTGGTGGAGGGGAACTTTTCTCCTCCATCCCCATTGGGCCATTGCACTGACGGGCCTGGTGGGTTCGCTGCAGGGGGCGACGCGGTGCTTGCGAAAGTTACCCCGTGTCGCCTCCATCCCAAATGCAGCGGACGGCTCCGGGGGGTTTTAGTGGGTATTTCCGGAGCGCTTCACGCCCGGGTGAGTCCCACACTGGCACGGAGCTCGTCACTCCGTGCCCTCTTATCTATTGTATCTGGGGGACTATGATCCCGCAAATACAATAGATAAGGGTAGTGCGTAAATGCATTTCCCCTCGTCAAAAAAAAAAAAAAAAAAAAAGTTACCTTTCTGCGCCCGAGTGCCTTTCAGCACTCACCCCCAACGTCACTTTGAATCTGTAAAGGCCTGTTCGGTCAACAGAATTAGCTAATTAGAAAAAAATGTTGCGGATAATTTTCGGAATGGATGTACCAACGGAAAAATTCACGAAATTTTTTTTTATCCCCATAGACATTAATTTTAAAAAGATTAACACTTTTTTAATGTGTGCAGGACAGCGCCCTCTAGATAGAGGGCGCATATTAGCTAGATAAATTATGCATATTATCTAGATAGACGGCGCGTAATTATTAGATAAGATCCCGCGTATATTTAGGAAATAACAGAACAGTTTACGGAATAGAATTACTGAATTACGTAATTGTAAAGAATATTACGTTGAACGCACGCGTCGAGAACATAGCATCTTTGTGAGAGCGAGACAATACACCTCGCGGCACCGCCGGGCGGCGTGCTCTGATTCGCCGAACGCGACCGGCCTACCTCGATCCGTAGCAACGGGGTCACACACAGGCCGGGAGCTTAAATATCCGCCCGGGACGGTGCCAGTTATGCAGTCATCGATCGCTCTCCGAAGAAAAAACAACTAAGAACTAAACTCTGAGACAGAAGCAGTAGTCAAACATTCAGCAAGTAGTCCGCAAGAAGTCCTCAAGCAACAGTGCACTGCGTTCAAAGAATCCGCGTCTTGAACCATAGTGATCCGCGCTCCGACCTGACCGTGAATCCGCGTCCCCGAGTACGAGAACCGCGCTCCGACCTGACCGTGATTCCGCGTCCCGAGCCACAGTGATCCGCGTTCCGAACCTACGCGATCCGCGAACCGAACCAGTGAACCGCGTATCGAACTATAGTGGGTCTCGAATTCCGCGTAATTCGAGACGTATCGTGCGCGTAAACTCACACACGGGTGTGAGTACGAGTGTGAGTCCTAGTGTAAGGACAACTGTGAGTATTAGTGTAAGGACTGTAGTGAGGACTATTGTGCGCGTTATATATTGTCTAATTGTAGTGTATCTTGTCTTCATATTGTGTTAATCTTGTGCATGGCTTTATATCCTGTTTAATATCTTGTGTCTACTGTTTCTATATTGTGTTGTCTCTGTCTATCTTGTTTCTATTGTAATTGTGTTGTCTGTGTTATATAGTATTCCTAGATTGTGTCTGTTTTATATTGTAATTGTGTCTTCTGTATTATAACGTGTAATTGTGTTGTGTAAACTCGTGTCTAACCTGTAATAAACATATTGTTTAAACTTTCTATCTGGCATTATTTACTACATCTCTCGCAATCCAGCAACAACGGTGTGTTTTAGCGGACTGCCAAAACAACATCGCAGGCTGTCCCGCACATCGCATGGTCCTTCGCAGCCGGATCTACGAGAGTGTAGTAAATAGAACGAACAACATGCCAGCAACCAGATCTACAGGAAGGCACGGGGAGACACAGACTTCACTATCGACAGTCACCGTGATGGGGTCCGAATTCGACACGGGCACTACTACGTGCGTCACGGCAACGGTGAAAAGGAACCAGTCAACGGCCGCAACTGAACAGCGAGCCGTCATAGAAGGCACACAGCAGCAGCAGGCGGTCACGAAGTCCGACGCCGCCAGCGAAGAGCACGGAGAGCGTCGAGCTGCATCACGGACAAGCAGGCGTTCAAAGGCCGAACGTCTAGCCGAGGCTGCAGCCAGAATAGCCAGACTGAAATTGGAACTGGCTGCAGCCGAATATGAGGCGGAACAGAGTAGGTATGTCGGGTATACTTCCAGATCCGACAAGACGCAGCATGTCCACACGTGGTTGGATACGACCACGACAGAGTTGGTCGCAATAGCAGAACGAACGTTCAGACCCGAGGCGACGGATATAGGATCATCATGCCCAGTGATCAGTGACGTATCCTGGGACGACATGGTGATAACATCGGCGGGATCCACTGCCGCACAGCCGTCGCCGCAGCGACCTCAACTCCTAGCCGCATCCTGGGACAACACAGCGTCTACACCGGCGGGAGACACCGCCGCACATCCGCCTCCACAGCCAGCCGAAGTCCCAGTGATCACCGCCGCATCCTGGGACGCTGCGCCGCAGCCAGCGAGTGTCACCGTCGTACACCCGCTGCCGCCGCAGCTGCCGCCGCCAATGGTCGAGTCGAGGATGGAGCATAGTGTGCCGCCGCCAGTGACCACAGCCGAGTCCTGGCAGTCGAGAGCACCGCGTCCTCCGACCAGCAGAACGAAGGCGACGGATACAGCACCACCTGAGCCCCCAGCGAGCAGAGCCGTAGCCTGGGGTAAGGTAAGCGCATCGGCGGGAGCCACCGCCACCGAACAATTGCAGTCAGCCGGGTCCCCAGTGATCAGTGACGTATCCTGGGGTAAAATGACCGCATCGGCGGGAGCCACCGCCGCACAGCCGCCGCAGTCGGCCGAGTTCCCAGTGATCACTGACGCATCCTGGGGTAACATGGTGACTGCATCAGCGGAAGCTACTGCCGCACATCTGCCGCAGCAAGCCGAGTCCCCAGTGATCAGTGACGTATCCTGGGGTAAGATGACCGCATCGGCGGGAGCCACCGCCGCACAGCCGCCGCTGTCCGCCGAATCCCCAGTGATCACTGCCGCATCCTGGGGTAACAGAGTGACAGCATCAGCGGAAGCTACTGCCGCACATCCGCCGCAGTCAGCCAAATCCCCAGTGAGCAGAGCCGCCGCCTGGGGGGGGTAACATGATGACAGCATCGGCGGGAGCCACCGCCGCACAGCTACCGAAGTCTGCCGAGGTCCCAGTGAGCGATGTTGCATCCTGGGACGCTGCGGCCGAGTCAGCGGGCGTCAACGCCGCACACCCGCTGCCGGAACGACGGCGAGAACCGCCGTCACAGTTAGCCGAGGCTCCAGCGAGCACAGCCACGTCGCGGAGCGCTTCGGCGCAGCCAGCGGGCGTCATCAACGCACACCCGCTGCCGGAACAACGGCGAGAACCGCCGTCACAGCCAGCCGAGGCTCCGGCGATCACAGCCGCATCGCGGAGCGCTACGGCCGAGTCAGCGGGCGTCACCACCGCACACCCGCTGCCCGAACGACGGCGAGAACCGCCGTCACAGTCAGCCGAGGCTCCAGCGATCACAGCCGCATTGCGGAGCGCTACGGCCGAGTCAGCGGGCGTCACCGCCGCACCCCCGCTACCGGAACGACGGCGAGAACCGCCGTCGCAGTCAGCCGAGGCTCCAGCGATCACAGCCGCATCGCGGAGCGCTACGGCCCAGCCAGCGGGCGTCACTGTCGCACACCCGCTGTCGGAACAACGGCGAGAACCGCCGTCACAGTTAGCCGAGGCTCCAGCGATCGCAGCCGCATCGCGGAGCGCTACGGCGCAGCCAGCGGGCGTCATCAACGCACACCCGCTGCCGGAACGGCGAGAACCGCCGTCACAGCCGGCCGAGGCTCCGGCGATCACAGCCGCATCGCGGAGCGCTACGGCCCAGTCAGCGGGCGTCACCGCCGCACACCCGCTGCCGGAACGGCGAGAACCGCCGTCACAGTTAGCCGAGGCTCCAGCGAGCACAGCCGCATCGCGGAGCGCTACGGCGCAGTCAGCGGGCGTCTCTGCCGCACACCCGCTGTCGGAACAACGGCGAGAACCGCCGTCACAGGTAGCCGAGGTCCCAGTGAGCGCTGCCGCATCCTGGGGCGCTACGGCCGAGCCAGCGGGCGTCACCGCCGCACACCCGCTGCCGGAGCGACGGCAACGGCCGTCACAGTCTGCTGAGGTCCCAGTGAGCGCTTCCGCATCCTGGGGAGCTGCGGCGCAGTCAGCGGGCGTCACTGCCGCACACCCGCTGCCGGAACAACGGCGAGAACCGCCGTCACAGCCAGCCGAGGCTCCGGCGATCACAGCCGCATCGCGGAGCGCTACGGCCGAGTCAGCGGGCGTCACCACCGCACACCCGCTGCCCGAACGACGGCGAGAACCGCCGTCACAGTCAGCCGAGGCTCCAGCGATCACAGCCGCATCGCGGAGCGCTACGGCTCAGTCAGCGGACGTCACCGCCGCACCCCCGCTACCGGAACGACGGCGACCGCCGTCACAGTCAGTCGCCGCACCCCCAGTGATCACTGCCGCATCCTGGGGCGCTACGGCCGAGCCAGCGGGCGTCACCGCCGCACACCCGCTGCCGGAACAACGGCGAGAACCGCCGTCACAGTCCGCCGCACGCCCAGTGATCACTGACGCATCCTGGGGCGCTGCGGCCCAGCCAGCGGGCGTCACCGCCGCACACCCGCTGCCGGTACAACGGCGAGAACCGCCGTCACAGAGAGGCGCCGCTTCCCCAGTGATCACTGCCGCATCCTGGGGTTCTACGGGCCAACCAGCGGGCGTCACTGCCGCACACCCGCTGCTACAAGAGGAACCGACGACACGAATGATCAAGCCGAGGGGGGAACATAGCGTGCCACAGCCAGAGACGAAAGCAGAGTCCTGGCAACAGTCGGGAGCACCGCACCCTCCGACAGCCGCCGCCGCAGCACCCTGGTGGAGTCCAGGGTACCAGCCGCGGGCCATTACCGCCCAGCGATCGAGGGCGGACCTACGCGAGCTGCCGTATGCAGTACAAGCCGCGCAGCATCGCCAGCAGAGGAACACTGAACCTCAGGCACGACGTCATCGAATCCGCACGGTCGTCGAGGATCGACCGATCAAGTGTCACCTGTATTATCGACAGGGACACGCAGCAGGTGCTACAGATCAGCTGAGGAACGCATCGGTCGACGCGAGGCGGCATACGACGAAGAAGTATCGCCTGTGTTTCCGCCCGAGGTTCCGCAACAAGAACCACAGCGGCCAGCCCAGGACATGTGAGATCCCGGTACAGACCTCTAGACCGGCGGGAGCGAGGAGCGACAGACACGGTCGCGCCTCTGAACATTGGCATGAACTTCCACGGGGCAAGCGAGGAGCTTCGACGCGCCGTTTACGAACACGGCACGGCGGTCGAAGCCTCAAAGAAGTATATAGACTGGCGACTCGTCCCGTCAGGAGCTCCACTTATGGGAGCATATGGTGCGCTCCGTCGAGGTGGCGCGAGAAGCAGAGGAAGTCCTGCACGAACATGCCGAAGAAGATCGTCGTCGTAGAGAAGGTTGCGGTTCCTGTAACGCACACGGGTCCTGCACCACATGTATATGCGCCGCCGCTGATCGCGGACGACGCACGGCGGGAGTAATGTGCAGGACAGCGCCCTCTAGATAGAGGGCGCATATTAGCTAGATAAATTATGCATATTATCTAGATAGACGGCGCGTAATTATTAGATAAGATCCCGCGTATATTTAGGAAATAACAGAACAGTTTACGGAATAGAATTACTGAATTACGTAATTGTAAAGAATATTACGTTGAACGCACGCGTCGAGAACATAGCATCTTTGTGAGAGCGAGACAATACACCTCGCGGCACCGCCGGGCGGCGTGCTCTGATTCGCCGAACGCGACCGGCCTACCTCGATCCGTAGCAACGGGGTCACACACAGGCCGGGAGCTTAAATATCCGCCCGGGACGGTGCCAGTTATGCAGTCATCGATCGCTCTCCGAAGAAAAAAACAACTAAGAACTAAACTCTGAGACAGAAGCAGTAGTCAAACATTCAGCAAGTAGTCCGCAAGAAGTCCTCAAGCAACAGTGCACTGCGTTCAAAGAATCCGCGTCTTGAACCATAGTGATCCGCGCTCCGACCTGACCGTGAATCCGCGTCCCCGAGTACGAGAACCGCGCTCCGACCTGACCGTGATTCCGCGTCCCGAGCCACAGTGATCCGCGTTCCGAACCTACGCGATCCGCGAACCGAACCAGTGAACCGCGTATCGAACTATAGTGGGTCTCGAATTCCGCGTAATTCGAGACGTATCGTGCGCGTAAACTCACACACGGGTGTGAGTACGAGTGTGAGTCCTAGTGTAAGGACAACTGTGAGTATTAGTGTAAGGACTGTAGTGAGGACTATTGTGCGCGTTATATATTGTCTAATTGTAGTGTATCTTGTCTTCATATTGTGTTAATCTTGTGCATGGCTTTATATCCTGTTTAATATCTTGTGTCTACTGTTTCTATATTGTGTTGTCTCTGTCTATCTTGTTTCTATTGTAATTGTGTTGTCTGTGTTATATAGTATTCCTAGATTGTGTCTGTTTTATATTGTAATTGTGTCTTCTGTATTATAACGTGTAATTGTGTTGTGTAAACTCGTGTCTAACCTGTAATAAACATATTGTTTAAACTTTCTATCTGGCATTATTTACTACATCTCTCGCAATCCAGCAACAACGGTGTGTTTTAGCGGACTGCCAAAACAACATCGCAGGCTGTCCCGCACATAATGTGTGTAATTTGTAAAAGACCTGTCTCTCTATTCAATTATACATTAATTACAACTTTATAAGCAACATTTTTGCATACTTTATGTTTGGGTTTATTGCTTGAAAACAAGTTTATTTTGTGTATCAGTACTTATTTAAAAAGAATGACTTTTTTTTTTCCCTCTCCTACATAACGAGGTTCGAGTTATCGAGATTCCATTATAAATTTCTTATATTGTGTTATGGCCAGGGATTGTTTTTTAGTTACATCATTTAAAACATGTACAAATAAATATTATAAATAAAAGACATTTCAAATATTATAAATAACTATATTCCTCTAGCAACCGTTTATTTATTAATACCAATAGGACTTTGCCGGTACCCTGTCCTCTTTGATCCCCATCTCTTCCATGATCTCCATTTCGAATGTCCTTAATTTCGGTACAAACGTTATCTGAAATCAAACAATTACGTGTAAATACTACATTATTACCTGGTAAATCTGTCCTATTCGTTATATTATGCCGCTATGAGTTTGTGAAAATAGAATTAAAACTAGCTGTGTGCCCGCATCTCCGCTTGCGTTACTAACGGATATACAGATAAACAAACGTTGCCATTTATATAATGCAAGTAACACAATAATAGTCCTTTTTTATTTTATTTTTTCTATTATTCTGATTACTTATCCTACATACTTATACATTTTATTTAATCGTTCAAATACCAATAAAAATTTAACCAAAGGAAAATAATTGAAAACTGGCGTAAACACCAGGTTGGTGCTTGACAAAATATAAAACAGTAAAACCTGACCAGAAAATGTATCTGCGAAATAAAAAAAAATTGGACAGCCATAAGGACTGCCGTCAGAAGTGAAGACTCGAAACTTTGAAAAGACTGTTTTTTTTTTTATATTTAAATTACACACTTTAATTGAATTATTAACATAACCTAACAGATTTTTTTTTTTTTACATCTATTGGTACTCCGAGCAATAATTATGTATTTTTTTTAATGTTATTATTTATCTCTGACATTACTTAAACGCTGACTACTTGACCTGACTATGCTACTTGACATACTTTGACAGATGACAGCTGACGTCATAACATTGGTAACGCGAATCTATAGGTTTTCCCCCTACCGACAACAGGTTAATGCCACCACAAAGTTTTCACTTCATAAAGGATCATGTAAATCGGTTCATAAGTTCTATGAACGAATTAACATTGCATAGTAGTAGGGTATTTTCTAATGATGCCCGCCAGGCTAGCTACCACCCTCAAGTTTGAAAACCTATCGCCAAATACCAATAGGTGTGTTCTGGCAGCATCACTTGAGAACCATTACCTAGGCTTGAGTGTGTTTACCATCCTGGACCACATCGTCACATAATATCTAGTGAGATTGTGGTCAGAGTACTTAGCCTATACCGCGCAAAAAAATAAAACAGGCAGACAGAAACTACTTTTTGTACAACGTAAGGACAACTATGATTATAAACCGGCAAGTTTATATAGCAGAGTTAACTAGAGGCTTCACCCGTGGTAAATGCACTCCGGGATTTACGATGCAGACTGACGATAAAATCAAATTTATCTCGTGACGTCATCATTCATGGGCTCAACTTTATTTACCATCAAATTAACTGCAGCCATTTTGCCCTGGTCGACTAAAAATGACCTTTACCCAACAGCAACGCATATACGAGTATGTACGTTACAATGAATATTTATCAGATTTATTGCAGTCCACAGTGTACAGAATTAGTAATCATGAGTATTTCGTTTATCAGTTAGTGTCAGATCACGTGAACCAAAGATAATAGAAAATTATTAATTAAAATAGGTAAATAAACTTTATATAATTTCCGGCGGGTCTTTTCTATACGTAATGGACACTGTATACAAAGAAATCCAAGACGAATGAGAGACGTATAAAGTTATTTGTGTAATAGATATGCATTGTCAGCATATTTTCTTTGCAAATAAATAGAATCGAAGAGTCTGTTTGAAATATCAATACATACGGTACTTATGTAACAAATATAACTTTTAAATTTTTTTTATTCGCCTGTTGTGGCTAATCATCGAAAAGGCGGGAACGAATTCGACGGCACTTCTTCTGGCAGAAGTTAAAAAGGAGTAACTTGGGGGCTGTCGGAGCAGCTTTGAATTTGAATATCAATTCCACAATTACCGCGCTTTTGAAAAAGATTCAAACTCAAAAGTCATATTATTGAATAAAATAAAAATCTAGTAAAACTGTTTTCTAATAAAATAATGTTAATCAGATTGAGTTTTTTTTTGTAAATAGGCAGCCTTAGGGACTACCAACAGAAGTGATTTTTAATGTTTAAATTAAAGTAATATTTAATTAAATTTCATAATTTGTTAATTAAATTAGGTATTAACATAACCTAACATTTAAAATTTAGTATTTGTCTGGTGTTTACATGTATTGGTGCTCCGAATAATAATTATTTACATTTATTTATATAGGTTATTCATTATCAAAGCACACGATGGGCTGCTTAAGTATTTTTTTTTTATTATCTCTGAGTGCCAGCACTTAAACGCCTTTTTATACTTGACATACTGTAGCATGTTGACGGATGACGTCATAGCATTGGTAACGCGAACCTATTAGAAGTTTTTCCCCTACAATGGATCGCTCAATTCAGTTAAAGCAGTTTACTTGAAAAACATATATTTATGATATTCATTCAAATATAACTATATATTTCTTATTGATTGTAGCCACTGCCGTTAATAAAGAAATTATACAAAGTATCGTTTATACAAAGCGACATCTGGCCGTAAACTTAGTATGTAAAAAAGGATGAGAAGTATTTGTAACAATTTTGTTGTAAAACAGAAAAAAAAAACTCTGCAGGACAATAAATAATGTACTATTAAAGTTTATCATTAATTTTAGATAGATTTTTGAGTTTGTCCACATTCATCCACATTACGCAGAATGTATTTAAATAGTTACGAAATTTGTAAATTTAAAGGGAATAATTATAATATAAATTGATTTCGTAAAACGTATATACGTATGCTTTACTTTTACTTAAGTCGGAAGTAATATATAGTACCTTATTAGCGGCATCAGCTATAGTATCTTTCTCTGCGTTCTCAATGTACAGTTCCTTGGACTTGAAGTCCATTGTCTCTTCAGCGGATTTAGGTACAGGTATTATACGACTGCTCGCTAATGAAACGCGGACCTGAAAATAATAACTACTAGATGAAACCCGGCTTCGTTCGGGTGAAATGTGATTCATAATACACAATCTTTTACAAAATGTAGGTAGATAGGAACTTTAACTTCAGTGATACGTGTGAATCGGCACTGGTATGTGTGTGAATCGGCCTTAACGAACTCAAGCCAATTTTGCGACTGCCATTTACACTATTAGTCTACCTTTGACATAGTTATTAATATAGAGATAGTATCTACTTATGAAAAAAAAAAAATCAAATGTTTTACAGGTCTTGTTGAGAATACAGACGATAATATTATGTACTTTCATATGAAATTAGTGTTATATAGAAAAAGTAAAACCAAAAACCTATTATTATATTAATTTTAGATCTTTTAATTCGTAAATAATGCCTGTCGTCTGGAAGAGGTCTTATGTGGTGCGTATATATAAATCAGGTGATAGACATAATGTTAAAAATTATCGACCAATCTCAAAATTATGTACAATAATGCAAAGATGTTTGATATCCTAATATCAGAAACAACTTACGTTTTAAAATCTCTGTTGCAAGAACGAGATATGTGGAGAACACATATTTATTACGTTCATGCAATATGTGTAACAAGATTTTTAATGAAATTGATATATTTGCACGATTAGTCATGGACAGATAAATAGTCAAGACTTACAAAAAACGAAGAATGGTGCTGTAAGCAGAATAACTTTTGATAAAAAGGCTGATATTCAGAAATAGAACTGTGAAATATGCTGTGAGGGTAAATAGACTCGTTTACCATTTCAGCTAGCAGACGATACAAGTGAGAAGCTGTTAAATTTAGTTAATTCGGATCTCTGTGAACCAATGGAGGTTCAATCTATTGGACTAGCGAGATATTTTCTACTGTTTGAGGATGATGCCTCACGAATGCCATTTGTATATTTCCTCAAAGAGAAAAATCAGATCCTAAATTCTTTCAGGAAGTTTAGAACAATAGTAGAAAATCAAAAAGAAACAAAAATTAAAATACTGAGAACCGATAACGTAGGGGAGTACGGTTCTAATGTAATGAACAATTACTTTAAAGAATCTGGTAAAGTTCATCAAAAGAGCAACCCAAATACTTCAGAGCAGAACAGTATCAGTGACCGTTTCAACAGGACTATTGTTGACCGTGCAAGGTGTTTATTGTTTGATGCACAAATGGAAAAACGTTTTTTGGGCTGAGGCAGTCAACACGGCAGTTTACTTAAAGAATAGGTCACCAGCCTCAGGTTTAGGTTATAAGACACCGATTGAGATCTGGACAGGACAGAAACCTGGCCTCAGTCATGTCAGAATATTTGGCAGCCCAGTAATGACGCATGTACTTAAAGTTAAGAGATTGGAATGGGACAAAAAAGCGTTAAAATGTATAATTCAGTAATAGGAAAATTCTGTACTAGTAGAGATGTTGTTCATTGTCTGTAGCATGTCAAATAGAAATATATTTAGTCTATTGGTAGAATCAGTACGTGTTTTATTACAGACAATACACCAATTTCATATGTAAGGACTTAAAATTTTCATTTGCTTTATAGCTAATCCTATTCCATCGCAAGAATATGTATTTTCGGAACATCGAAAATAAACGATGCATGTATTTACTTACATAGTCAACAAAAAATTAATTTAATATTTTAGTGTTAGCAATACAAATTATAAAATAACTTGACATTAGTTAAAAAGATAAATGCACGCCATTAATTTTTTAAATAAAGACAGAGGATCCAGTATAGGAAGATAGTTGTGAAATGAGTAAAAGTCTTACCTAAAAAGGCAGAACTCTTAAATATAGTCATCAAAACGATTCTTAAGCGATTTTGTTTCCAAACATATTTAATAAGTGGAAGCTATGGAAAAGTTAAAAGAGAATATGGTATAAATTGCAGGATAAAGTAAAACTCACCTTATCACCTTCGTCTGTGTATCTCCATTCAATGTCGGTGGGCTTGAGTGTCTCAGGATCAACCAGTTTCACACCTGTAGTGACCAGCAGTGGTGATTCTGATTGTATGGTTATACCTGGGAATATCTTATCCTTACCGACCTGCATAATTAAACAATAAAAACATTACAATAACCTATAAATAATAAAATTCCTTAAAAATGGGAATAGCATTTGAATAAAAGGTGGCAACATTTACATCATGTGTCTTAATAACAAGTGTAACTCCTCCATGGTCATTATTTGACCATAATTATCATTGTTAAAAATTTGAGCACAAAAACGGACTGTATCCAAAATCTATTATTAATACTAAAACTCATGGACAGCAACAAAAAAAAAATCGGTACATAAACATAACTCTGAAAATATCTGTAACTGTTTCATTTTTGCCTTTTTATTTCTATTGAATTTATAATTGAAATGAAATAAATATTTTTTATAATAAGAAATCCTGTATGAAGAGTTAATTTTCTCTTTACCATGATTTATTTACATTTATGACATAAAATAAGTCATTACAGTGACTCTTTTGAATAAGTTATGTATGTCTGGCAAAATGCAACTAAGTTTAGGTTAAACATGAAATAAGGTTAACTCCTGCATATTTTTTTGTTGCATTATCATTTTCAAAAACAAGGAGGTTTCCAATTCCTCTGTTTTTTTTTGTATGCTTGTTATGGTATTTGAATTATGGACTGATTTGTAAAATTTATAAATGAAAATAACTGTCATGACTTTATTACAATTATATATAGGCTTAAATAAACTTATCCTAAGGACTATGAAACGATTAATCAAATATCATTATCGACATACATTTACACCACTTTATTATCCGTAAACTGGCATAGATTTGAAAATTGTTAATAGTATACAGATAAAGGATATATCAAACTAAACAGAATTAGATTAGTAAAGTCATTATTCATTTACTTTTTAGTGCATTTTTATAGTAAATTCTTTTGAAGTAGGTTTCATTTTTAATTGAAAAAGTTTTTGGAACATATTTAAATAGAAAAATAAATGTAATACTAACAACTCTTAGATGTGTGTTGAGTCCATCCACAAAAGACCCAATTACGTTCTTGTATGACTTGTGATACAATTCCTTGTTTACCTTTATCTTTGCCGACCATTATTTCAACACGATCACCTCTGAAACATAATTAATATACTGGTTATTTTTAATTTAAGCTTGGTTTCAATATGAAGAAGTTGGTAAGTACTAATTAAATTGTAAATCCATTTAAATCAAAATTAATATATATTTGTTCTCTATGGAACTATTGATCCAATTGTCATGAAACTTTTGTGAGTTGTTCTACATAAATGTCCTCTAAGGCTCCTGGCCCAAAAAAAAACACTATCCAAGCAAGCTACATCTACTACTAATCTACAACTAAATCTAGTTTTGATTTACAATTGTACTTGCAAATAACTGGAACCTTAACCATACTTAACCTTAACCTTATGCAGATTTGCAAGTAAAGTGATTTGGTGATTTAAGTATAAAAAACCATACTGCAGTATAAAACTTATAAGCAATCGCTTCACTCTTGCAACTTCATTTATTAATCCCATGAATTAATAACTCTGTAGGTTTAATAATATAATAATAATACCATTCCAGGTTAATTATAACAGGCATCAAAATCCATTAAGACTATTTTATAGGAATATCACGCATATTTTGAGAAGTTTTTCCTATATTTAGATGTTTTTTCATTTTATATATGTAGCAGAATAGGTTTGAAAGCAGGCAGAAATGATTTTTTAATATTAAATTTATCACTTATCATATAAAGGCGTTACCGTTATTGGACTGAACTATATTTAACATCATTATGTCGTGCTTGGATTAAAGCGATACTAATATAATTTTTTGTTCTTAAGAATTTCATAATGTGGTTTGATCTAGCCAAGAGCGCGCCATGAGGTGTTGACACTCTTAATTCACACTTAACTTTATTAGTATTGATGACACTCACTTGAAAAAACTCCATTCTCCAACAGGCTCTACAAATACTTTCTTTCTTAAAAGCATTCGATCGTTTTGTTGTCGAAATTGTCCACTCCAAGGTCTATTGGTAGTAAAACGAAACTTTTTCCGCGCTACCTGAGCTTTTTGATATTGAGGGTAACCCTCAGGATTTTTCCAATATACCTGAAAAATATAAATTGGTAATTTTTAGGTTATGTTCCCGAGTTGTAAAAAAAAAGGAAAATACTTAACAATAAACGCAGTACTTGTTCATAGCTTCGTTTCACGTAGGACTCTGGTAAGTTCGAATATTTCACAGTCAAGTCGCCAACTTTTTTCCCTAAATAACCGAATATTCGCATTTTTGTTTTGTTTCGTAACTTCTCTTGACAGTCTTGACAATGATGTGAAGTTTTTGACAATTTTGTAATTATTTGACATTTCTTCCTTTTCTTGTTACAAATGGCAATCTGTGTACACACAATTTGTGTCAATGTCATGAGGGTAAGATGTAGATTCAATCTTCTGATAGCATTATCAGGCTCCAGCGAATAGGTGGCCCATCCCACTTGAAATTTCCATGGAGCTTTGTCGGCACCTCAGAATACATTCAGAATGTTAACTTCTATAATAAACATAACTTAAATACAATAACTAAACTTTATCACACAAAAACGCCACCAAGATTATATGATATAGAGTAAAATACACAAGTTTAATGAATTTAAGGATACAACTGCTACAAACTACAGCCTGAGATCCCGTCAAAAACTCAACAATTTTTTTTCATTTATCGAATTATATATGTACTAATAAATAAAATAGAAGTGTCTCTTTCTAATGTATTATTTTTAATTAAATAGTAATGAACGTATATGCGATACCTATACCAAAAATAAAATTTATAAAATGTTTGTCTGTCCGTTTGTAATGGGTAATCTCCGGAACGGCTGGACCGATATTGACGGGAGTTTTCTTGGTAGATAGCTAAAGTTACTCCAAGTGACATAGGATACTATTGATTTTCGAAAATAATTAGGGTTACGCGTAAAGAAATAAAACTCATAAAAATTTGAATAAAATCCAATTCAATGCACAGTTTTACGAGCAAGTGCT
This sequence comes from Samia ricini, assembly GCA_014132275.2. Taxonomy (NCBI): domain Eukaryota; kingdom Metazoa; phylum Arthropoda; class Insecta; order Lepidoptera; family Saturniidae; genus Samia; species Samia ricini. Next base: position 19,133,367 of record AP028163.1, read on the forward strand.
ATAATTTATGAGAAATATGATTACTTAATCTTAGTACTTATTATTTATAGGAAAATAATTAGGTTTCCTTATAAAAAAATTAAAAGGCACGTGGGTGCAGTCGCGGGCACACAGCTAGTTACACTTATAAATTTCTTTTGACGCAAATAACGTACAAGAACATTCTACATTTCGACATCTAAATAATGCTTTGACACTAGAATTACTTAAATGATGGCTTTTTATGATATAGTTTTATGGTGATTACTATAATTTTTAGCTGTATTGTGAAAATCAAATGCCATCAGATGAAATTCAGCGGACTTAGGCGAAAAATGTATCAGGTCACGGTATTATGTGAGCAAAATAAATATATCAAACCTCATTTTAAATTAAATTATAGCATTTCTATCATCAATAATTTCTATTGGGTATTTGAATTTATGATCAAAAGAACATAGAGGATAGTTTATTTGATTTTTATTAAATGGTAATTCTTAAACTATTACCTTTCAATATGATAATAACTTGTAATTGTGGTCTAAAGTTTACCATGTTCTTAACTGAATTTTTGGTAAAATGTTTTACTTAGTTTTGATGCAGATATAAATAATTATTTGTGAAATTCTATTTTCCATGGTTCATAGACAATTGACGTAAATCAGATGTTCGATCCTAGTTGTTATAGGTGGCAGCACCGCGTCACGTGAATTTTCATGGCGTTGAAGGGCTAGTCCCGATTTGTCTTGTGATTTCGGCAAAATTATTTGCTGTTTCCAATATTTAGTGATAAACAGCATTAACTTATAAATTCCAGGTAAGTGTCATAGTGTGTTAAAATTGATATTATGTTAGTTGAGTGCTTGTATGCCAATTGCGCGGGACTAAAAGATGTCAAAGTTGCGGATGACGAGTTTGCTGAAAGTGGTTGGGGTAGTTTTTTGGATTAATTCCAGCGCGGCGCCAAGTTGTCTGGCCGCCGTGCAGGCGCCGATGTACCGTACCCGATATTGATTCACTTCCCGGCCGGATGAGCGTCACTATTCTTGTTCAAATCATTGAAATCATATCGTTCCTGGCAACAGTACAGGAAAGTCTTCAACCAGCAAAATATTGATTTTGCTCACTTTAGTAGCATTATTTTAACAAACAGAAATGTAATCTGCACATTTTCGTACGTTATTTATTCAGTTTTGTTTAACTCAGCTAAATCTTAAGTGATAATTAACTATTTTTCAATGAGATTGATTTTTGTGATTTTTCAGCTGTGAAAATGTCGGAATACTGGGTGATAAGCGCACCTGGCGACAAGACCTGCCAGCAGACTTGGGATACCCTAAACAATGCCACCAAATCTGGCAACCTCAGTGTCAACTATAAATTCCCAATACCTGATTTAAAGGTAAAATATATTTATTATTATTTCCCTTATTCAATAAAATGTAATGAATATCTTCTAAAAGTTATTTATTTACTTGAAATAAATATCAAACTTTAATTGTCATACAATTAATCAAATACAATTATTTGTAAAATTCATAAAAATATATGAAAGTTAAGAATATTAACTGAATTTGATTTTCTAAATTTAGTAAAAGACATTTTGTTCTGAAGTACTCTTACATTTTCTTTATGATATAACTTTAAAATTACTTATTAAGTATTGATTGTTTTGCAACACAGTTCAGTTGTATAAGTAAATCAGTTGTTTAAAATGTTTTTCATAAGATTTGCAGTCTTGGGAACTTGGGGAGCATAACTAAAATCAGAAAATAACTAATTCTAATATTCAATAATGTTTTATAACAATTAGTATGAACAATTTTCCCAGTATCTATTAACATGTTTGATAATTTACAAGAATGCTAAACCTAGACTTGACACATTTTGTTAACATGATACTGTGTATAAAGATTTAGATAGTAAAAGTAAATATAACTTAATAATTGCTTAAAACATGTTACTCATATATTTAAAACATAGAAACTAAAGGTTCTTCTGGAATAAAATTATCAGAAGACCCTAGTCTCATTATGTGTACCAGCATGCTAGAATTGAATACAGTTACATAGTTATGCAAGCTAAAACAACCACAATGTTTGAGATTATTGAATTTTTGTAGCAAACAAGTGTAAAAATCATGATACCAATATAATTCAATGAGTGTGGTAATAATATGAATGCAACAGAGTTATTGTTGCAAATTTGGTCTGTCATGATGTAGTCTTTAATTTTAGTTCATAAACTTGCAGTATATAACTCTACATTATGTCATTTTGGTGGCATTTTATACAATATTGGATATTGTGCACTAGTTACATGTATTAAAAATAATGATACTGAGTGTGAATTCTTAAATCTTTGTAACAACTTATAACCTCTTAATAAATGACCGCTGCTTTTTATTGGGGATTGAAGATCAGTACAATAATACTAAGTTAGGCTTAAAGAACTAGTATTCAATGCCATAATAAATTATAAACAACTCCAAAACTTCTCTCTTGAACTATGGCTTGCTTTTACTTTTCATAACTCTTGTTTAAATGTAAAAATACTCACAGATATAAAACAAATATAAAGCCTTAAAGTAAAATATGATAATTTTCAGGTGGGGACACTGGATCAATTGGTGGGGTTGTCTGATGACCTTGGCAAGCTGGACACCTTTGTTGAGGGTGTCACTAGGAAAGTCGCTCAATATCTCGGTGAGGTAAGTGTATTATTCATCAGTCAAAGATGAATAAACTGGGTCTGAAAACTATACAGTTATCAAGTTGAAATAATTAATTTTGTCAATATACTAAATATAGATGGGTAAATGAATGTCACATAGGTAAAGAGAGGTAAGAGGGAATTAGAAAAATATGAGTTATACATGTGAAACATTATAAAAGCTTTGGAAATATATTAACAAGTTACATAGTGCAATGGCATTGCATACACAAATCGAATGTTGATTTAATGTGATTTCTATGCCAAATTTCCATTAAAATCTGCCCAGGCATTTAGTAGGTGATTGATTTACATGAGTTGAAACATACATATATCGTATGTATATTACATTAATTATAAACTAGGAGGTGACTGCGACTAAGTGTTTTATTTTGATTATATGTGAAATGTCTTGATTTAGTCTTTCATAACTTATCAGTTAACTAACGGCACATAGTTCCCGTACTTTCATATAAGTATTTTTTTTGTAATTTCTAAAAACTCTTTTTTATGTTTTTGTAGTCTATCAATCATTATTTAATATACACTTTATGCACACAAACTTTTATGAAAATCGATCATCCATGCCTGATTATTCAATAATTTTAAAAATCTTTATAACCTATTAGTTGCTCCTAGACATTACATACTTCCCGTATACAGAATTTCATTATAGTCGGTGTAAGCCGTTTTTGAGCTAAATCCAGATCAAGAACATTTTTTTTCTATGTCATTTTTGAGATAAGCAACTTTGAAAATAGTCATCAAAATTAAATGTACAGACAAGCCTTAAGATATATTATTAGCATAAATAATTACACCAATATTATGTAATTCACAAAATTTTCAATTTATATCTTTTTTTTTTCTTCTTATTAATTCTATTTTTTAATTACTAAAATGAACTTATAATTAATTTATCCATACAATCACTTTTTCTTGTCATTACACAGGTATTAGAAGACCAACGTGATAAACTGCACGAGAATTTAATGGCGAATAACAGTAAGTATTTTTTTTTTATATATGAATAATCCCTTTCACTTTTTATGGCAGTAAACATGTGTGTTCTTTTAAAAACAAAAGAATACATAGTAAAAGATATTAGTAAAATGTTTAGTGCCATTTGTTAGAAGAAATCTTTTTTAGGGGACTTTTTATTACCTTAAATTAAAAAAAAAAACATTTTGCATGGATATAATATCAAAATAGATTTAATTAATTTTCATAGCATGTTTGGGAAAAATTGATTTTATATCGGTTAAAAATATTTAAATATACGATATCGTTAGCATGTCAAACTAATTTTTATGATAGAAAATGGAATCCATATATAGGGTTAAAAGCACAAAGTAGTGCGAAAATTTTAGCATGTGTCGCTCAATATCAATGGTTACCGATATTTTTTCTCGGGTCTTTTTATTTTTTATATTTATTTTTATTATTATTTTTTTTGTTTAATTATTAAACTTTTTTCTTATTATTTGCATGTTATTATCTTTTTAATGCACTGCCAGTTTCACAGCGTAATGAGATTGACCAGTGTATTTCTTTATTTTGTATTATATTAATATGCAAATCAAACATTGCACAAACACACTTTACGTATTTTTTATTCTGTACATTTTTCACACACACTAACATATTAAGTCATCATCGAGTATTCACATTATAAATAATTGGCTACTAATATATGCATCGAATAAATAATAAATAGTGTTATCTAAACTTGGATTTCTTGGGTCAAATACAATAATTGAAAATATTTGTTGATTTAACCTCAACAGACCAATCAGGAAGCTAAGAATGTTGAGTGACTGTGTTTGTATTTTTTTTTTTTTAAATCGAGGTTAATTTGTACATAACTAAATATTTAGAACCTCCTTGCACATTTTAGTGTTGTTAATTGTGATGAATTGGTGTAATGTTTTCAAAATTTACAAACACGTTATAAATGAAACACAGTAATAATCTCTTATATTTAAGTAATACGAATTAAATTAAACTTGATTTGCTGTATCCGTTTCATTTAAAACGTGTGATTGAATGTTTTGTTTGTGTAAATAATGTATTTGTTATTGCACTATATCCAAAATATTTTCAAGCGACTTATAATTACGGTTAGGTTACATTTAAATGTAAATAGTTATTTTGGCGCGTATTTAATTTATGGTTAGTGCTTACACTCCACCTTGTTATTTTGCTTATTGGTTATAGGGTATATAGGTACGTAATTTTACAGCAACAGATATCTCAATTTTAAATGGACATAGATTATCTAAAAATATCGCTGCATAGAGTATACATATCTACAACACAAATACTATATTTATTATGGCAACATTGTTTTCAAATTTACGTATGATTTAAAACATATATGTTGAAGTTACATATTCACATACTTTGCTTATAATTACATCACTTCGATAATTTTATACAACATTGCTTTTTAAAATTTGCCTATATATTTTTTGACTTTTTTATTTTCGATTTGCACTTTAATATGTTATAAATTTTATATATGTTAGATAAATGAGTATGTTAGATTATTAAATTGCGTTTCAGTGTCTGAGAAATGGAAAAAAGTTTGCGGCAGTAAGTAATTTTTGTAGTATATGTATAGCAGCTTAAAGTACTGTGCCGGCTTATGTTCAGGGTTGCCACAATAATAAAATCATATGAAATTCAAATTTGTAATTCATAAAAAAAAATTAGTATTTTATCGAATGATTAAAATTTATAAATATTGTTTTTAAGTATAATTTTTTAAGATATTCGTAACTCTTTCTGACAATTATACAAATTTTTAACTTGATATCAAAAGATAATATGAATAGTTAATACAGGTACTCATGTATAGGTGATATAATTTTATCTCTATTAATTGTGCACTATTACCTGATTAGTTCTTATTTAAAATCCAACAACCGATTTGTGTTACTTAAATTTATTTTAAAAAACTAATTATTCCATTAAAATGAAAAAAGTAGTAAATTAGGTTTCGAAATAGTGTGGTAACCGTGATGACGCAATAGAATCGATATAATCTTTAAAGAATTTCTTTGAAAATAAACTCTCATACCTTCAACGTCAAAATAGTAATAAAATTACAAGTGTAGTATACACTTTAAGATACACTCGAATGTGTTTAAAAATTTAAAATAACAATAAAACAAAATAACCAATATCTCGGTTTATGCTAAGATCTACCATTTTACAACATTCTAAATAATCAAACAGCAGGACAGAAGTTTATTTAAAAAACAACATGACAGCTTCTTAATGATTCAATAAAACCTAATTAATACCAATAATGTGTTAAGAAGGATTAACATTATTGTTTTAGATCGTTCTGTTAATTACTCACAGGTTAGGTTAATAAGAACTTAACTTGAATTGAAGAATTGAATATATTTATTAAATTGTTCTTGACATTATATGAACGATGGTGATGTCTGGAAATGACACTTATAAATCTACTAAAAACTAATAAGAACTAAGTTTAAAAAATAAACAAGATCGAGTCTCTTGCCATCTCTTTTCGACGACTGGATTGTTTTCCGAACCGGTGGAAGTGTTTTGACACTCATAAACGCCTTATGCTTAATGTCACCTATTTCAATTTACAGCGTTATCTAGTAATAGAATTCACTGCACCGATGTTCAGTGTGATAACTGTCTACTGGAATTATTTTATATGTACTTATGGTCTTCTCATGAAGTCTTTGACTTGTTGTTTACTCGTGTATTGGTTTTAAGTGTTATATGGACTTACTAATTATGATTTGATTGTGTTGAATGAATGTCGTAACGTCATGCATTATTTAATAAAAGTATTTGTTTTATAAAGTGATAAATGATGTAAGTTACTGATATGATAATTGAAATGCTGATAGTGTGGCACGACAAGTCATATACCACAAGATCATTGTTGAGGTGATAAGCGTGAATTTTATAGAGATTGTTACGTTAGGAGAGTGTAGGCTTTGTTATTTTGAGACTACTTATAATAAATTTGTAAATATTTCTTTTTTTTTACGGGTATATTTGTTTCATTTTCTAAATAAAGGTTATATGTCATATCTAACCTATGTTAGGTTATATGTACAGAAAACCATAATTGATTGTCTTACAAAGTTTTTTTCTTTTTTTTTATTTGGTAAAAATCTGCTCATTGGTGTACGGACTTATGCATAAATTTCGGTAAATGCATACGTTGCTCTGCACGGCAGACTGACACGTCTCTCTGTGGCGATCGATGTCTCGTGTGCCAGGATGGCTTCAGCTTCAATCTTACACCGACTGACTAAACAATCCACGTCTCTAGCCGGCCTAACTATGTCAGGGGTTCAGGAGGCGCATGTACATGTATTCTTCTGAAACCCTGACAACGCTATACCTCACGAGAGGTCTGACCTGAAGTTATTTTATGAGGCTTGACGACCTCGGTAAGTGCATGGACGGTTGCGTCCGGGGCTACGGCGTCTGACACAGTCCGGGTGTGTTGCACGCTCCCTCTTCCTTTGTGCCTTTTCTTTTGAGAACATGATGGACTCGCAGCAGGAAGAGACGGCCGCCCAGATCCTAGAACTCCCGACCATCGCCCTTAAGAGCGATGGTAAAGAGAGGTCCCCACCCACGTCAGAGGGCAGGTCCCTGAAGGACTCCCTCCTCGCGGGACACACGACCAGCGTGTGCTCGGCGTTGTCGACGACTCCGCCAGCACAGTGATGAGAACACAGAAAGAGTTCCCGACCTTTCCGATTCAGATAGCTTCCGAAGCACCCGTGGCCTGACAGAACCTGCGTAAGGTGGTAACTCGTCACTCCGTGAGTCCTCCATAACTAGCCCTTGAGACGGGGCCGAACTTCCTCCATTGTGGCGACCCCACCCCTCTGCATCCCCAGATGCCTTTCTTACCCATCTAAGACGATCGAGATACTAAGATCCTACCGTCGCGCCTCGACTTCTCGAGGCGTCGGGCTTTGCATACTATCCGAAGGATCCCTACACCACGTATACAAGGCGACGAGAACCCTGGCCTCCAGGTCTCACGGACGGGAAACGGCAAGCAGGGTCGCAGCTGCGAATGACATCGTACTGTATCCCCGAATCGACCTAATGGACATCACCCTCTGTGGGGCCCCACAGAACGGCGATGTTCCGCCTGGATAGATTTTCTGCCCAGATCGTAGCCCCATAGAGAACCATTGACTGAACGACACCTAGGTACAGTTTCCGGCAGGCCGTGTTCGGTCATCCCGTTTCATCCCCTGAATGCGGCGGGCGGCTCCGGGGGGTTTACTGGAGATTTCCGGCGCTTCTCGACCGTTGAGTCCCACACTGGTGTGGAGACGTCCCTCCACACCCCCTTACCTTGTTCATTGGGGGGACTTTGATTCTCCTAATGAATTTGGTAAGGGTAGTGCGTAAATGCATTCCCCTCGTAAAAAAAGGCCGTGTTCAGTCCCCTGGCATTGAATAACAACTGCGCGAGTGCGCTGACCGTGCTCATCAGTCAAGGGGATAACTGCCGGAAGTGTTCGCCAAGTCCTAACGGCCATCGAGAACAATTCCGAGGTACCTCATCGTCTTCTCGACGGCAATCCGGACTCCGGCGTCTACGATTCCCAGGTCTCTCGGCTGTGAGTTCTTAGGCCTGTGGAAACACAGAGCTTGGGACTTGTGCAATGCTACCCAGACGCCTAATATGTCCTTCCACGTGTGTGGCACCCGCCGTCATACGAATACTGGCGTCTCTGCACGACGCGCCCCTCGCTAGCCAAAGTGTATTATCTGAGTAGCAGACGACGCTGACGCCAGAAATGAGCGCGCCCTGCAAAAGCCAGTCGTATCCGATGTTCCACAGAAGCGGGCCAAGCACCGACCCCTGCGGTAAAGAAAACAAATAAAAAATCAAAGTGTAGTATTTTTCTAATACAAGTAGGGCGGTAACCATCAGATGGTCTAATAAGTGGACTTCATTTATCTTTCATCATGGAAGCTTTTATTAGTAAAAATGAAACCTGTCTGATGCTGTATTCTTTTATTTTGTTGATATTCGTGGCGTCTAGAAAAGTGTTGTCGATATGAAATTCCGCATATCACCTCGGCCCACTTACTTATAAGCTCGTAAATCTGTTGTAAGTTCTACGCACAAACATATTTACTATGATTGTTTTCAATATATCGAATTTAATTGTCTTCATAAAAATAGATAATAGCAATCACTGCCTCACAAGACATTCATAGCTTTGCTATACCAAGCTTAAAAATCGTCTATGCTTTGCGCTTCTTAAATTTATTATTATTTAATTTATTTATTATGAAAAAATTACATTATTTTATATTTATGTTATTCTCTTATACTGTACTAATTGTCCTCTATTTTTTATTTTGCCCTGTTATATATTTATATTTAAAGAAAAAACAAAAAACGAAGCATTAACGATTCCTAAAAGTCGAAATAATAATAGCCTAATGGTATGATGGTCCATTTTTTCTTAATGCTATTTTCAAAAACATCCAAACATAAAACTGTATCGAAATAACTTTACGGGCGATCGTAAAGTATTAATAATCGTAACACGGGATAATCGGATAACGCGATGACGCTAACAGTCGCTTCGATGATCTGTTGGGGCGTAAAGATTCATGACCGTGAATTGTGGACTGTGCGGCCTCCAGGCGTCGACTCGTACGGTGATCCCGGCGGGGGAGAGCCGCCGCCAACTCCCACATCACCGGTATATGACTCGGCGTTCTCTGAGCATCACGGGTGTTGGCCCTGCGAGCATCGGGAACATTCCGAATGCGAGTTCTCCCAGCCTACGCAGTCGCAGCCCTCCAGCGGTAGATGCTCGCCCCGGTGGGACGAAGACGACGAAGAGGAGAGGCCGCACCACGTCTTGTCACAAGGTTTAGGCGATAACCAACACCCTGACCCGGTAACCTCGTAACCCGAGTAAAATTTGAGGCTTCCCTCAACGTATTCTAATTTCCCCCTCCGTTGGAACTTGAGCACGTTTCTGCGCCCCTTTTTCAACGCAAATGCCTTCATTGCCTCGTATTAGATATACTTAGCTGTTGTAATAGTCTCAAATTCTATTCGCTCGCTCTTATAATTTCGTGTAGACTTTCGATAAATTTATATTAGCTAGGTATTCCCGAAGCGAAATCTTAATAATTTCCCGCATAAGGTTTCGTTTTACACGTACAGCAGCGCTACCTGCCGGTTAATTTATAAATTAATTTCGGAAGCGTTCGAATTAAGATGATATGTGGTGGCAGTGATTGCATATTTTTAATTTATTTTACACCAATCGTGTGGCTACAGCAGATGGCGTTGGCCGTTTTTGAAATAAACATCGCGAGCGCCATCCTGAATTCACATTTTAAGGGTTATTTTAATCGCGTCGTTTAAACTTATTATTTCGTACTTCCTTGTTTTCGTTATTAAAAATCTTATTTTTATAATCATTTAAAGAAAAAGATTGGATTATTTAAATATAACTTATAGAGCTTACGTTTTTTTGTTTACACTTAATTGATAAAAGTTCGGGGTGACGCTACACGATGGAAATAAAATTTGTTTTTATAATTTAATAAATATGTATACACACTGTGATATACGAAATTTCTTATAACATAGTAGCTTTTAAAAAGCAATGTTTTATATAATGTAGTTAATATAAAACATAGGTTTATTGTGAATACAATCACGAATGCCTTGTTATTATTATGTTTACTCGCTTCGTACACCTGTGTTTTATGTAGCTTTATATATATTAAGTTATTTTTAATTTGCTTAGATGTTTTTTTTCTTTGTTTTATTAACTATCGATGTTGTTAAGTTTTTGTTTTTTTTTTTAAGTATATTTTGCTTTTAACGTGATCTTTTTTTAAAATTTATTTTAAGACTTATAATATTCCGTCAGTCGGTAGCTGAAGTATTAATTTCAGGTCAGCATTAGTTTCTGTGAAGACTATTAATAATTGGAAGACTAAACAGCGTTCTGACCTTGATTTCCTGTTTTAATACTAAATTTACGTTCATGATTTTAAACAATGTCGGTACTCAGTACGTTTCATATCATTCATGGCTTAAGGAAGCTATAAACCGTTCTAAAGATGTCTTAAAACATATATCAGTTACTGGCTTGGGACATTTAGTATTTAAAAAAATATTATGATTGTAGTCGACCTGAACTGATTGTGCCTGGAAATGTTGATCTTGTATGTTATGGAGTAATGACTCTTTTTGTGTGTGTAATTTTTGGTCTAAAGTAGACCTATATGAGGTATAAAAATTCAAAAAATCTCACTACTTTATCAATTGGCAGGGAATAGTGTTAAAATTGCTTTAAGAACTTTGTCGGTATCTGTCAATATTGTAGGATTTTTGGATAACACTAGAGAAAGATTAAATAGCTATTTGAATTTCTGTAAATCATTTCATAAAGATTACGTTTGTCCTAGCGCCCTAAGAACGGTAAAAGACGACCATTGTTATATTTATTTTATTTTCAATTTTACATTAAAATAAATCTGTCGGTAAATATCAAAATAGGTGAAATCCACTTTGGGTAAAAATATGCAATATAATTCTAATCTGACGTTTGCGTAAATTGAATTTATTGCAAAATGAGCGGTGTTTTAACTGTCGTGTCGTGATCATAACAAAACCTGTTTTATTTATCGTTTTTTATTCGAATTTTAAGCTTATGAAATGAGCGATATACCTAAAGTAAACCCCTAATAAATTCTAAAACGTTCTAACTTTGGAGCATGGAAGAAAAAGGCACAAGTTCAAGAAAAAATCCTCTGCTATATATCAAACTTGGCTATAGCCAAACTTTAATTCCTCTTTTCACTAAATTTAATTATGTTACACCACATATAAAAGTACTTTAATTATCTTGATAAACCAAAAACAATTACATTCTACAAGTAAAACTAGTTGCAAGCATCTTTTTTTGAAAAACTATTTGCCACGAAAAAAAACTTTAGTTGGGCTATGTTAGTTGGCTATAACCACTTTTGATATTAACCGACACAAATATTGAATTATGTGTAAATTGATGGGAATTTTCCGGAATATGATGATCAAACAGTCAAATATGTAACTCGAAGGACCTGAAATGACTAAATAAATATATATATATGATATTAATATTTACTTTCGCTCTTTAATCTTTATTATCTACACAAAATCACACAAAGACAAAATTAAATACAATATTTAAAAAAAAAAAAAAAAAAATAGTTTATAAAATTTTACTTCCATTACTTGATAAAAGTTAATATTTTTACTATACTATTATTTTTGTAAAATTGTTATTTTTGTTTGGTATAGATTAACTATAAAACTACTTCTACAAGTTAACGTATTAATTCAATAAAACTTGCTTACAATGACATTTACTTAGTAAAAATTAAAAAAAAACTAGGCAGACACGGGGACTACCGACAGAACTGAAAACTCGCAACTTTGGAAAAACTGTTTTTTAATTAAATTTATAGAAATTTGGTATTTTTATTGGTTTATATGTCGGTAGGTATATTTTAATATATTTTCAACGTGCCATCGGTATTTCCGTAAACTTTAATCTGGTCGTCAGTCACATTAGCAAGTTGGTGACACAATACCATAAGTTTTTCCCCTCTACTGTAAGTTTTCACTTCAAAATTTTTTAGATGAGTAACCTGGAAAATCTAGATCTACAAATTCTAGCTATACATATTCTATATACGTGCTAGCATAGCATTGTTCTAAATAGTATAAAGTGTGCATGGATTGTTTTTTATGATTCTTAGTAGATTTTTGCATGAAATATTTGTGTAAAAAACAATTATTGTAAATTTTCTGATCTCTTATCACTGTCTGTACATGCATGGTGTATTGTGCTAGGTAGTTTTTTTATATAATTTCATTTCAACAGAGATTTTTCTGGCTTATGTTTTTATTTTTGTGTTCTGTTATTGCACTTACAGGGAATTAATTGTATTTTATTGTCTTATAGCATTTTAGTTTTAATGTTGTCATGAATAAAAGTGTGTATACTTACAAATGACAAATAAACAAATATTTCTTATACATCATCTGTATGTTATACATAATATGTTAAAATTCTGAAATAAAAATGTTTGGAAAATACTTTAAATTTAAAGGAATTTTCTGGAAAAAATTGAATGAATAATCATTGAAATTCTAAAGTTTGTGGGTGTACACTTTTTTTTAAATATAATTTTAAGCTACAATATAAGTACCTAAGTGATATAGGTAATGTTATTTGGAAAGTAATAAAGTAAATAAATAGAATTAGGTTTTAAAAAACTAGAATAATGCTTTATTATAAAGTGTTTACTTTTTAATTTCCTGAGGTACTAACCTAAATAAATAAAAAACTCTAGGATATACATAGTATATTTTTTCAAATTGATTTAACTTATTCATGTATCCAAATTGTATTTTTTTTTCAAAATGGCAACAAAGTTATTTAGAGCAGAATCTAATGCAGGGTTTTTTTATTATTTTAAAAATAAAATCACTTTGAAATAAATACTCTCTTATATATAAAGAAATTCATAAAATGCATTGCCTCATCGCTTATAGGTATAGGCTTAAAATTTTACAATGTGTATGGTAATAAAATAGTTTGATGGAGCGATTTTCGTATAATATAAAAGTTAATATTAGATCAACAGTGACTCATTTACACTTCAATATACTCCAAATAAACTATATTAACTGTAATAAAACTAAAATGTTTAGATTTGTTCTAAAAATTACTCCAAACCCATAGTAATTTGCTGCTCTCCAAAACCTTTAACCCCTTGAGCACTTGAGCGTTTACGCCAGCTTTCCATTGTTTTCCTATTGTCTCATTTTTATGGGTAATCGACATATTAATAGACTTAATTAACTTTAAAATTGCGGATACAGTGCGTAAACTTGTAACCATGAATTTACAGCATACTTCAAAATATGGTAGATGTAATTCATAACTGACATTATTTCCAATATAAGCTGATTTTGTCTCTTTAATTGTCTCCCAATGTCTATCAAAAGCATCTTCCAATATTGTTTAAAAATAAACAAAATCACTCCGTCAATTTATCATGTACAAGAAACTTTAAAAAACAGCACAGTTATTATTACTACAGTATACACTTATACAGTAACTTATTCCGGACTGAATTTAAAAAAATCAAATAAAATTTACCATTCATTTATTGGTGCATTTTAATATAACTCGACTAGTAGTAAAGGTAATAATAATTGAACGTAATGTGATAGTTGAATCTAATATATCAGTGTCACGCAACTAGTAAATTTGGTTGCATTTCAGGTGACCTACCAACTTACTTGACACGTTTCCAGTGGGACATGGCCAAGTATCCCATTAAACAGAGTCTACGCAACATAGCGGATATTATTAGCAAACAGGTATGTGTCTTCATAATAATTACACAATTACTTTGGTAATATTGTCCTCAATTTGCCTTAGGTAACAAAAAAGGTGGATATTATTCAGATGATTTTCGAAAACTGTATAGACGCTTTGATCACAAAATTATCTAAATGATGATTTGGTCCAAAATTGTAAAGACGCTGTGCTATGGTTTCATCACAATGTTTTACTTTAATATGAGGCGCATTATGAAATGGAATAGGTGAAATCGAACCTCAGCGCACACATCAGCGCAGTGGTCAACTGAGATCATAGAATCAAATTTTCATTTAAAAAAAAAAATTAAGTCCACACATTAGAAACACAACGTGTAACTCTTGACAAAATTTGTTTTAAATCGACAGTGTAATTGTATAAACAAACAAATAAAAAAAAAAGTTTAAAAATTGATTGGTTGACATCTGCGCAAAATTATTATATTTGGGAATAGTCATTTCGTTTTCTAAGATTATTTTAAATTCAGAACAGTCACATTTCAAATATAAGGCGTTTTTATAGAGGTATAGAACTTTGAAATGGAATAAAACAAAGGTGATTTTTTTTTAAATTGACATGAAATTTACAATCTTCTGGCAATTATAATTTAAATATGACTTCTGGTCTATGACCGCCGCGGCTGGCTCGGACGTAGTCTAATCAGGAGTTCCAACTTTTGCTGACTTTTTACAACATTTGTGGCCATATATCGGCAATAACGTGGCGAATGTTATTCTTCAAGCGGTCAACCGTTTTGGGCTTATCGGCGTAGACTAGCGACTTCACATATCCCCACATAAAAAAAGCTTAGCGGCGTTAAATCGCACGATCTTGGAGGCCAATTCACGGGTGCGTAAAGTCAAACTATGCGGTTACCAAACGTTTCCTTCAATATATCAATTGTGGCACGAAATGTGTGACATGTTGCGCCGTCTTGTTGAAACCACAGCTCATGCACATCATGGTTGTTCATTTGATGAACGAAAAAGTCAGTAATCATGTCTCTATAGCGGTCACCACTGACTGTAACATTCTGACCAGCATCGTTTTAAGGAAGTACGGACCAATGATTCTACCAGCCCATAAAGCACACCAAACAGTCAGTTTTTTTTTATGTAACTATTTATGTAACTTGAGGATTATGATCACTCCAAATACGACAGTTTTGTTTATTGACGTATCCATTAAATCAAAAGCGAGCTTCATCGCTAAACAAAATTCGCATATGAAAATCGTAATTAACCGCAATCAAACGGCAAAAAAACGAATGGTCACATATCCAATTCCTGTGCACGATAGCGGATAGACTGATTCGGGTCTTTCTCTACGCTACGGTCTACAGCAGCAATGACTTCTTCTGTATGCACTGTACGACGTCTCTGTGGATGCGTATTATCATTTAGAGAAAACATGGTGCGAAAACATTCCACAGTTAATCGAATTCATTGTTCTGATGAACGATTATGTTGACCGTAAAATGGACGTAGTGCGCGATACTTATTTTGAACAAAACCATGATTTTCAAAATAAATTTGCACAATTTGGAAGCGTTGTTCAGGCGTCAGTCTATTAATGTTGAAAAGCTAAACCAAACTAAACATAAATTACTTAAAAGTTGACAAAATGGCTGCCAGTTAAAAAGTATTGCCAACTTAAAATTTTATACCTCTATAAAAGCACTCTTTACTTGAATAGATTTTTAGATATATAGATATTTTACTATAACTAGTGATCTAAATTCGGCCAAAGAGATACCTATTGTTGTTAATTTCGCAAAAATTGATTCCAATTTTTTTTTTATGATAACACTAAAGGTCGTCAATAGCTTATAACAAAAAAAATCGGTTGACTAGCTAAGCAACAAAAGTTCTTTATCTATTTATAAATAGATATTCTGTGATCAATAACGACATAGAGATAATTACTTTATAAAAATTACATAATTACTACTAATCGTTATTTGCTACAACCTATATTTTTCTTCATCAACAATTATCAAAAGTTAGTGATGAAATTTGTAGTTTTTTATTAATATTCAACTAGGATTTGCAATAAGAATGTGTTTCTATTATCCAGGTGGGACAGATCGATGCCGACTTGAAGGTGAAATCAGCAGCGTACAACGCTCTCAAGGGCAATTTACAAAATTTAGAGAAGAAACAAACGTTAGTAGTGTACTGTTTTGCATATTCTCTATTTATAATTATTTCGTGCGTGACTTTGTGTAAATTCAGTCAGGGTTAGTATTACAATGTTTATGGGTATATATTGTAATCATTCGTAATCTAATAATTACTTTGTTCACATATTCCAGTGGTGGCCAAACTTTCTAAGTGTAAATTCATTTTTTGCTGTCACCTAGAATTGATGTGTTTGATCAGTCGATTGAATTTACATTTTGACTTAAATACTATGAACAATTTGAGGACACGTGATAAATGCATACTTAATTATAAGTGATTACGTTGAGTTATATATTGAGAATAAGTTTGTAAAAACCAAAATATACAAAAGAACTAATAAAAATTGCTAGAATTAAACAGTTTAAATTATACCAGAAGGAATAAAAGTAGAATAAACTTAATTAAGAAATTTTAGGTTTTAAATTAAATGGCAGTAGTATTAGTAACTTATATTAATAGTATTTAATAGTTCAACGTTTTAATTTAGTGGTTCCCAACCTTTTCTTGACGACGGACTAATTATATTTCTTTATTGATAGCAAGGATCACTATGAATAAGAAAAATAAACTGAGTCTAACTAAATATATTTTATTTTAAAACTCAATTTGATTACATTATTATTTTAATAGATTTTTTTTACTAGACAATTTTTTTTAATTAGTATGATCTATTTCATATGTTCCGTAATTTGGATCTGACATTATTTCACTGAGCCAACGACTTTCACGACAACGAAAAGCCAACAAGTTCTATTCACTTTTTCCGTGCGTCCCGTGACGACCAATTTTTTTTTGTCACTATTTCGTTTGTCAAGAAATGTTGAGCTATTATTACTTACTTAATTTCACTAGATTCAAAAACAATTTTTAAACATTATATTAAATAGTTAAAAGGGCTAATAATTTGTAATTACAGCGGTAGTCTGCTGACCCGTAACCTGGCGGACCTCGTGAAGAAGGAGCATTTCATCCTGGATAGCGAATACCTCACCACTTTGCTCGTCATCGTGCCCAAGTTAGTAACGATACTGGAATTTCTAGAACATTCTATATCCGTAATTTAATCCCTAAATAATAATATTATAAATTATATGTTTGGATTTTAATAATTCTCAAACTATTGGACCGATTTAAAATAAATATCGCGTACATGTATATTTAACGCCAAGTTATAATAAAAACTTTTCATTTTGTCAAGTGAAGCAGGCGAATATTAGCTTGTATGTATGTGATAAATTATCAAAATCTTCGACAATTTTGTTACACAAGTAAGTTTTTCCTATTAACTGTATCCCCATTTTTCAAGTTATTTGGAAGAAAAATAACATGTTACATTATATTATTTTTGTAATGTTACACTATATAGACTTATTATTGTATATATAAAAACTAGCTGTTTGCTCGCGGATCCACCCGCGTTTCATATATTCTTCATTGCGTAATTCGTAGTCTTGCGTAATTCTGCATTTGTAAGTCGCAGAAGCATTTGCCAAAGTTTTTTTATTTATATCTGATGAAAAGGAAATTTTAAGTGTGGTGGCAGATTCCTAAGCTTTTGTGTTGCCACATCTAAAATATTATCTAAACAACAACAAAAAAGTCTTTCTCAAAGTTTTCACTTTTATCGGCAATCGTCATGGCTGTCTAGTTTTTTTTGTACTAAGAGAAAGCAAATACATTTCTTACAAATTCAAGCATTTGTGAGTATAACTGACTATTAAATGTTTTTTTTTATACGGAACTTTTTTCTGCAATACATAGAAAGAAAAAAATATTTCTCACAAATTAAAATATCTGCCAGTAAAAACTGGTTGAATCAGATTTTATTCACAATTTCATGACTATTTTTTAAGCCGTACCCTAATTATTATTAAATAAAACAAGTTACGTGGAGTAACTTCACCTATCTGCCA
Source organism: Samia ricini (assembly GCA_014132275.2). NCBI lineage: Eukaryota > Metazoa > Arthropoda > Insecta > Lepidoptera > Saturniidae > Samia > Samia ricini. The sequence continues at coordinate 19,151,604 of AP028163.1, forward strand.
AAAATAGTCCCGTCAAAATCGGTCCGGTCAATTCGTTCCCAAGATTATCCGGAACAAACATACAGAAATAATTTATTATTGGGATATTTATAGTTTATTAATTCATGTATATTTAATAAAAATAATGTTATTCTAATTTTACAAACACATACAAATTATTATACATGCAAATATCTAACCTAAATGTCACTACATAGTCTAAATTACTATATATCATACCAGATTTGACTCAGTTTACGTTATGTAGAATTTAATAAACTTTAGAAATTTTTCAAATTGCTTTCAAAAATTTATACTGAAATAAAAAAAAAACTAGGCAGCTATAGGGACTTTCGATAGAAGTGAAAACTTTGAAAAAGAATATATTTCTTCGTATGTTGTTTAAATGATTTTAGTAGTAATCGTTCCGACTCGAACATATTTTTTTCGGGCATTTAGGGGAAATATCTTAGTTGTGGCAACACAAAAGCTTAGGAATGTGTCACCTCACTTTCCATGTCGTTGACAGCTAATGTCACATTCCATTAGTAACGCGATTTAGATAAGATTTTTCCCTATTAAGAATTACTCATATGTCGCTAAAGAAGTTTATCCTTAAAAAAAATGTTTATTTCGCAGGTCGATGTTCAACGATTGGAATGGAAACTACGAGAAGATAACTGACATGATCGTACCGCGATCCACTCAGCTCATCCACCAGGACAACGACTATGGTCTATTCACAGTCACACTCTTCAAGAAGGTAGCCTTCACCCTACTAAGTCACTCTCCCCCCTTCCTCTTCATATATCATTTGTCTAGTTTTTGCATCTATAGGCGCTCCGAGCAATATGTTAATTATTTTATCATACTAGCTGTGTGTCTCATTATTCTTCACTGCGTAATTTTTTTTTTTATAAGGAACCCTAATATTTTTTTTGTTACTCAGATAAAGTAAAAATATATCTCATTAATTGTAGCACTTGCCCGTAAAACTGTGCAAATTTTTATGAGTTTTTAATTTTTTTTACGCCTAACCCTAATTACTTTTAAAAATTTAAAGTAACTTCAGTATCTACTAAAAAGAAGTTCCGTCAAAATCAGTTCAGCCGTTCCTGAGATTACCCGGAACGAACATAGAGACAGATGGATAGACTGACAAAAATTTGAAAAATTGTATTTTTGGCAAATTCATTTACATTTCGTATCTATTTAGTAAAACAAAATGTTTTGACGTTATAAACAGACACTTCAATTTTATTTATTAGTATAGATATAGTTTTTATTCATGATTATAACATACGATAGACCGTGTACAAGTATAAATTTCATTATTTAACTGTGGCGCATTTAGACGCCATCTCTTACTTGACATACTGTAGCATGTTCACAGCTGACGTCATATCACTGGTAACGCGAATCTATAAGTTCTGCCCCCTACCTAAAATCGCTCAACGCAGCTAACAGTGTTTTCAGTTTAATAATTGACAAGTGTCAGTGTGGTTTTGTTCTCGTGTCATATAAATGTGGTTTGTTCCCGTGTCGCGAAGGTGGTGGAAGAGTTCAAGCTGCACGCGCGCGAACGCAAGTTCGTGGTCCGCGAGTTCTCGTACAACGAGGCGGATCTCGTCGCCGGGAAGAACGAAATCACGAAGCTCGTCACCGACAAGAAGAAGCAATTTGTGAGTATTTATATATACAGGTTGACTTTGAAATCAATGACAATAATTAAATGTTAATATATCGTTCCCAGTTGAAGTGGTTACCTATCCGTCAACGCCGGGATCTCCGCTCCCAATGCACCATCCTACTTTACTTCTTATTTTCTCCGTTCCGAAATCTCGGTTCCGCGAATAATCGTCTTCTTCTGTGACCTTCTGTGTTCAATCCCCGTTCTTCTCTGGAACGCGCTCCCTCTTGATATTAGAATGTCTACCAGTCGTTACACGTTTAAAATAAAAGTTCGAGAATTATTTATAAATAAAATTGCTGAACGACAACAATAGCATATCAGTAATTAAAAATTTATATGTATATTACAATATAATAGTTTTATATTTATATATTTGATTATTTATTTATTATTATTAGTATATTACTATATTATATCATGTATCTATATATATATATATACATCTACTTTATTTTATCTCTGCACCACTCTCAAGGTTACTGGTAAAGAATGCCTCAGACATTAAGTCCGCCTTTTATACAAATTGTAAATAAAGTATAAATAAAAAAAAATTAAAGGACAGCTTATAATTATGATTCTTAATATGTATTTGTAATATGTAGTAAAAATAATACAGTTAAAAATAAATTAAATTAAAAATGTATACATAATTAAAAGTATCAAAAACCGTGCGACAAGTATTCGGCAGTCGATGACGTCACTCGCGCTCAAAAGCGCATCAGCTGATTAATAACTATACCTACATGGTTACCGAGTTATCGACTTCTGTGAAACGGCTACGCGATTTTAATACTTTAGTTGAATTTTACAATGCATATTTAATCGTTTTATTTACTATTTTACCATTACATTTATTTTAAAATGTTTCTGAATATAATTACAAGCTTCTATTTAATTATTGCCATTAATTTAAATGTCAACCTGTATATATACATGGTGTCTTTGAAATCAATAATAATAATAAAAAATGAGAGCTTATAATTATGATTCTGAATAAGTACAAAGTAAAAAATAATATAGTAAAAAAAATGAATTAAAAATATATACATAATTAAAAATATCAAAACCGTGTGACAAGTATTCGTCGGTCGATGACCTCACTCGCGCTCGCGCACACATCAGCTGATAATTTTACTTACATGTTTTCCGGGTTATCGAGCAATGCAAAACTGACTACGCGATTTTGATACTTTATTGGAATTTACAATGCATCTTTTACCCTTTTTATATAAGTTTTTTCAACTATACATATTAAAAAATGTTTCTGATTATAATTACAAGAGCCTACTTAACTATTACCATTCATTTCACACTGTATAACTCTACCATTACCTTAATCTTAATTATGTTAATATTGATTTAGATTATAGCGCTATTTAGGGACAATACATCTCCCGGATCAATCAACTAATCGTTATGTATATAAAATTCATATTATATTTATCATATTTTAAATGCTTACGATATAAGTTCGTTTGGTTTTAGGTTTAATTATGTATTACCAGACGCAAAAGTATTTTGAACGTACTTTGTGGTTGTGTTCTGACAATACTAGTAATGTCTGTCACCTCGAATATGTTGTATACCAAAGATTAATTATTTTCATTTCAAATGTGTGTACATTTGAAAGGATAGGAGCTTGTAACAAATATGCACTCGTGTGCATATTTATTATTATTATTATTCGAAAAGGGGCTATGCAGGCTTAAACAGTCCTGTATCACTGCGACCTAGTCAGATCTATTGTGATCGCCCCTATATTGCTAAAGCTCACTGCCTAGACCTACAACCTGAATATTCTGTAGTATCTTTTTGGCAAAGAGCGTGTGCATATTTACAAAATCCTTGACAGTATATAGTTTAAGATGGTGGATATATTTACCTTACTTAAAGTAAATATATATTGGCTAGCTCTGTACCCGCGGCTCCTCCCGAGTTTCATATTTTCTTTAGGTGTGAGTCTTAAAAAACACAAATGAATAAAGACAACTGAGAGTCTTTTGGTTTTATTAGCGGAAAAAATTTAGAAGAGTACACCGAAAAAAAATGAGAAAGGCTCGATGGAATCCAAAAAATAATAGCCTATAACCATCTACTAAAAATTCTGCGTCAAACGGTGGTAGCCCCATCCCGATATGTTCTGTAGTTTTGAGGTGATGGTGCGACAAAACAACACCATTTTACTTTTATATATAGAAGATGAATATTCAATATAATTGTATTCGTGGGCAGGGTCCGTTGGTGCGATGGTTGAAGGTCAACTTTTCTGAGTGCTTCTGCGCTTGGATCCACGTTAAAGCCTTACGAGTGTTCGTTGAATCAGTACTAAGGTGAGAATTTCATTTAAACTAGATTTAAAAGTTTCATCGGAAAACAGTTGTCCCTTGAAAAATTTAAAAAGTATACACGTAAAACGAAACATAACTTTAAACCTTTTAACTCCTGTAGACTTAAAATAATGCATAAAACGAAACGTAACTTTAAAACAATTGGTCCTTGTTACATTTTAATAATTGTTAAGAAAACGTTAGTTTAAAACCATTACCACTCGGTAGATTTAAAGGATGTGTAAGACGGGACGTAACTTTAAATAAGTGGTCCTTTGCAAAGTTGTAGCTTTAAAGTCTTTCTATAAGTATGTGCGTTACATTACACGCAATGAGTTACGCGACTCACAAAATTACACCTGTCTGACCTCATCCTATAAATACCAATTTTCAACGATTTCCTATAATTTGTTTTTACCAGCAATTTTTTTAGCAAGAGTTATGCGACTCACAACTCACAGAATTACGCTTGTTTGGCCTCATCCTGAAAATGGCTAATTTTTAGCTTTGTTCCGTTACCTAGTTGTTAGGAAAGGGTTGTTGAATGAAACGCCGCGTTTATACAGATACGGTCTACCGGTGAACTTCCAAGCGGTCGTTATGGTGCCATCCCGTAAGAGCATGAAGAAACTCCGCGACGTGCTCCAGCAGCTGTACGCCCACCTGGACCACTCCGCCCAGCACCACGGCTCCAGTGCCCAGGATGTCAGTATACATACTAATACTCTCATTTCCAATAGCTTCTTCAAATCCAAAAATGTCCTCTTTCCTCCTCCTGTGATGTTTATTTATTCAATTACGTTGGCCAGTGGCCAATACAATACATTTACATTAATTCAAGAACATATTTAGTACATGAAATAAGCAATTGCAGGTCGAGTATGAGTTCACAAATACGATACAGGCAATTGCCATTTCCGGCGCGGCTTATAAAGTGATTTTCTCAAAAGAAGGCAGGGAAAAAAATACTATTAATGTTATACATTTAATTTAATTAATATTAATCTATTTTGTACTTAAATAACAAATCAAGACGAATTTTCATCTTTACCGCCAATTTTCTATCTATAACCTGTGCCGAAAGGCAAGCGCATTTATGGCTATACAGCCACGTGAACGCAATTTGTACTAAGCAAAGAGACTTACTTTGGTATGCCAGGAATGATAAAAGACATCCGATCAAAGAGTATTTAATAACCCCATCACGTCGTTTCATACAACATTGCTGGAGCGTTGTAATGTTCTAAATTCAAAAAACGCTCCTGAAACGGATTGGATATTCTTTGTCCGTAAATTCGATACTTCGCGTGTTCTTTTTTCGAAAATAATGACATTTTTTTCCATGCACGTTTGAGAAAAAAACAATTTATCAATGAATTTGCCTTTTAAGGCCACCGCCGCATGCACAAGTTGTGGCCATGACAAATATTTACAATTAATTTAACAAAATAGAAAAAAAAAATCTTAACGAAAAGAACAACTATAATATGCTTCGAAACTCAACAATATGAAATGTCAAAAATAATAATAATGAATCTGAAAAAAATTAAAATATATAATTTACTGAATAAACAAAATGTCGAATTTATAGCAAAAAACTTAAAAGTAACCATTCAATAATATTGCTGACATCTTAATATGAAATTTAAATTGTATCGATATTTATGAAGCGGTTGAAACTAGTAATAGATGGTGATGACTGTCAAGTGATCTTGATCTCTTGACGGTCACAGCTGTTCTTGAACAATTCAATTAACAGCCAGTGTGTTTTTACACAACATAGGCTCAGTGCTTTCATCACAAAAAACCTGATTTTAAGTCACGATGTGATCCTGGATGGTGAGTGAACTCACCAAGCCTAGATGTACTGGTTCTCAAGTGATGCTGCCGGACACACCTATTGGTATTTAGCGACAGGTTTTCAAACTTGAGGGTGGTAGCTACCCAGGTGGGGATTATTTTAAAATGACCTATCGCCATGCTAAATGCTCAGGCTAATTTTTTAGAATTTAGTAGGTGGATTTAAGCACACGTCTATTGACGCGAAATCCGACCGCACTACCAACTAAACTATAAACTATCATCGCTTCGATAAATCACATCGAAAAAATACTGGAATACAGATTTCAAAATCAAGAGGGGATGCTCTATCCGTTTCCCCCACAACGTATATATGTGTAGAACTTGTACAAACAATTTTAATGTTTTTTTTTTTTTGTATATATAATATATTCCAGACGGTGGAATTAGCCGGACTCGGTTTCGGACAATCGGAGTATTTCCCGTACGTGTCGTATAAAATCAACATCGACATGATCGAGAAGTCGGCCTAAGAGTTATACAACGACCCACTCAGAAAACAAATATGTGTATGGCTTAGGTGAGTTACTTTAACTAGCTGTGTGCTCAAAATCGGTCTCCAGCCGTTCCGGTGATTACCCATTACAAACGGACAGACAAAAATTTAAAATGTGTTTTCTGTCATAGGTTTCGTATATACATTCATATCTGTTTAGTAAAAAAATAATAATTTTGAGAATACAAACAGACACTTCAATTTTATTTATTAGTATAGATATAGACGACAACATAAAATTTGTTTCTTTGAACGTTTCTACATCACACTATGGTTGTGTTGTTTTCCATTATACATTCGAAACCGTCTACGATTTAAATTCTTTTATTACTATACATTAAAATCCACTACAAATTATAACCTCAAAATTATATTCAGAATAGGTATCATTTGTAAAGATATGGACGAAGTACGCCATCTATTGATGTAAATATTAAACTCTTACATCGAATGAATTAGTTATACATTTTAATACTAGATGGCGCTTATAGTAAGTATACTGGATAAATGATAAGTGCAGTAAATTCTTAACAGATGTAGTTACGTGTTGAAATTATTTTTAACAGCAAACTAAAATCACACTGTTCGATTATTTTTCTAACGTATCCAATTTTATTATTAAAGAATAATTCCAAAATAATTATAAGTCAAAAAAACTTAAAATATACAAGTCACTAGGTTGACCTGAGCAAGGGTTTATAGTTAAGTAAAAAAATTTGAAAATATTGAAGTTGTAAACAAGTAATCATTGGAAATGACTAAACGCTTGTGATTGTTTTCTTGTTTGGGCAATTTCGATTTTTTTGTTGATAATATTGTTTAATTTTTCATTAATAAAGCGCAGGAAATTGATTAAATTTTTATTATTAAATATTTATATATTGTTATTTTTAATTATAAATTAAATAGACTATGTGCATGACGCACCGGAATAATATATTTGTAATAACTAATTGGTATCCTTCTTACGTAAATATACCCATACCGGGTAGGATAATTAGTAGATATATAAACATTTTTTTTTTATTTCCAGGTATAACAAGTTCCAGTTGGCTTGTGCGAAAAACCGGACTTAGAGTTCGGACAAGCAATAGTTGCAAAAAAAATAAATACATATATATACTTATATTAAATTGTACAATTATTTACAATTGAATTACAAAAGAAACCTTATGTTAGATGATTTAACCGACCATTATAATTATAAACTTTACAACAATATTTTGTATTGTTTAGATTTTGTTTGTTGACATATTTAAATAATGCTAAATTAAATCATGTTCTTTTTTGTTTGTATTATATTTAAACCTGTGCAGGTTGTTGGTATTGTGTATTTAATCGTGTATTTGAAAAAAATATTAAGGTTCCGACATAAGAGATTTTCAATATATTAAACGCAACAAATACAGTATTACGCGGTCTTACGTTACGTTTGTAAAAGCATATTTTAGAATTCTGTACGCGTTTCAAATTGTGTAAATGTTTAAAAAAGAAACAATAAATAAATAATTTATATATCGGTGTCGATGGAAATGCAGAGAGCTATGTAAATAATATAACATTCCTCATTGTAACTCGCGTAGTAAATAAAAATAAAATATTATTCAAGTTACTGTTTTTCCTGTCGTTTTATTCTTAACCGTTCATAATATGTATTATTAATATAACTATTAGAAATAGACCAAAACATGGATAACGTTAATAATTACGGATGTCCGGTTTTTGAAAAATTTTGGAACCGAATATTCGGCCGTATTTATCTGCTTACAGTGTTTGGTTTAAAGACAATTACTGTTTCCAATCAAATTTATTTTAAATCTTGCTAAATAGAAATATTGTATAGTTATTAGATATTAGAAGCGATGATGACGCGGGTTCGATTCCCACCTATTCGATTCTAAAATCGGTCTGAGCTTTCGGTGAACGAAACCAATTATCTATTACCACCGCTAAACTGTATCCCGTTGATTCCGGAACGCAACTATGGCGAATTTTTATTATAAAATGGAATGAATAATTATTAAGTGCAAGCTAATTTGATATAAACCTACCATGAATCCAACGATGATGACGTACGGATTCCATGTCAATGGATAAGGGTTCGATCCCCACCTATCCGACTTTAAAATCGGCCTGAGCTTTCGGTGAAGGAAAACGTAAGGAAACCATAGCATGGTGGTAGGGGATTTTCTAATGATGCCTGAGTAGCTACCACCCTCAAGTTAGAAAAAACTGTCGCCAAATACCAATAGGTGTGTTCCGGCATCATCACTTGAGAACCAGTACCTAGGCTTCGTGTGTTTACCATCCTGGACCACATAGTCACTTAACATCAGGTTTGATTGTGGTCAAAATACTGAGCCTATATCGAGTTAAAAAAAAAGTTATCTATAAAAAATTGTTAAAAGTTTTTTCCCCAAATTATAGTCCGATTGCAACCATTAAACGATGACTACTTAAAAATACCTTATAAAAACAACATGGTTCAGAGGAAACGCAGTAGGTAACAAATTTAAAGAATGGGTATTTCAGAAAACTATTGTCGTCGCAATGAAAATGCATAATATAAAACATGAAAGGGACAACTGCGTCTCGGGCGAATTATACCTAAGTAAATTTGAAAAAATCATAATTTTATATTTCCCTGTTTTGCTGTTTTTTTTACACAATATAGTCTGTGCTTTGACCACAATTTCACCTGATGTTAAGTGACGATAAGGTCCAGGATGGTAAACACACTAACCCTAGATACTGGTTCTCAAGTGATACTGCCGGAACACACATTGGTATTTGGCGACAGGTTTTCGAATTTGTGGTTGGTAGCTACCCCAGACGGGCATTTTTAGAAATTTCCCTACCACCATACTATAGTTTCCTAACGATGTTTTCCTTCACTGAAAGCTCAAACTGATTTTAGAGTTGGTTAGATGGGATTGAACCCGCGTCCAATGACGCGAATCCGGCTGCACTATCCACTGCGCCATCATCGGAAACTGTTCCAAAACAGTCGGTTTTCAAAACTAAAGACTGGCTATACTTGCACGTTTTGCTTTTTTTGTTTTTGATTAATCAAACTGCGTTAAACGAACGCCTATAAATTATGGTTAAATCTATATATTCACAAGTTTTTGAATAAATTAATTATTATAGAAATTACAAACCTTGAATATGAGAAAAAAATGTCCGATTTAACCATAATTTTCAGGCGTTCGTTTAACGCAATTTGACGCTTTTGTTGTGTATAAATTATATGGAATAAAAATATTTTCTAAAATGTCATTATAGTAAATAGGAGAATACGTTTGTATGGAATAAAAATCACCCGCTCCTCTTCTTAGGAATACACAGTTTAAAATAAGGGAAACTTTAAACCATTACTGCTTCAGTAATGTAGCTGAACATGAAAGATGGGTAAAGCTGCAGAATAAGTCGGTCAGCTATCAAGAAGGTATGATATTTATGAGTGAAAATAAAGACGATGTTCCATAATGGAGGTTATATATTTTCCATTACTTGCTAACAACTTACAACCTGATGACTTTAAAACTTGTTAACAGATTTGGGCATATTGTCAAATCCCTAAATACTTGGTGATCTGTGTTGCCATTTTCAACTTAAAGTGTGCTCAATATCAAGTAAAATTCAGTTCATTGTTTTGACCACAATCTCACCTGATGTTAAGTGATGATGTAGTCGAGAATGGTAAACACACTAAGTATAGAGATAGTAATCCTCAAGTTATGCTGCCGGAACTCACCTACTGGTATTTAGCGACAAAGTTTCAATCTTGAGGGTGGTAGCTACCCAAGTGGGGATTATTAGAAAATGGCTTACCACCATGCCATGAGTTCTTCACGATTTATTCCTTCACCGAAAGATCCGGCTAGTTTTAGAGTTGGATAGGTGGGCTCAAACCGGTGTCCATTGAATCCTCTATTTTTATAACTTACCTCTATTATTATAATCCCTTCTGAAAATATGATTTAAAATAATAATTATTCAGATTGGTTTAGCGGGTTTCAAGTCGTAAGGCAAACAATGAACATATTGACAATAAGGTAATATCATTATGTTCTTCTTCTTAGTTAATGGCAATATATGAGCATAATATTTTTGCCAGTGTCATGTGGGTAAGATCTATTTTCAATCTTGTATCAATGTTACCAAGCTCCAACAAAACGATGGCCTATTCGGCTCAAACTTTTCATGGAGCTTTGTCAGCACCTTAAAATCTATGTTACACATTATCCTCCTTAATAAACTTAACTTGAACACAATAACCAAATTATATCTCACAAAATACCAAGTTTAATGAATTAAAGAAAATAACTGCTACATGACAAACTGAGATCATGTCAAAAACTCTTCTAGTATGTTAAGAACAATGATGTAAGGAAAGAAGATGAGTTCACTTTAGCGATGATTTTATTGTCTACTAGCTGACTTTGATGGTCATTATTTTTGGCCTTAAATTCTTTTTGTTACTAACAGAAAGCCATGATATCTCTTACAAATTCAAACAAATTTAAATTCTGCTTGATGACAAGCATCCTCCGAATGATTTAGGCAAATTATTACAAAAAATATATATTTTTATTGAAAATATAATGATTTATTTAATTAAATGTCTAGGTTAAAATGAATGAGTTTGAGACATTTACCACAAAAATTAAAGTAAAGGTTTGAAATGAGAATATCCTAATGAATTTTATTAATGAAAATGCATTAAATTATTTTTTGCTGTGAAAACTTATTTAAAGGTGTTGACTAATATTAGATAGGAGAAAAACTTATATATATGGATTACCAATGCTATGATGTCAGCCATCAGCATGCTACAGTATGTCAAGTATAAGATGGCAATTAAGTACTGGCACACAGAAATAAATAATAAAATGTTTACTAGTATTGTGCAGCCTATTGTATATTTTGATTATGAATTATTGCATGGATTGCCTATAGGTGTAAAAACTAGACTAAGGTTTGAATTTGAAAAAATTCAAACATTAACAAAGCTAGTTTTTGCAAAGTTTTGAGTTTACACTTCTGTAGGCAATCTCGATGGCTGTTTGGTTTATATATATATATATATATATATATATATATATATATATATATATATATATATATATATATATATATATATATATATATATATATATATATATATATATATATATATATATATATATATATATATATATATATATATATATATATATTTTTCCAAAGCAATTCTTCCACAAAACTGACCATGTACTCCTTGAAGACCTCTGAAAAAGTTCTTGGTATTTCATGGTGTAATTTTTTCCAAATTTATAGTGATTTCCGAAAAAAACATCAAAAGATTATAATACACAATTTATTATACACTTAAATATCATATCCCTATAAGTATCATCAAATGACTAGTCTTGCCACTCATCATCTTCCGTTTTGTTGTCTGGCTCCAACATTTCGGATAATGAAGTTTCAGTGCCTTCATCCATTCTGTTGAAAAGTGATGTCAACAGCTTTTTGTTTATACGGTCCGTTTGAGTTAGTTCCCGAGGTGGTAGCTCTTGAATGTTTGATTCATTTTGATTTGTATTAATTTCTGAGTTTTCTGGTGCAGGCATATTGATTAAAAATTGAATGATACTATATTGTTTACAAAGGAAAGCGAAAAAATGACAAGAATTAGTTTTAACTATAAATTTATGATTAACACTTATTATTATTAATTATTATTCATCTCACATTATCAACAGAAATGAATTATCAGTTGCACTTTTGACACTAGTGATGTCGTCATTATATCAATCTGATTTTTAAAACATAGTGGCTTATTATTGATCGGTGCGTATAATCTCTTTGCTATTTTTTTAAATGTAATATCAACATTGGTTACTTCTAATTGTTTTGTTCTCAATAAAATGTAAAAAAAGTTTTTGTCGAAAGACAAAACAAATAAAAAGAAATGTATTTTCTTCTGCTGGGGTTCGGATTTGAATCTATGGTCTGAATCAATTTTAATTTAGCCTGATATATTAAAATTTAAGACTGTATAAAATTATTTAAAACGTATTAATATAAAATATCAAGTATAGAACACTCCGTAAAAAACTATATATTAATAGCAACACTATTACTGTTTAAAATTATTACTGATTCTATTTTTTTTTTAATAATATTTATAGGTTAACATTTATTTAGTTAAGAATTGGCAATCAATCACGAGAAGCTTGAAAGGGAAAGTGATCAGTCTAACACCTCATCACGTATCACTAAAGAGATTAAAAAGATGGTGAAAATATCATAAGAATAATGAACGACCCCTAAATGGTATTTTGAGTTACCAATCTTCTTACGTAAAGCCACCGTCATGTATCTATATACATATAGGTTCTTATTTTCAATAAATTGAAATAAATATTACATATGATTTTAACATTGGTACCGATATTTATCGATACTTATAGTAGTTTCGAGTTCCCTATACCAAACTCAATGGAGAATTTCTTCTTCTTCTTAGGTGATGGCAATCTGTGTACACACAATTTGTGCCAGTGTCATGAGGTTTGTTCAATTTTGTATCAGCATTACCAAGTTCAAGAAAACGGTGCTCGATTTTTCCATGGAGCTATGTCGACACCTCAAAATAATGTTACGCGTTATTTTCTATAATAAACTGCACTTGTACACAAGAACCAAACTATATTACAGAAAACGTCACCAAGATTACATAATATAGAGTCAAACACAGAAGTTTAATGAAAAAAAAGTGTGTGTGCACTTATGTACGCACGTAAGAAGTTATATTTCTTTGACGTAATAATAGAAAAAAAATTGAATTTAAGATTGGTCATTTTTTAAATATTTTTATTGATTTCTTAATTTAATATTCACTTTTCATTTTTATCAAAAAAATTTCATTAAATTTATTTAGTTATTTTTATAAATATTTATTATTTATTCAATTTAATAGCAAATATTAAAAATTAATATTATAATTTGATGTTCAATTTTAATTTTTATCACAAACTTTTTATTAAATTTATTTCTTTATTTTGTAAATATTAAATAACCAATAATAAGTATTTAACATTAATAAATTAATAATATTTAGTGTTAATAATATTAAATAAAAGTATTTTAATTTATATCAATAAATAATACATACGGATAGTTAACCTCAATTATATTGGAGCACTTGAAAAAGTATATAAGCACAATTTTTTTCACTAATATTCACAAATAGTAAGTGATATCAATCAAAATATTCAATTTAAATCACTACTGAATATAATTTATTAGCACATATATAATTCGCACTTGTATGAAACTAAAACACGTGTTGTGAATGTATAAACTAAAAACATGTTGATAAATATTATAAATATGAAAACAGTGATCAGAGGTGACGAGCCTACCAACATGCGCGACTAATATCAAGGTTCAATTTCTATTTTGTTGCTAGCTTTTTTTTCGAGACTTAATGAGCGGTTAAGCAGACAGCTTCATACTGTTAATTTTGTGTCACAGATGCGCGCGCATCTTAAAATTTCACTCTCATCATTTTTTCATAACGTGCCTAAAGAAGTATAACTTCAAAAAGAATACAACTATTACATGTTAGACTGAGATCCCGCCAAAAAAAACTCCAATGGATCATTTGTTTTGTCAACCGTTACCCTTCGAACAGACTTATGTTTTTTTGCCATACCGCCTACTATACGTAATAAAAAACAGCGGCGCTTTCTTATTATCAGAATCTACATCCTGAGTTTATGCTTGCAAACACTAAATCACATATCACATAAAACTTCAACAACATTAATATTTCAATTATTAAAATATGTATAGTGTTAAATACGGCAACAAAAAGGACAAGTTATGGCTAATCGTTTTATTAATTTAACATATTAAAATTATATACTCTTACTTAATATCTGTATTGTTAATAAACAATCAATTTTGCTTATTTAAAACTTAAAAAGATTGAATTTATTTTCGTATTAGAAATCTAAATTTTTATGTCGATTTTTGTTATGCAGGTTGACATTTGTAATTTTTTTTCTGGCATCCCAAGCGATTCGTTTCAGCCAGCGACATATTTCGTCGGCTGGTGTATTTTAATTAAAAACGCCTGAAAAAGTTAGTATTATTTGAAATAATATATATTAAGTTTACAATTTCCACTGTACTAAAAAAGGTCATTAATTGTGATATTTATGAATTAGTGTTTTCAATGTCAATGCTGTGCCTCTTACATAACTTTGGACCTAACCTGCCAGAAGCATCTGATTTAGTTCGTTTTTTACATTTTTCAGAGCCGTGAAAATGTTGAGTCGTGTCGCACCGGGTGTATGCACCCAAGCGGTGGCGGTGGTCAACCACCAGCAGAACAGGAATATGGCCACACTTAAAGCCATCTCCATTCGTCTCAAGTCTGTAAAGAATATTCAGAAGATCACCCAGTCGATGAAAATGGTGTCGGCTGCTAAGTGAGTAACAAGATTTCAGTATATTTTCATTGCCGAATTTAGGTAGTATTAAAAAAACTAGTGAAGATTTAAAATTTGAACACTAATTGTGTCCTCAATGTAAATAAAAAAACGTAAATTACAAAGAGGTTAGTTATACTACTTTCTAGGTTTATATAAGTCTCCTTAGATACAAAATGACTGATAATTTCTGACATTAGGTTCTTTCACTCAGTAACTAATCTATGTTCTAAGTATTATATAAGAAATTAGAATTCCATTATATCGAATTATAGTTCTTTATTGAAAAACTTTCATCAAGTAGCAGGAAATTGCTAAAAAGTTTAAAAATATTCCTAAATTTATTTATTTTAGGGAAACACAGTTTATTTTTCTAATTACTAAATATTATAGTACAATATCATACACCCAATAAAGTTTCCAATCAAAACAAAAATATACATAAAAAAACGCATCAGAATAAAATCAACATCATATATAAATATAAATGTCATCAATATATATAATATATATATATATATATATATATATATATATATATATTTGCATCATATTAAAAGATAATTTGTTTTTTATTTTGTGAAGTACAAAAGCAATAAGAGAAACTTAGCCCTATATAAATTTGATTTAAGATATAAGTTATGAATACAATTTTTTTATGTAAGTTATTCCACATAATTTTATTATTGTGACTAATTGTAATATTAATGATCAAATTTCTGTTATAAAATTGTGGTAATTATGCTCTTAGTAAAAAATTAGGAGTCCAATAACTAGAGCTATATAGTTTAAATGTAATAAAAATGTTGATTATAAATTTGAAACTAATGTTTTTTTTTTGTCTTATTCTTTCAGTATTATCTCTTATAGTTTTTTTTTTCATATAACAATACAAAAATCTTGCAAATCTATTTAGAAAAATAATTAAAACAATTAGTTCAGTAATTTTCTAAGATTTAAGCACAAAATAAACAGACTGAAAAATTGTTTTTTTCATAGCATCAGTAAATATTAGATAATGAAGGGTGGACACTACATCTGTCAAAATTATTATTAGCAGTCCCATTATTACAGTTGGGCATCAGCCCCATTTTTGTTATTAATGTGGAAGTGATAATAGAAAATAAATATAAATATCTAGCATATCAAATGACTTGTTTCAATAAGATGATGATATCAAAATGTACCTACCTTATTTCTTACCTTTTAGTGTTTTTGTGTCAGGTTACAGTTTATTGTTCGCTGCAGGAGGCGACGCGGTGCTTGCGAAAGCCACCCCGTGTCGCCCCCATCCCAAATGCAGCGGACGGCCCCGGGGGGTTTTAGTGGGTATTTCCGGGCGCTTCACCCCCGGGTGAGTCCCACACTGGCGCGGAGCTCGTCACTCCGTGCCCCCTTATCTATTGTATTGGGGGACTCTGATCCCCCAAATACAATAGATAAAGGTAGTGCGTAAATGCATTTCACCCCATCAACAAAAAAAAAAAAAAAAAGGTTTCAGTTTATTAACTACTAGCTCTGTGCTCGTGGCTTTTTATACATTCTTCACTGCATTGTAATTTTTTATATGGAAGTCTAATACTTTTTTTAAGACTAAGATAAAGTAAATATATTTCTTATAAATTCAAGCACTTGCTCCTAAAACTGTATGGAGTCGGATTTTCTTTCATTTTTTATGAGTTTTCATTTTTTACGCAGAACCCTAATTGTTTTCAAAAATTAAAAGTACCCTTAGTTACCCAGAGTAACTTCAGCTATCTTCTAAAAAAAGCCCATTAAAATCCGTCCAGCCATTCTGGAGATTACCCTTAATAAACAGATAGACAGACAGACAGACAAAAATTTTAAAAAATTGTATGTGTGTTGTAGGTATCGTATATAAATTCATATATATTTGTACAAAAAAAAATTTGACATTGTAAACAGACACTTCAATTTTATTTATTAGTATAGATTTCATATTTTAATATTGTTTGTAATATGTCGATTACCCATAAAAATGAGACAGTAAAAAAACAATGGAAATCTGGTGTAAATGCCAGGTTAATGCTCAAGGGGGTACCTGTTATACTTAATAATTAAACATTTTTAAGAAAGGAATGCAAATGGTTGAATATTGTGTTCCTGCTATTATTTGAAGTTAGTTAAAATGGGTAGCCTATGTTACCCGGACCATAATTAGGTACTAATTGAATGACACCTTATTCATTAAAATCGAATTAAACCCTTCCTTTTGGTTTCACCTAGTCAGGTAAAATAGGCAAATATAAAACACTTTCAGTCATATGTCTCCTCTATTTATCAACCAATTTTCATTATTTCATTTATTATTACTTAACAAAATATGAAAACAATTTTCAGTTCACAAATTTTCAATAATTATTATTGTTGAATTTTGATCACTGCAGAACTACATTTGTGATTAAATCATTCGGAAACATTTCGATATTTAGTTTTAGATTAATACCTGTTCATAATAGTTGCTGATTATGGAGTACAGTGTAATGATTGGTTTTAAAATAATTTATTTTTGATATTTTATTATATTATTATTATTTATATATCTCTTCATTTTATTTATTTATTTAATTCATTAATAAAACCTGAAGGTTTTCTATTAGTTTTGTCATGTCAACTGTCAGTATATCTTACGCGTGCGCTTTGCTAATGTGACATGAGTTTTAATGAATTCATAGCGGAGGTCGTCTAAGAAATAATATTTAAAATTTACAAATTGGGAACAATAGAATTTTTAAAGCATTAAGAAAAAGGAAATAAAATGTTATCATCAAAAGTTTAAGTGAAAATATAATAAATAGTTATAACAAAATACAGTGGGAGAGGACCTGAAATAATGGATATTTTTTATTTTGATATTCATTGAATGTAAGGGCCTACCTTCGGTTTTTTTTTCATTATTTTAATCTCGTTTTTAATTTATTTCTTTATCCAAAGTAAATTTAATTGTTCTCGCGACAACAGCCTTGATACTTTTCGAGTCTACAATTTTTTCAAGCTTAGATTTTTATTTGCAGTTGACTTTATAACTGATATTTTTATTTATATGTTCTAATTTTTGTTGTTGGAAGGTTGATAACATAATTTTAGCATGATATTAAATTCTGTTGACCAAAGTGTTTCCATTGACCCCAAAGGTTATCTATCTCTCTCATCTTGCAAAGTAGAATATATCTGTTCTGACGGAAAAACTTGAGAACCACTTCTTCTGGGTTTCGATTGTATACATGTAACGATTGTATACCACACTTTAACTGTGTACCATTATCGTGCACAGTTAAAGTGATAATATTTCAATGGAAGTGTGGTTAGATTCATAGGTTCGAATCCACCTATTCTATAATTTGACTGAGCTTTCAGTGAATCATAATGAAAATATAGTATGGTGGTAGAGTATATTTTAATACCTACTTTGTTAACCCCCAATGTTGCAAAAAAAATCGCGAAGCGCCTTAAGGTATGTTCCGAGAACATCACTTGAGAGCCGGTACTAAGCTTTAGTGTCTTTACTACTCATTTAACATCTAAGGAGATTGAGTACAATTGTTAGGCTCACTTTTCTTATGGAGTCTAGATAAGATGTAATTTAATTACAGATACACGCGAGCTGAACGAGATTTGAAGGCCGCTCGTCCATATGGCGAAGGCGCTGTTCAGTTCTACGAAAGGGCTGAGGTCTGTACCTTTTATAATTACATGGAGGAATATAGCATAGCAAAGGATCCAGTTATAATCTGACTTTTAGCATCATTTAGTATGTTTTATACTTGTGAATTAAGTGCCATTGTCACTTAAATTATTATGGTTTATGCATTCAATTTTTTTATACAGTATTTACCCAGAGGTTTGACTACAATCGCGCCTAATGTTAAGTGACGATGTGGTCTAGGAAGGTAAACACATTAAGCCTAGAGGTAATGCTGCCGGAACACACGTATTGGTGTTTGGCGAAAGGTTTTCAAATTTTGTACCTAGGTGGGAATTATTAGTAAATCCTATAGCACCACCATGCTATGGTTTCCTCGCTATGTTTTCTTTCATTCAGACTCAATTTTTAGAGTTGAATAGGTTGGATCGAACCTGTGTCCATCGATGGGGAATTGGTATCGATTACATCACAAGGTAACTTAATTAAAATATTTATTTACAGGTAGTCGCCCTTGAGGATGACCCTAAGCAGCTCTACGTCGCTATGACCTCTGACAGAGGTATGTGAGAATATATTTTTAAACAAGAATTTATCCTTAACTTGATGTATGATAATCTTGAAGATCCAATAATTACACGAGGCTCAGAAATAGGGCAAAATCACAAAATATCACAATGTATTTTTCGTTGAATGCGTGATGTCTGCAACAAAAAGTAGCCCTTGTTTTGCCGTTGCCTAACAATTAGTTTAATCTCTAGAACTAAATTACATTATATCTGCACATAAAGATAATATTTTGAAAATTTGTAAATTACTTTGTACCAAAAATCACGTGAATTTGGGGAGGTTAGTTTACTTTACCACGGAGGGAGGATGGATAAAAGTTGTTAAAATTTTACTTGATTTATGGACTAGCCCTAAGGACAACAAATGCCTTCTGAAAAATAAATTTACTGAACTTTATATTAAGGTTATTTTAAAACCATTATAGACTACAGAGACCACTTTCAGTTTGAGACAAAGAATTGAACGCCAACAACACAAGAAGGGTTAAAAAAACCCGACTTACATAACAAAAAGTATAAATGAAGCTTGAAAACTTTTATTAAATAAATGAAGATACAAATGTTTTGGTGATGCTTCTTTGTCATATTAGTATATCAATAAATCAACTACAGTTCCTCAAAAAATGGAAATTTTTTAAATAAAATTTATTACCTTATGTAGAACAAAAAAAACATTTCCATAAATTTCAAGACCTTTCAAGAAAAGTCCAAGGTATTTAATAAAATGAGTCAAAAATTTGATGTTCATCGTCAATTTGACGTCAATTTCAAAACAATTCAACATTTTATATTTTTGAGAAAAATAATAAACAGTTTCAAAAATTTCAAGATACTTTAAAATAGTCCAAGGTATTTAACAAACAAAATAATGAGCCACAAATTTTATGTTAAATTTTGAAGATTTTAAAAATTCTAAATTTTACAAAATCAAGATTAATAAAAAAAAAATATTTTTTTTTCTGTAGCTCCATGCATCCACTTTAAAATGGTCATTTCTGTAACGATTATAGTTTTTGAGATATTCAAAAAGTTAGATTGAAAAACTTTAAAATTTCGAAATCATGAATTTTGCATAACTTTTGAAAAAAAAAAAAACTTTCATTTTTTCCTTTGGTACAATTTCGTTATATAATAAAAAGCTTGTAACCAAAACTTGTCTAAATCGAAAGAAGTCGATTTTTGAGGTTGAATTACCCCTATATATACTTTATTTAACATTAGATTAAGTCTAGTTATTTTGCAGAGTTCGAATAAAAAAAAAGTCCTACACATAGTGATGGTGTTTGTAACAAGTAGTTGGAAGTTGACTACAGTCACACACAAGTGCTACTAAAGTAAAACCTCGATAATTCGAACCTCTATAACTTAAAATATGTAACCTCGATACCAAACTTAACCGTATAATTAATTTGCTGGGTGAGTCGTAAATTTTACCATCTTTTATAAAACAATATAGTAACATTGAAGACGATATTTTCTCTGCTTCATTCAGTATTGAAAATAAAATAAAGCAAAAAAAAATCACCGAATTCTTCCAACAAAATGAATACACATAAAGTATGTTTGTGACATTTGAAAATTGTTATTGCATTTAATCTAGTTACTCCAACGGTCCATGTGTAATAATCCCTAAAAAAAGCACAGAAACGAATCTCAATAAGTTAAATTATGATCCACAAAACCCCTCTAACACAAACCCTCGGTAAGATAAAAATCTCGATAACTTGAATAATTTACCCTTTCCCCTGGTCATTAAGTTATAAAGATTCCGTCTTACTACTTTCCTCTATTAGCTGTGTTAATTACCCGTAGGACTGTGTGGTGCTGTCCACACCGGTGTCTCGAAGGTGATCCGCAACCGGCTCAACGAACCCGGAGCTGAGAATATCAAGGTTATCTGCGTCGGAGACAAGTCCCGCAGCATCTTGCAACGTCTCTACAGCAAACACATCATCAGCGTTGCTAATGAAGTCAGTATTATAATTTTTTTTTTTTTCTATACAGTATCGGCGCTTTGATCATAAGTTTTTTTGATATTAAAAGACGATGTGACCCGGGACGGGAAACCTAGAGGTACAGCCTCTCAAATGATGTTGTCGGAACATATCTATTGGTTGTTTGAGAATAGTAGGTACCCAGGCGGGCATTAGTAAATGCTATGGTTCCCTCACAATTTTTTTGTCACCGAAAGCTCAATATCGTTATAGGGTTAGATAGGTGTGTTCGAATCCGCGTCCATGGACGCTGATTCCGACCGCACTACCAACTGCGCCATCATCGCTTCAATCACTCATTTGTTTTATCATTTATATTTCTTCAATCCATTAAATGTTGCTAAATACCTGCAAAATCTTTTCTTGGCATCACCATCTTCATTTTTTCAATAGTAAGACTAGTTCACTGCCACAGAAAATGTAAGGCTAATAATGGATACGTTTTAGCAATGGGAATTGAGTTTTTATTAAATCATTCAATAAATACTATCCATTACCATACGTTATTTACTGTAAAATACTATCCTCTTTAAACAAAATCTAATCCTAAGCACAATTAAATGCAAAATATAAGTCAGACCCACCAGGAATTCAATGCAATTCATAGTTAAATGCAATATATAATTCAGGCCAACCAGGAATCCAATGCAAACCGCAGTTAAATGCAAAATATAATTCAGGCCAACCAGGGATTAAATGCAAACCATAGTAAAATGCAATATATAATTCAGACCAACCAGGAATCAAACGCAAAATACAGCCAATTACAGAACCATGTCATAATCTAATACAAAGCACAATCGCGTGCCAAATATCTGCACCTCCTAACAGTAATTTGTTGCAAAGCAAATACATACATACAAAAGCCATTACATTGGAAACAAAATTTTATACATAAGAGCTTTTAGCGTTATTATTAAATTCTTTTCTCTATATACACTTCCTAAAACTATAAATAAATAAAAATTCGATTCAAAACATAATCATGTACAGAATGACGCCTCCATTGATAATTTTTGAATACAATACAACCAAGTGTAAAATACAATCATTTTATACATCACAATAGAATAATATCGTCATTTTTTTATTTTTATAAGAGTTGTTTTGGTGTATTTGATTTTAATTGGAATGAAATACAACAGATCGGCCGCTTGCCGCCCACGTTCCTGGACGCGGCTCAGCTCGCGACCGCAATCCTTAACTCTGGGTACGAGTTCGCTTCCGGCAAGATTGTCTATAACAAATTCAAGTCTGTCGTCTCCTATGCTCAGTCTGACTTGCCGCTTTACAGCCAGAAGGCTGTCGAGGTAATTTTACAACACTAATTATTTATTTTTACCAAAGAATTGGGATGGCAGTAGGGCCTTCGTGTGCGATTGGATTGCAACCAATGTGCACTTGTGGGAAACCTGTCGTAATGAGACGTTTCTGTACATCGTATTCTGGAATCAGTAAGTGTATATCCAGCAGTTAGTGGAATGATAACTCGCTACGTCCTTCAATATTTCAATTTTGACGCTTAGCGTCTCAGCACATGACACTTAGCGTCTCAATACCTGATGCTTAGTGTCTCAATACGTGACGTCTAGCGTCTCAATACGTGACGCTTAGCGTCTCAATACATGACGCTTAGCGTCTCAATACCTGACGCTTAGCGTCTCAATACATGACGCTGACCGATTGACGCGAAATCGAACTTTGAATCTTAACTTATATTCCAGAGCGCACCGAAACTCGCTACGTACGACTCTCTAGATGCGGAGGTGATACAATCCTATATGGAGTTCTCACTCGCCTCGATGCTGTTCTACGCGCTCAAGGAGGGCGCTTGCTCGGAACAGTCCTCCCGGATGACGGCCATGGACAACGCCTCCAAGAACGCCGGGGAGATGATCGACAAGCTCACCCTCACGTTCAACAGGACCCGGCAAGCCGTCATCACCAGGGAACTCATTGAGATCATCTCCGGAGCTGCCGCTTTGAACTAAACCCTATAATAACCTCTCGAAAACTATTCGGTTGCCGGAGTCCCTTCACTTACTACAATGTGGATGTTAATTAATTAAATAAAGCTAAACAAAATCAAAACTTAAGCAAAAAAAAAATCATTAATAATAAGCGTTTTAATTTTATTTTCCTTAGTATTATTATATGAAGTTTATGACGTCACACTTTTGTATATAGACAGATAATTCCCTCTTGGTGAAAACGAAACGCTAGTATCTAATAATTTTATTGGTTAAATCAACTTTTTTTTTTTTGTCATATTTAAATATATAATTCGATTACTCAGTCGTTTTTATTAAATTAAACGACAGTAAAAGAATCTTCAACCTTTCGCTGTGGCAATATTGTTTTAATGAAAAGCATCCGTTAACTCCAACCGAATATTAAAAAGTAAAATATTAATAAACGTATTTATTTGAAACTGCCGTATGAATTAGAGAAGGTGCAACAGAGTCGACATTCCCGTACGGAGGCGATCGCGTTTACCGGTAAATCACGCAATAACCCGACTGGCTTCAACACCTTTACCGGTTTCTCGAACGTTCCCGACCGTTAACTGCTTTATAGTGTGAATGAAACCTCGTTATGTAAGATCCGTTGGTGGTTAGAAATAAAGGTTATATAAAAAAAAGTTTGGTTTTAATTTCAATACCTACTCTAATGGGGTAAATTAAGTTCATGTGAAACTCGAAAACAACCTTTTTTTAATATTATATTTGGTATTGTGTTTTGATCCGAAAATTATCCTTATAATTAAAGGTTTACGGGTGGTTAGTTTCGCGTTTTAGTCCAAAAAAACATTCTAATTTGCACATCCATTTGAATCCAATCGAAAGAAGTTCACTGTTGGACTGGGTTTTTTTTTTTCCAGACATCGGTCTAGCGCCAATTATTCATTTTACGACTATAGTTAATATAATCTCGAATTTTTATTATAGAATTTGTTTATATGTATCCGCCCTCAATTTTGCCGTTCTAGGCAATTGCCCGCCACGCTCCCCGATAAGCCCCTTACTTTCACATAAATATGACATTTTTTCTTTTCCATATAAAATACGTTTGAAGTTTTCTGTGGCTTTGTTGTCTGTCACGTACTTAGTGATTTATATTTTTTATTAAATAACTTGCGCTATTTGATTATTTAATTTTGGAGGCACATGGCGTACAGTTTTGATTACACACAAAAAAAAGTTGTTTGTGCATTTTACCAGACCCACTAATGGGCATGTATTTCGACCCGCTGAATCCGAATTTAAGGTCCGTTTGGCCAAGTCACACCTCGATTTGAGTAAAATGCAAAAATTAAAAAAAAATGTGAAAAACTGCAATTATAGATATGAAAAGTATATGTGGACCCAGATCAAGTATGATTTTTATCTATTTCAATCCATTGAATCCGAAAATGAAGGTTAATTAGCCCGTTAATCCGTCCAAATTTTAAAAAATTGCAAAACTGAAAAAAATGTTAGATTTTTATGAAAAACCGAAGTTATGTAGATGAAAAAAAATGTGGATCTAGATCGAGTATTATTTTTACGTATCTTGTTCCACTTTAGTTTATTTGGCCTATTAACATTTCAAAATTAAAAAAAAACAACCAAAAAATTGGGAAATGTACAATTATAAATATATAAAAAAAAAACTATGAAACAATGATTTGGGTATATTTTCATGGATGGAATACGATCTTAGTATCTTAAGAATCTATTAAAAAGAAATACCAGAAAAAAACAGAAAACGTAAATAGGAACACGCTGCGTAGGTCACTGAAGATAAAAGGATTCGATATAAACGAAGAGCAGTATGAAATTCAAAAATATTGTGTCTTTATTAAATTATCGAAGATATATTGGGGAGGGCAAAGTTAAGACACTATATTCTTGAAATTTGTTATTTAGAGATTCGCGAGGACCCATATTGTAAATTGCACGAAATAACGTTTTTGTAACATAAAAATGGTGTCTGCCTCTGCTATTGTACCCCACAGCAAAAAAACACGTTAAGGTATGAAAGTAAGCAGACTAACCTAGCAGCGGCAATATCTGTTAACTGACGAACTTTCCGAACTGCAAATGCAGCGGGGCTAAGCCTTACATTTCAACCAAATTTTTAATGCGCGAATTGCCAAGTGTGATATCCAAGAACACAGTTTTGTCAACTAAGCCTACTAAATCCCCTTCAATCTCTATCCTACAATCAATATGGTTGCACATCGGGCAATGCATATTTTACATATTTAGTTTTCTAGGAAATTTTAGGAGTCAATTATTTAAGGCATACCTTTTTGATTTTTACTACTGTGTTATATTTAATTGCCTAACTTAATTTATTTTTCATAAATATAAGTAAAGTGTCATCTGTAAAAATACCCATATCAACTCAGTAGATTAATGTTTTTTTTTATACGGAATAGGCTGTGGTTTCACCCCAATCTCACCTGATTTTAAGTGACGATGTGGTCCAGGATGGTAAACACGCTAAGCCTAGAGGTACTGGTTCTCAAGTAATGGTGCCGAAACACACCTATTGGTATTTGGCGACAGGTTTCAAACATGAGTGTGGTAGCTACCCAGGCGGGTATCCCCCCTACCACCATGTTAAGTTTTCCTTCACCGAAAGCTCAGACCGATTTTAGACTCGGATAGGTGGGGATCGAACCCGCGTCGACTGAGACGGAATCCGGCCGGACTAACCGCTGCGCCACCATCGCTTTATACACATTAATATATTAAGATAAATTCTGAGGCGCAACAAAAACTACCTAGGTAGTTCTTACAAAAGAGCCGCAATTTTTGTTAGTGTTGCATGAAAACTATATAAATATGTAAAACTATCAAGATGACATTTGAAGATATATTATGTACAAGATTCGTTACATGGAAATTTGGATGGTTGAAATATAAAATAAAATAAAAAAAACTCGTTAATACATTCTCGATGTAAAACTTTATTGTACAATTCTACAACAGTCTTAAATTAATTAAAGTATACTATTCTATTCAATAATAAATGGACAAATAACAACGCGTACCATATAATAAATGACCATTTTTAAATGCATATATATGTTATCGATTAAAAATAAAATAAAATTAAGTTTATTTGTGTGAGAGTCGCTAAACCAGATTAACTACAAAACAATACATTAAAAATATATATAAACAACTCTCATGGCTTCATAATTAGTTTCCATTTATTACATGAAAAAAAAAACCCAAAATACAAAACTCCTTTGTCCTAAAGATTCTTTCAAAGCGTCATTTTAAGTCTCTTTAGAAATATCGGCCATGATTTTATTATTATGTAGTCAAATCAAATATAATTACATCAATAATAAAATTAAAATAAGTAAATAATTTGTAAATAATACTACAGTGTAATTTTAATTAAAATATTATAGTATATTTTAGTCTAAAATTAAAATAACATCTAAAAGTCAGTTGATTACGTGAAAGGCGAAATATAGTTGCAATTAAAAAAAAACTAAATTTTTTTTTTTTATTAGCGCCATTGAAATATATTTGTAGTCTCTTTCCAACTTATGCTATTGAACGACGTGAAAGAACGGGACAGGCTTGTGTCATTCTTTGTAATAATGAATTATCTCCTTTTAGTTTATTTGTTATTTTATTTTATCTACTGTTTACTTCACTTATATTACGAATATATGTAATTATATTTTAGTTAAATTCAGTGATCAAGTAATAACATACAATGTAAAAATAATAAGTACGGAGTTACATCATTTTTACAATGAACTGTATAATTAACGTGACTGTCCATATACCGTTACTTAATAATTATTTGGTATAATTAAATTTTTAAACTGAATTTGTTAACCGTTTTGTTAACATAAAATACGGATGGAACTACAAAAAAAAAAAAAAAAAACGGTGGGAGTTTTTTCAAAAAATAGTGACAAATATGTATTTGAAATATGGAGGACATTACATGAATCGTGCAGGATGAAATATTAACCTCATGGCATATAGACGTAAATTGTAAACGTATCAAGTTCGAAATACAGTATGTGATTTTTTAAAGAAATATTACTACCGTAGGAAAATGTAAAACTATGGATTTTGGTAGTTTTTTAAATCTTCTACACCTTTTAAATACAATGAAACTTGTGTCTCAGTTTTGGAGGGTAGATGTAAGGAGAACCGTCTTTGTATATAAAAATGTGTTATTAAAAATTATTGTTATGGTGTGCACTTTTCAAAATAATAATAAATAAAGATACATGATCATTTGTTTACTTAGCATTTTTAAAGTTTATTTCCTGCTTATAGCTAAACACTTTTTCAACTTTCCCCCATATGAGACGGTTTTTCTTACCATTACTACCCACCCTCCATATTATTTCAGTTATATAATTTCTACTCAAAGCGAACATTCATAAAATGGGATAATAAATAATTATTATGACGCAACTGGCTAATGATTTGGGAGAAGAAAAGGTATCTTCGACGGGGGAAACGTAAACTGGGTCATTGGCAGCTTCCAATTATCATATTTTGTGGGAGGGGGAGAGGGAAGATTTAGACATTAAAAACGAGTCATATAATCAAGATCTGCATTATTATAACTCGGATAAGAATCCGACATGGTTTAACTATTATATATATTTTTTTAACACTTACTATTTAGAAAGAATCTGGGAATCTTTGAATAATGTATCTGAAATTCATACGAGTTTTACCATACAAAAGCGGTAATTTAGAGAAACGTGTGTGGCAACATTGAGATAAATGTATGGATGTAAATCAAGTATTAATTAGACAAAATTTTAGATGTTATAAAACTTCTGCCTCCTCCTTGTAAGCAAGCATGTTACTTCTCCCCCCCCAACCCTCCCAAGGAAAGAGGCAAAAGGTAATCTGCTCCCATTGATACTTACGTAATACTTGTATAACCCCTTGTTTTCCATATGTGTATATTTTTATAACGTGCACGAATAGGAACATGAAATATAGATAAAAACGATAAAAAAAGTTTCTTTAGCTCTTGTACCATACTATTATATTACGATCGTTGAGATAACGCGTTCCTGACAGCTATCAGACTATAGTTGTAATGAGGAAACATTTGCAAAAAAAAAAAAAAGCTATTTAATCGTTAATTCGCATAACTGATACAAAATTTAATGGAAATTCATATTAAATCCAAATTTATTGTATAATGTATTAGACTAGTAAATAAAATTGAAGTGTCTGTTTATGTTAATTTTTTTTTAATGGCGGGCCACAAAGTTTAAGAAATTCTTTAAGAATTTAAGAATCTACTTTTTCTTCTCAACCGCCAAAACGTAATTATACGGACCATACATGTCGACGGACCCTCGGCGGGCCGTACTTTGCCCACCACTGGTATATACCAATATCTACACCAAAAATACAATTTTAAAATTTGTTGTCAGTCTGTCTGTTTGTAATGGTTAATCTCCGGAATGGCTGAACCAATTTTGAAGGGCCTTTTATTTAGCATATATCTGAAGTTACTCCGGGTCGTTTACCTGGGTTACCCTAAGTTAGGGTACTTTTATTTTCGAAAATATTTAGGGATCCACGTAAAACTCATAAAAATTTGAATAAAATCCGATTCAATGCACAGTTTAACGGGCAAGTGCTATAATTTATGAGGAATATTTTTACTTTATCTTAGTACAATTTTTTTTAAAGGAAATAATTTGGGTTCCGTATTAAATAATTAAAACGCAGTGAAGATTATATGAAACGCGGGTGCAGCATTGGCACACAGCTAATCTATAATAACAAATAAAATTGGAGTGTCTGTTTGTAATGTCAAAATGATTTTTTTTACTAAATTGGTATGAATTTATATATAAAACAAATACCAAAAATACAATTTAAAAAAATTGTCTGTTTGTTCCGTTTAGTTTCCGGAACGGCTGGACGGATTTTGACGGGACTTTTTTTGATAGATAGCTGAAGTTACTCCGGGTAACTTAGGACACTTTTAATTTTAAAAATAATTAGAGTTGCACGTAAAAAAAATAAAAGTCATCAAAAATTGAATAAAATCCGATTCAATGTACAGTTTTACGGACAAGTGCTTGAATTTATGAGAAATATTTTTACTCTATCTTAGTACTAAATAAAAATTAGGGTTCCGTATAAAAAAAATGCAGTGAAGAATATATGAAACGCGGGTGCAGCCGCGGGGGCACAGCTAGTATATTAATAAATGTGTTTTTATTATATAAATAATGCGATAAATATTAAGCAATGGGCGTAATTGACTGGTTGATTGAGAACAACATTCCGAGAGTTTTTAAGAAACGTGCCACGAATTATAGATAAATATTAGCTAAGTATCAATTAAAAAACAAATCATAGCTGCGTGTAATTTTTTATAGACATTGGGCGATCATTGGCCATGTCTGAATGACAGCTGTCAGGAACGCATCATCATTACGACCGGGCTATATAGTATAGCTAATACGCATAAATAGTAATAATTGGTGATAATTTATATCCCGTCTGAATAAGCTTTTTTTTTACAGAGTATTGATTTATTTAATAATTAATAATAATAGACGTATATACAGAGTTGAGAGGCGGCGTCGTCCCGCATAACGTTACCGAAACGTCTTTCATACTCTGTAGAAGTAAAAAAAAAGCCGATATTACTTATAACGCTGAGGACTTTTTTAATATGTCGTGCGTTTTAATTTCCACGCGAACGGTAATGTTTTTCTTATTATTTATTTTTTTACACGATATAAGCTCAGTGCTTTGACCGCAATGGTCACCTGATGTTAAGTGACGATGTGGTCCAGGATGGTAAGCACTATGATTTGTATAGTTTTTTATATGAAAAAAAAAAATGATATATATTATATTTATAAAAAAGAACCAGATCGAGTTTCTTGCCGACTCTTCTCGACTGGGTTGTTTTCCGAACCGGTGGAGACGTTCATAAGCGCCTTCTTAGGGCCTAAATTGAATAAAGATTTTTTTTTATTATGATTTGATTTAAAGCCTAGAGGTACTGGTTCTCAAGTGATGCTGCCGGAACACACCTATTGGTATTTGGAGACAGGTTTTCAAACTTGAGGATGGTAGCTACCCGGGTGGTCATGTATGCAATGTGTAAGAAAAGTTAAATGACGATGTGGTTTAAATTTTTAGAGAAAGGGATCTTATTGTAATCCTCCCCCCCCCCCCCCCGCCCGCCACACCCTCAACAGTATTGAAATCACAGCGTCCAGACTTTCCACTTTTACATGTACAGGTGTTTAAACGCGCAAACAAAAAAAAATCTGATCCTCTTTTTACAACTTTCCTAGGAGTTTTTGTGACACTTTATAAATTCATGTCCCGCGGTTATTATTTTCAATACACTTTAACAGAACATAACAGAAAGTATCACCAAAAAAAATTTTGAATAATACAAAGCGAATTATCGATTACACAATCGATGTTTCGCATATCGTTATTTTTCATTCATACGGGGTCGACTTTGGCAATCAATGGTTATAATTAAACGGGAGCTTATAATTATTATTCTAAAAATAGTACAAAGCAAAAAAATAACCTTAATAGAAAAACACTAATTCAATTAAAGATATATAATGAAAGTATTAAAACCGTGCGACGAGTACGCTTGCACTCAATAAAAGCGCATCAGCTGATAATTTTACCTACATATTTACCGGGTCAACGACCGCTGGAAAACGGCTACGCGATTTTTTCGACACTTTAATCGAATTTATAACTTATGTTTTAATTAATATTTTAAGATATAAAAAAAATAGTTTCTGAATATAATTAATAGCTATCATTTAATTATTGGCGGCACATTAATTTCAAACTCTGTATTATCGACAATTTTGTCAGCGCACAGATAATAAAATAGTGATTGTTGAAGCAATATTACCAGGTTGCGAAGGTTGATATATTGTGTGGTGGTCAGTTGTCGTGATGGTGGTGCTGGTGTTGGTGGTGGTGGTGGACCGGGGGGGTCCGCCACACAGCCGAGGAGGTGCGCTTCAGTCTGGAACGTTCTATGTTGGGGAATATCTCGCTGAGGTCGGGCGAGTGCACGCGCACTGAGAACAGCTTGTCCACGTGCGCGGGCTCCAGTACGGACTGCACGAACAGGCGCGCATTACGATACTGAAACGACACAAACAAATAAACAAACACATCACTCAATATGTCGCAGTCGGTATTGCGGCCGGATTTCGCGTCAATCGACCCGGGTTCGATCCCCACCTATTCGCCTGTAAAAAATCGCCCTGAGCTTAATACGGTAGGGCATTTTCCGTCAAGTTTAAAAATCGCCAAATACCATTAGGCGTGTTCCGGCCGCATCACTTAAGAACCAATATTTAGGCTTAGTGCGTTTACCATCCCGGCACACATCGTCACTTAACATCAGGGCGGATTGTAGTCAAAGCACCTGAACGTATACTGTGTGTGTGTGTATGGGGGGGGGGGAGCATGTGAAGTTTCATCTATTCATTCACACTTCGTTCGATTGGTTTGCTGTATGCGCCGTTTAAATTTCTATACGTTTTTAGGCATATCCCCCCTTTACTCCCCCCCCATTGATAAATATTACATCAGAATAGCTCTAATATTTTGTACCTTGTCACAAACTTATAAAACAGTCACATAAACCTTACATATTTACATACAAACTTAGACCTCCTGTGTACTAAATATCATTTTAATCGGTGCAATAGTTTTGGCATGAAAGGGCGCGATAGACAGACCGACAGAGTTATATTCGCATTTATAATATTAGTAAGGATATCAATAAATAGATGGTACCAATCAATATCTATTATCCAATCGATAAAAGTTCGGTCCACAATCGAACCTCACATTGTGGCCCTCACACTGTGACGACCACTGAACTATACTAATAAATAAAATTGATGTGTCTTTTTGTCTTATCAGAATAATAACGTTTTCCACCCCCGTATATAGGAGATCGTTAGTTAATCACGTAGATTCGCGTTACCAATGACGTCAATATGCTACAACATGTCAAGTAGAAGATGGCGTTCAAGTGCGGGCACTCAAAGATAAATAATATAATCTATACTTATGCAGTATATGGTATATTTTAACTATTAATAAATTATATGGATGTTTACATAATTTTTGCTCGAAGCGCCAATTCATTTAAAAACCATATAAATGTTATATTAAATGTCAAAGTGGGCCGTCCTGGCGAACTTTATAAAAGGTCAGAATCGGTAACACACGTTCAATGCAAAGTGTATTTAAAAAAAATTACACCAAAGTTTTATTTTTCGTGTTACTTATTTGGTTATTCTCGGGGTAGAGGGGGACATAGATCATAAAAATTGTATCATTTCTTCTTGAGTTATAAATAGTATAAAAATAAACCCGACTTCGTTTTATATACTAATAAATAAAATTGAAGTGTCTCTTTGTTTTGTTAAAAAAAAAAAATAAATAAATATATATGGATATACAATACTTATACCAAAAATACAATTATTCAAATTTTTGTCTGTTTGTTCCGGGTAATCCCTGGTACGCCTGAATGGATTCTGACGAGCACTTTTTTTTTTTGGTAAACAGCTGAAGTTACTCCGGGTAACTTAGGGTAATTTTAATTTTAGAAAATAATCAGGGTCCCACGTAAAAAAATTAAAACACAGTGAAGAACATATGGAACGCGGGCGCAGCCGCGGGCACACAACTAGTATGTATATATAGATGTTAGGTTATGTTTTTAATCCCAATTAACAAGCTATGAAATGAGTTTAGTCCGAAATTCCAAGTTTTCCGTTTCCCCCCCCCCCCCCCCCCCCCCCAGTGTATACACAACATGAGAGTAGATATACCTTGGACATGCACCAGGGCGGCGTCGGCGTGGAGTCGCGTTCCTCCTCCTCCTCGTCCGAGTTGAGGTACTGGAACCCGTCCTGCATGTGCACCGGCTCCATGCTCCGGGCGCCCGACTTCATGGGCGTCGCCGCTGCGGACAACATACACACTGTGAGTTCCACTATTGGGCATAGGTCCGCCCCCGAACATTTGCACGACTACCGGTCTTGGGGGGGGGGGGGGGGGGAGTGGTGTTGTGTGTGGTTGCCATAAACGCCACGTTTGGCAGGCGAATTGGCGATCGCAGTCAGATGTTTGTGATACTCAGGGGATGCTGCTCTCCATCCCCTGGTTAAACCAGTATCCCTTAGTGCCTTTTACAACACCCACGGGAACGACATGTCACCCCTTGAATGGCCCATAGGTAGAATTTAAATGGTTTTTTTTCAAGGTTTAGATCGAAATGTTTACAATAATATAGGTAGAAACAGCAGACGCCAAGCTGCGTACAGGAGCTGTACCTCAGCCTGTGGTTCTACCTATTAATCAGTTTCAACAAATAACACTGCAATCACCTATTTGGGTATGTTGACATACATAAACTATTTTATAGCAAAACTTTTAATAATTTTTTGTATTTATTTATCGTGGAGATCTTTGGAGGAGACCCTATGCCCAGCAGTGAACGTCTTCCGGTTTAATGGATGGATTGTATTTGAATAATATTTTTTTGTCATTGTCAATATATACGAGTATATGCAAAATACGAATGAATGCAGTTTGACGGGCAAGTGCTATAATTTATGAGAAATATTTTTACTTTAACATCCTACAAAATTTTTTTTTAGGAAAATAATTAGGGTTCCGCATTAAAACGCTATGAAGAATACATTTATGAAACGCGGGCGTAGCCGCGGGCATACTGCTAGTCTACAATATATATCTAGGTTGAAATATAACAAAAGTGTGTAGTTACCATCGAACCTCTGCTTCATCTTCTGTTTTTCCCTATACTCTTTCTGTTTCTTCTCAATCTCCTTCGCCATTATCGCTGCCTCCTCCTTTTTCAAACTGTTTCATAAAAATGTCAAATTTCAAATTAAGTCTAATACTAGCTGCGTCCACGGTTTTACCCGCTTTGAATTTTGCAGACAATTTGCATCCCATGTTATCTTCCTAGATGCAATATATACCATTACCAAATTTCATCGAATTCGGTTTAGTAGTTTTTGCGTGATTGACGAAGAACTTAATAAACAGACTGGCAATTTTTTATTAACTATCAAAATTTATTTTCGATTCTGATGCCATATTATTTTTATACGGTATAATTTATAATTAATTTATAACATGAGATTGTAATAAAGTCGTATCTAATCTTATAAACGAACTAAAACCAGAATTCATTAAAAAATCTATTGAATTTATAGTTCATATAAATTAATAGATCTTCAAGTATAGGGAAACGGGATTTTTTATCCCTTTGTTTAAACTTTATCATTTAAGTTATGGCAAAGTGATAAAATATATCTGGTTATATCATCTGAGTACGTGAATTTAAGAAATAATTTAGTAGGTTTAATGAATGATTTTTTTTTTTTGTATTATTATTATGTAAATTGATTTTTTTGATAATAAAAAAAAACGATATTTTGTTTCTGAAAATAGAAATCATTTTAAATAAATTATCCTTGGAAACAAAAAATATTTTTGTTCACCACTGGATTGTAACATTTGTAATTTTATAATTATAACTTGATATTATAATGTAATAATGTTCAATGATGAGTTCATTGAATTCTATTTCTATGAACACATTATGAGATTTTTTTAAAATTTTTGGAATTTATCAATTATGCTTAATATCTAAAACAAGGAATTGGAATAAAACTATTTTCTAAATCATTTGCTTTAACAAGAAAATAATGAATAATACATGATTTCACTATTCGTAAATCCTAATCTCGTATACAAACGAAAAATACCAATGAAAAAAAAAATAATAAAAATAATTTTACAATTAAATATATAGCGTGCTTATTATTTTAGTTTCGGTTTCTCTCATTATGTATCACTATCTATCCATCCTGTAATATTCAAAATCGTGACGCATTGCGTTAGAATAATATGACGCTTAGCGTCAGAAAAATCTGACGCTTGGCGTTATAATAATCTGACGCTTAACGTTACAATAATATGACGCTTAGCGATAGAATAATCTGCCGCTTAACGTTAGAATAATCTGACGCTTAGCGTTATAATAATCTGACGCTTAGCGTTAGAATAATATGACGTTTAGCGTTAGAATAATATGACGCTTAGCGATAGAATAATCTGACGCTGATTAGGTGGAGCGACCTATACTATCTTTATCACACGTAAAAAAATCCTCTTTTAAGATATAAGTAAATATACAAACGCTTCGGATTCCTCGAGTTGCTTCTTTCTCGAAGCCTCCGCACGTTTCTGTTCCTCAGCGAGCCTCTGCTGTCTCGCTTGCTCCTCCGCTTTCCGTCTCTCTTCAGTCTCGGCCACTTTACGGGCGAGCTCTAGTTTTTTCTGTCGAAAATAAAATGATTTCTTAATCGATTACAATATTAACATTGTTTCATGGTTCATTTTATATTAGTTAATACCGCAGCTCCGCTCGATTATCATATTTTACTATTATCCACTGCGTAGTATTATTTTTAAATAATCATTGGAGATGATTTGATCTTAAAACAGCAATTAGACTCACTAAAACTATCCGTGGAATCGGATTTTATTTACAATAACAATATTTCAAAATAAAAGTGGCTTAACCTACGCCTTATAACTTCTGATATCTATCAGAAGTCTCGTCAAAATCGGACCAGCCGTTCTGGAGATAAACCGGAACAAACAGACAGGGAAAAATGTGTGTTTTTGGTATAAACACCATATACAGTGACATGTATTTAGTAAAAAGCTGTTATTTATTACAGTTATAGTATTTGATTAAGAACTCAACTCAAATTTATATGATTTAAGATGCTTCTAAGATCTCTAAGATGCTCAGTGACAAATCTTTAACATCATGATAGTTCTATTTAGTTCAGGATTCAATCCCATGCTGATGATCATACTACTACTGACCCATCATAATAGTTTCAAATCAATCGTTAATACTTAAATAAGTAACTTAAGTACAAATGAGGAGTAGGGGCAATTGAGATCTATACTCTTATTTCTGATGACAAGGGCACATATAGTATCTAAATTTTCAGGCACTGTGTTAACGTAAAGGAATTCGAGTAATGAATCAATTTTATAATATTTATTCCAAAACGGTGAGAGTGATGATGCGCGCGCGAGAGGCAAGTGGAAAAGTTGGGAAGGAGGAGGCGAGGATTATAAAAAGGGTTGGTAACTTGTCAAATCAAAAAGATAGTTCAAAAATGTCTTTTAAGAGATTCACTGTACACAAAGGTTAAGCCATCTAGTTTTTTTTTTTTTGAGTCGCGCGTCTTACTTTTCTCCTATTATATGATGAGATATTTTCTCTTATTATAACATAAGGTGAGATTGTGGTCAAAGCACTGAGCCTATATCGTGTAAAAAAAACATGATACGACGTGTTTGTTTTGTCTTTTAGCAAATAATTCAAATGTTTATTAGTACTTGTTATATAAATAGTAATTTTTGTATTGTACTAATACAGAGTGGTAATAGTTTATAGTTAATAATGAATACCGATAAATGAAGTTTTATAATGTCACCAACAACTCAAAGCGAGGTTTTCAGCGACGAATTTAATTATTAAAAAAGACTATTGAATATCTTTATTTTATCTTATTTATATATAAATCTTCTGTGCGTGTTTATGTGACTAAACTCCTCCTATACGGCTGAACCGATTATAATGAAATGTTTTGTGGCAATTTCTGAGGATTCGAGAATGGTTTAGATTCACAATGTGGTCCAATGGATAATGTTTATTTAGTTAATTGTTATATATATGAAACGCGAATGAAGACGCGGGCACAGCTAGTTTTCTATATTAATTTATATTTCATACAAACTTTATTTAAAGTCCTAAGATACGCATCCGCAGATGTGAGCTTCCAATAGTATACATACGCATTCGCGAATGTGAGGCTATGCATCCGTTCGTATATAGATGTGACGTACCCTCTCGACCTCCTTAAGCTTCTCCAGCTTGCCGAGCTGCGCATGCGCCTGCCGGTCTATGCGGTCCTTGGCGGCCGCCTCCAGCGCCACCTGGCGCTCCCGGTCCGCGGCCTCGCGCGCCGCCGCCGCCGCCGCCATCTTCTCCTCCCGCTTCCTAACAACACAAATTTATTCATTTTTCACTACACGTGTGTTAAATAAATAATCATTGGGAAATCATGTTTTCATGTTGCTGTCCATTTAATCATACCTTGTTCACATGAGTTTTATTTTTTTACTCAGAATTCTAATTATTTTCCAACTTTTTTTTTATACTTAGATCAACGATATTCACAATCAAACAATTTCCAGCAAAACTAACCACAGAATTTAGGGAAAAAAATTACATGATTAAATGAACGACCCCTAGCGAAAGCTTCCTTATATTCTAGTTACCTCTTCTCCCTTTCATAATTTATTGGAAACAACAGATTCAGGTGAATAATATAATCTTTACCGGGAATCGAGAAATCACACTCTATCCCTTTCTCGCAAAACGAATGTTAGTATGGGACATGTACGAATAATGTAAACTGTGACGTCACATCTTAGAACAGTACATCCTCTCTCTGTCTCTAAAGTAAAATGCAAATGTCTTTTATAAGTTCCTTGTTTCTGATCAGATTTTATTGTAGTTTTCTATAATTAGACTTATTTGTGGTCTGTTTTTGATAAGACAATAGAAAATAATCTCTATACAATCAAATAGCTATGTTTCTGTGTACCAATTTAACTGTAATATTTATTCTTCTGTACCATTAGTACAGTTTATTGTTCTATATAAATACTAGATGTTCTTCGCAATTTTACTCGCGTTGTGCATGTTCCCGTGGGATTTTCGGAATAAAAAAAACCATCCCTATGTCATTCCCTGGATTTCAAACTATCTTCCATACCAAATTTCATCCAAATCGGTCCAGTAGTTTTCAAGTTTATTCGTTACATACAAACATACAAATCCTACCTCTTTGTAATATTAGTGTAAATAAAGAAGTATGTATATTTCTTCAATTTTATTATGCAAAGAGTTTAGCTTCTATAGTTAGTAAGGTCGTTATGCCAAGTTATGATTTATTCTTAAATGTCAAATATGTTTAAAATTATAATTGTATATTCGGTTCAGACAAGTAAATAATTAAATTTAAATGTTGGTTCTTTATTAAAAAGTTTATTTTGATTATCCTTTGTTAATCATATATGGATAAATATATTATATCTAAAATAAAATTTATAAGGTACGAATATTACTAGGACTTGACCTATTTCCTTGATCAAATTGGCAGGACATGACAGAAATAAAAATCCAATGAGTGCAGTATCACATAAAATGCAAGATACGGCTAAACTTTTTTTTTACACGATATAGGTTTTGTGCTTTGACCACAACCTCACCTGATATGAAGTGACGATGTGGCCCAGGATGGTAAACACACTAAGCCTAGAGTTACTGGTTTGTCAAGTGATGCTGCCGGAACACACTTGTAGGCATTTGACGGTGGCACTACATGATATTTTCCTTCACTGAAAGCTCAGGCAGGTTATAGAATCGGATAGGTGGGGATCGAACCCACGTCGATTGACGCGGAATCCGGCCGCAAAACCAACTGCGCCATCATCGCTTCAAAAATTTTACTGGAATATTTCTCGAATGATATAAACGAGTTGAAAATCTCTTACAACTAAACGTCTGTTATTATTCTGATCTACCTTTATTATAAGTACTAGCTGTACCCGCGGCTTTACCTATGTTCTCTCTCTGGATGCAATATATGACCAAATGCTATCAAATTTGTTTCAATAGTGTTCGTGGGATTGGCGAACAAATTAATAAACAGACAGACAGACAAAAAAACTTAAATCTATCAAAACGTGTTCTGTAATTGATTCTGAAGGCCCGGATAGTATGTTTTCTAAAATATCTTCAATGAACAGATTTCATCTCGTTATTATAAGTATAGATTGTTTTACCTTCTTTGCTGTTCTCTTTTAGCCTCCAGCATAGCCTCCTTCTTTTTCCTAGCGTCTTCCTTCTCCCTCAGGATAATCTCTTCTGCGGCTTCCCTCATCTTCTTGACGGAGCTCAGCTTCGACGAGGAAGTCGGTAGTTTGCTTGCATTTGCACCGTTAAAACGTGTCTTATTGGCTGATGTCGACACCTTAGTAATACATTAATGGTTACACTAATAAAATTAACAATGGTTTCTTTAAAAAAAAATTATGTATGCAATTTATACGTGGCAGAAGTGAAACGTTAAAAAAAAAAGTGTTACCCGCCCCGGGTACGAACCTCCGACCTTTCAGTCGTATCGTCTATGAGACACGCGGATTAATCCAACGGGCTACCCACGCAATGAAAAATTTAATGAACATATCCGACCTCCAACAGAAACGTACTGTCGCTTTTTCGTTTCATCGACTTTCAAATTACAACAACGCGAAAGATGTTTCCAATTCGAAAAAGGAGTTACAGCTTGAACATTTTACGCCGTGGAATCTATTAATTGTGATGGCATCTAGATTTTACAAAAGTATTTTATTTGAATAAGCTACCTTTGGACGAATTTGGATAATTTTAACAATAAAAAAAAAAAATAGTATCACCATAAAACGATAAATTCATGTATTCACGTTATATTGATATCCGTCTATGTTTATTAAAATAAATTGCACATTGAAACAAATAAGCCAATATTAAGGTCATTTTGTTGTAATTAACTATTATTTTAAAGTAATTCTATAATTACAAAGTGCAGAAAAAAAAAGTTACAATTTGAGGGTGAAATAATCATAAGGTCACATTATAAATATCGAGGCCATTATTTGTGATGTCTCCGAATTGGAAACTTGTCAATTAAGTAATAATAATTATAATTCAGTTCTCAGAGGTTTTACTTGCTTTGTTGGACGTGTAAAATTATGGCCGTATTCCGAAATGTATGACAGCGTTAGTGACGTCATAAAACACACTGTTCACTCACGAAGTAACTGTAAATCTAAATTTTACATTCGAAATTGAAATTAGACTCGACCGTGATTTTGTATCGATAATATTAATGCTTCTAAAAAAAAAAATTATACACCATTTTTCATACGACATAAAATAAACATTGAAATTACACGAATTAGAATGTCCATCACAACCTCGCCTGATGGTAAGCGACTCAAGATGGTAGCATATTAAAACCAAGTGGCATTGATAGCTCAGCTAGTAGTGAGGTCAGCTTGATATTCAGAAGTTTGAAAATTTGTCACTGAATACCGATAATTGTATTAAGGCAGCATCGTCACTTAACATAAGGTGATTCTGCGGTGAATGGGGTGAAGAAATAAATTCCCAACTGACCACAGGTCCGTTTCCAGTGAATATCAAAGAGTTCATCTTCTGTAATGTTTCCATCGGCAACGTCTGCTTCACAATCCTGTCTGGAGGAGTTTGATTCTCCGCTTGCACCTGATCTTCCTGTAACCATTAAACCACCCCCTATATAATATGACAATGTAGATATTTACTGATTGTTTTTTTTTTTATAAGACAATACCATACCATTTTCTCAAATTTAGTACTACAGAATTAGTAAATGTAAATTTTGACGACGACACGGCTTAGGTTAGACTTCACTTTATTTACTTTATAAAAAACGGAGTACTTTGTAAGTGTTGTTTGTGTGTATTCATCATCATCTTCTCTGTGTGTGTGTGTGTGTTTTGTGTGTATTCATAATCATCTTGTGTGTTTGTGTGTATTCATCATCTCATATTGGAAGTCCAGC
Source organism: Samia ricini (assembly GCA_014132275.2). Classification (NCBI taxonomy): domain Eukaryota; kingdom Metazoa; phylum Arthropoda; class Insecta; order Lepidoptera; family Saturniidae; genus Samia; species Samia ricini. Next base: position 19,192,476 of record AP028163.1, read on the forward strand.
GGGCAGTCTGATTAAGGTACGTGCATTATATCTCCACTCTGATTAACTGGATCTAAACTGATCAAGGTCTCGTAAGGCCCGTCCGGGTCACCCCCCCCCCTTCACATTACCAAATTACCGGTCAATAAGTTCAAGGATCATGTCAAGCAGGTTTTAATTTGCAAAGGTTATTTTTATTATATGGTCGATCATTATGTGAAAGATGGTGATGTCTGAACATGACACCCTTCTCTGAGCATCTACTGATAAACATTGTAACTATGAGTTGTAGAGTACTAAAAAAAAAATCGTATTAAAAAAAATCCATATCGAATTTCTCGCCTGTTCTTCTCGATGTCTGAATTGTTTTTCCGAACCGGTGACAGTGTTTTTTTGACGTTCATATGCGCCTTATTAGCGCCCAAATTGAATAATAAATAATTTTCGATTTTAAATTTGAACACTCTATTTGGGGTCAATCAAATATTTGAACATTTGAATCGTATAGAATCAAAAGAATGTTTTTTGTTTTTTTTTTCTATAATATAACAGTGATGATTGATGTATATAATGTATTTTAATCTATAGGTAGTTCACTTATATGGTAACATTAGTTAGTAGCACAAAGTTTAAAAATAAACCAACATTAACGTTTTTGTTGGCAATTTTAGATAGCCGCCTGTGATTCTATACGACTCAATTGTTAAACTTCTTCGCATTACGTAATTATAGTCATTAATATGTCGATTATCCATAAAAATGAGACAATAGGAAGACAATGGAAAGCTGCCATATAAACGCCAGGTTAGTGCTCAAGGGGTTATTAATAAATAAATATTGCTTACGTGATTCTTGAACGGCCCCGTTTCCACACTCGAGGTAAAAAAAAAAAAAACGGTTATAAGTTATTTAATTTTTGAACACATTTTAATTTTGTTTTACAGTTATCATACTTTTTATCTATGTCTGTTTTTGATGAAACACAAAAGATAATCAATTAAAATTCCTATTAAAAAAAAAAAAAAAAAAAAAAAACCCTCACATTTTTAGCCATAGCTCTGGTTTTAGTTCGCGTCACTCTCGAAGCTAACTCCTCGAATTTTTGCACTTTCTCTTTCACAGCGGATCTAGAATTAATTATCACATTCTATGAGACGTTTCGGTGGCGCAGTTGTATTACGGTACGACTGTCGTTCTGAGGTTTCGGGTTCGATCCCCAGGTCGGGTCAAGTGGTATTCCCCGTGTCGCCCCCATCCCAAATGCAGCGGACGGCCCCGGAGGGTTTTAGTGGGTATTTCCGGGCGCTCTACGCCCGGGTGAGTCCCACACTGGCACGGAACTCGTCCCTCCGTGCCCCCTTACCCATTGTATTGGAGGACTTCGGTCTCACTAATACAATTGGTAAGGGTAGTGCGTAAATGCATTTCCCCCCGTCAAAAAAAAAAAGGGTCAAGTGGTATTGGGTTAGTGCCCGATATGGCGACAGACTCGCCCCCTGTCACATCTGGGAGGGAACTAATCTCGGCGGAATGTGAGTGGTGTAGATCGCTATTTCACGTCTACCTTTAGTCATTGTAAAAAGTTATGTTGGTAATTATTTTACTAAAATATATACTTAAATAATATTGACTATATTTTTTTATAGGGATTTATAGATTTCTGATGTTAAGTAACGCTGTGGTCCAACATGATAAACAGATTAAGCTTAGAGATACTGGTTTTCAAGTGACGCCGCCGGAACACCCTAATAAATGTAATTGATTACAGATTTTTGAACTTTATCTACCACCATTTTATGGTTTCATTACGACGTTTGCAACCACAAATCTAGAAAACTTATGGTATAGGATAGGTGGCTTCGAACCTGCACCCAATGAAACAGCATTCAACCCACACTCACCACTGAACCAAATCAGTATTAACATGAAACATTATTATTAGCTCTGCTGTGGTATGATCCCAATATTGTAAGTTAATATAAGAAGCTTTCCAATTCAATTTTAAGTTACGTTTTAATTTAATCTTAAGTTAGTTTTAACTTACCCTTCAATTAGTTTTAACTCAATATTAAGTTAAATTAATTTATTGTTAAGTTATTTTTAGTTCAATCTTAAGTTAGTTTTAACACAATCTCAAGTTCATTTTAATTTAATCTTAAGTTTTAACTATTTACGACTGTAGCTATTTTCTTTTTTAAAGTCTTCAAAAGTAACTACAATTTCCATTGACTATGTAACAAAAGATAGACTTTACTTCGTATCACATCGAAAAAAATGAGTAAACTAGACTCACGTAGGTTGTGGTGGGGGTAAGTTCTGCTTTGGTGGAGTTGGCAGGTCACTGTCGTCCGTCATTATTGAATTATCATCCGTTATGTTCACATGTTTCGATTCTGGAACCGGAAATACGGTTTAAAGTTATGGACAAAATATAGACTTCCGTATAACAGTGTCAAAGTATGACTGTTAAAACACAAACTTGTTATTTAAACCGGGGAATAAGCTTTAACAAAACGACCGATGTTTTTATTCAATTCGCAAAACATCGAAGTCCAAGACATCAATTTTTTCTCTACTTGTTTTATTTGTGAATAGTATTCTTCCTGTGATCAAAATTGGACTATAATAATCATTTTGTTTTTTTTTTATTAACAGCACTAAAGGTCATCAATAGAAACTAATAAAAAAAAAGAATGTCTAACTTACTAAGGAAAAAATCACACGGAACTTTTTCATCTTCGCCTATTTACAGATAATCATCATATAATATAAAAGAAAGGGATACTCTAATAATCAATACTTTATTAATTTGAAAGATCGATCTTTTTCACCTCGATGTTTCGTAAATCGATTTAACCAGGCTTAGATACGAATCGATTTTATTCGGATAGGATTACTAACCCTATTTAGGCGACAGGTGATTTCGGTCGCCCGCCGTACCATGTCCGTGGTCCGGTCCATAGGTATGTTAACACTATTAGTACTAATAAACGTATTCAACTAGTCAAGTAGACGAGTAACAAGAAACCGTCCGATTTCATTGATTTTACTACCTGTGTGCCCGCGGCTTCGCCCGCGTTTCATGTATTTTTCTCTGCGTTTTAATTTTTTTATACAGAACTTTCAAATTTCAAAAATTTCAAAAACAAAATTTAATACTAAGATAACGTAAAAATATTTCTCATAAATTATAGCACTTGCCAGTAAAACTGCCCATTGAATCGGGTTTTATTCCAATTTTTGTGAGATTTTTTTTTTTACGCGCAACCATAATTATTTACTGAAATTAAAATTACCCTAAGTTACCCAGAGTAACCTCAGCTATCTACTAAAAAACCCCGTAAAAACGGTCCAGCTGTTCCGGAGATTACCAGATACAAATAGACAGACAAAAATTTAAAAAATAGTATTTTTAAAATTTCGCTTCCCATATCGGTATGTATGCAGTAAAAAAAAATGGACATTACAAACAGACACTCTAATTTTATTTATTAGTATAGATTAACTAACCATACTTTTCTGTGGTAAAAATACTATTAAAAAAAAAATACTTATAAATAATTGTCGGAAGCACACTAAACATCAAAGGAACTGCACACATATTCGTAAATATAAATAATCACGTCCACTCACCTTTTTCAATAACTACCGTCGAAATTCATTATAATTTTATTTGCGTTATCGAGTACAACAGTCTCGTCGCATTTATTTATAACCATTGTCTCGTTCATGTTATTCTAAAATAGTTAATTAATTAATTTAATTACCGTAAAACTATTGACGATAATAAGCTCATAGCTCATAATAAAAAAAAATAGTTCGGACGTAAAATGATATTATGTATCTCATAGAAATAGATAAGTTTTTTTTTAAATAGAAGGCTGTATTTTTCGGAATTAAGATATACAAGAAATCAATTTGATTGGTTGTCCTCAGAAAAGTGTGCATTTTTAATCCAAATTTAACCATTTTACTATATTCTCTTGTTCTGTCAGTTATTGATATATTTTGTTAAAGAATCGCACAAGAAAATTTTATAATAATAAAAAAAATACATAGTTAAATCAAAGCTTGCTACAAAAATGTTGAAAAATTGTAATTTGAAAAGGGGAAAAAATTGTCTGACAAATTTATATTGTCCATTATAATAAATTTATTATTTTAAAGTATTGAAATTTCTTGTATATACAAACAAAAGGCACCGTTTGCGATATCTCGGAAGTATCGATCTTTTTAAAACCAATCTATTGTTTTAAGAAAATTAGAGAGGAAATAAAAAAAATAATAATTAAGAGAACGACATGAAAAGCTAAATAATTAAAGTAAACAAGGTTCATAAACTCTATGCAAATTATCCAAAACCCTTTGATTTAGTATAAGCAGACCAATCCAGTCAGTTTAGTTCGAGTTTTAATGAAGGAGGGTAGAAGTGTTGTTACTTGACTAGTGTTGTTACCATACGATTGAGATTGTAAAACTAGTAATGTGATTACTTTTTACATTGATTTATCGTGTCAAAAAAATTTCATATTAATATTATCTCTGCTAAAAACCTAATCGGATAATATATTTATGTTTTAAAGAAATAATCTAATGAATCAGTTCGGGCACGAGTTGTTGTCTTTTAATCGTATATTAACTAGCTTTTATCCGTGGGTTCGCTTGTGTTAATGTAGACTTTGTGGACCAATACAGGGACGTATTCTAAGTAGGAGATAGAGATATGCTACTGCGAACTTTTGAAGGACAATAATTCTCTTTAGTTCCTCATTTGGATGTATCTATTGATAAAATTGAGTTTTTGACAACTTGGTTACAAAATATTAATTTTATTTTTTCTATTTACATTAAAGCGTAATTATACAATGTATATAGATGAGTATGGATGTACTTACAACAAGTTTCGGTGTGTGGTGTTCATGCTCGTAGACTGGTTTGGGCAAAACAACTGTCTGATCCATTGCACAAGGAACCTCAGTATCAACGTCCTGTTGACTTATAACTCTTGTTTGATCCAATGCAATATCCTCGTCGCTCGAGATGATTCCATTTATATTCGCCTTGATCTTCTCAATTTCAATAGTTATGACTCCCTCCGTGTCTGGAATAAGCTTCTTCTTGGCCATCGACTTCTCCGAAGGCTGGAGTATTGGTGACATGGTTATTCTATCCTCATTTGCATTTACTATTGCAGGTATTTCTTCAGGTTCCTGGGGCTTTGTTTCTCTGTAATCATAGATTTTAGCCTTTTATTTTAGAATAACTGTGCCCGCGGCTGCACTCGCGTGTAATTCAGATAATTTGCCGCATATATTAAAGGGACAGACAGAGGGAGCTAGCTGGCGAATTAATACTTCGAGTAAACTATTTTTAACGTACAGATTTCGTCCCGTTAGCATTATATTATAATTTAAAATGTACATACGTATGTCTGTACTTTACAATAAAACTACCCTGAAAACTAAGGCTATAATGTAATTTAGTTTTGAAATATTCTTGGTAAAAATGTTACATTTGATGGTAGGAACGAAAAAGCTGCCTGGATAAAGTATCAATAGGTATATTTTTCACATGATTAATAACTTTTGAGGATAATTTAATTTAATTTTAATCAGCAATGTGACGGAATCGCAAATGGCGCTATTTAAAGCTATACAGCACTGCTATTCAAAATTATATACATACTTAGTGCAACAGATTTTTAATCTGCTAGTCAGGATAGAAGTTTCATTAAATCATATTAGTGAAAATCATGAAAAATGTTTATTGAAATTAAATCCTACGCTCTTCGTGTTCGTCTATGGGGGCGTCCATTAATTACGTGAGGCATTTATCAGAATTTTCCATCCCTCCTTCCCCCTTGGTGAGATTTAGTAAGATTTCCTCAACTCCCTCCGCCCACACTAATATCACGAGAGATTCTTCAATATTTATGTTTTGGCTAAAAACGTGTTGGATAATTGAGAAAAAAAAACAAAAAAAACGCAACTTATTCTATTACTTTTCTATTTACTTTACTATTAGTATTTGTGAATATCACCGCAATTTAAAATGAAAATCATAAAATTAGATATTACATATTAAACACTATTGTGTCGGATTTGGCCATATTTTATTCTAGTAAAAAAATTTCACGTAACTTTACATTGTTTTCTGCTGCTAGAAAAAAAAATTACGTGATATTTGCTAATACCCCCCCTCCCTCCTAAGTGAGATTTGGAAAGATTTAGCTTGATCCCCTCCTCTCCTAGAACACCTCACTAATTAATGAATGGACGTCCCTCTAGTAACTGTGACAAAAGTATTGTTTCAGCATTTGGAATCGATCTCCTGGAATGGGGGATGAACAACTTCTGGATTTACCGGAAATCTTATCTCGGGCTACAAATTTTTCTTTTAAAAATAGACCTTCCGATTATAAATGTATTTAAATATAATATACTCACGCTGCTTTCGCTCCTCTTCTCGTTCTCTTCGGGCGCGGTTTTTTTTCAGCAGGTGAAGCTGAAAATAAAACTTTTCATAGTATATAATAGCTTTTTGTAATCTGGCAACCTGAACAAATATAAAGTCTTTTCTGAAAATGTGGCAACACAACCAATGTTTGAAGTGAAAACTTCTATAGCGGCGTTAAGCGATTCTCGGTAGTGAAAAACACTTATAGATTCGCATATAGGATAACCAATGCTATGACGTCACCCGCCAACATGCTAAAGTATGTCAACGTATAAAAGATGACGTTTAAGTGGCGCTCAGAGATAAACACTTACGCATGTTTTGATTATAAATAAACTATGTAACATTACATAATAATTATTTGAACAGATGTTCATGTGCAGCCAGAAAGTGACTGAAAAGGCGCGTTTGGCTGTGCATCGTGGAGTCCTGGTCCCTACACTTAGGTATGGTAGTGAATGCTGGGTTTGGCAGAAGAGGCATGAAAGTAAGATTAACGCAGTGGAAATGAGAAGTCTGAGAAGTATAGCTGGAGTGAAGACGATTGACAAAGTCAGGAATAGTATGATAAGGGAACGCTGTGGTGTGGTAGAGGATGTGGTGACCAAAATAGAGAAAGGTATGCTTAGTTGGTTTGGGCATGTAGAGAGGATGGATGAGAGAAGAAGATTAACGAAATTAATTTATAAGGCGAGGGTGAATGGGCAAGTCGGTAAGGGTCGACCTAGGCGAATGTATATAGACCAAATCAATCATGTGTTAAATAAAGGCCAGGTAAAAAGTACTCATAACCGACGAGCATGTATGAAAGCGCTCATGAAAGTAGAGGAAGCGAAAGAGGTGTGTCAAGATCGTAGCAAGTGGAAGGACGTAATCTCTGCCTACCCCCACGGGAGAAAGGCGTGATGATATGTATGTATGTAAAAACCAGACAAATGTTAGAGATGTTAAGTTATGTTAATAATTTCAATTAACAAATTATGAACTTTCAACATTAAGTATTCAGTTTAACCAAAGTTTCGAGTGTTCACTTCTATTGGTAGTCGCCATGGCAACCTAGTTTGTTTTTAACTGACCATAGTACTGCGGACTTACAGTTTCCTTACACAAGAATTAAGGCTACAGTGATAATTTATTATCAAGTACATGACATAAATGTTGAACAATATATGTATATTTTAAATACAGTTCTTGGCGGGGTTTTGGACTGTCATGTTGTGATACGTATTTTTTATTAACTTGTAGTTTTTAACTCTAAATAGTTTGGTTATTGTATATAAGTAAAGAGGCCTTGTAAATAATGGACACCCGAGTGTGTATTGTGGAAATTTCCCAACGATTCCCATGGAACGCTTAACGTTTACGTTTAACACGTTTCAATTTATTAAAAAAACTAACTATGCGCCCGCGTCTTATACGTTCTTCACTGCATTTTTATTTTTTTATACGGAACCCTAATTATTTTCATTAAAAAAAATTTAGTACTAAGATAAAGTAAACATATTTATCTTATTAAACTTGTGTATTTGACTCTATGTCATTGGTGGCTTGGTTTTGTGTGATATAGTTTGGTTATTGTGTTCAATTTAAGTTGATTATAGAAGATAACGTATTAAGTTGCTACAAAGCTCCATGGAAAGTTCTAGCAGAATGGGCCACCGTTTTGCTGGAGCTAGGTAACGCTGATGCAAGATTGAAAATTAACCTCACCCACATGACACTGGCACAATTGTGTGTACACAGATTACCATTATGTAAGAAGTTACAATGATATTGTTACTGTTAAGGTTAAAAGTCTATGTAGGTGGGCGCTGAAATGCACGGCGACAAATCCCATCCTTTTTTATGCCTTCTCTTTTCTTACCCCTTTCCCTCTCACCGCTACCAGCCGAGTGTTTTTTTTTTAAATTTAAACGACGCATCTCGAGAACAAAAAAATATTATAAAAAAATACTTTTAATTGTCCATTTGTTGGATATAAGGGTTTCACAGTGTCATCGAGTGTGTATGATATATTTAGACAAATAGGAGGCCTAACGACGGAGAAGAGTAGACCAGTAGTGAGTCCCATTTTCCATACTCCATACATCATTGTCGCCGTGCAGTGTTTTCGTGCCCTACCAGTACACAATTAAACTAATAACATTTTGAACCTTAAAAGAACCAGCACGAACAGTTACACAGATATTGTTACAATGAAGAAATATCAAAGGACATACCAATTCCGCTGTCTTGAGATGAATGAGATTCCTTGATCGTTTCATCATTCTCCGCGACTTTCTGTCAACAGTTACATTATATACATGAAACATAAACTTTGAAACCCTTTTAAAAATACTGGCCTTATAAAAAAAAATTATATTTTTTACAGTTAAAGTTTTTATACAGACTAGCTCCGCCCGCGTTTTATAAATTCTTCACTGCGTAATATAGTTCTTAAATAATCATTGGAAATAATGTTTTCATGGTGCTGTCTTTTGAATCGAAATTGGTTCACAGTTTAGGATTTTTAATTTTTTTATTCGGAACCCTAATTTATATTATGGTACTGAGAGAAAACAATAACATTTCTCAATAATTTAAGCAATTGTCAAGAAACTGATCATTCAATCGCTGTTTTTTTTTTAAACTATTTTTTAATACAAACAATACAGTAATTATTTATAGTAAAATAAAAGTAGCCAAATTACGCTAAGTATCTTCAGCTATCTGCCAAAGAGAGCCCCATCGAAATTGGTTCAGCCGTTTCCGAGATTATCCGAAACAAACACTCAGAGATTTTTTTTTTCAAATAGTGTTTTTGTTATAGGTACCAATTTATACAATGATTTGTATCTGGAAAAAGTTGGTACTTTGATATTTCAAACAGACACTTCGATACAGATATATTAAGAATTGAATCCCGAAAATAACAAAAACATGATCTATACTAATAAATAAAATTGAAGTGTTTGTTTGTAATGTCAAAAAAATATATTTTACGAAATACATATATATATATATATATATATATGAATGTTAAATGTTTCGCGTAAAAAAAAACATTTAATAAAATCCTATTCAATGCACAGTTTTACGGGTAAGCGTTTGAATTAAGGAGAAATATTTTTACTTTGTCTTAGTTATGCCTACTAAAAAAATATTAGTTCCGTATAAACAATTATTAAAACGCAGAGAGGGATATATGAAACACGGGCGCAGTCGCGGGCATACAGCTGGTATCTTATAATAATGAATATATAGAGGGTTGAAATAACCTTTTTAGCTCTAGTCCTCTTAGGTCTAGGCTCTGGGGGTGGTGCACTATCCTCAGACCCCTCGGTCTGCCTGCTCGCCCTCGAACTGGCACGTAACGCTCTCGATGACGGACCTAAATGTTTAATAAAAAAAATATAATAAAAAAAGGATCACGTCTCGGGATGTCGGACAGAAGTGGTCTAAGTTGAACTATTTAATAATGAATTGTTTAACTTCAGGAAAACTTAGGTTATTACTTAAATTTTATGTATGTTAATATGATAATGTAAGGAAAGGATTAATAATTTTTTTTATTGATTATAACATATATTTTATTCTTAGTTACAATTCTTTAATAATTTCAATAGAATTTTGCATCTACATTTTTAGTATAATTATTGAATCAACAATATATGTCTATCGCACACTAAACACGGAGTAGAGAGAGAGAGAGGGAAACGTCTGTACGACATACGGGTAGCGCTGTGGGTTAGAGTGAGAGAGGAGGATCCTGCCTACCGTATGCGTGAGAGAGAGGGAAGCCAGACAGACTGGCCGCACGCCGTAACGCGTTACGTAACGAAAGCGGTTCACCCTCCCATAATAAGTTATCACTTCAAAAAAACCAGGCAGTCATGGGACTGGGCTTCCGACAGAAATTGAACTTTAAATGTCATAATTTGTTAATTGAAATTATGAACATAACCTAAAATATAGTTTATTCATAATCAAAACATTAGACATGCTTAATTATATGTACTATTATTTAGATCTGAGCGCCAGCATTTAGACACAATCGTATAGTTGACATACTTGCAGTACGTTGACGGTTGACGTCACTGGTAACGCGAATCTGTAAATTTTTCCAGGGGCTGAGAAAAATATTTTTTCTCGTTAACTTTATTAGTAATATGTGTTCCCAACTGATAGGTTGTAGGTCTAGGCAGTGAGCTTTAGCAATTGTTAACAATACTTTCGGCACACATCCGGCGGCGCTTTAAGATATTATCCGCCTACGTCCGGTGGGACCGTCTCTCACTTGCCACGTGTCAGATCGCATGGAATGAATATATAAGGCTCTGTAGAGCCGACACAGGCACACTTGCATTCTATCTGTGCTAAAGTGAACGTTCCTGATATAATAAAGTGGTGACGTGGGAATAATACATAGTGAGAGCGTTTATAATATAGGGGGCGATCACAATAGATCTGACTAGGTTGGAGTGATAATATTTTTTTTTTTTCCATGTAAAAAAACTATACAAATCGTAGTCTTAACCAATGTTAGCAGAAGCACAGAGATGTGGATTAATTCCAGACATCACTATCGTTCACGTAATGATCCACCCTGTAATAACCTTTTGAGATTAAGACTCGCTTGACATAATACTTGAACTTATTGTCCGGTAAATCGGTAATGTTACTCGGGATCTTATTGTGAAACCGAATACTATTACCTATAAAGCTTTTATTAGACTTACTTAGCCTCAAGTGTGGGACAGACAACTTGTCTTTACTTCTAATATTAAAATTATGACGATCATTCACTAGATCTAGCTTGTCTAAATTTTCACGAACACGCATTAAGTTATCGAAGATGTATTGGGAGGGCAAAGTTAAGATATCATATTCTTGATACTTGTTCTTTAGAGATTCGCATATTCGCAGATTCCCATATTGTATATTGCTCAGTGAGGCTATTAAAGTATAATGTAAGCAAGATTTTACAATAACAATTAAAGCTTAATTTTTGACACTGGCAAATGTTTTACTCGCGCATTGTTTTTTTTTTGTTTGTTGCTGAATACAATTAAAATATATAATTACCTGATGATGGTGGTGGTATGGTGGGTTCCTTCTGTCTCCTAGTCCTGGTGGAACTCCTCTTGGCAGTATCTTCTTCACCGGTCTCCTCTCCATTTGACTTGTTTTTACATAACGCTTTACGCGGCTCTGATGATAACAAAGAACAATCTAATAAACATGTAACATGAAATTTATCCTTACATACACATCGACAAACATACACATACTCACATACATTTTGACATACAAACGTACACATGTAAACAGTCTTATTTTTTTTTTTTTGTAATGATAAATTCGTTTTTTTTTTTTTTTTTATAAGAGGTGTCAATTTTAATGTAAATAAATAAATTCATCTTAATTTATCACTATTTACATAGTTTATGTATGTATTAATAAATGGTATTTTTGAAATCTTTTGAACATTACTTACGTACATATATTTATACTTTCTTATGAGCAAGGGATAAATTTATCTATACTCAAAAATAAAAATTGAAGTGTCTGTTTCTGATATCAAAATAAATTTTTTTTACTAAGTATATATGAATGTGTGCTATATACGATATCTATACAAAAAATAATTTTATTTTAATTTTTGTCTGTCTGTCTGTTTGATACGGGTAATGTCCGGAACGGCAGGACGCATTTTGACTGAACCTTTTTTGGTAGATTGCCTAAGTTACTCCAGGTCGTCACTTGGGACTTTTAATTTTTGAAAATAATTAGGGTTCCGCGTAAAAAAAAACTAAAACTCATCAAAAATTGAATAAAACCCGATTCAATGCAGTGTTACGGGCAAGTGCATGAATTTATGAAAAATATTAATACTTTGTCTTAGTAATAATAAAATATTAGGGTTCCGTATCAAAAAACTTAATAGGCAATGAAGAGTATATAAATCGCAGGCGCAGCCGCGGGCACACAGCTAGTACTTAAATAAAAATATAAAAACTTGTTCATTTTGATCAATAAAAAAACAGTTTGTTAAAACATATCTGTGTACTTTTATTGGTAATGATTCAAATTCATAGTATATTGTTTAAAATTCCATTTTTATATTGTTCAAGTGTTAATAGGTCGTTTATTAATCAGGTGGTATTTTTTTTAAATTAAAATATATTACCTTCCTGTGCTGAAATTCAAATTAACCCTCCTTCGTACCGGAAGTGACGACTACATATATTCTTACTGGTACAAAAAATCACAAAAATTTTCAGAATAGGTTAAATACAAGTAAAATTTAAGGTCACACGTTCCTTTTTGGTTTAGATATAGGAAATTCAATAACGTAATAATTATGTCATATAACTGCCATATTTTTCAACCTATTTTTTTTTTGTAAACCTCTTTTTACAATTAGAATGATTCCTAAGTAGATAGATACATACTAGGTAGAGGCGCAGCCGGCGGTGGCATCGCTATCTCGTCGTTAGTGCCTTGTTCCACTTTCACTGGTAATATCAGTTCCATAGTGCCCGGCACTGCCAGAGGCACTTCCACCTCCATAGTGTCTCTAGGGAGGGACACCTTCTCTTGCTTAACTGTAACAATCACGTGACATTTCTCACTTTTGGCTCTTCAATATTTAACCTTGGTTACAAAACTTGGTTGGACAAAAATGGTTGGTTACAAAAATGTTGATTTTATATTTATATAAAAGTTTAAATAGTATATATGTAAACCATTAAAATAAAATCTGTGAAAATTGCATCAAAATCTTCAGCGTGATTTTGGAGATAGAGAACCAAAAGACATACAGACAGACAAACGTGGAAAGTGACTTTGTTTAATAAAATATACAGTAGAACCTCTGTAATTCGAATTTAAGGGTATATAACAAATCGGGTTAGCGTTTTCGAGAATATTGGCTAGGGCGGATTTCACAAGGGAATATTCGACTTGTAAACATTAAAACTCATTCTTAGTAATTTTTACTAGTGTCAGGAATAAAAAAAAAAAAGTTCAAGTCATAGAATGTAATCCTAGTTATTCTATACTTCAAGTTATAAGAGTTATTTAGGTATTCTAGAATATTTAGGTTACACTCTGTATATTATTTCTCTCACATCTGAATAATAACTGATTTAAATACCCGGTGGGTGACTAATTTATATTGTAATAATGCATGCAATACCTATTAATGTGTCGAGTACCCATAAAAATGAAACAATAGAAAGACAATAGGAAAACAATGGAAAGCTGGCGTAAACGCCGGGAAGGTGCTCAAGGGGTTAATAACACTCTTCACCCAAACATATGTAGCCATTCTAAAATATGTTTTTAAAAATATAGAAAATTCTTACATTGCTTATCGAAAATATATCTAAAATTAAATTCACTTCCGGTTATATATATATACTACTATTGTATGCATAATCAAATATATGAATAATTAACCTAATAATTGACATGTTCAAGATACAAGATTTTTTCAGTGTTATGGAGGGAAAATACGTACCGGAAAAACTCGCTGATTATTTCGACCTATATAGGGTTGAAGGGATTTAACTTTTGGCAGCTTTCGACTAATCAAGGTTCTTAAAGAGGATCCAATTTATTTAAGGAGAATACTAGATAATAATAAATTTATGTATGAATTGTGTAACAAGTGTGTCTAAATTAAAATTCTTAAAAGTATTAAAAAAAATGATAAAGAGAGCATTAAAATTACCACAGATCAAAAATTCACAATAGATTTTGATTTCAAATTCCGTTAGTATTAGGGAGATGTAGGGATTTTTTTAAGCACGAACATGGCGGACAAGGGTTTTCATGCACCTAAAATCATACACTTTAATATTGTATGGAAGCAACTTACTTTGTGTGAGTGGGACGGGTTCATTATTCTCCTTGTCCTCTTCGTCTTTTGACTTTCCGTTACGTAATTTTTGAGATTTTTCTTTCTTTTCCGGCGAATTATCACGACGCATCTTTTGAATTAAGTTCACATTTACCTGCAAGTATGATCATCGTTAACATAATATATACTTTTTTTGTAAAATATAAAATTAGAAATAAGTATATAAAAAACTATGATAAGAATTATGAATAAATAAACATCGGACAAAACAAAATGTAATAGAACAAGAGATAAGAAATAAAATAAGGATTGTAAATTAGAAATAGGATTTAAGTAAATGTAAAGATTCGAAATAATGCAATAGGAACACATAGATAAGAAATAGAATAAGATTGTAAAATAGAAATAAGATGAAAACAATAAAGGCACAAATAAAAAATAGGGAAAAACCACAAAAAAAAAAACAAAACACTGATTATGTCTAAGATGTAAGGGGAATAAATAAAAAACATAATATATACTTGAAATTGTTGTTTACAGAACACCATGTAGTAGATGGTATCCAAATAAAATTTATATGTGACTCATTTATGAATCATAATAAAAAAAAAGTCACAGTATGGCACAAATTTGATAATTGAGGAATTACCTGTTTAGTGATATTAGTTTGAGCTTTGACAGAAGCATTCCTTTTATGTCTCTTCTCCACTTCCGGACTAAAAATATCATCAACTTCGTTCTTATTTCTTTTCTTAGATGTTCTATTTGGTTGGTCTGGATCACTCTCTGTGGAGCTTTTGCTTTGATTATCTATTTGTCCATGATTATCTATATTACTTTTATTACTCAATCTACGCATTATTGGTTCCGGAGCTACTTTTGGAGGACAATCTGAATAGAACAATGAATTAATAGGTAAAAGTATATTAATGTGTCGACTACCCATAAAAATAAGACAATAGGAAGACAATAGGAAAACAATGGTAAGCTGGCGTAAACGCCAGGTAAGTGCTCAAGGGGTTAAGAATAATAAATTTAAAAAAGAACACTAGAATTCTTAGAATTAGACATGTGTAATTCTGAATTCTAATAAGTTTAAGAACTATGTTCTCTAATAGAACAAATCCAATTCCATCTGAAATGTCAACTAAAATAGGTTCATTAGTTCTACTTGTCCTATGTACGATAGCAACATTTGGACCAAACTGTAGTCAGTTTAGTCCAAAAAATATAACATAGAAAGAGGTAGTCCTCCTACAAATTAAGTCTACACCATTAAAATTACTGTAGGGGCCCCATCTCTTATTACACTGTTACAATTAATAATTTTGTTTTAAATTGATTAATGCCATCCAAACTCCCATAAGTATGGGCTTTCTTTTAAAAAGGAAACTTTTTAAATCACTATTTAATTTATTTTTTGAGAAGCACTATCTAATTTAATTAAATTGATTTATGTTAATCATGATAGCACTGATAATAACGACTTGTTACAATAATTTCAAAAATGAGTTGTTAATGAAGTAAAACAATGATTTGTTGAAAATGGTTAGGCATGGAGAAACAATTTGGAGCGATGCGTGGCCACAAGGTGTGGCTTCAGGCATGTTGTATGCTCTTCTCAAACAATAAATTATTGTACTAAACATGGTAGTGGGTGTTTTAAGTATATATAATTATTTTAATTAACTGCATGTATTGTTTATAAGATTCCAACAACACAGAGCGAATGCTCTAGTGCGGGGGGTTGTCAGTAAACTATATTTCGAATATATTAAGTGTATAAACACATTTCGAATCTTATCATAATTTTTGTAATTTTATTTTTCAAATAAATTATTATTATCATAGAAAAAAAAAACCAGGCAATTGTTAACAATAAATGAACAATTAGCGCATTCCATTTTAGTACTTTGCCTAAACCACTAAACATCACTAAATTATGCACATAAATATACAAGAGATGTGTAATAAGAAAATAAATTGTTTTATGTGAGTCTATCCATGAGTACAGCTAAATTTTTAAATGAATTAAATAAATATATGATACACAAATCAGAGAGAAGAAACCTCGGACACTAGAGATAAATTTTTGCAATAATTATTTCATAAATTATGGACAAAAGTCAAAATGCCATTTACCAATAATAATGACTATGGAAAGTTGATGATCTACTTATTTTTTACATTTCTGATGTGTAAGTTCACATAATACGAAAGTTACGAATAATACGAATTAAATTGAGATGGTAAATTTAAGGTTTTCCTGATAGTGTTTCTGTTAGTTATTAGTTTATCCTACTAATATAAAATTTTAATAAGTGGAAGAATTCTAACTTACCTTCATCTTCAAGGATACTTTGCATAACATGTCTCTCTTTCTGGTTTTTATCACCCGCCTTTACGCGTGCATTTTTACATTCCTCCTCGTATTTATCTATTTTTTTAATCGCGTCCTGGAACACAATACTTACTTTATTATTTGACATTTATCTTTATTTCAACTAATCACTATAAAACACATAAAAATCAACGTATCACTATCCACTCTTCAACTGTTACCAAAGTAAAAACAACGTGTAAAATAACGTTTTCTCGCTAAGAACTTTATACCTGCAGTTCTGCATGGAATTTTTCACTAATTGATTTAGATATTCCAGTTATCTTAGGAAGTAATTCATTGAAAATAGACATAATTATTCCTATATATCGCTTTATTAGGCAAGAACACTATTACAATTCACAAACGCCATAAAACTCGAATAGAGAACCGTTTGAAAATTGAAAAGTGTTACTTAACAGTGATACCAACATTATAGCGATTGAGAGATGTTCGGATACACAACACACACTTTAGGGGTTTTGAGAGAGGGTTTAATCAAGTTTTTGTGTAATATTTCTCTTATTTTTATAAAAGATACAATTATTATCAATTATAAAATAATATGATATTTCATAGACTAACTAATGAACTGAAATTATATCTAGGTTGTCTCAATATAAATTTCATGGATGTCGTAATTTCTTTTATAGAAATTATTTATATTGTTACGGTAAAAAATAAAAGGAATCGATTAGGGAGAATAATTTTATTATTGATATTTGATAGATACTGATGGATTTAAAAACTCAAGAAAAACTAAAATAAATCTAATTGAGAATCAAATCTCCGTGAGATTATTGTTTGTCATGTTTTATCTGCCTGATTTGTTTTTAATTCATTGACTTATAGCACTTGATCCTATAACACCTAAAGTTAATAATAGTATTTTAATGTGATATTGTTTGGTTATAATGCTCAAGTAAACTGTATGGAGAATAATGACACAGAGGGATTCATTCTGAAATACAATAAGAATGAAATTGTTAAAATATTCTTTACGACACTTTTAGCTGTGTATCCACCCTTTGTACGCATGTAGGTCATTGTCTCACTACCATACCCGGTCGAGTGTAAGCGCACGACTGTCAAGACATTTTTTTTTAATCTAGCTATTTCTGTTGACCGGAATGGCCTTAAAAGTTTCACCGTAACTTTAGGGGCGAGTGCTGAAGGCACATTTTTTATTTAATATAAAAAGGTTCCTTGCAGGAGCTATGTACTTGCGTGTTATGTGCAGGAGTGTGTATGCAGTGTTGTGCGTGTAATGCTTGATGCATGGTCAGTGTCACTGTATCGCGCTGGTAGCGCCGTCTAGAGCCTCCCCAGTTAAGGAACGAAGCACGTGTTGGGCCCGCACCGGAGTATGTGCGGGAGCAAAGTTAGCCTCACGTCTCAGGTGGCGGTTTTTGGTGGGGTGCTTGGCGCGATTTTGGATTGCCATGTAGTCGTCCTTATTTTTAATTCATTATTTTGCAGTATTTAATTATATATTATGTAATTTTGTTGGAATTTTACGTGATATAGTTTACTTATGAAGCACAAGTGTAGTGAATTGAATATAATGAAACGGAGCGTGATTTCTGAAGTGTCCCAGTGGCTTCCGTTGTGGTTATGACAGAAGGCCTCCATTTTGTTATCGCTAATAACTGACAACTGCCTCAATGGCCCAGTGTTATTACGGTACGACTGTCGTTCTGAGATCTCGAGTTCGATCCCCGGGTCGGGTCAAGTGATATTGGTTATTTCTACTCAGTCTCATCCCGGAGTCTGGAATTTGTGCCCGATATGGCGACAGGCTCTCCCCCTGTCACATCTAAGGCGGAAATAAGCTCGGCGAAATGTGGATGGTGTAGTTCGATATTTCACCTCTGCCTAACCCTTCGGGGATAACAGGTGTGAGCTTATGTTATGTTATTAATTGATATTGTTCCTAACGGTTGACTTGGCTGCATGGTCTACTAGTACCTTTGCCTTTTCCTTAAGAAGGAATAAATGGAATAAAATAAATATTATACGAGCTGTGGGAGTGTATGGCGCGATTTTGGATTGTAATGTTGTTGTTCTTGTTTTCAATTCATTATTATGCAGTGTTTGAATATATATTATGAAATTTTGGTGGCATTTTACGAGATATAGTGTAGTTATGATATACCACTGCAGTGAAGTAAAAATAAAGACACGGAGCGTGAATTCTGAAATGTCCTAATCATTCCCGTTGTCGTTGTAATAGAAGGCTACCATTTTGTTATCGCCATTCATTTATTGATAGTCTTCTTAACGTCTGACTTGGCTGCATGGTCTACTAGTACCTTTGCCTTTTCCTTAAAAAGGAATAATTGGAACCAAGAAGAAGTTATACTAGTCGTGCTCACGACTCCGCTCGTGTGTAATTCGGTGTTTGTAAAACGAATATTTTAATAAAATATAGATACACATTCACAGAATGCTTATCACATTGGACTACATCGTAGCTTAACATCAAGTAAGATTGTGGTTAAAGCGCTGAGCCTATCTCCGTTTTTAAGCATTCCAACACTTTTTCGCACATTTAAAAATTAGTTTTGTTTTTTGTAAATCCTTTATATTAAAGTATGAATATATTTAGTGCAGATGTTTTGTATCTTCTTAATTTTAAAATAAAAATAAGCGATTATAACTGGTAGTGCGGTTAGGTACTTCGCCGATGGGTATAGTTAAAAATTCACCTTACTTATTCTACAATGGGCCTTAGCGTTCGTTAAAATTAAAAACAAAATATATAGTCAAGAAGTTACAAAAGATGTTCAAAGTCCATCATCAGGTGGATTCTGTGGTAAACTCTCAATACTATACATACTAAAGGAGCTTCAAAACTAAATATATATCTCTACCCGTCAAGAAGTTCCATAGGAGCTTCGACGCCCGTCATAAGGTTCGATTTATTCAGTGCTGTAGTAAACTCTCATTACTACACACAAAAATCAACTATTTATTAATTTATATGATACACCAAACAGAGTACGAGCAAATGAAAATAAAGATTTCTCTGTCGTATTTTAATAGGAATCTTAATCTTAATCTATAGCTGTCAAGAAATCCCATAGAAACTTCGAAGCTCATCATCAAGTCGATATATTCAGTATTGTGGTACTGTGGCAATGCAGTGCATTGTACTATATTTGCTAAATAGTGTATGTAATATGTAGTCTAGATAGTACGATAAAAAAAATTTTGACCATATAAGATAAATTCTTGAATACGTTAAGAACAGTAATTAAATTCACAAAATAAGCGCAGCCTTGCTTTGTATTGTTCATTCACAACACGTCAGTAGAAAATATACCAATAAAAATAAATAAAATTGAAGTGTCTGTTTGTAATATCAAAATAATATTTTTTTAATAAATACATATGAATGCATATACGGAACCTATACAAAAACGCAATGTTTAAAATTTTTGTCTGTCTGTTAATTATTTCCGGGTAATAACCGAAACGGCGGAACCGATGTTGTCCGGACTTTTTTTGATAGATAGTTTAAGTTACTTAGTGTAACTTAGGCTGCTATTTTTCGAAAATGATTAGGGTTCCGCATAAAAGAAATAATACATACAATTTGGAAAAAAAACTCAATTCAATGGTCAGTTGTACGGACAAGTACTTGATTTTTTACTTTATTATAGTAAATATTTTTTTTTTTGAACATAGTTATGATTGCGTACAAAAAAAATGAAACCCATGAAATTTTGAACAAAATATGATTATTTTCCGATGATTATTTAAAAACTGTATTACGGGCTGAAGAATATATGAAACTGAGGCTATAAATACATTTTAACTTCAAACACAACCATTTTAATGTTTCAAAACAATTTCATAATTATAAATTATTTATTACGCCTTTATGAATAGCCGTTGAAACAATGTAATATATTTATTTAATTTTTTTCTTTTGAAATTATATGAAAACAATTTAAGTAGGTTTAATTATGTTCTATTTTGTTAATTTCAATATTTATTGATAATGTTATTATGCATACATTTAATTATTGTTGTTTTTATTGTGAATCTAGATAAACGCTCTTTATACATTATGTAAATACATATATGTGTCAAAAAGTATCCTAGATGTACAGACTACAACCATATCAAATTTCATCCAATTCGGTCCAGTAGTTTTTGCCTGATTGGCGAACAAATTAATAAACAGACAGACAAAAATTTTAAAAACTCTAGAAATATGTTCTGTTGTTGATTCTGAAGTTTTTTTCTTAAATATCTTCAATGTACGGATTTCGTCTCTTTAGCCTTTTGTTATGAGATTTTTTGTTTTTAGCGGGACCTCAGACTGTTATGTAGCAGTTGTTGTCTTTAATTCATTAATTTGCGCTTTTGGTGGCGTTTTGCATGTTTTAGTTTGGTTATGTGTACAGGGAAAGTATCATGCACGTGGTGACGCGGGGCGTTTATTCTGAGGTGCCACTTCATGCAAGTACTAACAAGATGAGCCACTTGTTCTGCTGGAACTTACGAGGAGACGTTGATACAAAATTGAAAATATAACATGTCACTGGCAGATTTGTGTATGTAAATCGCAGATTATGAAGACCAAGAAAAATTGTTTATGACTTTATTTAATTGAGATTGATTTCAAGTATCTATTTGACTTAAGTAAAAGCAATAACAACAGTCGATTAACTTAAGAGTTACTTTAAGTATATAGAAATAAAGAATTTAAGAATGAACAAATGAAATGATTTATCCAAATGATGATTACAGTGCAATGAAACTTATTTTAATATGCCAACATATTGATAACATAATTATATTATTCTATTTTGTGTTTCATACTATCTTATTTGATGTCTCCTAATAGTGGTAATTCAAGGAACAAGTTTAACTTGGATAACTGATGAATACAATGCGTTTCAAATAAGAATGTGCATGGACCTGCGACATATTGTGACTTCATAACTAACGTAAAAATTATGTACTAAGTGTGTATGGTTCAATAAAGCAACGCATATTAATAGTCTTATTCTTCTTCTTAGTTACTGGCAATCTGTGTAAAATTGTGGGTAAGATTTTCAATCTTGTTTGTTACCAAGCTCCAGCCAAACGGTGGTCCACTCTGCTCGAACTTTCCATGGAGCTTTGTCGGCACCTCAGAATATATGCTATGTTGTCTTCTAAAATAAACTTAATTTGAACACAATAACTACACTATATCACACAAAATGCTACCAAGGTCATATGAAATACAGTCAAATACACAAGTTTAATGAATTAAAGAAAACAACAGCTACATGTCAGACTGAGATCCCGCCAAAAACTCATATTTAATAGTCTTAATAATTAGGCAAATAGTTCACAAAAAATAGAAAGAAAAACTATGCAAATGTTTTCCATACTTTTTTATCGAGCTTTGACAGATCAACATCATTTGAAACGCATAGTAAGAAGTTTCTCTCTATAAAAATAAATAGGTATGACGTAGAGACGATTGATATTAGGAAAACATCGATGTCAATGTGGGCAAGTAAACGTCGATACTCAATAAATATCGAAATAAAACATGGATGTTACATTAATTTTTAACTGATTGGTTATAAATTTACATATATTGGTTATACTAGGTATATATGTTATGCGACGCGGTGCTTGCGAAAGCCACCCCGTGTCGCCCCCATCCCAAATGCAGCGGACGGCCCCGGGGGGTTTTAGTGGGTATTTCCGGGCGACTCTCGCCCGGGTGAGTCCCACACTGGCACGGAGCTCGTCACTCCGTGCCCCCTTATCTATTGTATTTGGGGGACTTTGATCCTTCAAATACAATAGATAAGGGTAGTGCGTAAATGCATTTCCCCCCGTCAAAAAAAAAAAAAAAAGGTATATATGTTATAGTAATGGTCAGCATGGTCGGCCTCATGATATTACCTTTCTGTCCTTGTTTATCTAGTAAGAAACCCTACATAACGAGTTTTTAATCGTGAAAATGTCACACGAAAGAGGTCAAATATTGATCTAAAAAAAAAAATGTCGTATAGCAATGGAGGCAATCAGTTGTAAAAGCAAGACAACCTTTATGGGATAATAAAACTTTATGAAATTTTTATTACCACTCGTCACTTTGATGTTGTATAAGGTAAATTACGATTTAGCTGGTTGGAATCATCTCGTAGGCTTTTCGTTTGGGTTATAAAATTCTGAAGCTATCGCCTTCATTGTCTCCCAATCTTGATAGTTAACATTCATTCTATCAATCAAATTCTCACTGCTTAAGTGAACAGTAACAGACATTTTCTAAACTTGATTAAAGTACGGGAGACTCGTACATAAAAGTAGCGATCAACTAATGGCACCTCAAAAAGTAATATTTTGTAGCTTCTAATTAAAAGAAAAGGTAAAATATTCGGAGTCCAAGCCAAAATTCGTACCATAGTGATTCCCTTTACTAGCTACTATTTTCGGGCTGAGTGCCCTAAGCGCTCGTCATAAAGTCCGGGTTAAGTCTATAAGGCTCTTTAGATCAACATTGCTAGACATTTCGAAGAAAATGTACAATTTTATTATTTATCTCTGATGTACAAATTATGTTTTGTCAATAAAAAGTGCCTGATAATTATTAGATACATTATTGCTTTAAGAACACTTGCAATTTTATTACAGTAGGCGCTTACTATTAAATAAATTCCTGAAAGTTAATAATATGACTTGTCAAATACAGAGAGGGGTATCATTTCGAGACATCAATATCGTTCACATAATGATCCACTCTATTAAAACCGGCTTGATATAGTACTTGATCTTATTGCCTTTGTCGGAAATGTGCTTTGAAACACGTAGTCTTAAAACTATTATCAAAAAAAGCTTTTACTTGTACCTAAACAAGGGACGCGTGCGAATCCAAATATTTTTTATAAAATAGCAAATCTGGCCCTGTACTTGCCGGTGGTATATTTACATGCAAATAACAACTGAATGTTCATGTTTACAGGATACGAGAGACGACGAGAGAAAAAAAACTTAGTTGTAAAAATGTTTAACGCCTTGTTTGTGCGACACAGTGTTGTTGTAAAGTCGGCGCTCACTCGCGTAAACAATGGCCAGAATTATTTTTATGATTTTTCTTTTGTTATTCACGATACGTAATATTATAACTCTCGTTGAGTTTCTTATCTGTTTGTTTTTAAATGACGAAATATTGAATATACGCGTTGAGCGATTCTTGGTAGAGCAAAAACTTATAGATTCGTGTTACTAATGCTATGACGTCAGTCGTCAACATGATACAGCAATTATAAGTTGGCGTCTCAGTGCTGGTCGCTAAGAGATAAATAATAAAATGTTCTAGTTCCAAATGAACAAAAAGTTCACAGAAATCAATCAACCTGTTCTTGTGATATTATCTTAAAAGCCATTATTTTTAATAATTTTTTATTTGTGTATTTTTGGTTTTCTTTTTTAATAGTCAATCTGCTGTTCGGAACGGAAACAAATGCAACAAATCAAATATAAAAATCGCACGACGGTCTTAAGTTATAAATGATCTAACTAACTTGACTTTGTGTTGTGTAAAATATTCAGTCATCAGTTTATTACAAGCTGTGCCCGCAACTTCGCTCGCGTGGAATTCAGATAAAATTGACAGCCTATATTCTCCCTCTAGATGTAGCCTTTTATTATAAGAATAGATTTTGTTATATGAAACAAGTCATTTTTCATATAGGTACATATAAAGAGTTTTGCGTATTGTTGCTGACATGGTGAAAGGGGCAGGGGAGTCAAGAATCTCTAAAATTAGACGGCCCCTTGAATGTAACATTTAATGAACACTTTGAAAACTAAACTGTTTTGTTGAATGAATTCCCTCTTCATTCGTTTATTCTCAGACGATTAGGGTAAAATTTTTTTTTTTAACAAAATCAATAAGGTTTCGTTTCTTTTAGAGTTCTGAACCACGTCGGAGTCCTCAGGCTAACCCTGAAAGGTAACTGATACCAATCGAACACTTCAGGGAAGTGCCTTATTGGGAATGATGCTATTGATGGGGCCGTGAGTTAATATCGATGAATGATATTTAAATAGAACTCTTACATTGGTTTAATACACTTCTATTAGTAAGGATAATAAGTTTTAAGCAAAGTTACTATAACCTGTACACACGGCTTCACTCGCGTGAAAGATTTTCTGATAACTAACTACATTATATCTTTTAAATGGCCAAGTGTTTTGTATATCTTTTCGACTTTAAACTACTGTTATTCTAATAATTTTTTTAAATATAATATCTAAATAATCAAAGTGGCGCCAGTGATGTAAAAGTTAAGGAGATGGGAGTCTGTCCAGGTATGAGCATATGATGCGCAGGGAGAAAGAGGATGTTGTCAGAAAGGTGTTGGATATGAGAATGTGAACGGTTATATGAGAACGGGGAAGACCATAGAAAAGTTTGGACGGATTTTGTGAAAAATTATATGCTGAGAAAAGGGGAGAATGGGGAGTTTATTTTAAATAGAAGTAAATGGAATAGAAAGATATGTTGCTATGACTCCAAATAAAAATAGAATAAGGGCAGGGAGATGATGATGAAGTAAACGAGTAAAGATAATTCGATAAAATGTGTGAAAAATGTTTCTCAGCAAAAGGGATACCGATTTTAAAGCAACTAAGGCTAAGTGGAAGTGGTGTCGGGTTCCGCGTGGATGGATGTAGTTTCGAATTCACTTATCCTATAAGGAGCAAGAGTTTTCGGCGAGAGAACACATCGTGGTGAAATCATACCGTTGTGAGAGCGTTAGGCTACCTACCACCCTCAGGTTTGAAAATCGGAAGGCAAGCACCAACAGGTGTGTTCCGGCAGCACCATTCCTCTATGCCTACAGTGTTTACTATTTTACAACCCATTTTCCCTCAATATTAATTCTTTTTGTATTTTTTTTTAATATTTTTTGGCAGCGAGGTTAACTTTATTGCTTTAACTGAATACGCAAGTGATGATGGCGCAGTGGATAGTGCAGCTGGATTCCGCGTCAATGAACGCGGGTTCAAACCTACCTATCCACGCTAAAATCAGCCTAAGCTTTCGGTGAAGGAAAACATCGTGAGGAAACCATAGCATGGTGGTAGGGCCTGGGTAGCTATCACTCTAAAGTTCGAAAACCTGTCGCCAAATACCAATAGGTGGCGTGTTCCTGCACCATTACTTGAGAACCAGTATCTACGCTTAGTGCGTTTACCTTCCTGGATCACATCGTCACTTAACATCAGGTGAGATTGTGGTCAAAGCACTGAGCCTATACCGTGTAAAAAAAAGAATACCATTTACTAGAACTAATCTTAGTGTTCACTTCGTGGTCGAAATCTGAGAATAATCATTATTGAAGATTCGAAGAGAATAAAACAAACAGTTTTAAATTTTTTTTAATGATAGTGTTAACAATAAAGTTCATTACTAGTCCTAAAAGTCTAAACAAACAAAAAAACGTTTGGCAAACTGTTGAAATAATGTCTTGACCAATTTTTGTCTCTGCCTGGAATTTACATATTTATTTACTTTTCTCTTACAAGCAACTTACAGTATTAACAGCAGTAGAAAAGCCAAAACATATTATATGTATTATTAATATTAATTTAAATTTAAGTAGTAAATAATATTTCCCCAATTTCTTTTTGTTAATCATTGGTTCCCAAACTTATCTTGACGAGGGATCACTTTGATTTCTTCCTTGATAGCAATGACCGCGGAAAACGGGACAAACTGAAACAATACCAAAATGTTTGCAAATATTTCTATAGTAACGTTCGTTAAAAATACAATTTTGCATCTTCTTTACAAGTTCGATAATATTAGGAATAATTTGTTCAAAGCTACTCAAACTAGCACCCTGTTGGATACGTTTTTTTTAATTTTGAATTTTAAATCGTTCGCGAACCATTATTTGGTTTCTGCGAGCTATATAAGCTATATATAAGCTATATAAGCTTGGGAATCGTTGATATAAATACACATGTAGAATTAAAAATATACTATTAATATAGTTTTACAGTACTAAAAATGAACTATTCTAGATTAAATTTATACGTCTCTAATTAGATCTTATCTTATTTATGAACAAAGTTTTTTTTTTAATAACGAAGGACATTTTGTGTGTTTTGTATGTTATCGATATTAGATTATTCGCATCACTATACGGTCGGATTCGAACTCATAAATAAAATATAGGTCGCAACACCTGCCGGCTCTCACGTGTTCGGTTGCAGACGGGCGACGCGACGACGCGATCTCGACGATCGATGCGCGAACCAAATATATAACTTCGATGTTTTTAAATAGTAGGGATTGTTCAAATTATTACGTGAATAAAATTTTGGACATACTTCTCCCTCCATTTTGTTATCAATAAGCAGAGCTCTTATTCGTTCCCACGTGATTACATAAGCATGCATATGGTTTTGAGAATAGAAATTAATAAGTGAATATTTATAACGTAATTATCATTCTGTTTACGTAATACTTGGACGGTCCTTATAATGTTGCATTAAAATATTGAGCATCTCAGATATGATTAAGACGGAAAAAGCATTTAAGAATTTGAAAATTTATATTTTACTAACTGTGCCCGGGACTTCGCTCGCGTGGAATTCAGGCCTTCTGTCCCGTCCCGTCCAACATTTTTTTAACTATTAAATTATGTATGTTTCAGTACAGTTAAAGTGATTAAAAAATAAGTATAGCGCCGTCTATAAATAACAGTCAGAAGTACATATATAATTTGCTTACGTAATTGCATTCATAACACTTCGTCCCGTATGTCATGAAAAAAAAATGTGAACCGTCCAATTAATTATAATTAAATAATTTATGTTCCTCGTCATATATGTACCTATTGATTTTATAATTACTAATCTAACTAATTAACTGCCTCGGTGGCGCAGTTGTATTACATACGGCTGCCGTTCTGAGGTCTCTGGTTCGATCCCCGGGTCGGGTCAAGTGATATTGGATTTTTCCTACTCAGCATCATCCCGGAGTTTGGAATTTGTGCCAGATATGGCGACAGGCTCGCCCCCTGTCACATCTGGACGGAACTAAGCTCGGCGAAATGTGGGTGCTGTAGTTTGCTATTTCACCTCCGCCTAACCCTTCGGGGTTAACAGGCGTGAGCATATGTATATGCATTTTATAATTAAAATTCAGTTCACTATTTCCAAAAAATGATTTCTTAATACAACACCTAAAACGCCTAGAAAATTGAATATCAAATTCTCATTTACTATGTCTTACATATTTATTATGTATACACTATACATATATTTTATATTATGTCATTCTGTTCAATTTTGAATCAATTCATAATTTTTTTGTTCTCGAATAAGACTAAAGGGCATTTACTTAGAAACTCTTCTTTCATACTAACGTCGCTGCGTGTCATTCAAATTACTATAACTTTTGAATGAGTGGATCAATTTTAATGAAATAAAGCTTTGATGCTACTCTGGAATATGCTTTATAATTGTCTTTTTGATTTTTAAAATGTACTTAGTACTTTCCAATTGATACTTGCACAAAAACAAATCGACAGACAGACAGACATTTCTAAAAATGATATAAATGTGTTTAGTTACCTATTTTTAGTCCATTGCAATAATTCTTTTCACAAAAATTTTATTATTTTATTATTAGTATAGATATTTCTGTGTACTAACTTATACATTGTAGATTTTTTAGATAGTGTTTTTTATGTAAGCGATGATGGCTCAGTGTTAATGCGATCGGTTTTTGCGTCGATATGGACTTAGGTTAGAATCCATCTATCCCATTTTATATTGAGCCTGAACTTTCAGTGATAGAAAACATCGAGATGACCCCCATAAAACATAGGTAGATTCTGACTGCCACAATTAAGTTGAAAATCTACCACCAAGCACATATCTGTCTGTCTTAAGAGTTAGTCTTTCTATATTTACCGTGTTACTGTTATTTACGGTTTTATCGTCAATTGACATGAAGTGGGATTGAAGACAAATTTGTAGAGTATAAAAAATACTTAGGATTTTTTTTTGGAATTTAAGTAATATTAAATAATGTCTTAGACAATCAAGGCAGTCAGACAATAACAAATAATTAAGTAGTAAAAAAACATTTATCATCACGGTAGTAGTCAGACATGACAGATTAGCTCTTGACCACAACACACGCAGTGAAACTCAATTGTTACTTACATTATGCAGTGTCATCTGCAAAACGTTTTGGAAGCTACATAACTGCGTTGTAAACTACGCCTTAATAGTTAATTTAAAATACAACGTCTGATGTCATTACCATTTCTAAAATGTTGTCGGTTAACTTATAAGATGAAATTGGTAAACTCGTCGATATTGAATAAAATACTATCCTTTTATAGATTCAACAGTACGTAGTTTTTAAGAACGTCAATTTTTCGCACACGATAAGAAATTTGACCTTTTGATATGTATGGAGTTGATTGATAAATAATTATTTATTAGAAAATAACTAATATTAACAGTTAAATTGCGTAAATATACTATAATATTGTGTATAAATATAATTGACTAGGTAATTTAAAGTAAAATTTTAAAGAAACCACTAATAACACGTCCGTTATAGCTCTTTGAGTTTATAAATTTCTTAAGTACCTTTAATTGTTTTAAGCAGGATTTCTTTTATGTATAATTCTACGAAGACTAATTGCAAATCTTTCATGACTCCGAACTCTATTTGATAAGTCTCGCAATTGAAAAATATGTTTTTAAAAATATAAACAAAAGATGGTATGTTTTTTTTTCTCATTAATTAATTTCACTTTAAATTCTAGATTTTATTAAATATTAATAATAATTCCGGGGTCCAATAATACAACGATTTTTATATAACGTTTTTACCGTGATTAAGCGACCGTCATGTTTTAGGCTGACAAGAAAAGTTTTAGTGAATTAACTCATTTCCATTAGTCTTCCGGACATTCTTCTTCTCTTAAGTTGAAGAGTCAGTTTAGAAATTAGTGACGTGTAACTCTGTGATAAACTAATGAACCCTCACATGTTAGTTGCCTCAGGTTCATAAAACAGAAACCTTTAGATAAGTCAAATGCTAAAATGTTTAACAGACAAAAGAGATTGCGTGAAATCAATAAAAAAAAATCTTATTTAACATATGTATAAATTCATGTCAAGAATGCTTTAACGTCTAAAAACGCCTTAAGACACAGATGTGCAACCGGACGATACGCCAATACGTTTATGTAAGTTAGATAACTTACTGCTTTAACTTATTTGGAACGAAACCCTTTTTATCAAAACAGAAAGGTCCCGGGGGTGGGATATCTCGTAAATACTTCACGAGGATTTCTTGAATAAACGCAAACAATACCGTATCGGTAAACGTATCGTTCTGATTTTGACTGATTTATTTTGGATAAAGATTTGTTTTTTTTTTTTCTATTGACCCTATTATCGTTTGTGTCGTAAGCAAAACCTTAATCATTTCCAGTTATCATTATTACATAAATTATAAAAGGTAACAGTGTCTCTTTCTATATGTCGGTTAGTCGGCTTATAACTTGAGAGAGCTACTGATCCGATTTTTGCCAAAAAAACTTGTCAAAATCGTGCTTTTGTTATAGATATCGTATATACATTCACATGTATTTAGCAAAGAAATGTTATTTTTATATTACAAAACACTTCAATTTTATTTATTAGTGTACATTTTTTTGTTACCTAACTTTGTATTGATTTCACTGGAATTTTGTTTGAAATAAATGCCTCGGGCCCTTGTCGGGCGTTTTATAAAACATATAATCAATTATCTTAAATAAACATCTGTTTTCTGTTTTAATATTTAGTTATATATGTATAAAAATAAAGGATTAATGAAATTTGTTTGCTTTAATATTATTAGTAATAATAGGTTAAGTGCTTTGACCATAATTTCAGCTGATGTTAAGTGACGATGTGGTCCAAACTGGTAAACATACTTGACCTAAATTTATTAGCTCTCAACTGATGTTCCCGGTATAGACCTATAGGTACTTGCTGACAGATTTAAAGATTAGGGTGATAGCTAAACAGGTGAACGTTACAAAATATCTTACTATAATATTCAGTTTGATGGTTTCCTTTAAATCTCAGGTTTTTTACAGAATATGATAGGTGGGTTTGAACCTAAATCCATATACGCGTAATCATACGACACTTTCAATGAGATTATAATATCAAACGTGCGTTCTTTAAAAATTACTAAACCCCGATATGAACACAGTTTTCAGATTAATACAGTTGTGAACCTGAAGAATAGTCTAGATCAGGGGTTCCCAAAGTATGCTCTGCTGCGGTCTGGAGCGCCGTAGAGAGTGAAGAAGGGCGCTGTGAAGTTATTCTATTTTCCATTCTCTGAAACCTCAACTTAACCGTTCGCGGGTACAAAATAAACATTTTTGTTAATGTTCATTTTATAAGCTAATAAATAAACAGTTTATATTCATAATGTTGTGTGGATGTGTTAATTTTTGTGCCTATCTACCTAACTAGTATAATTGTGCCTATCTATTTCAAGCACCTAGATAGCTTAGGACGCCGAGACGATAGGTAAGGGTAGTGTTTTAGGTAAGGGTAGTGCGTAAATGCA
Source organism: Samia ricini (assembly GCA_014132275.2). NCBI lineage: Eukaryota > Metazoa > Arthropoda > Insecta > Lepidoptera > Saturniidae > Samia > Samia ricini. The sequence continues at coordinate 19,223,769 of AP028163.1, forward strand.
TTTCCCCCCCCGTCAAAAAAAAAGGGCGCCGAGACGAAATAATAAACATGTATGTGGGCCGCCGACTGAATAAGATTGGGAACCCCTGGTCTATATTATATATCCGTTTTTTTGTAAGAACTACCTAAATAATAATGATAATTTTTTTTTCGCGTTAACAAAACCTACCTCGGTGACTACCTCGGTGGCGCCGTTGTATTACGGTACGACTGTCGTTCTGAGGTCTCGAGTTCGATCCCCGGGTCGGGTCAAGTGATATTGGGTTTCTCTATTCAGTGTCATCATGGAGTCTGAAATTTTTGCCCTGATATGGCAACAAGCTTGCCCCCTGTCACATCTAGGACGGAACTAAGCTCGGCGAAATGTGGGTGGTGAAGTTCGCTATTTCACCTCTGCCTAACCCTTTGGGGATAACAGGCGTGAGTATATGTTATGTTATATGAACAAAGCCGGTGGAGTTGTGCAGTCGATCATCATGTGTCATCGATTTTTAATAAAACTTTCCTTTTTTTTCTGTATAACGATATAATGTACAAGTGAATTCGCAGATGAAGCTTAGTGTTTAATTTACTCTCTCTTTTTAGTGATAACTCAATTCGGAATATTTATTGATGGTTTCGAAAGTCTATGCCTTTTTTAAAAAGAATTATGTTATTTTCGTTAATGATTTAGTTAAATATTCGAATGGAAATATATTAATTATTCCGTTATTGGAGTGTAGGTGAATATGGTTTAGTTATGTTTTTATGGTAGTGAGTTCTACAGGTTGATAAGGCGATAAATGCATGGATGGAAAAACTATCTTGCGACAGGATATTAACATATATTACAATCCATTAGTCATTACATCACATTACTTATGTGATCTTAAAGTTCCTTATGCCTCTTATTCTGTAGGCCCTTTAGGCTAAAGGTAACAAAGGTTTATTATCTTGGAAAGCGCTGACGAGTGACCTTTGGAGACCTCACAAGTAGTCCCTTATAGCAATCACTCGTGTGTGTCGTACATTCTACACCATTGGTAAAGCTTGGAAGTTAGAATAAGCACGTGTTACTGCCGGAGGAGGTAGGTACAAATGATCTCTGTCAAAAAGGTTCTACAGTGTATTCTGGCTGTATGCCTAAGTAGAGCATCTTCTGAAGACAACAAACACCTTCTGCGATCGCGAACCCGGTTGCCAAGCGTGGCGATTATGTCAATTCCCCCCTTATCTTTGGAGGAGACCAAGTCCAGCAGTGCATGCCTTTAACGTTGGATGGATGGATAATAAAACTTGCTAAGATTGGCAAATGCGTATATCAGAGGAAGCTTGAAATTAGCACCAGTGACAGAGGAGTTAAGGAGTAGTCGTTTACCGTGGTATGGATATGCCATGAGAAGAAATGAAAGTCACGTATGTAGAAAAGTGTTAAATATGAAGTTGGACAGATATAGAGATAGAGAGAGACCGAAGAAGATGTGGATAGATTGTGTATAAAAGGTGTGAATGTTGAGATGAAAGAGAAGGGTGAAAAAAGAAAACTGTTGTGCTGACCCTACTTAATATAGGAAAAGGTAAAGAAGATGATATTTTATTTGTATATAAGTACCAAAAATGGATTCTTAAGGCACATTTTATTTACTCTTTATATGTCCTTCGAAATCCTTAGATACTTACCTCTCATAAAACACCACTCAAGCATACAATAATAAAGATGTCCGAATAAAATCTACTCTGAATAGGGTTCAGATTAATTTATAATATAAACTATCTTTCACAGACGGGTTCGTTCACACGAATTCAATTTAAAATGAAGACTAATAAGGATTCAAAACGTAAGTTAAACTTCGAAATTCTGTGTAAGGGATTTAAAAATGTATGTGATTCTTCTTATGTTGTCTTCATAATTAAAAAGACTTAAGGTTAAGATCATATAATGTTGTTCACGTATATCAGAATTTATTCCAAAACACGATAAAATTAAATGCAACGTAATAAAACATGTTTGTACAAATTTACAACCAAATTCGTATGCCTCGACAGCGTCCCAACTACACGGCTAAATAAGAAACATCAAAACACACAAACTTTCCCATTTATTATATTAATAACATAATCCCAAAAGGCGCCGTCAAAGAAAATTTCATATTAAAATACCTATATAAACATTCTAACGTTTCATTCTACCTAAATAATGCGGTAAGATCACGATGTTGATGTTGTTTTGTTTTTTTTTTTTCACGGTTAATCCAACGCTGCCTCGGTTCCAAACAATTAAAGCTATCCCGCTTAAAGCTCAGACTTCAGGGAGCGTCAGCAAAAACAAAAAAAAAAAAACAAAGAAAGATTCGAAATAATTAATTGTGTTTTAAATTCTAGCAGATTCTTGTTGAATAATATTTGAATTCTATTATTTATTCACATTCGTAGATGATAATGTAAAGGGATATTTATTAAGGCCGGTCTATTTTTGACAGAAATTGTGCAACGCTTGTTTATAATATTTTTTTTTTTAAGATTTTCAGATAATTATGCTCTTTGGTGGGTAGTAGTTTGAATCTAAAGGAACTGGAGTTTGGAATGGAATTAAATATCATTATGCTATCATAATAATAAGTTTTTCTTGGTTCTTAGTTTTATATCCAGTTTGAAATCTATCCAGCGTTTGTGTAAAGAATAATTTAAGAATTATTAGGGTGTTGGTTTTTCGTGACGGTTGCACGTGCATCTTAAAAATTTACTCTCATTATTTTTCCTTAACGCTCTAAAAGATGATGACTTCAAAAAACAAAATATTCTGAAACTTATACACCAATTGTATTTACAGTCTGTCCGTACAAACGATGCCGTGGGAATTAATTTCGTATGTAAAAAAGCAAAAAACGAATGAGGATTACGCGGCCGCGTAAAGTAAGCGCCAAAAATACAAACGCCGAGTGTGTCCTGGACCGTTAAACGATAAAAATGCTAGTATGTCGAGCATATTAATATAGAATATATATTTTTGGATAAAAAAACACAATTCTTATTTAATTAGATCTTAGGAGGTATACAACAGTCTTTTTATTGATCATCATTTCATTGATTAACTTTTACGTCATTGAGTATTGGCGGGAACTGAGGATGTAATGTTGTATTTCTTGCATTTAATTCATTAAATTACGTAACCTATATAACCTAATTTTGTTGACATTTTGGGTGTTAAAGTGAAAATTATAACGCGGAAAACTTATTTTGGGGTGCCACAAAAACTACATGGAAAGTTATAGCAACATGGTCGCCATTCTAGTGAAGTGTTGAAACTGTGTATTCTTCTACAATATTTGAAAAATAACAATAACCACATAACACTGACAAAAATGTTCTTTGTAAGTCAGAAATTTCCATAAATTAGAAATAAGAAGTAATGTTATTACCTAATTTTCCATCCATTCATCCATTCAACCGAAAGACTTCTACAGCTTGATATATGTCTCCCCCAAAGATCTCCACGACGACCGGTCGTGAGCCAGCGGATTCCCGCAACCTTCACCGAATTTTAAAATTAGTTAATACGCTGGCAAATATTATGTGTTATTATTAAAGAAAATGAATGCCAGTAATCCTAAGACGTGATTCGTTCCCTAAGTGAGGAGGCTCTTGACGCCGAAGCCAACGCGATACAGTAACACTGAACATGCATTAAGCATTACATGCACATAACATTTTTTTATTATTAAACTAAGTGTGTGACGGTGGCTGCGTCCGCGTTTCATATATTCTTCACTGCATTTAAATTCTTTATATGGAGCCCTAATATTTTTTTATTACTAAGATAAAGTAAAAAAAAATCTCATAAATTCCATCACTTGCCCGTAAAACTATGCATTGAATCGGATTATATTAATTTTTTTAAGAGTTTTAATTTTTTCACGCGGAACCATAATTGTTTTCGAAAATTAAAAGTACCCTAAGTTACCTGGAGTAACTTCAGCTATCTACTAAAAAAAGCCCCGTCAAAATCCGTCCAAGCGTTCCGGAGATTACCCGGAACAAGCAGACAGACTAAAATGTTTAGTATAGGTATTGTATATACATTCATGTGTATTTCGAAAAAAAAATCTATTTTGATATTACAAACAGACAATTCAATTTTATTTATTAGTATAGATAAAAAATTTAGGATATAACTAAGTTCAAAATTCCGCGGATTTTTTTACACTCAGATAACGGCCAAGTCGAGGTTCGTACCACTTGACTAACCCTTGTGCTACGGCGAAGCTGTAAAGGCTGTGTCAACAGCATTAGCTAGTTAAAAAAAAAGAATGCCAGTAATCAAACTACCAGAGATAATACGACTAAATCATAAAGCCGATAAAACTCATTTTAACATGTTAATATTCTCTAGCCTCCGGTAATTTGTCGGGTGTTACGACATCGTCGGTTCCATATCCGTAGAGATTTAAGCCCGATTGGATATCAATAAGAGGATTAAACGGATATAATTCGACGTTTGTGTAAACATGGTTTGTTTTTATTAATATAATTCACGTGAGAAATACACTATCTATCAATTTGTTTATTTTTGTTTACGAGTAAAGAGATTATATATGGAGTATAAATTAAATATTTCTATGCAAGTTTTTTTTACTACTCGATTTTTGGACGCATGATAAAAGTTTTGTGCCTTACTCGAGCGCGACTACCGTACACTTGTTAAAAAGGTTCACATTCCAGGACTTCTGTTCTTATGGGGATCTTCTCATTCCTAATGCACATTTGTGGTGTTCTTGCATTGGTTACTATTTTGGGTTCAGCGCTTTTCGCACTTGCTCCACAGGGGAAAATATACTCATGACAGTAGTATGGTCGGTTTAAAAAAATAACATCTCAATGCTCAAGTCGTTATCTTTATGGTTTTTTTAAAATATTTTTTGTCTAGTAAGTAACATAAGTTTACCTTGACGCAGTTAATATATAGATTATATTGACAGTAGACAATTTATAAGCAAATAAATTTTGGTTATGATGGCTTTACGCTTTCTTTTTTTATATACAGTAATAAAGGCCTTTGATTTTAAGATAGTTATTTCGTAATTAGTATTTTTACTATTTGTAATATCTATGCTATGTAACGTGGCTGAGATTGTCGAGTCCTTCAGATGTTAAGCGATAATGGCTTATTGGTGGAGTGATTAGATATCGCGTTGGTGGACATTGGCTCGAATCTACCTATGCTTTATACTTTTATAATCTCATCTGAAGTTAAATAAAATATGATCCAGGATAGCAAATACAGTAAGCCAAGATATGGTGAGCTCAGAAGTAGTGGAACACACCTATTGGTGCTTAGCGATGGGTTTTCAAGATTGAGGGTGGTAGCTATCCAAGCTTCCGCCTGAATAATAAGAAAATACCACCATACTATAATATTCGCACGATTTTTTCCAACACTGAAGACTCTAGCTTGTTATAGGGTGCTACGTGGGTTAGAGGCTACGGTCATACTGCCGGTGGATCCATCATCTCTTTAAAATCTAATGTAACTCTAGACATAACGAGATCACCGTCCTGAATCATATTGCCAATTATCATCAGAGATATTGTGGTCAAAGCGCTGGACCTATATAAGTCCTATATGGGGTGCGCTCGAGAGGCGTAAATAAAGCCAATTCAAATTAATATAGATTTAATTTCAGAGTTACAATGACACTTATATTTCAACTAAACCTAATACACATGACTATCGACCGTTATTAGATCAAATAGTCCTTAAACCTAAGAGAGGTGACTATCGATCGAGGTGTAGTCAGTTGAAGTCAGCGGAGCAGTTGACAGGGGAGGTGAGCCTCAGTGAGACTCGGCTGGTGAGGTGGTTCCCACGTTGACGATGAGCTGAGGTTCCGTATAATAGTAGGTGGCACGTAGCGTTGGTAGTCTGATGTTGCAATTGTTACAATCAAACTGCGATGTAGCTGTAGTAGTAGACCTTTCCATGGAATACGGCTACGTAACAAGTTTATAAACAATATTTATATCATTTAGTAAATAAACTTTTAACAACAATGCCTATGATCGTGTTATTAATAATACTGTAATAATAGTTCTTAATGGACGTCTTAAATTATCTAGAAAACGTTCAAAAGACGTCGTTAGTACGCAATTTAAGTTAAGATTTACTTAAAACTTTTATTATTAAGATCTGTTATGTATATTTAACTTTTAAGTATTTTATTTACCTTGCATCTAGATATAATTTATTTTGACAGACATTTAGATATTAAACTCTCGAAAAAGATTTTTGTGTATTTTTTGTAAAATATAAAATTTACCCCGAGTGAATAACAATGGAAATTAAATAAATAAATCGTCGGTCCGCCCGTCCGTCCCTTTAAGTAGGGTAATCGGAAATCTATATATGTAAATGTTTATGTACTGTAATTTAGTTAAAATTTAACCAAAGTGTTCGGCGCTATATGTTGCTAACGTTTTGCGCTCGGTGTAAACCACAAGCGACAAGCGAGTTTTACGTTATGACGATTTTAGGTAAAACTTCTCTGTGGCCGCGATGAACGTACGAATAATGACGAATAGAAGCGCATTTAGACATGATAGATAAGCAGTCTATATATTATGTATTATAGAATTATTATTTTCTGCTCTTTGAATTTATATTCGTTCTAGAGGAAGCATGCGTATAACTTTGTTTTAAGTTATGTGCAGATATTTTTCTATCTCTTTCCCGGTCTCTGATATACATTCCTTAATAATAATTTAGATTTAAACTATAGGTTGACAAAGAAGTTTCGCTTCTGATAAGTGTAATCTGTACACACGCAATTTTATTGATTATTGTTTGGCATGGAAACCATAAAACAGTTTTTCTAAATTTTTGGTTTTCTCTTCTTTCGGCAGTCCCCATAGCTGTCTAGTTTTTTCTTATGTTATGTTAGTAAAGTAACTGTACCACTTCTGATGGTAAGTGTATTTCAACAACAACATTGTCTTTCTGTGTCCATCGACAGTCACCGTCAAATCAGCTTGCTAAGATGCTTCTTTTGAAGGACCCAATATTTTAGGAATGAAGGAACACGCTAGCAGGGAGTCTATTATACAACAATGGTAAGAGCAAAGATGTACACGCCACCTGCTGGATGAATTTAGAGTACACTATCTGTATTAATAAAAATTAAATACAGATTGTTTGTTAGCTTATTATTTAAAATGGTGTGAGTTATTATTTGTTTGTGAGTTATTATTATTCCAAAAATGATTTTTATAAATTATATGAAATTAATTATTTTCCCTGGAATTTAAAAATCAGAAAACGCTAACACATTTTTATGTAGTTATTGTATTTTCATTGAAATCTGGACTGGACAACGTCTGTTGGATTAGCTAGATTTAGTTATTTTTAATGATATAAAACTTTAAAGATTATTTTTAATAACAATAATAAATTATGTTTTTTTAATCAAAGCAATATTTGCTATTCGAGTGAAATGCCATCTATTGCAGAACTGGGTATTCGGTCATGTTGGACCTAGTACATAGCGTATTTGTGTAATTTTATGTTGTATATTTCAAAAACTTTTAATAACACAAGTATTTGAGTTACTTGTTTACAGATACAATAAATGTTGTAATCTGAAAAATAAACTCATTATTGTTAATAGCGTTAATATGAACATTCACGCGCAGATCTTATGATTTAGACCAAACAACATATAGTTCGGTCACGGCCCGTTCGTCCAGCCATCGAAGGCATAGGGTAAAAAAAATACCGATCCAATTTCATTACCTGGAGATTTTATGGTCGACGTGTCCTGCCAACTGTACCTACAGGTTGTTATTTTAACATCACTTTTTTGTCTCTCTTTGTCTAAAAAATGTTTTTTACAATTCGCCTACAAAATCTGCGAAGTTTTTCTAACGACGTCATATTTGTTATATATACAGTACTATAGATATCGATAGTTATTTGAATTTAGGTATTTGTTTTTTGATTGGTATTGACTCTTATTCAGTTGTTAGTTGAATAGTTACTGTGAAATGTCGACGAATTATTCATTATTCGTTGGTACATATCTAGACTCGAACCCGTGTCCATCTGTCTTTTATTTTACCACTCTTGAAACCCACTTTATATGTATATAATGGATGACAGAAATCGGATAATGATGAGCGTGGAAAATCTTCTTCAGCCTTTTATTAAGTCACTTAATTACACAAACAACTTTAAAATTACTTTTTACTGGTACGAGTTATTATTCGGTATATTACAATCAGTTAGTGACCTAACTGATGACGGATGAATTAAATTGAAATAAAAAATGTTACCCAGGGAATAAAATATACTAAGGTAAAAATTACATGTCTTAAGAATCACCGAAAAATAAAGATTTGAACCACTATTATTACATTATGAAGGATTATTGCGTTCATGGCTCATCAGTAAAAACACATGATTGTCTAGATCTAATTTACGTAAGAAGGCCAGTGCGCGCTGTAAAATAATAGTATTATAATGAACAGCATAATACATATATTAAAAACCGTTAATTGCTTGTCTAGTTTGGGGTAAATAAAAGTATGAATTAACTCGTTGGAGCTATTCAAAGCTATAAAAGGCATCTGCAGGCCTAATTTTTTGTTACGTTACAACGCCATATAGAAGCAAGTTACAACGGGTAAAAACGGGTATCAAAAATCTTCACCTGAAAATACATATAAAACCCTATTTTCATGGTGATCGGTAGTATGTTTTTTTAACTTAATAAATGCTGAACCGGTCTTGACGACTCCATCAAACCAACGTCGTCTTGGGCTGAGACAAGTTTTCTCAGCTGAATTTATCTCATGCTAAACCTACGGATTTCCTGGTTTCTTACAGAATCTATGTAACTGCGTGTAGTGTGAAAGGGTAAGTGGTAGAGTATACGTACTATGTTAGTGCACGAAATTGTCACAGTAGCACGGCGAGTAAAAGAACATCCCCGCTTGGGGATCGGAATATATCCTGGATGGAGAATAGTATTGGCAATCTTATATGTACAAAAATCCATCTTATTTCTTTATTTTTTTATTACATAATTTAATATTTCATTAAAAATAAAATCAACCTGTATAATACCATACGATTACATTCTTACCAAAGAGTTATAAAAGTTTATAGTGCACACTCACAGGACATCGTATCGCTTGCGCGTGCATTAAGACGTCGCGGCGTTTTATCACCTGTTGGATACAATGTTGGATCAAACATGACGGACTTTCGTTTGCAACAAAATAATGCCCAATCCAAAACTGTCGCAGAGATGATGATGTGTTGTTTATTTTGTCAGGTATTTGGTGATTATAAAAATAACATTTAATAAATATAATACCCTGTCCACTGCCACTTTAGTAAAATAATTCTTCGGGCAACGTCGGTTACTATGGTTTTTCTGCGGATCTCCTCTTTCCTGATTCAATCACGCAGTGAAACCCCCAGCAAAACGCGCTTCATTGCCCTTTGAGTAACCTTCTTATAAATGACAATATCTCAGTGCTGTATGTCATCATTGACAATAAACACTAGTCGCAAACAAGATGACGGACGACGGAAGTTAGTTAAAGTTATATCAATTAAACAATATGTGGTTGGGGCCTAAGCAATAGGAATATCTTCAGCTCATGTGCTAGCAGTTGCGCTACGAATAGAAATTGATGAAAAATCCTAATATTGTAGAGCATGATATTACGTATCAGCATACTATTGTCAGTATTCCACGTAATCTTCGTTAGATATTCAACGAGGTTGGCGAGAATTAACCCCTTAACAGACATTACTATTTCCGTAGAGTGCATTTCCATCATTTCTTAAGCTTAAGTAAGCCATTTAGTCTTTTAACTGCTTCGGCGTTTATTAGAGATTCGTCTAAGTGAAATACCTTTAATTGCGAGTGATCGGTAGATGCGAGTACTGTATCTGGTGTGTTCGCTGTTATGGTTCTATTAGTGACGATAGATCGATCCCAGTAGAGCATTGCGCTAGCATTCTTAAACACATGGTTTCCGGCTTTTTTTAGTAACTAGCACTTCAAAAGTATACTCCAAAACGAACTCCTATTGAAGTATTAATTTATTTCAGTTCGTTGTTTTAGTTTGATTAGTAAAGTAAATATAAAGTTTTGCTGAAAAGGAAGGCAGTAAAAAATAGTAAATAAAAAAAAGTCTTTTATTTCACACGTAAATAATTATTTATACATTTTACATATTTAATTTTTGAGTGTAGTTATTATAGCATACAAATATTATAAATAATCAATATACTTAATTAAATGTGGAAATGATAATAATCATGCATTGTATTACACATTTTTACAAATTATTAAATTATCTTTATTTATAATTTATTAATATTCTTAAGTTACTTTGAATTGATTTGTTTTAGATTAGCGCGTGAATTCCTCTATTTAAGCGTCCACAGATACCCAGTAGTCTCTATCTGTGGCGCTTTCATTTCACAATTTACCAGGCGTCCCTTCAATGTTGTCAGGCTATCTGTTTCTAGGTCTTTCCTTTTTTCCTATTTCCCTGGGGGCCTGGGCATGACGACAACCGAGAAGTTCATCTATCGGGGCTCATTCTTGCTACGTGGCCCGCCCATCGCCATTTCAATCTTATAGCATAGTTTAGTGCATCTATTACACCTGTTGTTTCTCTTACAGTAGAGTTGCGATTTTTTTTTTTAAAGAATAGTAAGATAACTTAAATAAACATTGGCTTTCGTATATTTACAGCACATTGTATTGCTTAAAGCTACAACGATGACTATTTTTCGGGGGGTTTTAAAACTGTACTTTTAATATAGTGCTCGACGTAGGTTCGAATCTAATCCTAAACATATCTGAGATTTAATTGAAGGAACATACCGTACTGAAATCATAAAATGGTATTTAATACTTTACGTGTTTGGTAACTAACACGCTAAGATAAAAATCTGACATGAAATATCTAGGTATATATATTCCGACATTCAGTCACTTTAAGCTTAGCTTATAATCGTCCTAGGTCATATTTTTACTTAAAAGCTGCTGATATTGTTGTTAAATGCTAAACTTATATAGTAAAATCAAATATTATAATTTGCAAATTAAAACCATTATCATTAGTTTGGTTTTAACATCTATCGGACTGCAAACTAAAGTTTCATAAGCTAAATAGAAATCTTCATAAATAATAACAATATAACTAATTATAATTACACGTGGTTTCATCCAATTATTAGCCATTTAAAATATTCAATGATTTATTTAAAAATGACATTCTTATAGATATTGTTCCACGTTAACTTTGTTCTATCATATTCTTAAAGCGACTGGTATTATTAAAAATAGATTTTCGTTACATTTAATCGCTTTACGGAATAAATAGGTCAAGTTATTTTAGTTGACGGTAATTATTAAAGGGGTCGAATGTTCAATATCGGCTGGATATCGATCAGGTATCCGCTGGTTCAAGCTTCGACGTGCGCAAATTAATTTGTCGGTAATTTGAATGGACTCGGTAAATCTATTGGTTAGTGTTATTTTTCTTACTCTACAGGCTTCGCGCTTTTAATATAATTTAGCTGATTTTAAGTAACAACATCGCCCTTGTTAGTAACGACAGTAAACCCAAAAGCTACTAGCTCGCAAATTATGGTGTTTGGCAACAAATTTGCAAACTTGTGTACTATGCAAGCAGACATTAGCACCTTAAATCTTTACGTTTTCCTTCACTATTAAACGAATTGTACAATAGGATGAGTAGATTCAAACTAACGTTCATCAATGCGCAATCCAACTTTATTACCACTAAATCATATATGAAATATTTTTGGCATTTCTTATAAATAGTTCTCGGTAATGTTTGATCCAAGCTTGGTTATGTGTCACAAACGTTTTCTGGGCACGTTCCTTTTTATTGGTTACTTGAATATTAGTATGAATGTCATTCGCAGGGTTAGTTTTTTTTTTTTTTCGTAGTTATATCGCATTATTAGAAAATGCCCTACCTCCAAGCTATGGTTTCCTCAAGGTGTTATCTTTCACCGACAACTCTGGCTGAATTTAGAATTGGAAAGGTGGGCTCGAACCCGCGTCCATTGACGCGTAATCCTGACGGACTTCCAACTGCGTCATTAACGTTTTAAATATAAGTATATTTTTCGAATAAGCAATATATTTTACAATCAGCATTTAATCACACTAAGATCATCGAATTACGCTGTTTTTATTTACAAGTCATTGTCCTTGTAAATAATGTTCCCCTTTCGATATCTCTAAATTATATATATTATAGTTAAGTAATATTTGTAGAGTATAATAAAATAAAAAGGCAGTGTACAAAAAGTCTTTTATTAATATTTTTAATTAAAAAAATCACAACACACATTCCAACCAAACACCCTTTTTAGATTTGCCCAATTCACACAGTTATTTTTCCAAACGTTTACTCCTAAAAAGATCTATCTATATTGCATACCTTTTTGGTGTACAATGCAGCATAATGCAGTTTATACTCTTACGATTTATTTTTTCTAAATGTAAACAGTTTTGAAATATTTGCCATTTTTGTAAATAAATACACCGTGTTTATTACAATATAATTTATTTACAATTTACAATAAACATTTCATTTTTCCTAACAAATCAATTTATGTTGTGAACGTAAAAATGTTTAGTTTGTTATATTTTTAATTTTAGGCTGTTTGGCGGCTGCATCAGTGCCTCGCCCACCATCTGCTTGCGTATACCTAACTGACACCTGAGATTTTAGCGGGAAATAAATTGTTATCTGAGGGTTTTCGGCGGCATCTTAGTCTGTCATGTAGTAGTTGTTATGTTTAATTCAATAACTTGTGTTACTGTACTATCTATATTGTGTAATTTTGGTGGTATTTTACGCAATATAGTTTGGTTATTGTGTAGAAGTGGTGTGAATTGAAAATAATGGGATGAAGGGGCCACGAGAATCCTATGAAATATTCCAGAAGGATTGCCATCGTCTTGCTGGGGTGTTTATACAAGATTGAAATTCAGAATAGACAGTATGAACCATGTCTTTTATAATGTCTTTTCGGACGAACAATTTTACTACTATTATGTTCTCTGAACCTTTATACCAGAGATAAATAACACAATTTTATACTCTGTAATATTGGTTGCATCATAATAAAGTGACTTTATTATGTACAAGTGAATTAGATTGAAATGAAAATGATTTTGAAATACCACAAAAAATCTTTGAAAGTTCTTTTGTCTAATGTATTAAAAATATTGCCAAAATACGAGTATGTTCTCATGATATTGCTCGTTCATTAAACGAGAACATTAAACAACTAAGTACAAATATCTAAGTGTGCCCTATTTTATTACAAATCGCAAAGACCGAATGAATTTCACCAACCCGATATATTTTACCCTGTGCCTCATGAAACTGAAATATTTTTTATAGTTTTTCGACGTAAATTATTTAATTTTAATTCCATTAGCAATATTGGTCGAATGTGAAGGATGAGATCCTTAGGAAGCTCTTGAGAATTTTTAACTAATTTTGTGACGATTGGTAGATATGTAATTTAGATTGCTCGGTATTTGCCCATTACATTTTAGCAAAGCGTATTGATTAATTCCACACTCTTCTTCAGAGAGCCTTTACTTTGCCCAACAGTGGCCCATTTGTAAGCTGACGGGTGCCATTTGTTAATTACTGCTAGCACGTAGTATGTCGTACGATATAGTATTCTAAAAGTACTTGATAATTTCTGCCTATTTAAGAAGTTTAAAACATGCAAATAAGAATGAGACATCTACATATCTATGAAAAATGGGATGAGCCCTGAAGGAATGCGGCGATGTGATCGCTATTTTGATATATTAGCCAATTCGTATTCCGCCATAATACTTTCCTCTTATCGAGAGTGAGAGAGACAGTTATAGTGAGTGACAGAGATAGATTATGACAACTCCGTTTAAGTAAGATTTTTATTGGGAATTTGTTCATTTTGGAATTATATTCATTTTATAATATCCTGTTATTGTGCGTTTCATGTATTTCGTACATTATAAAATGTGGTTCATTTTTATTAAGTAGATTTTTATCTTTAGTAATAGAAAAGTGCGTTTTTTTTAAGTAAGTAATACACTACATATTTAAAAAATATTTCTGTAACTTTTTGTTAATGCGTTTAAGAGCCGATAACCACTGAACCGTTTTATACGATTATTTGGTTCAAATTGAATACAAATTTTGCTGTAATAGATAAGGGACCTATCCACAAAATAACACATTATTACGATGCACCCCATAATATAATACAAAAAAAGACAAGCTATGAGCGAGCAAAGCCGTAGGCAAAGCTAGTGTGTTTTAAGATTAGAGCCGTTAGGCGGAATTTGAATTCCTATTAGATATGCTGATTAAGCCGATTGTTCGCTAGCACCTTGAAACAAATAGCTTAAAAATCGATAAAAATATTTATTAAAATTTAAATCACTTTGCAAAAAGTCAAGTCATAATCTGAAGTCAAAACTACTCGTATTCATATTAAAAGACTGAAACGACTTACCGGTTGTGACGTCATAATTTGTAGAATTGCAAGTTGTATTATTAGGTAATCCTTCGAATAGTCTAGCAGCTCATTTATGCGATCATTCTCTTACACTTTTTGTTCGGTGCATTGTATTGGATTACATATTCTGATTAATAAGCTGATTGTTCATTTTCGGAAGTGTATGATTTCTAAAATTTTTCGAGTGTATTATCCTAGTGTTATTAATGTGTTTAGGGTTAGAAAAACCAATGTAAAAAATACAAATGAATGGACCAATTACCTGAACGAATGTCCGTCACGATTCATTACGTGTTCATGTCATTGGAAGCGTTCTTTTTTTCCTAACCGTACACTTCAGTGCAAAATAAATTATCGATGTTTTATATTTTATTAACCTACTTCAAAAACGAGGTTATCAATTCGTTTGGTTTTTTTTGTTACTTGATTTCTCCGTCACTTGTGGACCGATTTGCAAAATTTTTTTAATCGAAGGAGTATACTCCCGAGTTGGTCCCATTTCCAAGAAATCAGGATCGAATCAGCAGAACACAGGGAAGTCGAGAAAAGCCCTCCGATATTATAGACACTTACACGTGTTTCATATACTTGTTGGAAGAGCTATTAAGTAGTCTCACAGCTATACCTAAAAGCACATACATATTCTAAAAAGTATTAAAAAAACTTTTGAAATTAAAAACAAAACAAACTTAAAAGAATAAACTATAAAAATGCACTAAAAAGTAAATAAATAATTACTTTTTAATCTGCTTCTGTTTAATTCAATATATCCTTTGTTTTAATATCATTAGTAATATTGGAGTCGGTGCCAGCTAGAGATAACCAATATTACTCATTTATAAACTGAAATAACTGCCTAAATTTCATCACAATTACATATAATCTAAAAAAAGGACAAGGATCGTTTTAAAGAACAATTAATCAAAAATAAATATGATTAGCAACGTACATTTACACCACTTTGTTATCCGTAAGCTGGCACTGATTTCCAATTTATTAATGATATTAAAACAAAGGATATATTGAAGTAAATATAAGCAGATTAATAAAGGAATTATTTATTTACTTTTTAGTGCATTTTTATAGTTTATTCTTTTGTAGTCGGTTTTGTTTTATCATGAAAAAACTACACTCTGAAGTTAGCTGTCAACCCGTCCCGTCCCGTAAAAAATACCCTATCTATCTATACTAATAATAAAATTGTAAATTTCACGTGTCTGTACATTTTCGATTTTTGTGAAAAGAATTATTGCAAGGAGCTTAAAATAGGTAATTAAACACATTTCTATCATTTTTAGAAATGTCTGTCTGTCTGTTTGTTTGTTTGTGCAAGTATCAATTCGAAAGTAGTAAGTATATTTTTAAAATTTATTTGTGAAATATAATTATAAAGCATATTCCGGGGTAGCGTCAAAACTTTATTTCATTAAAATTGGTCAACTCTTTCAAAAGTTATAGTCATTTGAGTGACACACGGCGACTTTAGTATGAAAGAAGAGTTGGTAGGTAAATGTGCTTTAGTCTTATTCGAGAACAAAAAATTGATAGATTGATTGAAAAAAAAAATGACATAATATAAAATGTCTTTATAGTGTATACATAATAAATATCTAAGACATAGTAAATGAGAAAATAATATTTTCATATAATATCTAGGAATTCTAGGCGTTGTATTAGAGGTCATTTTATGGTAGTCGTGAACTAACTGACTTTCAATTATGATATCAATTGGTATAAATATGACGCGGAACATAATATTATTTCGTTCTAACTATAATTAAAACAGTTCATGTTTTGTTTATTTTTGATGATATAGGGGACGAAGTGTAAGGAGTGAATGCGGAGATGACAACAAATAGAGAGGAATGGAAGACGAAGACATGTTGCGCCGACCCCAAATAAAAATGGGAAAAGGGTAGGGAGATGATAGGGGACGAAGTGTTATGAATGGTGATTACGTAAGCAAATTATATATGTATCTCTGACGATTATTCATAGGTGGCACTATACTTATTTTTGAATAATTTAGACTGTTTTGGAAGATTACAAGAGATAGATAACCTATACATATAACAAAAGACTAAAGGGTCAAAATCTACAGATTGAAGATTGGAGATTTTTTTTATATTGATGATGTTTGAGAAAAAAAAACTGTATCAAGATTTAGAATTTACTACAGGACACATTTTGTCCGTTTGTTCGAAATCACGCAAAAAAAAACTACTGACCCGCTTACGGTCAAATTTGGTATAGTAGACAGGACAGGACGGGACGGGACGCTTGAATTTCACGCGGGCGAAGTCGCGGGAGCCTTACTATACAGATTTATGATTAGCATACATAAATGCCGTATTTTTTCCAACGATCATAGGCTTTCACAGGACATTTACTGCTACACCGAACCCGGCTTACACGCTTACCTCTAATATTCACACTCTACTTTTATATTACAACATTTTCTGCTAAATTTGCTTTTTATTTAACCCTATAGAGACATAGTGATAATATAATCCGACCAAATTGGGAAAGCCTTGTTGTTAATAGGATTCTACATTTTTTTATAAACTTTATCTTAATGCATCTATTAAAGAAAAGTAATGAATAAATAGAATAATAATATTGTATACTAGCTTACGTTCGCGACTTTGACCACGACTTTAGAACTGGCTCCAAAGAGAATCTTCGCTATTGTGAAACAACTGAAGAAAGAAAGAAAGTATGCTACCACGAAGAATTCTTTACGATATTTGAAAATTTATTTTTTCGTTACTTGCTTGATTACAAAATATCTTAATTGTTTCTATTTACACAAAGTCTTGTTTAGAATATATTGTATATAATCATTATGTAAAAAAAAACTAGCTCTGGGTGAAAGCCGCATGAAAATCAGTTGCATTGTTTCCGAGGAGTTTAGGGGGTAAACAGCTACAAGCAGCGGTATTTTATATTATGTATATGGTAGATAGTTTCGGCATCGGTACTAGTGCAAAATAAAATCGTTAATTAAGTTAATACATACCCCAATGGAAACAAAATGTTTAAAAAAAAATGGGAAACTTATCTGGGTGGAGTCTTAACTTAGCGTGGTGCCGGCTAAGATAAGTATCACCCCATATCTTCTCGTGGATGTCGTAAATGGCAACTAAGGTATATAAACCAGAGGATGGGCAACAGCATCCTCTGAGTACCACAAACACCTAACTGCGATCGCCAACCCGCCTGTCAAGCGTGGCGATTATGGCAATCCCTTTATTATTGGGGGAGACCTATATCCAGCATTGGGCGTCTTATAGTTGAATGAATGAATTAATGAAATCTGGGTCCTAACAATGCAAACATTGTCGAAGACTCCCTTAGATTTTAGTTAATCGGAACTTCTTATGACTAAAACTGGGCACCATCAACCTTTACACATTTGGAAGGTGATCTGTTAAGTTGATTCCTTAGGTGAAAAGCTACTAAATTGTCAAATGCGCAAGGTATAATATTGTTTTTAGCTTAATTTCTCCACGTTTCGGTCTGGTTACACAGGCCGTTGCCACGAGATGACTGGCGTTTTGCGGGGCTTTTGTTAACGACATAATTATATTAAACTACTCTTGTCAGTTCAAGGTCATTAATGATATGTTGGCACTAACTGTATTTACTTTAAACTCTGTAGATCGCATGCGTGGTTTCGGTTTTTGAATCATTGGATTCCACGCCCATGAAAGTTTTAATCAGTCTTCCCGATAAAGAATTTGTGTTTTCATTTTTATTTCAATTACTTTTTTTACGGCTCTAGGATATCAGGAGTGATCTGTGGAGAGGATTTTTGGCTGATGTAGTTCGATACATTGATTGAAGCTTCTTCCAGGGAATGTTCTGTGATGATTGACTTCTGTGTTTGTTGGTTTTTGTTGTGTCGGTATTATTAAAATATGAGAACAAATCGTGAAAGTTTATAAAGTGTTAACACTAGTGGCCCTTGGTAATATGCACCACTGACATTTTGGTGGTTATATAACTCTCCTTCTGTCCTCCGTTGCGGACGGATACCTATGATGGGTTTCCCCAGTTAAAAATAAATTTAATAATTTTGATATTGTCTTTTATAAAAAGCTTGGCAAATAACCATTTACGTTCTTACACGATTTCTATGATCCTAATTATTACAATGAACTTTGTAGGAAACATCATTTGTTGCCTCTTGTCAAACGACGAGAAATTGCTGACATTACATATGTATCTGCTCAAAATTGCGTCCAATAACGTTGATCGTCCCGAAATTCTTTCCAAATTTTGGTTAACCGTTCCGACCAAGTATTTACGTACGATGTCCTCGTATCGCTTTCCACTGTACCTACTAATTACCGACAAAATTCATTTTTATGGCGATCTAGTCACTCCTTCAATAGTCTGAGTGAGATCAGTGATTAAGATTTATTTAATACTAACACAAATAAGGCGTCAACATCCTTAAGTAGCCTCTTCTTTAATGATGGCGGTTTTAAGTAGTTTTAATTGATTATAATCTTTCAAGTTGTAAAATTTTTATTTTAGTTTCATGTAGTAATGTAATAACAAACCACTTGATTTTTAATTTGCTACTTAACGGCGAGGACCTGTAAATGGCTTTTTCTTTCTAATGTAGCTGTTAACTAGCTAATGTAAGATATAGCTGTTGGTCTTCCAACAAATAATAATTGAAAGATATACAACTGTCAGTGGCTTTAAATAATCCTTTAAACCCTAGTTTGGTTTTGTGATGCGCAGGGAGGAAGAGGATATTATAAGAATGGTGTTGGATATGAATGTGGACGATTATAGGGGAAGAGGAAGACCAAAGAAAAGATGGACGCGTTGTATGGATAATTATATTTTAGAAAGTGAATCAGTACGGAGATGATTTGAGATAAATGGAGGAGGGAAAATATTGCAACAATACTAAATATAAACAGGATAAGGGAAGGAGATAATGATTAGTTAAAATTCAGTTATTTCGACGAGATCGAATAAAATATAATAAAACAATGTTTAAATAACGATTTATTTATTTAATAAGATTTTTTTTTCTGGAAGTTAATCAAATAATATAACTAAAATCAGTTAACATAACACTTCAGAAGCAAGCCAGAATAAACACAATAAAAATGCTATAAAAATAAATTTAAGACATGAATGTTTCAACAATTTTTTATAGGCGTTTGAATAGAGACGATTCACAATTCTTTATTGGTCGTTTGCATTTTCATTCTTAATTATGTCTCGCAGTGTATTCTTTAACGGTTCTTAGGAATGTTGCCAGCTCTGTTATCCTAAAGAGATTTAGGAATTTCATATAATATCATCCGATTCTTTTTAGTGATTTAATTCGAGAATTTTTTAATAAAAAACAGCTATGAGTAGTCAACTAGTTAAAAAAATATTTGAGTTTTTTTACTTGAAGATATTTATTTTATATTTCCTTTGGAAAGATATAAGTTACATTTCATTACGTTTCTCATAGAGGTTAAGTAGTAAATATTAAATTATGTCAGGTTGCGAAGACGACAAGTTAATACAATAGCGATGATAGCTTAAAGATAGTATGGTTGGATTCCGCGTCGATGTAAGTAGTTCAAAATCCAACAATGAAAACATTGAGTTGATAGAGATAAAACTGTAGCATGGTGATAGGGAATTTTATGATATTAGCTTATATTTGAAAATGTGTCGCCAAACACCCTACAAGTGTGTTTCGGTAGCTCCACTTGGGAGCCAGTACTTCCTGAGTTAGCCTGTTCTCAATAAATCATTATTTAACATTAAGTCAGATTGTATTCACAATACTGAGCCTATAAAGAAGAAAAAAAACATAAATAATGTGTGTATGCGAATGAAAATAAATGTGATCTGAAAAATATTTTTTTTTGTCAAAGTTTATTCCGTGAGACCTGGCAACACAATCGCCACGTTGACAGACGGACAACCGAATGCCGTGTTTATATAGATACCTCGTTAAGTTAGTGGCTAAAGGTTAATGGGTGATTCGGTACAAGTGGAGGCTTTAAAGAGCTTGTCCAATGTAATAAAGTTCGGTAATAATTCAACTTTATTAAGATTCTTTATAACCTTGATTCGTTGTATCGACAACTATATAATCTATCTATGTAGTCACGCTATCTTGTCACATATCAATGGGGTAAGCAGAATTATTAAAAAGTACTTATATGTAAATGCTAGCTAGCACAAGATTACTAAAATGTTATTAATCTCGGCTTGAGTTGCTACCTGTGTTAAAATGAACCTTAACCCTAAACCGTTTTTTTTAAAGTGAAACAATGCAAATGCGTAAATACGCTTGCTGTCATTTCTAATCAGGGAGCCGGCAGGGGGTATCTGGGACGTGCCCGGCGTTTAGCGCCAGGAATACTCACCAAAACCCAAGGTAACATTTGCCACATTTGGAGGGGCGACACGAGGTAAAGCAACATGATTCGCGTCGCTCCAGCGTCTGGCCCGACCAAAAGTACATGACAGGCAAACAACCCGCCATGCCGAGTCGGGCCCCTTTCGTCCAAGTGACTTGATATGAGATGTGTGTGCAGTATGGTGCGTGTTATAATAGAATGCATGCAATGTCACTGTACCTTACTTGTTGGGGGTCCCTGTATTCGCAATTAGACGCATCAGCGGTCCGTGATATGCTGTGCTGTGGGTGTATTGCCCGCACTTGTGGTGGCTACAAGAGCTTTCCCAGTTGGGGATCGAAACGAGTCTTACGCCGCTGCTAGATTGGAACTCGGAGTGTGTGCGGGAGCAAAGTTAGCTGCCCCTCCCCGGGATAGGCTTAGTCGCAAGCAGGCTTGAATTCTTATTCTAGGAAGATAGATTCGGTTTGTGATCGTCATTTGTGTCTGAGTTAAGAGACCTGACCATTCGTCCGAGCCGGCTGCTTGGGCTACGCGAAGCATTGATTAATCCCGTATCGTCTCGTGAATGACAGCAGGCGATACGTGGGGCTTAGTGGGTATTTCCGGCGCTTCACGCCTAGCGAATTCCACATACCCCCTACCAGCGGTGTTTCTTATCTCGGAGAATTAGAGTCTGCGGTGTAGGATGCGGCAACTATTAAGGGTATCAACCAAAGTGATGCCTAAACAATATGGTTGATTTAACTTGTTAATTCTGCTTCCAATGATTTTCTGTCACGTCCTTTGGAAGCTTATCGCATGTCGTGATGTAGTTCCCGTGCAAATTATCACCTACCTACCATAGTTTGACAATGATATAACTAAACAAAACAAAATGTCGAATCATGTAAATCCGTTCAGTGACACTAGAGTAATAAGGTCACTAATGTACAGTCGAATAGACAAATAGAGGACTTTGACTTTAATAATCTGTAAGGATTAAAATTATATATGAGATTACTTTGGGCTAAATAAATATTAAAATATGAAAATATAAGTAAAACTCGGTCTACATCTCAAACGTATTTGAAGATAAGAATAAATTAATTTTATATTTTCAAACCTTTCAGTACTTAAAAGGGCACGGGTCCCTTAAAACCCTTTTTATCCCTTTTCGGGGTGAAAAGGTGTGTTAGAGGGGGTTGTTTAACTCGGATGAATTATAAGACTTCGGAATAAACACCATAAGTCATTTGAAGTCGTCCCTTTCCTATTTACCTTTGGATTAAATTATCTTAATAAGTTAATTCCATTGCGTTTATTCTTCTTTCAGGGATGTCTTATCCAGATATGAGGTGGAAAATGCTTGTTAATAATATTTAAAACGTAGGACTTATATATAAAAGGTACGTACTACTTTAAAAATGAGAACTTAGCCACAGCACACAAGTGCTATTTTATCGCGCGCGTTTATTTCTAGCTTTAAGCGCCCTTATATTCCTTATATTTAATCGTTGTATTTTTCTAAATCACAATCATTAATTATTTTTTGCATCTATAATTATAATATGTACTTTGTTTTCGAATATTTCGTATTATTATATTTGTAGACTGTATGTAACTTCTTTAATATTTAGTCAATGGCACTTTGTAAGATGAAAGTTTATTTCACAGTATCACCTTCTCAGGGCCTAAAGCACAGTATAAATATACTACGCCTAAACTAAGCAAAATGTGTGACATGTTTATTTCATGTCAGCACATAATCTCTACCAGCCATCCCTCTCTGTTAGAAATTTAGAATAAAGTCGCGTACTTAGTAAATAAATGCACAAGACATTAATAATAAAGTGATTATGAAATTTCGGTATAAGACAACATCGCGAAGAAACCGTTAAAATAATAGACGACTAGGTAGCTACCACCCACTATTTTGAAAACCTGTAGTAATAATAGGTGGGTTTCAGCAGCTTCAAGGCAGTATTAACATACACTTTTTTAGGATTTCGTAGTAGTTAGATATATAAATATCAAAATTCGCTGATAATTCAATGAGAGCGCATAAAGCGAAACTCCGGCGTTTTTAAAGGCGCTCGTCTGAATACAAATATAGAAGAATAACATAAGTCTTATTAGTTTTAACGCTTGGCGTTCTATATTAAAAATAGAGCATGTAGTGTGATTATAAAGTATTACGTTAAAGCACCATATGAACAGATAGATATTATGCGGCTTATCGTTTATTCTATATTTGGAAACTGTTCAACGCGCATTCGAAAAGCAGCCGCGTGAGTGAGGCTTAAGACTACAGTCGCGATTTCATCCAATCAGGAGCAAGTTTTAAGAATCATTAATGAATGAAACATATGTAATGATGAATATGTTTGTTTTTATACGAACACAGCGAAATAACTCCACTTCATCTGATATTGTTGAAATGTAAATACAGCGATAGTCACTATCTGCCAGACTATATTTATCACAGGCAAATCGTCTAGGTAGATCTGGATCTAAACTGTCTGATTCTGGAATACGACGTCCCAAAGTATGGGATTATTTCGGGTTTTCTATCACAAAGTACTTCCACGAATGGACATCTATGGATTGAGGAACAAAGTATACATAAATGTAAACAAAGCTTCAGGACAACGCCTAGTATTGAATATTAAAGCGTATACAATTTAATATTAAACATTATTTAATATTAAAATATTATGAAAAATATATATTTTAACGTCAGCGTTTGTACTTAGCGATGACGTCACAGTCTACTTTCCTATATTTCGCTTATTTCAACAGTACATGTGAAGTAGGTACCTGAATTAATAAGGACTTTGTGATAGGTTTACACATTTTTTTACTTGTAAAATTAATCATGTCTTCTCTTTGAAACATCAATTCGTTACTGTATATATAATAATTAAATGAAAGAATTTTTTTTATATAATTGGATAGATACTTATTAATGACTGTTGCAGTATAATGTCCATTCATAACAGATGATTTAGAACTTAAAACAAATAACTAACACATCTATTTGACACTTCCATCATACAAGCAAAAACACTTACACCCAATACACGTAATTTTATCGTTTTCAAAATGTAATAAATATTTTAATTAATTGATACTTTAACGGGTGTGCTTGATGCGATTTTGGTTTATCATGTAGTCGTCCTTATTTGTAACTCATTATCTTACAGTATTTGATTATATATGATGTAATTTTGGTGGCATTTAAAATGCTATGGTTTAGTTACGATGCGCAAGTGTAGTGAAGTGAATATAATTAAACGGCGTGTGAATTCTGAAATGTCCCAATCACTCCCGTTGTTGCTTAAACAGATGGCCGCCATATTGTTCCCACCATTTATTGATAGTGTTCCTAACGTCTAACTTGGCTGCATGGTCTTACCTTTGCCTTTTCCTTAAAAAGGAATAAATGGAACAAAAACAAAGTATACTTTAAAAGGGGTTTTAATGGGATCTCAGTCCGTCCGTCATGTATCCGTTATTGTCTTTATGTAATTTGGTTGATAATACCATAAATCAAGAAAGAAAAAGGCACTTTAAAATGATATTTCATGTTTTTAACTTAAGCTTTAAGTATAAAATTATATATTAATTTACTTCAGACTGATGAAATATAAAAGCATAAGTTTTTTTTTGTGTCTATTTGAGTTATTCTTTTCTAAAGAGAATGCAAAGGCCTAGATATACCATGCAGCCAAGACTGACATTAGGAACATTTTTAATATAACATTCTAATACATAGCAGCATTTTACAAGAACGTTTCAGGTGTTGTTTTTGACTTCTCAGAATTCATACGACCAAACTATATCACATAAAACGCCATTAAAATTACATAATGTAGGTTAAAATACTGCAATGTAATTAATTAAAATCAAGGCCTTAATACATGGCAGAACAACATGTCGCCAAAAACTCCAAATGTAAGTAAAATCTGGTCTATATACTCGTATAAGTAATATATATATATTTGTAAAAATATACTTGCGCACACGTGAGGTTAGCGGGTAATGTTTCATTGGTCATAGACTAATTAAACTGATGCTACTCTATATTTTTATGAAGTTTAATTTATATTCCACAGAGTATAAGCAACGTCATCCTTGTTATTACTATTGCCTCATTCTTTTTGGACATTTATGTCCATTTCGTTGACTTGTTTATGAAAACTTGGGCAATGAATCTCAATGATATCAACATAGGCTAAACAACTTATATCATACGGAATAAAGTATGGTAAACAATCGAAATACAATCCAATTTTAATCCAAATGTCATAAATATTTAGTTACACGTATAAAAACCATGACTGACTAGTTACCAGCGTAGAATGAATACCACTAAATCTGAAGTTACATTAATGCAATTTGGATAACCTGTCCCATTTTTGACGTACTAGCAGTGTGCTCTCGGCTGTGTACTCGCGTTTCATATATTCTTCACTGCGTTTTAAATTTTTTTTACGGACTCTTTTTTTTTGTACTGAGATAAAGTAAAAATATTACTTATAAATTCAAGCACTTGCCTGTAAAACTGTGAATTGAATAGGATTTTTTTTTAGGATTCTTAATTTTTTCACATGGAACTCTAATTAATTTCGAAAATTTACCCGGAGTAACTTCAGCTATCTACCAAAAAAAGTCCTGTCAAAATCCGTCCAACCGTTTCGGAGATTACCCGGAACAAACAGACAGATAGACAAAAATTGTAATAATTATATTTTTGGTACAGTTATCGTATATACATTCATATCTATTTAGTAAAAAAAAAAATTACCTTTACAAACAGACACTACAATTTTATTTATTAGTGTAGATAATAGATATGCTGGTTAATTTTTGTGCTGGTATTTTTATGGTAAACTCACTCATAAGTCCTTTGGATTGATGAAGGCTCAGTAGTCAAGTCAAGTCAAGTAGTCAATAGTGTGGTCGGATTCCGCGTTGATGAACTTAGGTTCGGTGAAAGAAGGTAACTGCATAGCTGCATGAAATATTATAGGTACTTTTTTCTGACGCAAGTCGAATTAAACCTCTAACATAAAAAAAGGTGTGGACCTAGAGTCCGCAGAATATGTTTTATTTACCAGCTGTAATTTGAAAACCTATCGCCAAGTTCTTATATGTGTGTTCTGGCGTTATCATTAGAGCTAGTACCCATCGGTTTAGTATGTTTATACGAACCACATTATCATTTAACATCAGATGAGACTTGAGTAATACCCCAATGCCCGTAAGCCAGATCGGCACTTTGTACTCCGATGTCATTGAGGTTCAATTGCGTGGTTTTTTGCTGTGTCTCGAAAACACCGTAAGTTTTAAAAATACGCTAATTATTGTGCTCTATGAGATTCTAATGACAACAAAAAGAAAACGAAATCGTAAAAGAGCTCTCAATGAATTCTTAATTTTTATTGCATTATATTACAAACCCACATTTAATACATTTATCTTCACAAAAGTGCACCGTACAAATGCGGCTCTTAAAATAATCCATTTTTTTATGCCACTAAACGTATTTACGGCAAATGAGCATTAAGCAAATATCGCCTGCAGCCGACGTTTATTAGCGCCGTACAATTTACAATTTTCCAAGGGTGTGTTGTTTTTTTTTCTACTAGAAGAAAACTCTTTCCGTCTATTATCGATGACGCCAAGCGTGTAAGCCTGTAAGGCTAGTTTTAAATGTAATAACGCATTGCGACGTAAGCCGTTTTGCCGTGCGGACATACAACCATGCGCATAAGGCATTCGGTTGAACGCTGCCAAGCCGAAAGGCTGCGTGTAACGAAACGCAACGTCGGTCTCGCTACGAATTCGATATTCGAATTTGACGTGAGCTCTTTTTAAGTATCGAATATTTTTCATAATCTTACACAGATTAATTATATATTAAATAAAAGTTTTGAACTATTTATTAGTTCGTTTTTTATACTGTGGTGCATGTGTCTATTTTTTTTCTGTAAAGAGTGTAAATTTAAAGTTGTGAAGTGCATACTAAATAATTTAGATAAACGGTGTTAAGTGTGCAGTGTTTATTTTGTTCTTTTTTTGGGAAGAGAGTTCTTGTATCACGGTGAGTTATTTATAATTTATACTGTATGTAATTTGTGAACTTTATTTTCGCGTGAAAACTCGGCGTTTACGAGTGTTAACGTACCGAGGAAGATTAATGGGCTTAATGTGCGCACTGTAATAAATATTTGGATACTTATTTGTTCACCTGAATTCTTATAATATTTATGAACTGTTTTGTAATCGGATATGAAAATTATTGAGTCAACTTCAACCAAATATCCGAAAATGTTTTATAATTTTTAATTTTAATAATTATTATTATTTACAGAGACTTCAAAGGAGTGTTAATTCCTGATCTAGTTTTTTTATAGGTATTGATTACTTCATTTTATATTTTTGCCCTAATATTTTATTAATTTTATTAGATAAAGTAGAAAAATAAGAACAATTTGATTAATATTTCATTAATTTCTATAAATTTTTATTTTACTAGTATTCGTCCGGTAGTTTTATTTGAAAATATTCTTTATTGAAACTTAAATAAAATTGAATTAGTTTTCCGAATTTTTTATTGATAACGCTAATAAAGCTCATTAATGGCTACTAAATAAATAAAAAAGAAAAACATTTGACAAACAGAGGAGAAAAAGATAATGAATACTAACAAAATAATTTCATCGTTGCCTCTTTATTAATAGATAATTTTAAAAGTATAAAAAAGTACATTAGTCCGAGGCAATCTTATGTGTAAATTTTCTGTTATCGGAAAAAAACTTATTTAAATCATAGATTTAAATATAGACATTTTAATTGATTGTGAATTTAAATAAGAAAATATATGTGTATACATAAAAGTCAAATTATATTCATTTCATTTCTTAAATAGAAATCTTTTAAGATTTCATGTAAAAACTTTCATAAAACTTACAGCGTCCGGAAATTTGAGATGAAAAGTTTTTCGCTAATGATACCGAAGTTTAGTTGTAAAAGTATGATACATCTCAATCAATACTAACAAATAAAATTAAAGTGTCTGTTTGTAATGTCAAATTAACAATTTTTAACTAAATACATATGAATGTATATACGATACCTAAACCAAAAAAACAATTTTTTACATTTTTAGTTGTCTGTCTATTTGTTCCGGGCAATCTTCGAAACGGCTTGACCGATTTTGATTGGACTATTTTGTAACTTAGGACACTTTTGATTTTCGAAAATAATTAGGGTTTCGCATATAAAAATCAAAACTCATAAAAAATTGAATAAAGTAAGAATCAATATCACAGTTTTACGGGGCAAGTTTTTGAATGTATAAGAAATATTTTCACTTTATCTTAGTGCTAAAATTTTTTCAGAAAAATAGGAACCCGTAAAAAAAAATTAATACGCTGTGAAAAACATGTGAAACGCGTGCGTAGCCCCGAGCATACTGCTAATTATAACATAAGTTTAAAATTTTTAATACGTGGCTCTGCAAAGTGAGACACTGTCACAGTGTCAGCATTTCTTTTTAATTATTATAGTGATTACGTCTATTGTTAATTGTTTAAAATTATATTACTACCAATTTTCTTCGTCTAGCAAAGTGTCTGGCGTGCATATAAGACTGGTCTGAGTGTTTCGGGGTGCTTACGTATTAACGCCACCACAATAAAAACTATGCCAATGGCCAATAAGGAGAAATCTTGTTGTTCGCTTACAGAAACCTTGTTTTTTTGCATACAGCAACCTTGTTGTCCGTATGCGCACGAAGTTTTTTTTTTGTTCTCTTGTTGTCTTGTTTGCATTTTTGTATATTAGCAACTTGATGATTTTGAAAGAACAAGTCTAACCTAACTTTTTTTTTGACGAGGGGAATCTATTTACGCACTTGCTGTCTAACCTACCCAGGGAAACCCCAAGAAGGTTAGAACCGGGGGCGTGTGAAAGTCTCTCACACGCAATTGTGAGAGGCTGTCACACGCCAGATTAGTGTGGGACTTACTAGCGAGAAGCGCCGGCACTAGCTGCTAAACCTCCCGGATCCTACCGCCACCTTGTATGGGGCAACACGGGATGGCTAAAGCAATCGACTGCGTTACCCCGGTGGCCATAAGTCTAACCTAACCTAACCAAACTCAGTCGGGTTTGCTCTGACTAATTTGCTCGCTCGCTTGGAATTATGATATATAAATATGTGGAAAAGCAGTTTGGATTTTTTTTTTTTTTCTAAAACTACGTGTCTCCGCGGTTTGAGGGGGGTGTCATTTGGAAAGGGTAATCAACACATATAAAAAACAACTCTTAACAACCCCAAATTCGAGACGCGAATTTCTAAAACCGACCCAAATAAAGTAAATTTTTGCTGCGGTGGCGTTAACACGTAAGTACCTGTTTCGGTTGTTGTTTATTCGGATAACTTGTTAATTTCCTATTTCTTGCACATTTTACTCTCAAGTGTAGGCATAACACATTTTCTGCTTTCATTCATTCTCCTATATCGGCTGTAATCTTAATATTCACACCTTTTATATCATTCTACACACAATCATTCATACTATTTGCGGTGTTCCCTAATCTCTGTATCCGTCATCACCGTAAATCGTCATTACTTGTTACTTGTTGGTTGGCTACTGTTTCCACAACTAGACACATTGGTGGTCCGTTGTGCGTGTAGGAACAGCCAGCTACTCGAGCCAGCCCAGCTCCTTCCAGAAGCGCAGAAGCCTCCTGGGGCGATCACAGGCTTCCTGGAGCGACCTCATTTGCTTGAGGGTTTTTGCCCGTTGGTTGACTACTCCCGTGCATTCCAGGATCACGTGTGTCGTAGTAAATCGTCATTACTAATAAATAAATTATACTGTAGTTAGCGCCTGCTGAAACTAAAATGGCAATCTTTATGAATGTTCGCAAATAAGATCGCAAATTTTTTCAATGAATGTACTATTAATATGTCGATTACCCATAAAAATGAGACAATAGGAACATAATCGAAAGCTGGCGTAAACGCCAGGTTAGTGCTCAAGGGGTTAATAGCGGGAAAAAAGATTTTCTGTAACATGCGTGAATAAAGTAAAATAAATTAATTACGACATAAATAAAATTTACCGTTATACTGTATTGGCAGTGAAATATTAAAAAATGCGTTCAATGCTAACTTAGAAATAACTTATTGTGCAAATAATTTTTAACTTTATAAATACTTCTAGAATTTTCTCAACCTATATATGAATACTACATTGCTATAACTGAACATAACAGCCGATTGTTTCCTTTTTTTTATCATTACTCAACAAAAACTATCATCGACGAAATAGCGTAACAAAAAACAATAAAATTAAATTTGCCAAATCCTTACATATTATAAAAGGAAACGTCTCTCTGCCTGTCTCATGGTTAGTTGGTACAAAAAAATTACTATCGCCGCTTTCCGGTGCAATAAGTTAACAATGTTTAAGTTATATCATGCAATGAATTGTGATTCTGTAATAGCGACTTCTCCTTACCGGCTATGGTTCGCTCTATCGTGGATGGAGAGAGGGCATGGAGCACAGTCTCATCTTTCTGTGAGGGCGTCCTCTCGTAGAAGTAAGGAGGCTGAATGGATGAGAGAAAGAGCAGCAGGGGTAACTGCGGCTCGCCACAAGAATACTGGCCACAGAAGAGCTCTCCTGACTCGAGGTATCTTTCTTCAGATAACCCCACAATAAGCTTGCAGACGACAACCACCGCTGCTTCCTTCCAAGTAGCTTAATCCGCCCCGATAAAAACATCCAAGGGACATGCTCGCACGGTTCCCGTAACCTTGTAACACATACGCGCTGATGCGGTCGTGGGGTTTTAGTGGGTATTCCTGGTGCTTCCAACACCGGGCGAGTCCTACATACCCCTCCCAATTTGGTAAGGGAAGCGTAAATGCATTTCACTTAGAAAAAAAAATGAATTGGGATAGTTAGAAATTTAAATACGCGAGTAGAGACTTGGAGTATCGCTAGTAGTATATAAAGGCATATCTTTATAATAATATATATCTATAAATTACCAATTACTGGTCAGAAGCAATTTCCCGAGGGAAAGCACGGGCTTAATTACAACGCCAGATGCGTTTCCATGCGTGCCAGACGATTCCCGAAATCGTGCGTACGCTGAGCTATCTACAATTCGTACATTTTCCCCACAATCTGGTGACACTAAAAGTATACTTTTCAAGTATTTAAAGTTCCCGTACTATGTTTAACTTCATTATTAACCGACTTATCATTTGAAAGTAATTTAATAAATGTACCGGATTAAAAAAAAAACATTTTTTTTCGTCCAGCAAATTTATCTTTACCATAGATTAATTATTACATTCTTTGTTTTTACTAACTTTATAGTCACACTTCGCTCTATGTTATTCTGGCAGATATGTATGTATAAGATAATAGATCTTCCAATGCCCACATCTGATAGCCGTATGTTAAGCTCGACAGAATGATTGTACTGTAGATTTTCCGTTTTTCTCTCATAGGCATCACTTTGTTCTTTATTACTTCGCTAAGGGGCCAATATCTTTTCCACGTGTTATTTAACCTTCTGTAAACTTTCTCCTTCATTGTTAATTTTTATACTTTGTGTTTGTTAAGAATTGTTTTTTTTTTTTTTTTTTTTTAATCTTTATTTTATAGAGAGTTTGTTCATACTGAACATGCCACCCTCATCCATTACATACATACATAAAGCCTATATTATAATACAACAACTACAATAGAAACGGAAAGAAAAATAAAACAAAATAAGTAATCAATTCCTCGCCCTAATGACGACGTCCACCAAATCATAAATCGATTTGGCTTCTTTCGATATTGGGTGAGCCAAGAATACATTGCACAAACCAACATCATAATTAATTCCAAAAATTAGACGTCTTTGAGTTTCATTCCGGATACATTCCATAATTATATGATATATATCTTCCTGCACATTACAATTACTACAATTCGGAGATTCGCTTTTATTCATTAAAAAATTGAATTTATTTAATGGAATATGTCCAGAACGAATTCTTAAAGCCAGTACAATCGTGTACCTGCTCATATCGGACTCTTCGAACCAAGGGACAGAACCTAAAGATGGTTGAATGGTCTTGTACCAGATTCCCTTTGTTAAAGACCTTAAATTAAAATATTCGGACCACATATCGTGACACTTTCTTCTGAAGTCTAGAGTGATATCTTTAAAGGTAGGTAAACAATCAAATAAAACACCCTCTTCTATAGCCTGTTTCGCTAGTTCATCAACCCTTTCGTTACCTTCTAATCCGATATGAGCTGGCACCCACTGAATTATAATACGCTTGTGCTGTGTGTTATTACTTTTGTTTTTAGCGTATTCATGGAGAGATCTACTTTTTCAACTATTATGAACTTTACCTGATTCATTTTATAAATCATAGGTGTATTTTATGAATAGATTTTAGTCTCGTTTTTTTTAAAATAAATGATACATAAAATATGTAATAAGCGAGCGGACACATAGGTAAAGCGTTTATGCATTAATATTAAAAGATCAGGTGTATACAATTATGGTTTTAATTAAAAAACGCCCGAATACATTTTATGTTTTCGCTTTTTCGCCCGTCAGGCGTCGAACAACCTTGAAACAGAACAACTACATTAATAACGGCGGTTTGTGGGCAGCTCACAAACGTGAACCTGGAAAATACTTAAGCCCGACTTAAACGCTGACTGATAATTAATTCCTAGGAACAAATTACCAACTCGAACTATGTACATTTAGTTTATAAAGTTTATAGCGAACGTTTTCTTAATTAATTGACGTTCTAATCTTAACCGGGGTTCTAATCTAATCAGAACGATATACGTCGCCGTCATCGAGCCGATCGTGCTGTACGCCGCAAATGTCTGGGGTCCCTCTGCGACGAAACTCTCGCTTCGCAAGAAGCTAGACTCGCTGCAGAGGGGTTTTGCCCAGAAGATTTGTAGGGCGTACCGCACGGTCTCTCTGACGGCGGGAATCGTGCTGGCAGACTTGCTCCCGCTGGACCTCCGGGCACGGGAGGTGGAGATACTGTACCGTGCAAAACGGGAAGGGCAACTGGACGAGATCGTGGTTGATCGTGGGTTGGAGCGGCCCGTTTCGTTTGGCCAGTATCCTCACCCAGCGATATGCGAGGGCGAGACGTATGAGAGCCTAGAAGCCCCCCTGGAACAGGGCGGCTCCCAAATCTTCACCGACGGTTCAAAGATCGACGGTGGAGTGGGAGCAGCTTTTACATGGTGGAAGGGGGGCAAGGAATTCAGGTACTCTACGCTTCGCCTAGAGCGTTTCTGCACGGTATTCCAGGCTGAACTGTTTGCGCTCTATAGGGCGGTACAGGCGGTTCAAAAATCACGGGACCGGGAAGTCGGCATCTTCAGCGACTCTAAGTCGTCGCTGGAGATGCTGGTAAACCCGGCACCCCCACACCGCCTGGCCCTGGGAGCGCAACAGATGCTCCGGGAAATGCGTGCAGAGGGACGCTCGGTTCGTTTACACTGGGTGAGAGCACACGTCGGTACGGTCGGCAACGAGCGTGCCGACGAACTGGCAAAACGGGCCGCACACAAGAAGACCGCAGCCGACTACGGTCAGTATCCGAGATCATATGCAAAATTGGTCATACGCGGGGAAACTGTTAGGCTTTGGCAGGCACGCTACGAGGCCTCCGACACGGGGGCTGTGACGCGGGTCTTCTTCCCAAAGGTAGAGGAGGCCCATAGGGTGTTGAAGAAGACCCGCTTGTCACCTGCCCACGTGCAGATCCTTACGGGTCACGGGGGATTCGCAGCGTACTTGCACAGATTTAAAATCAAAGATAGCCCCGCGTGTGCTTGCGATCCGGATACTGCCGAGACAGTCTTCCATCTAATTATAGACTGTCCTAGGTTCGGCTCGTCCAGATGTGACCTCGAGTGCGAAACCGGAGTTGGGATAAAAATGGACACCTTAGCTGGTCTTCTGTTGGACGATGACCACCGTCCAGCCCTCCTGCAGTTCATAGGCGAGATTGCAAGGAGAGCTGGACAAAGGCACAAATAGGCGGTGGTCAAAATTGGCTAGCAAAATGTTTCAACCTTTTTACAGTTTCTTCAGATTTTATTGATTTTGCGATAGCAGTGTGAATATGGATGCCTATTATTATTTTATTATTTATTATTATTATTTGTTAATATTTATTGTTATTGTTATATAAATCTAAGTTTTAATTTCAATTCTACATTTTTAATTTTGACTCAATTGGTTTTTTGTCCAGTTGTCTTATGTTTAAGTTTTAACCAAATTTGATGGTGATACGAATTATGGCCTTAGTAGTTGTATAGTATTAGTAGTAAGTATAAAAGAGCACAATGTAACATTATAATAAAACACAGCAAAGAACACGCTAAAAATAAAATATAATATAATAAACAAAAGAGCACACAAAAATTTTTAAAAACTAATGAGCAGTACCAAAGTCCCTGGTCACGCCAGGGGAGATGCCGGAGCTACTAAAAAAAAAAAAAAATCTTAACCGGGATGTTTCGATCTGCATATTATACACTGGATACTTTTCATGTGTTCTAAACTTCCTGATGGCTCAGTTTGAAACTCAGACGTACAGATGTAATGAAATAAAATCATATTCTTCTTCTTAATTAATGGTAATCTGTGTACACACAATTTGTGACAGTGTCATGTGGATAAGATGTATTTTCAATCTTGTATCAGTGTTACCAAGCTCCACAAAACGGTGGCTCATCCTGCTCGAATTATCTATGATGCTTTTTCGGCACCTCAGAATAAATGTTAAGCGTTATCTCATACAACAAAAATAATTTGAACACAATAACCAAACTATATCACATAAAACGTCACCAAGATAGTAAATTTAACGTTTCTGTACATTTTCGATTTTTGTGAAAAGAATCATTGCAAGGGGTTTAATGAATTATTAAACACATTTCTATCTATCATTTTTAGAAATTTGTTTCTGTCTATTTGGTTGTGCATGTATCAATTAGATATTACCAAGTAAATTTAAAAAATTCAAAAAGATAATTATAAAGCGTATACCGAAATACATCAAAATTTAATTTCATTAAAATCGGTGAACTCTATCAAAAGTTATAGAAATATGAATGACAGCGGCGACTTTAGTATGAAAGAAGAGTTGGTAGCTAAATGTGTTTTAGTTTTATTCGAGAACAAGAAATTTATGGATTGATTGAAATTGATCAAAATGACATAATATAAAATATATTTCCTTTATAGCATATAAATAATAAATATGCAAGACATAGTAAATGAGAAAAACAATATTTTGATATAATATCTAGGAATTATAGACGTTGTGTCAAGGGGTCATTGTATGGAAGTAGTGAACTGAATTTCAATTATGAAATTAATAGGTATAAATATGGCGCGGAACATAATATTATTTAATTCTAACTATAATTGGACGGTTTATGTTTTGTTTATTTTTATGACATGGGGGACGAAATGTTATTTTTTTCTAACTAGCTAACGCTGTTGACCGGAATGGCCTTTACAGCTTCACTGTGACGAAATCTTATGAATGGTGATTACGTAAGCAAATTATCTATGTATTTATGACGACTATTCATAGATGGCGCTATACTTTTAATTAATTTGAAATAATTTTAATAATTTAATAATTTAATAATTTGAAACATTATAAGGATAAATAAGAAGAAATTCTGAGATACAAGCTCGGCCTAATTCAGGCACTAGAAAGCATTAATGTGTCGAATACCCATAAAAATGAAACAATAGATAGACAATAGGAAAACAATGGAAAGCTGGCGTAAACGCCGGGAAGGTGCTCAAGGGGTTAATATAGTTCTTAAATTAAACTTATAGGATAAATATTATTGATTGTACCTTACATATTCGTTCAATAAAGTTATTATTATTATTATATTTGAGAAAAAAATCTATGTATGACTTCAGAGTGTACGACAGGATACATTTTTATAGTTTAAAAAAAATTGTCTGTCTGTTTGACGTGACGGGACGGAAATAATTATCTGAAGTCCACGCGAGCGGAGTCTCGGGCAAAGCTAGTTATAAATATATTTATTAAGTACAGTTTACGGACACGATCAATAAATTCACATGGTAAAAACGTCACTAGCGTACATAATGAGATCGATATGTATGGGAACAGTTGTACGCAGGCACGTATTCAATAGTGCAAAAGGGAGTTCAATAGTATATTATTACATTTTATTTCCTTGTAACGCTGAGAATTGTTTTTATAGAAATATATTTTGTCATATTATTTTCGTTAAAGACATGTATAACTTCGTTCATAAAGTCCCGCTTGGATTTTTTTTATTATATCTCTGTAACTATGCTACACAATTTTTGAGGTGGTTTTATTGTGTTAAAAATCAAAGGGAACACATGAGTCACGGGTATTGAGACAGGCTGAAATTGAGAGGATTGGGTATGGATTTTAATTTTAAATATCTAATTATTTTATTGAGGTTTATTTCATGTGGTAGAAAATTGAAACGAGGACAAACCATGATACCTGAGCTAAGGTACTTCCTGCTTATTATGGCATGGAGCTGTGGAATCTAAAATGTTACACAACTTGAAAATCGTAATAATGTCTATTTAGTTTCAGTACTTAGATTAATTATTATATAAATATTGAAATGGCAATCTATCCATCCATCCATTTAACCGAAAGACGTCCACTACTGGACATAGGTTTCTCCCAAAGATCTCCATGACGACAGGTCTTGTCCCACCCGTATCCAGTGGATTCCCGTGACCTTCACCAGGTCATCGGTCCACTTTGTGAGGGGCCTACCCACGCTACGTCTTCCGGTGCATAGTATCGATTCGAGAAGCCGTTTGCCCCATCAGGCATCGGTTCTGCGAACAATGTGCCCAGCCCACTGCCACTTAAATTTAGAAATTATTCGGGCAATGTCGATTACTTTGGTTTCTTCTGCGGATCTCCTCATCCCTGATTTGGTCACGCAGTGAAACTCCAAGCATAGCCCTCTCCATTGCCCTTTAAGCAACTTTGAGTTTCCTTAATAGGCCCATTGTAAGCGACCACGTCTCAGCGCCGTATGTAATTTTTTTTATATTTTCACTTTCACAAAAAACAGTCAAATGTTCGATTTGACAAGTTCAAGGTCACTACTGTACGAGATCACAACTGTACGGGATCACGTCAGGTCAAAATCAAAATCAATCACCACTGTAATCACTCTACTATGACTCGGGGAAAATCAAAGTCCGTAGTGCTTATTTAACTCATTTACTGATAGGTTTCACACACGTTACAAGCACACAAGATCAGACAAACAACCAATTTAATAAAATTACAAACATGTACTGGTAGCGTCTCCCCGAGAGATCGCGGGGCGCGTTTGCTACCGGAATGCAATACTGCATTTATTGTGTACCTACATATTCCACATAATCTAAATATTTAAAATTGAAGATTATTGAATAATTCGGTCCACACTTGAATTGTATTTGTTTACGTTGTCTCCTTTGTTTTATTGAATTTAATGTGTGTATGTAATTTTTTTTCGTGTTAGGTGAACAAATAAATAGACAGAAAACATTTTTAAAGCTAACGAAACGTATTCTATAGTTGATTCTGAAGCTCCCATAGTATTTTTTCTTAACAATCTTCAATATACACTGTACAAATTTCGTCAGGCTTTTATTAAAAGCATAGATTTTAATTTGAAAACGGCGGGTGTCACGTACTGCGTATTATTTACGGAGTCCGTCCCTGCTTAGCCTCGACGTGTATAGAATATTTAGCTTAAGGAAATAAAGTCATTGGAAGAGTAAGGGTTAATATAACATTTGGTCTAAATGAGTTATAGCAGCTACATTGTTATAATTTTTGTATTATCTCTATTTTAAGAGAAACTAATCTACAATATAAAGATAATAAAAAAGTGTTGAAGAATTAGTAGTTTTTTTTTTATAAATTATTAATTTATAATATTTGCTTTATTGTACTCTGTATTCTGTAACATTGTCTGAATTTAATTTGATATAATTTAGTTATTCTATGAACGTAAAATGAATTTGAAATAACAGTACAGGACTGTGAATAATTTCAAGTCGCTTCAAGCTCTCCCCAGAAAGTTTTCATAATTTCATAAATCAGATTTGCTTGTACAATAGTTTAGATTCTGGAGAAGATTCAGCTCTAGAATTTTTTATTAGTTCCATTTGTTCCTCTTTGAGGAAAAGGCAAAGGCAATGAAAAAAGACCATGCAGCCAAGTCTCACGTTAGTATTATAACTTTTCATAAAACACTAACAAAATAGTATTCTTTTAATAGAACTTTTGAAGGAGTGTTTGAGACATCTTAGTGTTCATTCTTTCCGTTATTATTTTGAACACACTATATCATGTAAAACGCCAACAAAATTACATAATATAGGTTCCAATACTGCAAGTTAATGAATTAAAAACATGGCAAGATGTCGTCAAAATTTCCATAGCTGTAGATTAGCATCAGGTTTAATCATGAAAAAAAAACATTGAGAGTGGTGAATGTTACTGCGGAGCCAATAAACAAACCAGAGAATGAAAATTTTGTGTGGCGGCTTCGTTTTAAAAATATAGGTTATGATTGTGTTCCACCGTTTTTTTTTTTGATGAGGGGAATGTATTTACGCACTACCCTTACCTATTGCATTAGTGAGACCGAAGTCCCCCAATGCAATAGGTAAGGGGACGCGGAGGGGCGTCTCCGCGCCAGTGTTGGACTCGCCCGGACGTAAAGCGTCCGGAAATACCCACTAAACCCTCCGGGGCCGTCCACCGCATTTGGGATGGGGACGACACGGGATAGCTTTCGCAAGCACCGCGTCGTACCTTTACCTGCACCTGTACCTGCACATGTACCTGTATCTGCACCTGCACCTGTACCTGCACCTGTACCTGTACCTATACTTATACCAAAAACCTTTTTTTGTTAGATAGATTAAGTTACTACGCGTAATTTTTCGAAAATAAAATTTGCGTTCAAATAAAAAACTCATGAAATTGTGAATAAAATCCGATTCAATGTATAGTTTTTAGTGACAAGCGAGAAATATCTTTGCTTATTGTTAGTCGCAAAAAAAAATTGGAAAAAAAATATGGTTCTTTATAAACAAATTAAAATGCAATGAAGAACATATGATACGTGGGCGCAGCCGGGAGCAAACAGCTAGATTCAAATAAAATTTAATTAAACAAATAGACCGAATAATTTTTAACGGAATCGTACACATAAGTAAACAACAGAGTGAATGCTATTTTACGTGGGAATAGTTAATTTTCAGGAAGCAGTATATAGCGTGATTGTTTACCATTATGCGAACAAATTGTATGTATGTCTCAACTCGCAGTGCGGCCGAAGCGAGTTGCCCTGTTCTATTTAAATTTCGGCTGTAATGTAATAGACTTTCTTTAACAAACATCTACTAAATTTGGATAATTATTACTACGTTGATTTTCGAATTTATTCTGTTCAGTGGTTATGTTTGGTTTTGGCTCGTTGCTCCATTCGCATTTTTTTTTTACTGTACAAGTGAAATCATTTGAATGTATCAATCAATCAGCCGACAGACGTCCACTGTTGGATTGGATTGGTATAATCTGCACGCTTGGCAGGCGGGTTAGCGATCGCAGTAGGTGTTTGTGGTGCTCAAAGAATGCTACTATTTATCCCCTGGTTTATTTCTTAGTCGCCTATCTCGACACCCATGGGAAGATATGTTGTGGTATTGTTCTTAGCCAGCACCACATATATATAAACAAGCAAAAACAAAATCTCACATTTTTTTGCACACTAAGTCTAGATGATCATTCAGGCACCTAAATCCGAATCAATGCACAGTTTTACTGGCAGATATTTGAATTTGTGAGAAATGTCTTTGCTAAATGTTAGTAGTAATAAAAAAAATTGGAAAATAATTAGGATCCCATTTAAAAAAATTAAATAAAACTATATTAAGTAGTGAAAAATATATGAAACGCGGGCGCAGCCGCGGGCACACAGATCTTAATAATTAAAATGAATTATGTGGATAATAGTGATTGAAATTGTCATTGAATATTTAAGTGATATATTTGATCCTAATAAGCGTAATATGTAAGCGGAGACGCGGGTAAAGCTAGTTTCATGCATCTAATAAATAATTAATTTAAAAGATAAGCAACGATCACTGAGTCACGTAACGTGTAATTTAACCACTACTGGATAATAACTTCTTACATATAGAGGCGCAATTTTGTCACACAAAAAGATAGGTGTGATCTGTATTTTTGATTTCATTTATTGACTCAAGCGATAGAGTCCACTGCTGTACATAGATGTCGTTTAAAAAGGTAGGAATTGTCAAATTTGTATATTGTATGAAATAGGTATCTATTTATATGGTATATGAGATTGCAAAACCCTAACCCATTTGACTGTTCATAATGAAATCTGGCACGTGTATGTATTTTTATACACCAGGTTTATATATTATCCACTTTATTGTAAATCACTACCAGATGGCGCTGCAGTAAAAAATTCTGCATAAAGCATTTTATAATGATAATGAACATAGGATACATTTTATAGCTCTGTTGAGTTACATGTACCTTTCGATTACTTCAAGAGAAACGAGCAGTTAACAGCTAGTTATCATTAACAGTTTAAAACGTAAAATTGTTACGTGCATGTACACAAAAGCTCCCTGTCTTATTTCACAGCTGCAATAGATCTAAATTAAATTTACAATTTAAGTAAACAGATATGCAGTTCATTGAATGTTAAACGGTCACTGCGACTTGTATTTATTTATGAGGAACTTCAAAAAGAAACGCAGACTTAATCCAAGAATATACGTTTGAATTCGTATTTGTATGAGGCGGTAGCCTGTTAATTTAAAAAAAATTTCAACCATCAATAATACTTAATTGTAACCAGTGACGAATAAGTTACCCCTAAGGACTTACTTGAAAAGATACGTGTGTCAATGGCGTAGAGATGTGGATCAGAAGACAACAGAACGAACGTTACTGGAACTCTTGACTTTATTACTTTTCCGTCTAATTATATTTGGCATGAAAATGTAGATGCGTGTCTCAATAACAAATTCGGTAGTTATCAACAGAAAGAGATTTAAATGAAAATTCTGTAAGTTGCAACCTTTCAATCTACCATTCAAAACTTTCCCGTTACAATTTGTTAGAAATATCATAGATATTTTAATAGATTTGTTTTGGTTATGATTTACTATAACTAGTTTAGGGAGCATCCAGCATTCCAGGATATGCTTCGGTCCCCAACTGGAGCAGTTCCTATACTAACAGTCAGCATGATCCAGTAACACTTTCGTCCACTATCATAATACGCATTACACTTCATCCTACACTCCTGCACACTACGTTTGTACATGGATTCTTTCAGGAACCTCGAAATCCGTGATTTCACTTAACTATGATTTACGCCTCAGGTATCAGCTCAAGCCGAGATCCGTACCACTTTGGTGCCTTTGTGCTAGTTTGTTGAAGCTGTCAAAGTTTTTCCAGTCAACAGCATTTAGTCGGCAGCAAAGAAAACGTCGGTCAAAACCAACAGAACTTTTAGTTCGAATTGCACGTCTATAAACAACACTTAGAAGTGGTTACTATTGAATTTAAATGAATCGGTTGAGATAACATTTGTCCATCGGCCTCGTTATAACTATAAAAATAGTTTAAATAAGTGAATTTATAATTATGATGATTTAGATAACCTCAAAGTTTCTATTTCATTCGATACTGTAGTAGCTTATGCGCCGACAATGCTATATTGCCGCCTTATAAATAAAAAAAAAACAAATTTTTAAACCTTATTTCAATAAAGTTACGATTGAAATTTTCTCAAAATTAATAGAAAGTGTAAATTCTGAATGTATTATTAAAGTGGTGATTTGTAATACATAAAATTTAAAGAGAATAATTATTATTTTAACACGTCGGAATGCAATAATAAAATTGAACGTTGTTGAAAATTTTTAAACATAAAATCGAAATTATTTCGTGTTTTATTACATTTTATGTTCAAATAAAAAGAAGATTATAATTTTTTTTAAAATTACAATATATTTCCAAATTTTTTTTGTTGATAAGATTCAAATAGCTCATTAATAGCCCTACTGAATAATAAAAAAGAGAAATAAGAAAAATGTACTGAACCTTAATCTTTACCTCTTTATATACATATTTAGTATTATAATTATTAATTACTAATTCTCCCGGCGAACTTCGTACCTACCGCCTTAGACTCTACTTATGTGTTATTAGCTGAATTAAAACCTATCTACGAGGAATATTCTAGAATTCGAGATGAAGAAAAAGGTTTATCAAAATCAGTTAATCCGTTCACGCGATATCAAAAAAAACCGTTCCGTACAAACTGGGTGAATTTACGACATAACTTTTTCTTCATGTATCTTTCCGTTTTTATTAACAGTTATTTTGCTATTCTAACGAATTAAAAGATCATACAATTTGTTTGGCGATTTGTTCAGATGGTTGAAGTCTTACATTTCGAACAGAAAGCAGGCAGTTGTACTTGGAGGCTACAGATCCGATTTTATAGACGTCACTCTGGGGTCCCACAAGGTTCGCACTTGGGCCCACTTCTTTACAATGCGTATCTTTTTGACATATACACTTGTTTTAAAAACTCTAATTTTTTAATGTTTGCAGACGATACGAAAATATATTTAAAAATTAATAAAATTGATGATTGCGAATTATTACAAAAAG
Source organism: Samia ricini (assembly GCA_014132275.2). Lineage (NCBI taxonomy): Eukaryota > Metazoa > Arthropoda > Insecta > Lepidoptera > Saturniidae > Samia > Samia ricini. Next base: position 19,266,558 of record AP028163.1, read on the forward strand.
GCTTAAATAATCTATGTAAATATTACTCTAATAACAGAATCAACGTCAACGTGCAGAAGTGTACTCAGATAACCTTCACTCGCAAGAGAAACCAGATTAATTTTACATATAATATAAACGGGAAGCTATTGCAGAAAAATAACCAAATTAGAGATTTAGGCATTGTATTAGATTCGAAGCTACTAATGGCAGAACACAGACTATATTGTCTGTAAGGCACATAAAATGTTAGGTTTTGTTATCAGGACTTGCAAACTATTTAGAAATTTAAAGTGTATCATATCTATATACAATGCGTACGTGAGAAGCATCTTGGAGTACGCTTGCTGCGTATGGTCTCAGCAGTACGCGGCGTACATTAATGTAATAGAGCCATCCAAAGAAAATTTATAAAATATTTAAACTTCAAAACTTTTAACGAAACCACAGATTACGAAAAGTGCTGTGAACTTTATGAACGGGTCCCATTAGTGGGTCGTCGCGAGATGCACGACATGATGCTGCTGCACGGACTGATCAACAGTCGCATCGACTGTCCTCAGCTCCTGGAGGAGCTCTGTCTGAACGCACCGACTACACGCACCAGACACATGGCCACACGATTGTTCCACGTACCTCACACCCGTACTTGTTACGCAAACAACTATATTATTAATAGAATATCACATACATATAACAATAAATACTCACAGATTGACATATTTCATCTACATATAGGATCGTTTAAAAATAACATAATCAAAATTCTAACCACGTCTTTGCATCACATGTCATAACAGTTAACATACACACAAACATAAACACACACGCACGCAAACACATACATTCACAAACATACATAAACAATGCATACACAAACCTGTTATTTTATAAAGTACATGTAGTAGAAAACTGTAACTGGCTATAGTATTGTGTAAACTGTTTTTATCCATGTATAATCTCAAAAATGCTGTCGTTTTCTCTCTTTGAATAAATAAATAAATCGGTTCAGCCGTTTTTGAGTTATAAATGATGCCTCTAACCTTATATATTTATTTATTACATTATATCTAGATATTATACAATGAACTTGACTCTACGTTGACGGATTTTTGTACAAAATTCATTCGTATTAGCCTTAAAACAATAAATTTATTATCTAATGTATCTAAAATTGTATAAGGTATTCTGTTGACAAAGATATATACCTCGAAGTGAAAGGTCATTTAACATTTAATTTTATTAAAGAACAAACAAACATTTACATTTTATAATATTGATGTATAAACAAAAACAAACGTGGAATAAATTATTTTTTTACTACCGTCCTAATAATTTAGAACAACCGAACCGAACATTAGCGAGAAGTAGTGTGAATAATAATTTAATGTTATTCGAAATTATCGTCGTACAATCACGATTTTAGATTTAATCTACAACCAATAGGGAATAGAATTTGACCATTACAGAAGTCAACATTCTTTCGTGACTCCGCCCGTGGTTTTTTTTGAACAAATAAGTTGGTATAGAACAGCTTCTATACTGTTCCAATATATATCTAAACGTTTTTTTTCCCATATAATACGTAATGTAACAACAAAATAAATGGAAAGAAAGAAAAGAAATTTATTTGTTACGCATATGATATATACAATAAATAAAGGAACATTTTTTTAAGCAGAGAAAAAAAATATAAATAGCATAACGTGTGTGTGTGTGTTGCAAATGGGGACCGAGTCAGCATATACGCTGAAGGAGGTAAGGCCATCGGCGCTGATTTTCATTTGACACCCAGAGTGTTCTGTGTAGCGATTGTCTGTATTATAAACGCATCGTGAAAGAGCAAATTATAGGTAAAAAGAGGGCTCAACATAATAAAAATAGTATCCTACAGATACAGTAAATAACAGTACATAAAATACATACACACATATACGTATGTAGACAAAACTTAAAATTACTGTTATAGCAGAAGAAAAAGCTTCAAATTATGAACTAAGTTATTACTTTGTTGATCCAACGAACTAGTTATTAGTATTGTTTTTTTTATTCGTCAAGTTTATCTTAAATATAATTTTTCTATTTTCTAATTACTTCTTTTATTAATTCTAATATCATTGCCCTTATTTGTGTGTTAACGTATTCCGTGGGCAACGGAGCTGATCGCACTGCACTATAAGTATAAGTTAAATTCATTTACATGTTTTTGATGTGATTGTTGGTTGGCCTAAATAAATAAAATAACTAAATCTATAAAGACGAAGCATTTCAGATTGGAAGGCAGGAGGCATGTTATAAAAGCAACTTAGCTGAATACGTCTTGAAGGAGGGCCACGCTTATGACCTATATAGTTGGGGAGCATATCCCTGATCTCTCAGAATCCGATCGATAGCTAAAATAGCTGTAAAGATGACGTAGAAGTTTGCTTCACGAGGGTCGTACCTGTCTTCCTCGCCCAGTTAACTTGTCCATAGGACAATATATAGGCCACCGTTAGAGGGAATATAGCCCTGAAGCGGTTTTTCGTGTCCACCATTATTTAAAAACGAAACCACTAGCGTCCATTTTTCATTCACATATAACTGATGGGTTATTATTTATAAATTATGCCTTTTTAAAATTTTTAATATTGTAATGTTGGAACTGTATCATCTATACTAATAAATAAAATTGATGTGTCTGTTTGTAATGTCAACCTTTTTTTACTACATAGATATGAATGTATATACGATACGTATACCGAAAATATACTTTTTAAATTTTGGTAGAAAGTTGAAGTTACTCCGCGTAACTTGGGATAGTTGTAATTTTCGATAATATTTTTTAAATAAAATAATTAGGGTTCCGTATAAGAAAATTAAAACGCGGTGAAGAATATATGAAATTTAATTTTATTTAGCCGCGGGCACATAGGTAGTAAATAATATAGTTATAAAATTGTTTTCATTAAGTACAAAAAATGCTACTAACTCGAAATGTTTAGGCATAACAAAGCCATGTCCTTATTTTTTTGATTAGATTTCAGAAACATTACTGTATAAAGATATAAGTTATGTAGTAGGGTTAAATATAAAGAAAACATCTAATAAAGCGACATAAATCTTATTAGATTGTTAATTAGGTAAAAGAAGAGCAATGACATATCATTTGATTTGTGAACTCCTACTCCATGGTTAGTGGAGTTTTTGCTTTTTTATACCCCTTATTAATTATATGAGTTATTTTGTTATGAACTAGTTAGATAATTTGTTCAGTAGTTTTCGTGTTATAAATGAACAAATGGTCAGTTAAAAAACCGATGCTTTGTTTTCAACTATAATTTATATGCGTAACAGTACTCTTATAAATTTTATTTAAATTGAAAAAAACTGTGCCTAATAGTAAAAACTGTAAAAGTTTACTTAAATACTTTTTTAGATAAAAATTTCCTTCAGATATATCTTAACGCTTAAGCTCTTGAATAGTTTCAAATTCAAATTAATATAAAGTAAGATCTTAAATTATTTAACATGACAGTAAATATTTACTTGAAAGTTCTAAGAATACATTTAAGAATATCGAGGTGAATAGAGAGAGATGAAAAATGTATTCCCGAATATAGAGTACCAAGCGCGGGACAATGGCTAATAATTTATGAAGTGTACACCAGAAATAAAGGTTTTGTAAAGTCAAGTCGAGAAGTAACGTCGCCGATGAATTTAAGTAGACGCGGGCGGACTCAGAAATTTTACAAAAATAGGAACTTCAAAAGGATAACAACTTTGCAATTAGGTCAACGGATCAACGATAATCACGTTTAATAATGCATTAAAGGAGGTTCATATGATTTCGTGCGAACTTTTTATGTTGTACTCTACCGAGGATACTGTAGTTTCGAACGATGTGAAGAGTACATTTAATAAATATTATGTGTGTGAGAGAGACAATTACATGTTCATCGAGGCCATTACAAAGACAACATTCCTAAAGGTTAAATAACATTTTTCTCAGGTTCAATGATCATAATTTTATTGTTCTGTTTTTAGCGCTGAATATTTATCATCATTTAGCATCACCGTTTTTTATATTTAACATTTCATGTGATGTTGGGTTATATAGTGTAATGTAGTTGAATCATCATAATAGGCCTAAAGCATCTTTCGGGATGACTTAAAACAACATCTGTGTAAGGTAGCAGCTACGCTTGTCGCTGAATAATCATATACGGTATCTAAAAACGTGACAACACGACTGGGAAATATTTAATTGAAGGTTCACGGTAAGCGACAAGTTATACACGATTTTACTAGTCTGCTTGATGCGTTTTTGGGCTAATGCCACCGACCATAAATGATTCAAAGCTTTAAGCCTCTCTGCAACGATTTTCGGTACTTACTCCACTGGTCTCGGGAATGTCCTAGTTGAAAAAAACAATCCAAGCCGAGGTTCATACCATTATGATGTCTTTTGTGCCAGTTACAATAGACATCTGGCTTAGTCTAAGCGTTCCACATCAAATTGTGGTTATGCTGTCACGACCCTGTCATATCAATAGCGTTAGTCATTTTGATAAAAAAACAAAAAATATCTTTACACCAAATGTTGTCACTTGGTTTTTTGGGAATTTCAACCTATCAATTGACATATTTTGTCTAGTTTTCACTTTACATAGACGATAGTCTATTTATATTAAATAAACCGTACGATTTATAACTGTAACGATGTTAAACCTTAATGAGAATTGGGTCCCCACGGCTACGTTTCTCGCACCTAATTACGCCCACGGCAGGTTATAAAATATTAAACCCTTTCAGTCATTTCAGCTTTGATACCCGGGCCTTTAGGGACTATATCAGAGGACGGAATCTTTTACTGGGATCATTCAAGTACCTATCCTATCTGAGTGAGGATGGAGTGATTTAAATAAATCTCTTTTTTATTTTACTTACTTTTTTGCTGGTTACGATATATCAATGAATATCCACTTTTACGTGCTACATCTTGATAAGGTGGAGTGAAAACCAGTTACAGTGACTCATGTCTGCGCATCGTATTTATATATTTTTAGCAGGTGAAGTCCTTCAATGGAGGGAGGACACCGCAGACGTCGTCCGCCCGGTCTTCAAGAAGTTATGCACGAGGGAGTCCGGCTCCTTGACGTTCTGACTCATGCAGGTACTATCTGGACACGGATGTTTCGGGTGCTACCTCCATTAGATCGCAAAAAGGAGCCGACAGCGGTGGAGTGAGGTGCGTGGGTCGAGCAGCGCCGTGCTGTGATAGCAGAGGTGGGGACAGACCTGTGGAGTAAGACTCCCGGATTAAAGATGGCAGAGAGTATGCGTAAAGGCATTCATCACTATTAAAAAAATAGTTGAGGTCATTAAAATTTTGTTTAAAGATAAACTAAATGGTTGTATTACAATCTTATTAAGAATGTTACAAAACCGGGTCAAACACGAAACACATAACACCTTTACGTAATTTAAATATAAACCTGCTGAAAATGCTAGAGGTGGTCTTTATTAAACACTTCTGTTAGTGATGTACCTTATCGATGAACTTGAAACAAATACTATTACATTTTTTTTTGCTTCAAACCGACTAAATGCTGTTGACCAGAAGGGCCTTCACAGCTTCACCGACCTTTCGTGGGTCAGCAGCGTATATCATAAGTTATAAAAAGGGAATAAATAAATGAAATAGGGAAACTGCGGATCTCATGCTCCTTTACAGAACCCATGTACTTGCGTGTAGTGTGTAGGAGTGGGGGGTGGAATTTAATACGTATAATGCTAGTGTATGAAAGTGTCACTGTCGGAGCGAGCACAGGAGTGACAGAGCCTTGTAATACTATCCTGTGGATTCGGTACGGCAAACGATCGAAATGAGCGAAGTAATCAGTTAGTTGATTTGTAGGCACAGTAAAGGACATAAAGGAAGATGTTGCTTTTTATAATATCTATGCATTTTAAATAGCGGCGTAGACGTTGCCGTTAAAGCAGTAGTAATTTTTTTGCACTTTGATTACGACGTCCATGCCTTACTGTACCCACAAGGCGACTGATAACTTCGGTCGTCTGACGTATCAAGTATGCATTACTTACTTACTCTTACGGATTTAACAGTTCATTGATGACCGCTCAAATAAATAAAATAATCGACAAGTAGTTATCGATATTTCTATGATATAATATAATTAAGGTAACGTCACTATTTAACACGGGAATATTCGACGAGGAGCGAACCGGGTATGTATTTTGATAAAAGCGACGTTTCGTTACAATGTTCGAATTTAATCAGATGGATTCGACAGGCACCCGTCGTCGGTGTCGGAAACATTTTGTACGGTAAATTAACAAGAAATGTAGGCACTAACTGGAACACTAGATATTATAGCTTCTAGAAATAGTGTATACCTTCTTCTAGAAAAGTAATTTTCTTGGTTAATTCCACTTCCCTTAATTGGGGTTGTTTAGATAATGGATTTAGATATGCAATATTGTTAGACTTAAGTAGTGGTGGGCGTATTGTTTGTAGAACTTTACTTTGTCGAAGAGTTCTCAAGAGGCAAGACGTCATGTATGAGGACTAGCTAAAAGGTGCGATGAAATGGCGAGGATTGCAGGAATTTGGAACTTTGTGGAACTGAATGGGAAAAATATAATAGAAAATTCCTAGATATAAGTTGAAAAGCTAAAAAGAAGTGTAATAATTTTTGGCCAAAACTTTTGATTGATTACACGGTATGGCTCCGTGTTTAGTGTACCCCAAGTCACAATAAGGTTTGCTACTGATAACAAAAATCCGCTCACCTTGCTTCTGGAACGACCAGCTTCCTTTTTGAGGTATAGTTAGGCTCATGACCCCTTCACCGGTGGCTAATCAACAGCTGTTCTACGCACGGCGCACAACCCTCCTTAACGCACTTGGCGGTGAAACAGTCGCTTGTGTAATGACGTTTTGATATAATTCAAATTAAAAAATGGTGCGTGGAGAGCTCATCAGTATAACTGACCGTTCCATCGGTTCGGTGGTAGATTATAGGCGATCAGCCGCCCAATACCCCTTGAACACGGGAAATACTAAATACTGAACTACTTTAGTAAATTGTAACTTTGAAAGGCGAACTATAACTCATTGCTTTAGTAACAGTAGATTTTTTTATTTCCCTTACATCTCAGACATAATCCGAGTTTTGTTTACTTTTTTTGTGGTTTTTCCCTATTATTTTTTTTTGTGCTTTTATTGTTTTCATCTTATTTCTATTTTACAATCTTGTTCTATATTTGTTATCTCTGGTTCTATTACATTTTATTTATCAGATCTTTATTTATTCATAATTCTTATCATAGTTTTATAAACTTATTTCTATTTTTACATTTTAATCTAATTTTTTGTTCAGTCTATTACATTATGTTAGTTTGTTCATCGCCTTAATAACAGTAGGTTAACAAATAACAGTCCCCTTAGTACCTTTTTTTGAGACATTTACACATCCTCCCTCACATCTCTAAACTGGAAGCAAAATCTCCTGGATAAGAGATGCCACATACCCCATGTGGGGCTCGCCCGGCGTGTGGTGCCAAGAATATCCACTAAAACCCACGGTACCATCGGCCGCCTTTCTGGGGGGTTACACGGGATAAGTTCCCTTAGTACCTATTTAACTAAGGATATGGACTAAGTAAAACAATCTTCGACGCGCCTAGCATAGCAGGCAGCGGGGCGATAAGCGTTTTCCATTTCAGTAATGACTAATGTCCGTCGGAACTTCTATAGGCAAAATTCCGCGTAGCTGAGTTAAATTCCGTGGAATTTTTTACTCAGGTTACGGCCAAGCTCAAGTTCGTATCCATTTGGTGGCTTTGTGCTAGCACCCTAAGCACTTACCCCAAAGTTTACCCCAAAGTAAGAATTACTTCAATAGTATTGAAATATTTGCATCCTCACCGGCTTCGTTCAAGAGATTTATAAAGGATACTATTATCTCTAATAATTTGTTACTGTGTTGACCTAATGATTTAACCAATTAAAAATTGTTTTTGTTCGTAAAGTCTATCTTAGTAGTTTTTTTTCTATTTTCTAATTACTTTTTTTAATTCTAATATAATTACCCTTATTTGTATGTTTACGTATTCGTATTCGTTTACGTATTCCGTGGGCAACAGAGCTGATTACATTATTACATTACACTACCTACAAGTACTGCTTAAGTATATCGTTGGATTCATTTACATGTATTTGGTATAATTGTTATAATATTTTTTTTTTTTTAAATTTGGTGTAGCTGTCAACGCCCTTCCGGAAAACAGCGTTAGTCAAGTCGAAAAAAAATCTAGGAACAACTCTAAACTTTGCAACAAAGAACAAACTCGCTTGAATCTAATTGACGTCTCACGGTTCGCTCGATTTCGCAGCAACATTTAGGATACATAAACGTGTACTTAACATGAATCCTGGACGACAACAGCCCGAGAGCTAGATTTCAGCGAACAGTTTGATCTGTAATTTAATAAACTAAATGTTGTTACATATAATAAAAAAAATCTACCAGGACCACGACTACTCTTATCTATTTCTATATTGATATTAAATATAAATCAAGTCTGTATTATAATATTTATTATTAATTTACTTTAATAGGAGCTGGACCTATATATATATCTCTCTAAGTCGATAACGTAAGCGAGGTCCTACCATGCGTTACGAAGTCTATCAATCGAGAACGCATTTTAAGCCGATCTTGTATATCAGTTTTGGGATAAACGTCGAATACAATATTACTTGGAATTTATTTTGTTTTTTTATTGTATTTTATTTATCCTGTGCGTTGTATACGTCACTGCTCGACGGAGTTTTGTACATTTAATAACACGTAAAGTAGATTGAAAATTGTAGTAACATACAATAAAGCCTCTTTTGATTGGGTGATCGCGGTTACCAGACATTTTTTGAATCCTTACTGCCTTTAATCCTTGCCCTTTCACTTCCTGTATATCTCTCGCTCGCACGTCGGAACAGTGACTGTTGGCCAACAAAATTAAAATAAGATAGGAAACGAAATTTGGTAAGTGATTGTGAGTTAACTAACAAATAATATACTAAGCTTAAAAGAACTCTTTGAATATACTTGTAGGTGGTAAGTGGCAGCTTTTTAAACTTAAAGGTGGAAGTAAGTCTGGCTAGAGTTATAAAACACACTACCATACTATGGTTTTATACTGGATTGATTTAGCGCTTTGTATATAATCACACCTTATGGTAAATTACCAGTATGCTAAACTTGTTAAACTTTGAAATGCTGCCTTAAATTCTGCCTTTTATATGATGTGACTGAAATTCACATATAGGAGTTGGGTGAGAGATTTCAGACAACTTGATACTTGTAGCTAGTGAAGTAAGCGTTAGAAAATGCTTTACCTAGAGGCTCATTATAGGAATTGAGCCCACCACAGAAATCTATGGCTGTATGATAGATTTGTATATTTACCAATCGAGTACAATTAGTACTGCATCGACAAAGTTTCTTCGCAAGGGTCAAAGGAGACATTTCGAATTACTATTCAAGAGAATTCGCTTATTAATATGTATCTTGGGTATCGTACGGGCGTTTATGCTGATTTACCGATAACGTATATCGATTTATCTTGTTCTTCTTTGGTGATTTAAATTCTTGAGAATTGTAACGGAGTTTTTTTGTGTGTTTGTTAAAGGTGAGTTACATTGGTAATGTTATATTAATAGTTTTATTTTTGAGGTATTATGCAAGAGGGTCGACGTAGTCTTTTTCTTTAAACACAGAGTATTAAGTTATGATGTAGAAAAGAGGCATGGGTTCCACTTGATGCTAAGTGTTCACTGCTGTCTACTGTTATTTATAATCGGTCTAAATAATAATCGTAATAATCCTGAATCGACCAGCCCCTATATATAGGTTCATATCTGTGTATTTTTTTTATGGTAAGCTTAGTGATTCTTCCACAGTCTCAAAGAGGTATTGAACTCTGAAGTTATGCTGTCTATACACACCAGTTGTTGCATAGCATAAGTTGTTCTAACTTGGAGATGGTTGAACAAGCTAAACTGGCATTTACGGCTAATAACTAACTCCCTAAAATCATGCTATGGGCCTCATCCCGACATTTTTAATCAACGAAAACTTATTCTTTTTATAGAATGTAATATATGGAATCGAACTTACGCCCTTCAAAACGACCACACTCTTACAGAGCTATTGCTGCTTCAGAGTAGGTCAAATTTATTTATTGTAGTTCATTTATTGACAACAAGGATTAATTTGGCGCAGAATTGTAAGGGGATCCCAAATAGCGGGATCAAGGACGATATATTTATGAACGACTGAAGTTCATAAGGTAACTATTACAATAATTAATCAACTGTTGTAAGATGATGGTACGTCATATGTATTCTTGAAGTCTATTTTATAAAATAATAAATAATAATTTATCAAGATAGTTGAATGTCTAGAAATATCACTTTGAAGTCCTTTATCTTATCTATATAATCAAGGAAAGTCACTAAACGAATAAATTAATAGAATACTTTTCGGCGCAAATCGTTTACCGTGGCCATAAAATAACCATTATAACTTATTAGGTGATTCCGGGACCCCAATAACGAATTAACATTAACCAAAGTTTCCCCCCGAAAATCTCTTATGCGAGAATAGAAAACGAATGGCGCGGAACCCTCTCATTTGGCCGATAACAGTAATATTAGGATGCCAGTAAAATGAAGTATATAATTTTTCTGCTTTTTTTCTTTATTGGTGCTTCTTTTTCTTAGTTTATAGCAATCTGTGTACACATAATTTGTGCTAACGTCATGTGGGTAACATTTATTTTCAATCTTGTATCAGCGCCACCAAGCGCCACCAAGCAACTTAATTTGAAGACAATAACTAAACTATATCACACAAAACGCCATCAAGATTACACGATATAGAGTCAAATATACAAGTTTAATGAATGAAAGAAAAGAACTGCTACATGTCAGACTGATATCCCGCCAAAAACTCTACGACAATCTGCGATTTGAATATACAATTATGACAGAGTCACGTGATAACTCATGTATTAAATCTTTCTAGAACTTTCTATGTGGTTTCCGTGCTGTATCTCAGAATAAATGTTTCGCGTCATTATTTCTACTAGACTTCACTAGTGCACAATAACAAAAATATATTTTTTGAAACACCATCAAAATTACACAGTGGTAGTATTATTGTTCGTCCGATAAGACAGGCTAAAATACATTGTTTATACTGTCTATTCTGAAGTTCAAGCTTGTATCAATACCGTAGAAAGACGATGGCAATCCCTCTAGAATATTACATGGGATTCTCGTGACACCTCAGAATAAACGCTTCGTAGCATTATTTCAATTCATTTCACATGAATAAACCCAACTATATTATATAAAAATGCCATCAAAATCACACAATATAGGGTTCAGTAACACAAGTTATTGAATTAAAGATAACAACTACTACATGACAGACTAAAGTATCGCTGAAAAGCCCCAAAAATTACACAATATTATTCAAATTATAACTTTTTAAGGAAAAGGTACTAGACCATGCAGCCTAGTCTGACGTTACAAAAACTATTTTTATAACCGCGTTGACAATATGGCGTCCTTGTTACAGCTATTTTAAGGAAGTGTTTGGGCTTCTCAGTACTTTTGACTCTTCCTTAAAAAAATATACTGCAATGACACCAAATGACTTGGGAACAGAATGACGATGAATTTCAATTCTGTGTATTTTTTCACATTTAATTAAAATGTGATAAAAAAGATTCAAAATTAAAAAATACTTTATTTAGTTTAGCCCCGGATAAGGCGCTTATGACATTAAAACACTACCACCGTTTGGGAAAACAACCTAGTCATCGAGAAGAACCGGCAAGAAATTAGATCTGGTTTTTTTTTTTCGTATGTTTTTTACAAGCTCTATTTAGTAGATGATGAGAATGTTCTCATCTAATGTTAATTTATGGCTTAAGATTTAACACGTCAAGCCTACTGGCTCCCAAGCGATGCTGCTGGAACACTACACACAAGTTTGAGTTGATAAATGTAATAATTAATAGCTTATGAGGTAGTGAATTATGTCATTAGAAACTACCCACTAAAACGTTATCTTTTGATACTTTGCGTAAGCCGTTGAATATTTAATAGACATTATTCAATGAAACTGTGTAAAAAATACTTGGTTAACGCTTGACGAATCTTCTCGAAGCTCGAGAGCCAATGGGGCGTAACGGGGTCACCCCTAAGATGTATATCTCGATTGCAGTAAACAAGTTTATGTACCAACCTCTATCTACTTTCTTCTGTTTATGTATAGGAATCTATTTCAAACTGGTAATGAATACTTTTTTGTAAATTCTTCGTTTTGTATTACCTAGTAAATTAATAGATTGCGGTTTGTATATGTGGAAGCGTTTCGGGAAGTCCAGAACGGGGCAGTGTAGAGCCAGCAGTTAGCGGTGTGGTAAAAACCTGTGGGACGTTACTGCGTGTCATGTGCTAAGATTATTCAGAATACCCATTTGTTTTTATTCACTGAAAGACGTCCACTGCTGAACATAGGTCCGCCCCAAATAGGGAGGGATTGTCATAATTGCCACGCTTGGCAGGCGGGTTGGCGATCGCAGTAGGTGTTTGTGGTACCCAGAGGTTGCTGCTGCCCATCCTCTGATATGTTCCTTAGTCGCCTTTTACGATACCCACGGAAAGATATGGGTGATACTATTCTTTGCCGGCACCACACGAACGTGAACACGGTTTTAGACGTAGTCGAGAGATTCTCATAGTTTTTGGACTGTAATTTACTAACATCAGATGACCAGCGCAGTAATTTCGTTTTGCCTATGTAATAAATTAATATTTACGAATACTAGTTCCCAAATACTTATATAGTATCTCGTGCTTTTTCTTTTAAAAAAACGCATTCCGATCAACAACACGACAGAAAGAATCAGGCTTGTGTTAAAATTTACAAGTAACCATCTTAATTTGATCGTATAAACAATGGGGTATAAAAAACATACATTCGCTACTGTTATACAGAAGAGTATAACCTAGCCCATTGTTTAACGTTTGTGGACTACGAAAAAGCTTTCGATTGGATTGAAACCTGAACTGTACTGAAATCTCTCCATCGGTGCCAAATAGACTAAATTAAAGTAGTCCGTATAAAAATGGTTTGAAGTTTTTCAAAAACGGGGGAATTGTTTATCAGAAAAACATTTATTTAAATGATTTAGTGATTTGAAATTGCATGAAGCGAAAAGAAAAGCGAAAGAAAATATAGACAAGGGCATATGTACACCTATAGGATTTAACGTGCAAGGTAATGACATGCACTGTTGCTTATATTCGCAGTTTTTTTACACGGTATAGGCTCAGTGCTTTGACCATAATCTCCAGTTGTCCAGGATGGTAAACACACTAAGCCTAGAGGTACTGGTTCTTAAGTGATACTGCCGGAACACACCTATTGGTAATTGACGACAGATTTTTAAATTTGAGGGTGGTAGCTACCCGGACGAGCATTATTAGAAAATATCATCCTACCCTTCTACTTTGCTATGGTTTCCTCGCGATGTTTTCCTACATCGAAAGATCAGGCTGATTTTAGAGTTGGATAGGGGGGCTCGAACCCGCGTCCATTGGCGAAATCCGTGCGCACTACCCGCTGCACCATCATCGCTTCAGTCAGTCTAGTCTTTGTAGACTTCGTTGTCTATCTAGAGGTAAATCTTCGTATGTTACATGATATTTAAATAACTAATATAAATAAGCAAAAATGAATTTTCCCGTAAAAAGATAAATGTTGCGAATTTCAAACAACTTTTTAGAACTAAAAAACAAAACACAATATAATCCAATTAGTTCGGTTATTCGAGCTCTGTGTGTTTTCATGAAACATTTAATTTACCATCCTACGTTATTGTTTGTCATATCATATTACCGGTATCTATCTACCAATCATCAAGTTAACTCTTTATAGGGTTAAGTAGAGAGTGTAGATCACAACTTTATACTATATTTTCAAATCTTTCACTCATTCGAGTTCATTAATCTCTTCATTTATGCGTAACATTAAAAGTAATTTCTTTCTTATTTAAAATACTCACACATTGTATAAAAGGTGACGACTCTCTGTCCGTGTATGGGCTTATGACTAGAGAACCACTAAACCTATTTTCATGATTTCTTTTTGAAATCGTAGATATATTTGGTGGTCAGGTTTTAGTATATATTGGATTACATTAGGGAGTATATAGGAAGAGTTGTAAGGATAAAAGTTAATCAAGTCACTATAAATTGTCCACCATTGTAATCCAGGCAATATTTTAATTAAACGAACGAATATTTAAGAGATTGAATATAGTAAATAATTTTAAAAATCGTCATTATTCATACGGGGGATCCCACGCGAACGGATTTGCAGGCAAACATAGTAATGAATAAACCCTATAAATTTTAAAATACGTTTGTTGTAAGTAGTAAGAAAGGGTTTTTATTAGTTATTTAGTTAAACAAGGGCTTAATATATAAGCTCCGCGAGTTTCTAACTGTTATAAGATGTCACGTTTTCTACTATACTGCCAGTTTAAATAAATACTTGCTTGCTTCAAATCAGCTCGTAGTTTCAAATCTATTTACGAAAACATGTATTATTATGAAAAAAAGGAACCAGATCGAGTTTGTTGCCTACGCTCTTTTCGACTGTGTTGTTTTCCGAACCGGTGGTAGTGTTTTGATGTTCATAAGCCTAATAAGGCTATTAGGGCCTAAACTGAATAAAGATTTTTTTGATTTTGTTTACATTCTAGAAATGTATACTTACTAAGATAGTCGCTGTCGAGGGGGAGGAGCAAGGAGGTTATCAATTCGTCTGTATGTTTTTTTTTGTTACGAAATTTCTCCGTTAACCGATTTGCATTTTTTTTTATTGTAGGAGTACACTTCCGAGGTGGTCTCATTTCCACCAGCTCAGGACAGATCCTGATCAGAATCAGTGGAACCCAGGGAAATTGAGAAAAACCCTCAAATAGACACTTACACGTGTTTCATACATTCGTTTCCAAAGCTATAAAGTAGGCTTCACAGCTATACCTAAAAGTACATAATTAAAATAAAAAGTAGAAAAATAAACTTTTAACAAATAAAACAAAGCCGACTGCTAAAGAATAAACTGTAAAAATGCACTAAACCGTCAATAAATAATTACTTTATTAACCTGATTCGTTTATTTTGGTGTCGGTGCCAGCTAGAGTTAACCAATGTACTCAATTACAAATGGAAACAACTGCCTAAACTTTATCACAATATCATATTAGCTAAATAAAGGACTAGATTGATTTATAAGAACAATTAATCAAAATTAATACACATACGCACATATATTACCGACGTACATTTACACCACTTTGTTATCTGTAAGCTGGCACCGATTTCAAAATGAATGAATCAGATTAAGAACGTAATTATTTATTGACTTTTTAGTGCATTTTTATAGGTTATTCTTTTCAAGTCGGTTTTGTTTTAAATTTAAAGTTTTGTAAAGTATAAAATGAAACTTGGTAACTTATAAAAATCTATACAAATAAATAAAATGGAAGTGTCTGTTTGTAATGTCAAAATTATTTTTTTTTACTAAATATTGTACCTAATGATATCTATACCATCTACCTATACCCGGACCGCTGGACAAATTCTCACTTGACTTTTTTGATAGATAGCTGAAGCTACTCCAGGTAACTTAGGGTACTTTTAATTTTCGAAAATCACTAGGGATCTGCGTAAAAAAATTAAAACTTATAAAAAATTTGAATAATATCCGATTCTGTGCACTGTTTTACTGGCAAGTAGTATTTGTGAGAAATACCTTTGCTTAATCTGAGTAGAAAAAAATGTTTGGATAATAAATAGGGTTTCGTATATTAAAAACTGTATTATGCAGTGAAAATTTATATGAAAACCAGTCGCAGCCGCGAGTACATAGCTAGTATAGAATACAAAAAGAAAGTTTTAAATCCGCAAAACTGACAACTTATCTCATAAAAGGCAACCTTAAGAAAATTTTGATATTACTTCACTAGCTATATGAGTATAGATAGAAAGCGTTCTACGGGAAGCAATTTTGAAAGGATTTTATAACTTATACGTGAGTTGCGCGCCGGTTTTATTTGTGACTTTCTGCAATCCTTTGTGGTTGATTCAATTGTTACGCCGAACAGATGGGCCTTTTACGCAAAATGGAAGTTTTATAACATTCGTTAAACTTAATTATTCATTTACAAGCCGGTAAAAGGAAACTTTCACAGCTTTGATATTTCATTGCGGATGCTGGTACCGGGGTAAACGCATTTCCATAATTAAAAATTTCAAGAAATGGACAAACAACGACTTATCAAATATCCCTCAACTGTTTTACTTCTTATTTCACTTGAATCAGATATGTTCAGGCATCCAATGGCTTCGTCTGAATCTGGAATATTCCTTCGTGAATCCTACTAATACTATATAGATGAAAGTTTGTGAGTTTCTATGTTTGTTACTTCTTCACGTTCAAACGACTTGACCAATTTTGATGAAATTTGATATAGAGACAGCCGACAACCTGCATTAACACATAAATACTTTTCATCTCGATAATCTTTTAAACTCATAAGGCACGACATATTTGGAAAAAAAATTGTGTTTAGCAGTTGTATATAGTGTAGCCCAGACAAATTGAAAAAAAAAAGGGTCAGTGACTACTTTATACGTGGTGTATTTACATTTACTCGACATAATAATTAGTGAACAATATGCCAATTCAATAAAAGATCATAATTACTGTAATATTCCAGCAACATTTTATAATCAAAATGTTTTGTTAACTTAAATTTTATTAAGGTATCTTTCTCCTTCCATCCAATCAACTCAAAGATCTCATCCATGGATGAAAGTGTCCCCGAAGATCTCCACAATGACCGGTCTTGCGCCACCCGCATCCTTTACCATCGTCGGTCCACCTTGTGAGGGCCTACCCACGCTACGTCTTCCGGTGCGTGGTAGCCATTAGTAACCCGTTGGCCATATCTGACGTCGGTTCTGCGTGCAATGTGCCCAGCCTACTGCCATTCAAGTTTAACAATTCTTCGGGCAAGGTCGGTTACTTTGATTCTTTTGCAGATTTTCTAATTTCTGATTCGATTATGAAGGGAAACTCCAAGCATAGCCGAATATTTGCCCTCTGAGCAACTTTGACCTCTCTTATTAGGCCGATTGTGAGTAATCTTTTTCCATTATGATATATTTTAACTACTCTATTTTTAATTTTATATTGACGCGCCTTCTGAAACCACTGACGTGGCTTAATTAAGGTAGGTGTTCAGTTTGTTCAGTGGCGAACAACACTATTTAAAAATATTCTTTTAGGACTCGTCCAGTCAAGTCCAGCAATAATTCTTCTACCGGGCTATTTGGTACGTTATTTAATAGCGAAAGTATCATAGACGAGTACACCCATGTACGCATGCCATAGTACTTATTATAACCTGAAAGTGTGAATACGTCAATATATGACAATTTCTGCATCGATACAGCTCGTTTTGTTTTTAAATTTATTAATTTTGCTTATATTTTCATATGTAACGGCTATTTTTGACTTTTTGAGAAGACTCATAATTTTACAATCTTTGAATACGCCTTCTTCAATATACTCATTTTTAATTTTATTTGGCACTATCGTTTTATGTAGTATTTTCTGAATTTCTTCCAGACGTTACATTTTCACGAACAGATCTTTTACGTTAAAAACGAAACCTTTAAAGTTTAATCGAGTGAAAGGATTGGGAACGTATACACGGTAGATTAGTTATGAAATAAGGCGAAAATTAATTGGTAAACGATCCCCATTAATAATAACAAGGGCAAGTAAATAAACTTATATCGACATTGAAACAATTCTGTTAATAGAAATAATCAAGACACAAAACAGTTCTGTGTCACTGAGAACTTAGGACGTTATTATTGTAATTAAATAAGTCTCGTTTGTACGAATCCGTTAGAAGTTCTCCTATATCGTACATAGTACACAAGTTACAAACTAACCTATTTATATAATAGGGACCGGTTTCAAAGTCATCTTTAGAATGTCTGGATTTGACGAGTTTCTACTGACTTCTCTCTAAACACACCGTTTGATGTTACTTCTCTAATGTCTTCGCTTTGACATAGGCTTAGTACTTTGATTTAGTGTTTTAAATTGATAGAGATAATAATTTATTCATTGTGTATTTCGTACATTCTTTCAATCAGAACTGGAATAGAAAAAAATCGTTCCGCATTTAATTGTTTGTTCTGTGAGAGTTCATGATGAATCTACATGATTTTTAAACGTCTTCAAAAAGGAGGTGATTCTCAATTTGTCTATTTTTTTTTTGTATGTTTGTTACGCGATTTTTTCGTTAAGAGGACATGCGGTTGGAAAAGTAAGTATTTCAGAAATCTATTGGTATCGCGTTACGCCCCAAAGATAGACAACTGCAGTTCGAGCTGATTTTACCGTATGCAAAATAGACGAAAACATCACTTCGTAGGACTCTCTGTTTTCTCCTCTAAAACTGAACAGAGTTTTACTTTTCCTTTAGTTTTAGAATAATAAAGACTGGTTATGCCTCTACGTTTTGATTTTTAAATTTTATGCATTAAATTGTTTGACGAACGTCTGAAAATGACTGTTTACACATTAATTAATTTATGGGTAAATCAAAACGTATGGGCATGTAAAAATATTTACTATACTGATATTATCCAGGGAGGAAACAGAGGACTACGTTTCTATGGAATAAATGCCGCTAGGATATCCTCCTAATTGTGGACGGATTTGTAGTTTTTTTTTAAATCGAAGCAATACATTTTCGAGGTGTTCCCATTGCAGCTGGTGTCGGTAGAGTTAACCAATGTACTCATTAGTAAATGGTAATGGAAGCCTAAACATCACAATAATTACATATAAGCTTAAATAAAAATTATCCTAAAGATTAAGCTGATTTTAAGGAAAAAATAATCAAAATTATTAATGGTGTTAAAACAAAGCATATACGAATATTGAAATAAAAAGAAGTAATGATTTATTTACTTATTAGCACATGTTTAAAGATTCTTTTGAAGTTGGTTTTATTTTTAATTTAAAAGATTTTGCTTCATTAAATCATTAATCATCTCTGGCTAGTTTTTTAGTACGCATTGTGTTACTTTAATTGCTATCTAACTAAATATCTAGGAAAAGTTAGGAGGATATTATAAGTGAAGCAAGTCGATAAAAAGTTAATATATATTTATTTAATCTTTTTTGTACACCATTATACATATATAATATAATAAATTTGAAATATGAAAAAAGTACAAAGGGCGGCCTTATTGCTAACAGCAATCTCTTCCAGGCAACTTTTGGATGGATATGTTCCATGGAGAAGAATCAGCGGTGTTTTGGGTACATACATAGATAAATCTAACCTAATAAATACGACTTAAATTAAAATTAAAGTGAACTATAACATACATATGAAATATACTATAAAATACAGATAATATATAATTTATAGACTACATTATAATAATACATAAATATGGACCAAAATTGAGTAGATTATTACAATTTATCACATAAAGTTATGTTAAAGACGACAGATAGTACTTTTTGAGCAAATATTTAATTTTTTTTTTAAAGATATATGTTATCTATTTCTTTATATCGATTTTATAATCTCTTTGTTAATAACATCTCATATTAATAACTTGTTTGGAAAGATACTAGCAACTTTGTTCATGATAAAAAGGGTCACTTGCTGGATACGAAGAAAGAGTTCCCTAACTTTAACAATTTACAATGATAATAAGTTTATAATAACTTTTATCTATTTAGCGACGAGGAAACAATGGAATGATAAGCATGATGATAAATAAACTTTATATGAACCCTTCTACGGTGTAAAATTAGTTTTGAGTATTTCTGGTATTCTGTTCCGAGTTCTTAATTTTGCGGCAGTAACCGATACCGTCTGAAAAATTGCCAAGCTTAAATGATAGAGGGCTGGGCACATTGCTTGTAGAATCGAAGCCCGATGGGGCAAACGGATTCTCGAATTGCTGCCGCGTAACGGAAGACGCAGCGATGGTAGTCCCAGACAGAGTAAACTTACCGCGATATTTTCTCCAATACATTCATTTCATTTGTACACAATATCCAAATTATATAATCAAATAAGCAAGTTAATTAATTAAAAACAAAAACTCATGGATGACTGACTGAGACCCCGACAAAAATATAAAATATTTTAAATTCAGACGCAATATCAATAACAGGATCTATTTATGTATAGATGATTCGAACAAAAAACAAATGACTACAGAGAAATAAATAAATATTTATAGATAAATAACGTAAATATAATTTTTTTTTTTATGAAAATCAATAAAACTTCATATTAGATATCTCTACTAAGTTAGAACACAAATTATTTCAGACTGAAATAAAATGAATCTTGATACAACGAAATTTTGCTTTCGAACTAAAAATAATCTATTGAATTTTAATCTATGTAAAAAGAAAAAGGTATTTTGTTTATAGGTAGTTGTGCCCCACAGCTCCGTTCGCACATAAAATTTTCTTTCCTTTACTAATAATTCATTCATATGAATATCCTATGATTTTGGTAAAAAGGTTGCATATTATGCTAGGATCCATATTGTTCGTAGATGTAATCACTGTTGTCTGAAGAATTGGTAAAGTCAGGTGAAATAGGCGGGGGCATTGCCCGTAGAACCGACGCTCGATGAGACCGACAGGTTCTTTTATGGGGACCATATACCGGATGACGCAGGGTGAGTAGGCCCTCAACAACCTATGTCCAACAGTGGACATGTCACTACTCACTATTTTTATAATAATTTGTTTCGTGTATTGCCAACTATCTTTTGCCTTAGGATTCGTTAGCGTAAAATTAGATTTGTTCAATTGAAATAAAATGTACCCTATATTCTTTTGCATATTCCTGACAAACTTCATGATGATCGGTTGAGTGGTTAAGGCGTGAATGCGTAACATACAAATTCACATTTGTATTTTTAATAATATAAAAAATATCTTTTATTTGATACAAAAGTCCATTTGGGTAGTATACATACATACAACTTAGAAACAAGTGTTAGTACATAAACTACATTTACAGCAATTAACTTTTTTATACAGTCATAGTGTTATATAGGCGTACCTAATGTCCCAGTATGAGATTGTCCCACCTGCCTGCTACAGTATTCAGGTTACTTACTGTTGGGGCTGGCGCGTACCCTGCGCACGGGTGAGGCGCATCGCTTGGGCATCATGGCGTGAGAACCATTCATTATAATAAATTAGTTCCTTAATGTAGAAAAAATAGAATACATATATGATTATGTTCTGTGCTAAGCTAATAGACAGAGTTTTAATATAAGACTTTGAAATAAGACGTAAAAAAAAATACAATCCGATAAAGTTACGGATGACGTCGACGCGTGTAAATACCCATCTTCGTTTGAAGTGAATTCAACTGGCACATTTATACAGTGGATCTAGGTAATAAATCCTACAAACGATCCCCGGATAATGGATCTTTTTGTTACTATCAAGCGTCCGTAAGATTTGTTATAAATTGAGAAACGAACGGATGGACGGTTCTATCTATCATATCGTAGATTCGCCCGACGGTTTAGTATTAAATTGTAATTTGGCTTTTCTTACAAAAGCGAATTTAATGTCATAAGCTTGTACAATGTATTCTTATTAATTTATATATAATCCGAAAAATATCCAATTTATATTTAGTGTCATTCATAAAAAATTACACGACATTATTTTACACAAGCAGTGCCCGCGACTTTGCTCGCGTGAAATTCAAACATTTATATCGTCCCGTCCCGTCCTTTCCCAATTTCCCCGAAAGCAGGTCAGTACTTTTTGCGTGATTTCGAACAAACTGACAAACACAAAATTCTGAATAGTGCCACCTATGAATAATAATAATCATTTGTATAATTATATATAACACTTCGTCCCCCATATCATCAAAAATAAACAAAACATAAACCGTCCAATTATAGTTAAAACGAAATAATATTATCTTTCGCGCCATATTTATATACTTCCATAAAATGACCCCTCAATACAACGTCTAGAATTTCTATATATTCTATCAAAATATTGTTTTCTCATCTACTATATCTTAGATATTTACGTCTATAAATATATTTTATTATTTTGTTCAATTTTAATCAATCCATAATTTTTTTGTTCTCGAATAAGACTAAAATGCATTTATTTACAAATTTCAAACTTTTCTTCCACACTAAAGACGCCGCGCGTCATTCAAATTACTATAGTTTCTGATAGAGTGGGCCGTTTCTAATGAAATAAAGTTTTGATGTTACCCCTTAATATGTTTTATAATTATCTTTTTGAATTTTTAAAATATAGTTAGTACTTTCTAATTGATACTTGCACAAACAAACAGACAGACAGACATTTAAAAAAATGTGTTTAATTACCTATGTTTAGCCCCTTACTACAATTCTTTTCACATAATTCGAAAATGTACAGACACGTGAAATTTACAATTTTATTATTAGTATAGATAACACTAACTGATACTCACAACTTTATGTGCGTTTTTTAATATCTTAACGGTAAATTATTACTTAATGTTTTTTAGATAAGAACCAAATATCCTCTATTTTTTTTGTTTAGGTAGATAATATATGTGTTATTTTTATATATATGATATATTATTTTGTCTCTCTAAATGACACTCTTCTCTGTGTATCTATTAATAAAGTTTGTAACTATAAGTTGTATAGTTTCATGTAAAAAAACATTCATCATTTCATTTAAAATAATCAAATCGAGTTTCTTGTCGACTCTTCTTCATGACTGGATTGTTGTTCCGAATCTATGGTAATATTTTGACTTTCAAAGCGCTTTCTTAGGGCCCAAATTGAACAAAGTATTTTTAAATTTGAGTGAAATCGTTTGCGTAGAATGAAATATTTGTGGTAGAAGATCCTGAATGTATTTAAAATTTGATGACTTGACTTGATAATAAATATTTAATTTTAGTATTGTAATGAAGTAGACAGACGGGTGAATCTTTTACGTCACGGATAGCTTAGGTTTATTGTGAATTTCCAACTTCGAAACACCTCTAATTTATCCATCATTGCTTAAAATGATACCGTTTTCAGATTCATATGCAGATAATATTGTTAAATACTGATAATATTGCAAAAGTAAATGATAAAAGGACATCCCGCATTTAAACGAAATATGATGGAAAAAATTGCACACATACTACGTGAAAAAATTCTTCCCTTCCTTCATTTTTAGAGAGCAGAGTTATAATCGGAAAGTTTTAAATGACTTTCCATTTGGATACCAGAAACGTAAAGACTACGAAAGCAAACACTTCGATGAAATAAATATATTCTTCCTCAAAATAAAAAATATTTTAAGTTTTAAATACGGGACGAAAATTTTATAATTTGACCCCTAACACTACAAAAGATAAGAATGAATATTTGTAGACGATACAAAACGTTGTATTAAATATTTTATTAAAAAATATAAACGAAACCATTATACAGAGTCGGACTATTGGCACCGAAATAAATCTATTCCATTCCGTTTACAATTCGTAAGGTCGCGCGCCCCAGGAACCGGATAACCGGGTAAATTGTGTTACACCGGTAGCGGCGCGCATCGGTCGAACCGAATGGCCGGGAGCCCGGCTGTCACTGAAACCGGATATAATACAGACGACGACACTCGGTTAAGTGGTTCTCAACCTTTTTTTATGTTTACGTAAACTATATATTATGTTGCGAAGTTGTGTCTACATTAGTTTAATTATAGTTTTAGTTTAAAGTTGTAATTTATTGTATTTTAAGTTCCTACGCATGGTAATAATTTAGTCTGCTTTGTAGAGTGATTTAAAGTTATTTTACTCAGATATTGACACATTACAGCAAAATTACCTTTTATCCCGACGTTTCGGTCTTTTAAAGATGGATGCATTCGCAAGGAACCTGCAATTAAGGCAAGTTCCGAAGAGCGGACATGTTGGCGAATTTTTACCTCCAAAAAATAGTGTTGCACACCAGATCTCCCGAAATATTGGAAGAAAGAAGTGTATCACTTTCTCCAGTGCTTGTCTAGTTAGGTAGGTAGTTGATGGCGGACCGCGATATGTCACGTATAGATCGGGCGCATCTGACTGTCATCGGTTTCCACGCGTCCTCCATAAGCTGTAAGCTTAATGTGAAGAGGTCCTAAACACTCCTGTAAGAATTATAACGAATGATTGTAACATGTAACAGTGATTTTGAGAAATAAATCCAAGATTGTCTCAACTGCCCCTAAAATAGCTGTGCAACGGGAAAGATTGTACGAGATGAGTTGGAAGTTTGGGCTAGGTTGCATCAACCGTGGTCACAGGTTGACTAGCATCGCCAGTTGCGTGGAGTGGTATTTTGTTAAAATACCCCAGTTTGGTGTGTATATTTTTCGTAGTTATAACACACGACACTAATAATATCCAAAGGCGATGCCTGCGACGGTAAATTGCGAATCTTGACGTTTACAAACATCGACTTCACGCAGAGGACAGATTGTAGCAATCCTCGTGATTGAATTATTTTTGTTTTTTAATTTAAATCGCTTTCATATTGGAAAAATACGACGGCAATCATTTAACATCAGATAGGCCGCCTCCCTGTTTGCTGTCATTAGATATCTAAAAAAAATCAATTGTGATGAACATGAAAAAATTACAATCGAGGGCACAGCTAGTCTAAAATAAAACCGGTTTAAAGTTTTCATTCGTATTTAAAATAAGAAGTTTTTAAAGTTTCAAATATTTTAAGTGAAAGAGAAAAACAATTTTATTTTTAAATACCGGGTAAACCGGAAAAACTTTGTTAAACCGGTAACTGTGCTTCGTGGAACTGGATCTTACAAAGTGTTGCTAATCAGTTTGTACTAACGGTATTTTTTTATTAGTACACGAACAATAATATTAATACTAGTATTACAACACGACTTCTCATTCTCAACAATTCATACTTCTCTTGATTATTTTCACGATTTGATTGTTTGGGTAAATTATCACAAAAAAATGTTAATTTTGTTGTAATTATTTTTTTTGTAATTTTTTTGTTGTTAAATATACTTTAAAATCGGTCCGAATCTATGATTTTATGAATTAGTCAATTGGTTCTCAAAAAAACAACAACTAAGCGACGAACAAACAGAGAGAGAGAGAGAGTTAGAGAAAAATTAGTAGCCAGTTAATTACTTAATGAGTATTTGTTTATAGTAAAGGAACAATGGAAACCTTTAAGAAACGTTCATAGAATATTACCGGTCTAAATGGATAACAAAGAATTGTTTACTTATCAGTCTCTGAAATCTCCGAAACATTCGTGTCGGCTGGTGCGGTGATTAAGGCCGTGCCTCCCCTCTTAGTAGTGGCTCCTTTTCATAAGTGAAGCGTTTACACGCTTCGATTGCTACCACATTGTTTTAGATAACAAATAGTTGCAACTTTAACAAATCGTTTAAAATGTAAATTCTATAAACCGTTAAGAATGTTTAATTAGGCAAATACGTTTTTTTAAATTTATGTGGAGAAATCAGAAATTAGACCATATTTGTTTACTAAATTAAAATTAAAATTGTAAGTATCAAAGTTCTCTATAAAATGTCGACCTATATTTGAATTCTGGTGGTTGACCCGGACGTAAAATACTTCGAAAATTTTCTTTCGTCCATCAGACAACCTTAACCAAGACTAAATTTTTTAGAATTTAATTTATGTTTATATAAAAGCTACTATTAAATTATAATGGTAGTGCCCCGAAGAGTCTTTTAACGTGTAAAACAGTTGAAAGATAATCCTGAAATAAAAATATATATAAATATCATCATCATCGTACTCATGCCCTGTTGCTAACTCACTTGAGCTCGGCACAGTATGTTTTCTTCTTCCATAGGTCTCTATTAGCGGTCATCTCTTCATTTATTCTTTCATATTTTTCCTCACACACTCTATCAAAACTTTATTTGACCTACTATTCCAACCTTCCACATTCACATTCATTACTTTTTTTATTCATATGTGCTTCCTCTCTTCCTATAACATGCCCATACAACGACAAACAATTCCCTTTCAATTTTTCTACCGCTGGTAACAGTTTCAAACTCTCTCTCTAATATTCATTCCTGACTTTATCTATTCTTGTGACACCACAAATCCGACTCGACATCTCATGTCGTAACGTATCTCAGCTACAAGCAGTCGTTTTTCATCCAAGTCCTTACTGGTCCAGCATTCTGATCCACACAATAAATGGGAATATATAAATGGATCTATACTTAAATCCTTCACGTAACCCATTGGGAGATATCAGATAGCAATAATATCGAAGACTATTGAAATAAATCCGTCACACGCTTATCAAACTTGGAATCCTCGAGGAGTTCCATAAGTCTTTCGAAGAAATGTGTTTAACCGAATGCGCCGGAGGAGCTAACGACCCCGCCGGGAGAATAACTGAGCAAATTACATTATCCCTTTAGCAGAATCCGGATGTACGTGTTTATGCTGACAATTTTCTTGCTATCGCTCGCCTCTGGTCCAACTGCATAAGAGGTAGCGAACGATTTTGTTACTAAGACTTAACTGATAAATCAACGGCATTATCTTAGCTGAGCGACTTCTCCAGGGGTTTATACAATGACTGGTATTGTGGCACCCACATCCATCGGATTCCCGCAACCTTCACCTGATCATCGGTCCACCTACTCATGCTATGTCTTCCGGCAATGTCAGTTATTTTGGTTCCTCTGGAGATCTTTTCATTTCTAATTCTATAACGAAGTGAAACTCTTAGTTTAGCCACATTGCACTTCGGGCAATCTTAGACTTTCTTATTAAGTTCTTATTAAGACAACATCTTTTGTCTTGAAATACTAGGGTATATATGAAGATTCTGCGTAGCTTATTGAATGCAGTACAGTCAAGTTTTATTTAATGATTGCCCAAGATTGATAATTGACTGATTAATTGGTAGAATAGGTAGAAAACTGCTACTAGTTTTTTTGATCTGGCATTGCTTCTCGACAGTACCCGATGCTGAATAGCTGACAGGTTATTGGTATTTGTTAATTGATAACAGTTGATTTATGTCAAATTTAAATGCGATGATGACTCAGTGATATTGCGTCGATGGATGTGGTTATGGATTTACCTATCCAATTCTAAATGAGTGTTAGCTTTTGCTGATGAAATCATAACATGGTGGTAGGGCATTTTGTAATACCATCCTAGCTAGTAGCTACTCTCAACTTTGACAATATTAGAGTACTTGAGGATTAGAAGTATAGACTTAGCGTATTACCAACTTTGGGTACATTGTCACTTCACTTAATATCATGGAGAAGCCTTAACTTAAATATTATAAAAAATGTTACCTAACAAAGAGTAGGACTTTTTATACTGTAGTTATAAGAATATTGAGAGACGGGTGTATGAGTTTTAGGACCGCATATAAAGGCAAACATATATTTAATTTTATCTATAGAGATTATAAACTTGATATATTTTACAGAAAACAATAAAACATGAAAGTTTTACTCCGAAAAGTATATTTGAAAATGTTAATATTTCTGCTCGAGGGAGAACATTAATAATTCTGAAAACGCTTCTTGCTATAACTGCGACAGCAAACCAAAAAACCCTTACCGAAGGCACTGTCCCTATCAACTGTCAGAGAGAAAAAAAAAAACATTTTCCTTGTACGAAGGAACGTAAACATTTGTACATAGACATACATATTGTATTGGTTGTATGACAGTAAATATCTTGTGTTATAGACAGGACATAATGGAAAGAATGTAACTTTTCGGCCCATTTAGGATAGAGAATGATTAAATTATAGATCAATTTCTCTCAATTTCTCTTTTGTAATTTGATTATTTAAAATCAATATAATTAATTTAGTAGTAGTAAAATAGTAGTTGCTCTGTTTCCACGTAAGTATGGCCTGTTTCTCTCGCTCCCGTTGCTAGTGAGAGCGATGGTAGATCTCGAGGGCGCTTGGGGAGCGGTAGTCTCGTACTGCGAAGCAGTCATGATCGCGAAGGAGGTGGAGGAGAGAGACAGGCAGCGGAACACCTTACTCCCCTATCGCAGACGACGAAGTGGTTGGCGTAGGATCAGAAATGACCTTCATCCGCCATATTGTGCAGGCCTCAGGCGTCGTACTTGGGCGAGTCCGGCGCATTGCACATAGGCAAGGGACTGAACGCGGCATACTCTGCGCGCGTTCTGAAGTTTGTCCACAGAGCCGAAGCTCTAACCACGGTGTGACACCACCAAGGGGCTAGACTTTACCGGGTGTGGTGTGACGATTGCTCCGTGTGCCCTACACCACCCCCGGACTTAAGGTGCAGAGTATTGTGGGGTTTTAGTAGGTAGAAGTCCAATATAATCCACCCATAGTTCCCCAACGGGGGTGGGTATCCTAGGGGGATATCCCCACATTAAAAAAAGTAAAGGCTGTTCATGGAAGTTTTATAACATTTTACTTTACTGAGTGGATTTTCATATGTGAATGAATATTTAAACAAAAACATTAAATACGGAATAAAATTATTTCTATTAAAAAAAATTGTAGATTTTGTAAATAAAACTAACTGTGGTTATGGCTGTCTCGTATAACTTGTAGAAACATTAGTCTAATTTTAAATATCCATCCAGATCCGCCACTTAGCTGCAAGTTGTCCTAAAATTTATAATATTTATTGCTTCTTGATATTCTGATAGATTCAAAATCGGATTAAAATCTCTACATAACACCAAGTTATAAATTATTCGAATTATTGTAGAAGTCGAGGTGAAATGAACCATAGATTTATGGTTTGTGTTTTTTATTATATACAGGGTTAAGTATTTTATTATTGGCAGTCATTCATTACAGAAGTCGGACGTAATCGGCCATGGATATCGTAAATATTTGTAGAAACATTGACTTGTTTTTTATACTGTATAGGCATAGCGCTTTGACTAAAATCTTACCTAATGTTTAGTGACCCAAGATGAAAAATACTTTAAACCTACAGGTGACCAGATAATGCTGAAATACGTAGACAGATTTCGTGAAAATTTAGACAAGCTAGATCTAGTGAATGATCGTCATAATTTTAATATTAGAAGTAAAGACAAGTTGTCTGTCCCACACTTGAGGCTAAGTAAGTCTAATAAAAGCTTTATAGGTAATAGTATTCGGTTTCACAATAAGATCCCGAGTAACATTACCGATTTATCTGACAATAAGTTCAAGCACCATGTCAAGCATGTCCTAATTTCAAAAGGTTATTACAAGGTGAATCATTACGTGAACGATAGTGATGTCTGGAATTAACACACATCTCGTTTCCTTTTACAATGGTTGTAACCAGAGATGAATAATAATAGCTTTTAATAGACTATGATTTGTTTAGTTTTTATTTAAAAATTCTATGTATATTTATATTTTGAATTTATAGTAAAAAAAAGGACCAAGATCCAGTTTCTTGCCGGCTCTTCTCGACTGTGTGATTTTCTGAACCGGTGGTAGTGTTTTGACGTTCATAAGCGCCTTATTAGGGCCTGAATTGGAAAAAAAAATGATTTTGATTTGTTTATTAAATTTTGAGGCCAGGCGGCCAATGAAAAATGTTCTTCAACCATGCCATGGTTTCTCATGTAGTTTTACCTTTACTATAAGTTGGTAGAATAGAATAAGTTTATTCGACCCTATCACCATTAATGCAGTGCAGTATTATCCCACACCGATCTATCATTGTTTCATTCTTCGTACAAACGTAAGTAAAGAAATGTAATTGACTAGCGAATTTGTCTATGAATATTGTTTCAATTAAACGTGGGACGTGGGTTGATTTTGGTTTTATTTTTCATAGCTTATCATTTACTGACCGACATATGCTCCCCATAGACCATATTTTATATTTTAATCGATCAAGTTCTGTTTGAGTTTTATTTTATAATTTAGAAAAGGAAATTGTTAATTTTCATAGCCTATGTTAACAATATTTTCGCCACAAATCCGGCGGTGCCTTAAAATATTATCCGCCTACATCCGGTGCGACCGTCTGTCACCTATCATATGTAGGATCGCATGGAATGACTATATAAGGCTCTGTAGCGCCAACACAGACACAATTGAGTTCTGCTAAAGTGAATGTTCCTGATATTGCAATATAATAAAGTGGTGACGTGGAAATAATACATAGTTAGAGTGTTTTGACACCTATCAATCGCAGCATGCATATAATAAAGCTGTTTTTGAGTTAAAACCTTAATTTAAAATGAAAATTACCCTTTCTAAAAATAATATCGAAAATCTATATAGCCTATCGAATTCTCCTTGACAAAGTTTCATCAAACTCTGTCAAGCCGTTTTCGAGTAAAATCCGAACATACCACACATATATATAGAGACGTCTATCACAAAATAAAAAGTACGAACTTTAGTTTTATTATTAGTATAGATGCAAATACATTTAATGTATTTGATGAAATAATAAAGTTAAGATAAAACGAAAATCTTCCCCTGGTGAGGGTAGAAATAAATTAGTGGTAATAATAAGGTGTGACGATTTGTCCTCGAGCTGTCGTAAATAGCGGACGTACCGCCTGATCTTTTACACTTTTGTACGCCATTTACTTCATCCCTAAAAGAAATTCTCTTATTATTTTTAAATGTTTTAAGATAATTAATTTTGCGTATAATTGTAACAAGATATTCTGTGGATTTAGATGACTTAGATATTTCATAAATTAATATCAGTAAAATGCAATAAGTTTAATCCTAGGTCACCTTTAGGTCTTTGACCGTCTGGTGGGAGACATTTACTTATAATGTAATAACTGAATAGTATTGAACGAATTTATAAATTTATCCACTAAGAGACGTAGAAAACGAAAGCTCAAACCAAATAATTGCAAAACTTGAGAAATATAAAGTTTTAAAAATTGAAATTGAAAGCCGGCGGAGCAGTTATTTAGAAATTCTAACACTTGTTTAGTTTTGTGAGTTAAGTGACGATGTGGTCCAGGTTAGTAAAGAGACAGGTTTTGAAACTTGATGGTGGTAGCTACCTAAATGGTCATCATTAGACACTACCACCATGCTATAGTTTCCTCGTGATGTTTTCCTTCAGCAAAAGTTCAGGCTCATAATAGAGTTGGACTGGTAGGTTTGAACCTGCGTCCATCGATGCGGAATTCAAATGCATAACAAATGCAAACAACTGCACCATCCATCCATCCATTCAACCGAAAGGCCTCTACTGTTGGACATAGGTCTCTCCCAAAGATCTCCACGACGGCCGGTCTTGCACCACCCGCATCCATCGGACTCCCGCGACCTTCACCAGATCGTCGATTCACCTTGTGGGGGTCCTACCCACGCTATGTTTTCTGGTGCATGGTACCCATTCGAGAACCCGTTGGTCCCGTCGGGCACCGATTCTGCGAGCAATGTGCCCAACCCACTGCCACTTAAGTTTAGCAATTCTTCGAGGAATGTCGATTACTTTGGTTCTTCTGCAGATCTCCTCATTTTTGATTCGATCACACAGTGAAACTCCTCTACATTGCCTTTTGAGCAACTTTGAGCTTACTTAATAGGCCCATTGTAAGCGACCACGTCTCAGTGCCGTATGTCATCACTGGCAACACACACTGGTCGAAGACTTTCTTCTTGAAACACTGCAGTATTTCGGACGAGTAGATTTTCCGTAGCTTCCCGAACAAGGCCCAGCTGAGTTGGATTTGCTTTAAAATTTGATCTAGTAAGCAAATAAAAATAAGGTATTTTTACATACGTACATACCTAACGTCATGCCTATCTCCCATTAGGTAGCGAGAGACTATATACTTTTACCTGCTACAATCTTGAAACACGTCCTTTGCTTTTTCTACTTTATTCATACGTGTTCTGCGGTTACCTACTGCGGTTCTAACCTGGCTTTTCTCCAGAACATCCAGATATGTTCGCCTAGGACAATCCTTACCGGCTCGCCCAGTGACTCTCGCCTTGTAAATTATTTCGTCAGTCTTTGTTAATCCATTTTGTAATTATTAACATTCAAATTTCATTTAGTATATTTTAAGGTAAGCACCTGGAAACAAAAGTGGCTCTTTTAAATTATACAACACACTTATTGGTAACGTTTCAAAATTGCTCCTGTTCGATAAAATACCTTTTTAGCTAAAAGGAATCAAAGAGGAGAAAACGTTGAATACGCCACCCTTAAAAACCGCCTTTGAAGGACGATCAGTCCCTTGAGTGCAATCAATACTGTTCACAATAAAACTTTTGTGTGCGGACATCTACTGATAAATTATATATATCGGTGGATGCGTGAGTAAGGTGTCTTTTGATCTAATTCTGAAGAAAAGTATTTTAAAATAACGTCACAGTAAACAGTTATTACGCGTTTTATATTTGCTTGGTTTCTATGCATCAGAATCTTCGTAATCAATTTTCATTACCTTTAAAACGTAGGATGGATTAAAAAACTCTGCATATAATATTAAATGTACATGTATCACTATCTAATGAAAATATATAAGGTTCTTTTTTTTGCATCTTTTTAAGGCATGACCAATACTTTGGCAGACGTAAAAATTTGCGTATAACATTACATAGACAGCGCTTTTAAAGAAGTTACTATTAAAAGGATGCAAGTACGGGTAAAAAACCAACGAACTGACTTCGGATCGGTATTAAAGGATGTTATTTTAACTGATACATTCTTTAATTAATAATTAATAGCTTAGTCTAAATTTGCAGTCTGCATGTATTTCGTAATTCTTGGCTTGGAAAACGATCATTTTGACAGTTTTTTTTTTCTGTGCACTTATGGGGTCGCCTGAATAGTTTATAGCTATGGTTGAATCCGGTTGGCCACGCTACTGAATTATAGTAACATTTGATTCGCCACAAGTGAAACCAAATCAAATGGAAGTGTCTGCTTGTAATTTCTAAATCTTCAATTTTTACTAAATAAATAATATGAATATATGTAGGGACCTATACTAATAAAATAATTTTTTAAATTTTTGTCCATCTGTCGATTTGTTTCAGCTAACCTTCAGAAGGTCTGGATCGATTTTGACGGGATTTTTTTTATCATATAGTGGTATAGGTATGGCGATATTTAGGCTATTTTTAAAATTAAAATCCGATTCGACGCACAGCTTTACTGGGAAGTGTTTCAATTTGTGTGGAATATCTTTGCTTTCTGTTAATATCAAAAATGATTTAGGACCTGTATAATTAAATCGATTCCATTTTTTCAATGATTATTTATAAATCCTCATATCCTATTTATAAAAACACAGTGAATAATTGTGCGGAATAGAAAAAATCATATGCGAACAGAGCCGTGGGAACAGCTTGTCTATAAATAAAAAGAAACTAAAACCTGCGGTAAATATAAATTAATTAATATTACTATATTAATAGGCTTAATAGCCTATTTCGGTTTGTAGGTTTCAGTAGGTCTTGAAATTAGTTTTCCGAGCATAGCTTATCATTTCTGGCTATCGACCAAGTCCTATAAGGCGCTTGGCCAGATAAGAGTATCGGAAAACTGTTGTAAACTAAGAATATTATAGAAAAAGTAGAACTCAGTAATTTGATGTACTTGTAAAAAAATTTCCAACGCGGTTAGCCTCCATATAAGGCAGGCGTCCACATATACGCATCGTACGTATCGGACGCATCGTATCAAATTTTTTTTGTACAATGTGTGTACAGTATCAGAATTGATTGGATTTGCCGACGCAACTACCAGCAATCGGATTGCCGACGCCAGCTTAATTCGGATTTTCATAGTATTCGGTGGAATGTGCAAGATAATGGAGGATACGAAGAAGAAGAATTTGTTGTAATTGCTTGTTTGTTAATACAAATATTTAAGGTGTTTTAAATCATATATCTTTTTATACTCCTGCACAATTGCAAATAGTTGTGCCGCGTCCATGCTGGAATAACACGTGTGAACAAGACGATAATCGTAGGTAAATGGCGGACGACGCGACGCGAACGAGCGCGCGGAGTTCGTCCACTGGTCGGTATTCCGTATAACGTCATCTGCACGCATCGCGAAAGTTGCCCCTTTTGAAAGTTGGAACGTCGGCATCGGTATTGCCGACGGGTAGCTTCGTGCGATCCGTACGACGTGGAAAAGTGGACGCACTTGTAAGACTTCCTATACAAAGAATACCACGATCCCTTTGATGCGGTGCGTCCGATACGTACGATGCTGATATGTGGACGCTTACCCTTAGTCTCCAGATTAAGGGCGAATATTTACTATCAGTATATTTAGTCAACCTCTTTTTGCTTAGTCACCTAAAATAAGCGTGACTTTAGCTTTGGTTGCGTAATTCTGATGTTTTTTTTCAACGTGACGTGACTGAAGATGGAATTAGATGCCCTAATGAGTCCAACGGGTTCCCGAATGGCTGCCGTGTACCGGAGTACCTGGTAAAGGTATTGGGAATTCGCTCGGTACGGGTGGTGCAAGACCCGTCGTTGTGGAGATCTTTTTTACACGGTTTAGGTTCAGTGCTTTGACCACAATCTCACCTGATATTAAGTGAGGATGTGGTCCAGGATGGTAAACAGACTAAGTTTAAAAGTATTGGTTTACAAGTGATGATGCCGGAACATACCTATTAGTATTTAGTGACAAGTTTTTCAAACTTGAGGGTGGTAGCTACCCAGGCGAGCATTATCAGAAAATGCCCTTACACAATGCTATGGTTACCTCACGAGATTTTCCTTCACCGAAAACTCAAGCTGATTTTAGAGTTGGATACGTGGGCTAGAGCCCGCGTCCATTGACTAGGAATCTAACCGCACTACCCACTGCGCCATCATAGCTTTGGGAGAGACCTATGCCCAACAGTGGGCGTCTTTTAGTTGAAATGAGATGAAAGATTGAATTATATTAGATCTGGGACAGCGTGTCATGAACTAATTCTGTCTTTCGATGAAACGAATATTTTAAATGCTTCCTTTGATATTACGAAATTATTGGCAGAAATTTCTTCCTGCTGCCATGTTTCCGACATCATACGAAGGATGGAAAACTGAACGAGGAAAAAAGAATTGCTTTATGCATAAAAAGAATTATAATTTTACGTGCGTATCTTTCAACGTACATTTTTTTGCTCTATTAATAATGTTTGACAACTTAATGGCTTGTTATGTAACGTTCTTGTATTCCATCGTTCTTTGATATCAAAACAGCTTTTTAAAGGATTTTTTTTAGTTAAAAAATTTGGAAGTTTTGATTTGCATTTATGAAGAAACATTCCATTGTGCTTAACTTTATTTTTACCCGCCGTAGGCTCAGTTCTTTGCCAACAATCTCACCTGATGTTAAGTGTCGATATGGTCCAGGATGGTAAACAAACTAAGCCTAGAGGTACTGGTTCTCAAGTGATGCTGCCGGAACACACCTATTGGCGACGGGTTTTCAAACTTGAGGGTGTTAGCTACGCAGGCGGTCATTATTAGCAAATGCGCTACCAACATGCTATGGTTTCCTCATGATGTTTTGCTTCAGAGAAAGCTGAGGAGGATTCGATAGGTGGCCTCAAACCAGCATCTATTGGTGAGGTAAACCGACGACACCACCAACTGACCCATTAACGCTTCTAAAATTATGTTTTAGTAATAAAAATGTTATATAATTGATCTCTTGTTTACTTCTCCTGTGAAAGCTGTTCATTGTACTCACATTTTAAGCAGTTACTTTGTATAGCGCTTTACAAAAACTGAATTTGCTGACTCTCTATCTCTTTGAGTATGTTTACCCCTCGCACCGTGACTCAGCATTGTATTGTGTGTGGTCTGTCTATTAGCGTTTTTTAATTATATTATTTTGTCGATTTGTATAAATTGTTTTATATGTATTTAAAGATAGGTTGTGATGCGCTAAGGGTGGGCAAAATCTGATTTCAATTGGGTAGATCCTATAGGTTAGTATATATGTGTCCTGGGGTAGACCTTGAAGGCTTGCCAGTCCCGTTTGTAACTGATTTACAATTACCTTGATGGTATTAATATTAAGGAATCATACAGATGAATATGAGAAATCTCTATAGTTTTATTGGAGGATTCAAATCATACATACATAATATCACGCCTCTTTCCCATAAGGGTAGGTAGAGTCTACATCTTTCTATCTGCTACGATCCTGACACACGTCTTTCGCTTCTTCTACATTTATAAGCGCTTTTATATATTCTATTCAGTTACGGGTACTTTTGATGTGGTTATTAATCAGCACGTCCTGGATCTGGCCGAGGTCGTTTGCCTAGGACGATCCTTAGCGTCTTGCCCAGTCCCTCATTCAGGATTCAAAACAACGTATAAAAATTGGCACTAATTATCAAAACTGAGCATCCTCGTCGTTTTACTCTTATATAACACGAATTTAACCTGGTATCACATGTTCTCAGGAGTCAATTCAATACTCACATCTTTTGTAAAAAACTTCACGAAATAGGATCTCTGGACCAAGAAAATAATTCTACGTTTTTTGTGTACCATGATACCCCCCTCGGTTTTCATATTTAATAATGTTCTAGTTAAGTGATTTTTATACCTAATTATATCTATAATAATGCAAGAAATTATCGTATTGTAACAAAATAAAAAATATTAAATAATAAATCGTTCGATGAGAGACCGCACCTTGTAGTTCGTACGAAACGCACTTTAGTAAACAAGCCGACGATTAGCGCACAATTGAGGCAGAAACCCTCGGGACCTCCATTGGCCCGGGCATCAAACGGCGTAGCCCGGGGAACCATGAAATTGAACCAACCCGGTACATATTTTTAGAGGATAAAACGATAAAAAAGCGAATTTATTTTTGTTTTTTTTTTCTATGTGCATAATAAAAACAGACGATAAAAACCATAATTCGCGTTATCAAATACCTGGTAGATTGAATTGTTAAAGAACATTAATTAGAGACAGAGAGAGAGAGGTTGCGCGATCGGTTATTCCGTCTGCTATAATTGATGCGTTATGAGACACTGACCTGGGCTTTGGGTGACGAAAATTATCGTGATGAAACCATAACATGGTAGTATCCAACCATCCATTCAATAATAATAGCGTAAAATAGATTGATGCTTATCTACCTGTATTAATCACAAACGACCGGGTTCGATATCGAATATTAACTTTTAGATTGAGATCAAATTTAGTAAAATAAATAGATTTTATCACTGACGGTCACTGATACTAATCAGAGACTTTAGAGGTAAAATGATATGGATTTCAGTTGGTAAAAACATAGGAAGATCACAGTTTAAAAACAGCGGTAAATGTTTTTGAGCGCTTAAAGATGATAGAATAATTATTATGTTCTAAATTCCGTTCCTGATGTTAATTATTGTATGTACTTCATTTGAACTGAATGTGCCAAATAAAGTATCACTTGAAAAATAAATTCAGATGATTTAATACGTTGAATTCGGATAAAATTATTATCACAGCATCTTTCTATATGAACAAGAGTTTTCTACAACAATAAAAAGCAAGTAAATACCAAACAAGTACCAGAGCCATGACACAGAATATAACACATGTACAGATAGTTTACTTTGTATGTTACATGCGTTACAATGTGTCGTCTCTAAAGGCTAAAGCCTTTTCCAGGTTCATTCATTTTCATCATAATAGATTGGAATGTATTTACGACTAGCTGTGTGCCGGCAGCTACGCCTGCGTTTCATATACTCACTTAGTTGCGTTGAATTTTTTTTAAAATACGTAATCCATTTTTTTTGTACTAAGTTTAAGTAAAAAATTTTCTCATAAATTCAAGCACTTGCCCGTAAAACTTGTGCATTGAATCTGATTTTATTCACTTTGTTAGGAGTTTTATTTTTTTTACGCGGAACACTAATTATTTTAGAAAATTATAAGTACCCTAAGTTAACCGGAATAACTTCAGCTATTTATCAAAAAAAGTCCCGTCAAATTCCGTCCAGCCATTCCGGTGATTACACGGAACAAACAAACAAACAAACAGACAGACACAGAGACTTTAATTTTATTTATTAGTATTAAATTAGTGTAGGATATATATATATGTATATATACTCGTATATACTCTGTAGTTTTATATATTTCATATGTTTTTCCTTGTTGCGTATTGAGTTTTAACCAGGTTTGCCGCTATTACATATTTCTCTATTTCAGAATAGTTGTATATTGTGTTATCTAAAATAACAAAATCTATACTTAAACCTGAATATGTATTTATGACTTTAAAAACTTATCAAATAAAGTGATCCAGCTGTTTCTCATTTTATAAGTTAACAAACAAACAAACTGATAGAAAGAGAGACGTTGCCTTTTATAACATGGTAGATTGTTTAATAGCGTCTAACAAAAAGTTTATTCGAAGTGTGCCTTCTGTAATTTATATATTGTAGTGCAGACGAGCCGTTTTACACAAGCAGACAAAGTGGCGCCAAGGACGAGACGAGTTATTTCTAGAATGTCGCGCCGAAATGAGATCTCTCTCCCTACGAATAGCTGCTTCGACGTACTATATCATGTTTTATTATGTTATGTATATGACGGATATTATTTCGATGTAAAGAATTGTATAGAAATCATATTGAACTGACATATTCAGTGTTTTTTTCTTTAAAAAAAGTAGCTTTCCCTTTTTTGTAAGCGCTACTTTTTATAAGACTGTCTCGGTGGCGCAGTTGTATTACGGTACGACTGTCGTTCTGAAGTTTCGGGTTAGATTTCCGGGTCAAGTGATATTGGGTTTTTCTACTCAGTATCATGCCTGGAATTTGTGCCCGATATGGCGACAGGCTCGCCCTCCGTCACATCTGGGACGGAATTAAGCTCGGCGCAATGTAGGTGCCTCTGCCTAACCCTTCGGGGATAAAAGGCGTGAGCTTATGTTACTTTTTATAACTATGAATAGTTCCACCAAGTTATGTCATCTATTCCTTCCTGGCTTTTCATTAAAAGTCCTTAGGATTAATGCCCCATATAAATGTCATCAGATCCATATTAGTTATGGTGTTCACTTAACATCAGATGGATTGTAAACCTATTCGCTACCTAATAGTCACAGTGACTCGATTTTCTACGTTGTTTATGTAAGTTAGATATAAAACCAGTCTAGAACAGCCAGGATCTAGAGTTTCTCTTAATTAGTGTCAATGTGTTTATTTTATATTGTATAGGTTCAGCGCTTTAACCACAACCTCACCTAATGTTAAGTGACGATGTGATTCAGGATGTTAAACACACTAAGCCTCGAGGTACTGATTCTCAAATGATGCTGCCGGAATACATCTATCAGTTTGGTGATAGGTTTGCAAACTTGAGGTGAACATTATTAGAAAATGCTCTACCGCTATACTATCTATGGTTTTATAAATGAAAAAAAAACATACTATACAGATAAATAATGTATGGCAGATACCATTGAAAATTGTTTTGAGATCCTCATCTCAGCATTAACAATTAGTTTCGGATTGAAAGGCATTCCCTCTCTAAAATAAATGTAAATGTTATTCGTCTCTATAGCAAATTCAAAAGTATGATATATATGTAAATAACTCCCCCTTAAAGGTTTAAAAACATCAAACCGTCATTTCCATGAAAAAATTATTACAAACGTTCGTATTTCGAAGTAAGGTTTTCTCTTTTTTCAATTCTTAAATGTGTCTATCTTTTTTCTTATATTATTCCCTTGTTGAGATAATGACCGACTTACCTCCGACAGCGATTTTCTCCCACTCGCTTTTCACATAAAGACTCGACCGAAGTTATAATTTACCCAGTTATAAATATAAAACGTTTAATAGGGATTTATTTGCAACTTGCTACGTGCCCGCGGCTGCACCTGCGTCTCATGTATTCTTTCTTCATTGCGTGATATAGTTTTTAAGTATTCGTTATTGGAAAGTAATGTATTGATAGTGCTTTGAATCGTATTTTATTTACATTTTTATAAGTTTATGAAGCGATGATGGCGCAGTGGGTAGTTTGGCCGGATTCTGCGTCAATCGACGCGGGTTCGATCCCGACCTATCCGACTCTAAAATCGGCCTGAGCTTTCGGTGAAGGAAAACGTCGTGAGGAAACCATAGCAAGATGGTAGGGCATTTCCTAACAATGCCCGCCTGGGTTGCTAACACCATCAAGTTAGAAACCCTGTCGCCAAATACCAACAGGTGTGTCCCGTCAGCATCACTTGAGAATCAGTACCTCTAGGCTTAGTGTGCTTACCAACATTTTTTAAACACGGAATAGGCTCAGTGCTTTGACCACAATCTCACCTAATGTTATGTGACGATGTGGTCCAAGATGGTGTGATTGGACCACGTCGTTACTTAACATCATGTGAGATTGTGATCAAAGCACAAAGTCAATATCGTATAAATAAAGTTTTGATATTTTTAACGGAACCCTGATTATTTTTCTTGTTATTAAACCCCTTGAGCACTAACCTGGCGTTTACGCCAGCTTTCCATTGTTTTCCTATTATCTTTCTATTGTCTTATTTTTATGTGTAATCGAAGATAAAGGAAGGTACAAATATTTCTCACAAATTCAAGTAATTGTTAGTGAGGCCATCCATCCTGAATTATTTTTACAATTTCGTAGGTGTTAATTGTTTCCCTGGAACCCTAATTGTTTTCGAAATATAAAAGTAGCCTAAGTTACGCCGTGTAACTTTAGCTATTTGCCAGAAAAGTCCCGCACAAATCAGTTCAGTTGTTTTAGCCGGAAGAAATAGATAGACAAAACATACATTTTTAACATTGTGTTTCTGCCACAAGTATCTTATATTCATATTTATTTGGTAAAATGTTGTCATTTTGATATTACAGACAGACACTTTCATTTTATTTATTAGTATAGATACTGTAAGAGATATGTATATAAAAAACCTTACCTATGAAAGTACTGTTATTTACTATTTGGCTAGAAGAAGATGGATGAGAAATTACTGCATGCAGCAGAGATGTGAATGTTAAGTTGGATGTGTAACGTGACCAGAATGAGCATGCTTAGAAATTAGTAAATTCGAAGGAGTTTGAAAGTGGCACCGGTGGTAGAAAAGCTAAAAGGGAATCAATTGTCCTCGTATGGACTTGATTTGGGAAGGAATGAAGCGCATGTGACAGAAAAAGTAATGACTATGAAAGTTGATAGATGGAGGGTAGAAAGACGGGTAAAAATGGAGCGTGTGAGCGAAGATTTGA
Organism: Samia ricini; assembly: GCA_014132275.2. NCBI lineage: Eukaryota > Metazoa > Arthropoda > Insecta > Lepidoptera > Saturniidae > Samia > Samia ricini. Next base: position 19,307,982 of record AP028163.1, read on the forward strand.
AAGTAAAAAGAGTGAATAAAGATACGGTGGTTGATAGAGATGTATGGAAGAAGAAGCCATATTGCGCCGACCACAAATAACTAATTAGGAGCAGAACGATGATGATATATTGATGTATAAGTTTATTTTTATCAATGGAATATTTCCAATTATTTCCGGGGATTTTTTTAATAATGTTTACACATACCTCTGGTGAATGTTATTTTATATAAATCCCGGAATATATCAATATTAATATCCGCCCGATTGGCTTTGATCACACGCTCGAAGTATGTGAATATGTCACTGAATTCGTTTTTTTTTTTTAACTTTATTCGAGAATACGACAATTCGCAAGGGAATTACGCATTCTATTATAATACAACAAATAGTACGTCGTTTTCGGAATTTTATGTTCTTAATAAATTACGTTGAAAATGGTTGGATTAACCAATCTCTGTAAGGAGCATTTGGAACTGAGAGACGGCGACGCACAACAGTTATATAGTACTGTGTGTAGTTATGCAGTCTTCAGGATGCATGATACTTGGCAAATGGATCCGCATGGATAAGTAACGGCCAAATGATATTTTAAATCATCATTTTAGTAACTAATTAGCGGAACTGCGCATATTTGGGACGGGATAATCTTTTTTAATAAAATAAAATATATTCTGCGGACTCTGGGTCCACACCTTTTTATGTTGGAGGTTCAATTCGATTTGCGTCAGAAAAAATTGCCTATAATATGCAGCTATGCAGTTACCTTCTTTCATAATTAATGAAGTGAGCTTAAATCTACTTATATTTTACATCTAAACTAAGACTATATGTTAAATAATTGATTTTTTTTCTTTGTTTTATATATAATTTTTTTTTGTAAGTATTGTTAAACTTATTTTAGGGACGGGATGATCGGGACCACATAGGTGGGGTATATTGTCACCGGCCACCGGTTACGACGACAGGGGCTCCGGTCTTACACCACGGGGAGCTTATGTGAACGTATGGCTGCTTTGACATCTTGCCGAACCAAAGGGGAACGGGCGGGGTCCCTGATGTTCCAATGCGATGGTCTGGCCGTGAGGATGTACGTACCACAAGGCCCTGTCAGGATATCAGCGCTGTAGTGCTTCCGATTGTAGGCCTGCAGCCTCATGCTGAGACAGGCACCTTTTCGACCCCATGCAACATTTTTTTAACTCGAAATTTTTTTCGAATAAATTTTTTCTTTCTTCTTTCTTTCATTTAACAGGGACTTAGATGCTTAGTGCTATCCTAAGTTGTCCTCGTTATGGCGGTAAGGCGGTAAAAGTAGGTGATGGTTTTTTTTGGGTGTAGTATGCTATGGTGAGATCTACCGCACTTTCTGCGCTGTAACTTCGACCGCCGTGCTAGTCCTACACACCCTCCATATTCCTGAACCCTACGCAATGCGTAAATGCATTTTCTTCACAACCAAATAAAAAAGGTAATTAACGGCAGTCGAGCTGGGCATCTAAGTCTCATGTTTGTAAATAAAGTTCTACGAATAACCTAATACTATTTAAAACTTTCTTATGTAAATAGTGATGAATTTTAAATATTATAGGCGGTTCCCGTATATTATAAAAATCTTCTGGGCTACTCGGTAGCCTTTGTGTCTTCATAAAATGGTAAGCCCAGATAAGTAGAAAATACTATATCACATTTGAAAAGCAAATACTTCGAAGACGATTGCATTTGGTAGCTTTTTATTTCTTCATTTAATGGTAATCGTAGTCCATCTGATGTTCTGTGAATATTGTAGTCAAGATTCTACAGCAACCCAGCCGTATTCTTACAGATTGAAACGCAAGGGTACGAGATAAGTGTGTCGTATTGTTCTGGCTCTATTAAATACGCCTAGCTAAATACAACTGTAACAGACTACCGAATACGCGTTCGGTAAGAAATTTTCAATTAGAAATAGATAGTAAGTTAAAGTAATAATTAAAGCTAACCGTATCCTAACCATTAAGGTTGCATCATGATTTTTTTAAATTAATGTACAGCAAAGTAAAGGCTTTTTCGGTGATCCTCTGTAATAGTTTAAATTGAAAAAACATTCGAGACCATTGTGAGATCAACAGTTCATCACCAGTCGCCACTGTCATTCAGTTTAGAATTTTTTTTCTACATCTGGCTGATTCCGAAACGCGACAAGCCAAAGCCACTGACAAATGTTTATCTATATCTAAACTACTAAATAAAATGGGAGTGTGTGTTTGTAATGTCAAAATATTTTTTTTTTTACTTAATAGATATCAATGTATATACGATACGATACCTATACCAAATATATTATTTAAAAAAAAAAAATTGTATGTCTGTTTGTTCCGCGTAATCTCCGGAATGGTTAGACGGATTTTGACGTGAATTTTTTTTGGTAGATAGCTGAAGTTACTCCGGGTAACTTAGAGTACTTTTAATTTTCGAAAATTATTAGGTTTCCACGTAAAAAGATTATATCTCATAGAATTTGAATAAAATCCGATTCAATGCACAGTTTTACGGGCAAGTGCTTGAATTTGAATTTATGAGAAATATTTTTTATAATCTTAGTACTAAAAAAAATTAGTGTTCTGTATAAAAAAAATAAAATGCAGTGAAGAATATATAAAACGCGGGCGAAGCCGCGGGGACACAGCTAGTCATACAATAAGAACGTCACCTATTCGCGCATGTGTTGCGATATTCGAAGCGATGATGGCGCGGTCGCTAATGCGGTACGATTCTGTATCAATGGACGTAGGTAAGGAAATCATAGCATGGTCGTAGCGTATTTTCTAATAATGGTCGACTATGTAGTTACCACTCTCAAGTTTGAAACCCTTTCGTCAAATACCAATAAGTGTGTTCCGGCAGCATCGCTCTATTTGTCTTTTTATATACATATTTGTAGATATTTGTGTCAATGTTTATGAATTTTATTAAACTTATGAACATAATCCATATGTCTAGAATATTTGTAAATGAGTCGTGTCAAACGACTCAGTCGTACGGTCGCAAGCGTTACTCATCTGAATCGCGTATTTATAAACGTAACAGCAAATTGATAATTACGGCATTCGGTCCACAATAAAGTTTGTAACAATTTATCTTGTTAGCAAGCAATGTAATTAAGCTTCGCTACTGAGCAGACGGGGAGGGCGCTCGCATCGCGACGCGGATCAAACTGATTTACTTAATTTGTGACTTGGTAACGTATAAACAGTTTAATTGCCGCCTCAAGCGAACCGTTAAATAGATTTCGCTTTAAAAAAATATACATAAAATTGTTTTATTCCTTTGTGTAATTTAATTAGTGATTTTAGATTTTATTCCCTGTATTTGATGTTGATCAGATTTAATGTAACGACATTAAAAAAAATGTAATAATAGTAATATAATAATAAAGACTTTAATTTGGATAACAGACAAAGAATATTTTTTTTTTACAGGATATAGACTCAGCGCTTAGATCACAATCGCACCTGATGTAAAGTGATGGTGTGATCCAGGATGGTAAACACACTAAGCCTAGAGGTACTGGTTCTCAAATGATGTTGCCGGAACCACCTATTGGTATTTGGCGACAGGTTTTCAAACTTGAGAGTGGTAGCTACCCAGGCAGTCATTATTAGAAAATGCCCTACCACCATGCTATGGTTTCCTAATGATGTTTTCCTTCACCGAAAGCTCAGGATGATTTTTACAGTTGGATAGGAGGATTTGAACTCGCGCCCATTGATGCGGAATCCGGCCGCATTATCCACTACGCCATCATCGCTTCTTATATTACTGCACTGTTGTATATGTAGTTTACACAGTATTGTAATGTACACAATATTGTAGAAAATCTGTTGAAAAAATCTATTAAAAACATAATATGGTTTAGGTTTTATGGTCGGAGGGGTTCCTGGCTTTTATGACCCTACTCCTTTAGATTGTTATGAGAAGTCGGATATGTAGTAATCAAAATATCGTTTATTTTAATTATACACTAAATAATCTTACATACGAAAATAAACAATAAAAGTTTATAAATAAAAAAAAGCTATGCAGCCTTGGGTATTGCTGTCAGAAGTGAAATCTCAGAACTTTTGAAAAACTGTTTTTAATGATTGCATGGCACTCCGAGCAATAATTATGTATATTTTCACATACCTAGTTTAGTAATAATCAAAACATATAAGAAGCTCCGTAAGTATAAAACTTATCTCTGACTTAAACGTCATCTTATACTTGACGTACCATAACATGTTGACAGCTGACGTCATAGTATTGGCTATGCAAATGTATAAGTTTTTCCCTTACCGAGAATCACACAAGGCTGCTAAAGAAGTTTTCAAATAACATTTCATAGTTCACGCAAGCCGAACCACAGTTATTTGTAAGTTTTCATATAAAACTTTATTAGTATAAACATTAAGTAATCCCGAGAAAATGCGACTACGTCTGCTTATAATATTAACAAGTAATAGCGTTATTTAATTATGTAAACGATGTCTAATAGTGTCTTTTAGAAAAGCAATAAACGCAAATGGTTTCACAGCTGGTGCTAATTACATTAGCTAACCTACCTTCGACCTGTGCTGACTTATTTAAATTAGCTGAGTAGATGTACCAGGACTCCGTCTGCGTGCAATTACGTGTATCAAAAAAACGTGGACAAAAAAGAGCGTATGTATAAAGCACATTTGTCAGAAGTGAAATTTCTTTGGCAACTCAAGTTTAAAGCTGCAATAGAAATAATTAGTACGGGATAAATGTAGGATATGTGTAGCGGTTCAGAACAAAGCACCTTGATTATTTGTTTTTATTATAATTACAAAAATCAACAGACACACTTCAGATCGACATTGACTACATCCTTCATTCATCAATCTCATTCTTCGTTCCCTCATTCAGTACCATTCATTTCTATTTAAATATCTATGGCAGCTTGCTAAAATACGTCCTCAGGAAAGAATATAGCACAAAGACGAGAAAATAATATTAACTCTATAGTCAAAAGGTATGTTGTACTCTCTCTCACTACGTACTGTTAATATTCATAATCGTTACATGAATTCTGGCGTTTATATTTTAATATTATAGTTTGAAATTTTACACTCATTCCGCTCAAAGATGTAACTTTGTAGTAAAATATGAAGTGTTCGTATATATATATATATATATATATATAATACATATTAACGATATAGGCTCAGTGCTTTGGCCACAATCTCATCTGATGTTAAGTGACAACGTGGTTCAGGATGGTAAACACACTAAGCCTATAGAGGTACTGTTTCTCTAGTGATGCTGCCAGAACACACCTATTGGTATTTGGCGACAGGTATTCAAACTTGAGGGTGGTAGCCATCCAGACAGCCATTATTACAAAACGCCCTACCACCATGCGCGATGGCTTCCTCACGATGTTTTCCTTAACCGAAAGCCCAGGCCGATTTTAGAGTTGGATAGGTGAGATCGAACCCGAGTTGATTGACGTGGAGTCCGGCCGCACTACCCATTGCGCCATCATTGCTTACGCTACATTATGTCATTAATACACGAAGCCGAAACTTTTGATCACTTTTTAAGAATACTGCGCGCTCGAAGCGCGCGTGTAAGATCTGGCATAGTTAAATTTAACATGGGAATAAATTACACAAAAGTAAATTTTAAATTAAATGTATCACGTGCAATGAGATGTCACGTGTATTTAATTGTAATTTGAACGCGCGATATGTAAACCGAAATGCGACGCGTAACTTTGACTCTTAAGTTGTCAAGTAACGAATTTCAAAACGATCCAGAATTCAATAAATCTATATCTGTATTCAAAGATAGTAAATATTTGGAGAAAAAAAAATTATGATACCATATTTTGTACCGAAAAAAATACAAGTCATTTTGTGTAAGTTAGGCAAAAAAATATTACGTGATTAATGGAGGTCTCCTAATACTGAAACTACGAAAAAACAAAAGAGATTTAAATTCTTGGGCTACCTAATTGTAATTATTGGTACAAATGAAATTTAGTACATGTAAACCATTTAAATATAATCACATTGAATTAAATGATCTACTAATTATCATAATACACTAAGCCTAGAGGTACTGGTTCTCAAATGATGCTGCCGGAACACAGCTATTGATATTTGGTGACAGTTTTCAAACTTGAGGATGGTAGCTAGCCAGGCGGGCATTGTTAGTAAATGTCCTACCGCCATGCTATGGTTCCTCACGATGTTTTCCTTGACCGAAAGCTCAGGTCGATTTTAGAGTTAGATAGGTGTCGCGTCGATTGACGCGGTATCCGGCCACATTACCCGCTGCGCCATCATCGCCTATTATTATTATTATCATCACCATGACGTTTTTCTTCACCGAAGGCTCAGACTTCTGTAGAATAGGTAGATCTTACTTGCGAATACCTGTCAATTGATCACACTGCCACTTAGTTACAATAGCTTTATATCTTTACTATACTATATAAATGGATAAAACTGGTTTTTTTATTGTTGCTCGAACTTCAAAACCGATTTAAAAAATCTTTTACGTGTAAAAAGCTAATTAGGTCGGGGAAAGAGTTTCTTCGCATTTTATGTGAAAACTCAAGATCCTTTTTTTTTCAAATTTATTTACATTTATTTAATTACCGTATATATGTGCCATTTTGTTCGATGACTTTCAGCCAGCTTGTAGATATTACCATGATCTCATCGCTTTAAAAATTTTGGGACTTCCGATCAAAAAACAAGACAAGTAGTTTTGGCAGTCCTCTCTTGAGACGTGGCCTGACAATGCCTAAAGAATTTTGAAAAGACCGAAACAGGTAGAAATCTGAAGGTGCAAGGTCAGGGATATATTATGGATGCATTAACAATCCCCAGCGAAACTCCTAAACCAATTTTGTGCTACTCTTACTGACACTACGTTAGTTTTATAAACGTCACAATTTTTTTTCGCGGCTTGTGTTGCATCTTTTTTGTAGTTAAATGTTACAATTTTAAAATTTATCGAATTACTTCATTATATTTGTACCAATAAAATGGTTGTAACAAATTCTAAAGAAAAAGTATCTGGTGATTAATAAATTTAAAATAGCCGAACGTTAACAAGAATGTAGTAATTACTGCTTGCTTACACTGGGCGCGGCTGGGCAAGCTCTACACATTGTTATTCTGATCCGGCATTGTCTTATGCAGCCGTGTTTCAACACTGTATGCTCAGTACTGCATGCTCAATGCTGCGTATTCTCATTGCACGCTCAGCACTGCATGTTTTTTTACTCTTCGTTCAACGTAACATGCTGTTATTGCGCGTCCAGTCTGTGTATTCGCACTGCGTGTTCTCACTGCACACCCAGCCAGCGTGTTCTCGCTGCCTGGTCCACGCTACACTACTTTTTTCTTTACACCCTCAGTATTACGTGCTATTTCTGTTTTTGTGAATTGTTATATTTACAAGCAGTATCTTATCTATATATTATTTTCTCCATAGGGGGGTGATGTAGCAACAAAAAGGATGCAGCACATTCTAAAGGAAAAGTATCTAGCGATTAATAAATTTAGAATAGTCTAACGTCAATTAGAATGTAGTAGTTGACATGTAAAATGACTGAAGATTATTCGTGGATTGTTTCTCGGCCCGTAAATTATAAAACAAATATGAAAAAAGTTTATTGGGGTAGAGTTTGAAATATTATTCCTGCACAGATTCACTCATTAGGACAGAAAGAAAAACAAATGAAAAATAGCTGGAAACATTTTACTAATTTATTTCTTGATTGAAATGTAACCTTTTTAATGTCATTAAAACCAGCCAGATACAAATAGTACAGCTAAAGACTTTATTACAAGTTTATACATATCTACTATATTGCGCAAATTTCCAGATTTATATATAATCATGTGAAGCCGAAGTGGGTCGCTAGTATTAGATATTAAAATAATTCAAGCACTATAATTATGTTTTTAATTTTAATGATAAATAATATCTATTCAAAAAAGTTTCTGAAAACTCGTCTCGTATGAGAATGTTCGAGATTAGATTATATACGGAATATAAATGTGGTTAAAGTAGCAACATCGCGGTATCTGATTTTAAAGCTAATACAGAAGAAACATTAAACATAATCAATACTCCATCAGTCTCTATCTAAGTGCTTCAATACCAGAATCATAACCGTTGACTTTATCATTACGCCTGTAAATCACAATTTTATTACTTTTAAAAGACTAGCTGTACCCTACGGCTTTGCTAGAATAAATTTATTTGAAATCATCACTGGATATTAATAAAAAAATTGATGTCATTTTTCGCGTCTGCTCCATACACTATAGTCTTCATAACTTGTTAAATAAATGACAGAATGAAACAAAATATATAGTAAAATATGACCTGGGAATTTATCTGTGATTGATATAAAGAAGTGGGTAAATCGGTACAATAGTTCTAGAATTAAAAGCTCATTAACGGCAATAGTGCGAGCGACTTTACACGGTTTTTTTTTTGGCTAATTATAGTCCACATATTAAGCATATAATTGATAGCAGTAACGATAAAAACCCATGACAAACCACAACAAGACGAGGAAGCGCAATTATGTTTTAAGATTAATATTCCTAATTTAATTCGCTTCCAAATGCTATCGATTCAAATTATTTTTTTAAAGATTTGCTTCCTATTTTAAAAAAAACAGAAGCATGAATTAACTTAAAAGTGACAACATCTCAAGTTCATAAATGATCAAGTATGCAAATTTTTATAATATTACTAATTCATAAATTCAAGCACTTGTTAGTAAAACAGACCATTGAACGATTTTTTATCACAGTTTTTTTTAATTTAATTCAGAACTATGTATAACAATTTTACTAAAAATTATTTTTGTAAATAATAAAAAGCAAAGATACTTCTCAGAAATTAAAAAACGTGCCCAAATTTCAACATGTTAAATGAATTATAGATTTTTTTACGCGGAAACCTATCTATTTTCGAAAAACTAAATAACCATAAGTTATGCAGAGTAACATCAGTTACCAAACAAAATCGGTTATTACCTGAGATTACCTGGAAAAAACAGACAGACGGACAAAATTTTTAAAAATTGTATTTTTATATATTTATCGTATATAAATTATTGTATATTTAGTAAAAAAATGCTATTTTGACATAACAAACGGACACTTTTAGTTTTTAGTACAGATACGTGCATGGATAAGGTCTAGATAAACCATGGGTTTGCTCGTTTAGCTTTAATAATATCGGTCATAGATTTTCTAACATTCACCTTTAAGTTGGAAATCTAGCTTCAATTACTCTTAGAAGGAAAACATCCCACGCTTTAAGCTAAGTAAGTCTAATAAAAGCTGTTTAGGTTATTTTAATCGGTTTTAAAACAAGATAAAAAAAAAAAACAATACCGATTTACCTGACAATAAATTAAAGGACTATATCAAGCAAGTCTTAACTTCAAAAGGTTATACAGGTTAAAGGTTACAGGGTGGATCATTACGTGACTGATGGAGGTATCTGGAAGTGACACCCCTCTCTGTGCTCCCGTTAAGAATGGTAATAACTGTAATGTGTACTGATTTAATATCAAAAATTTATAAAAAAAAAGAAACCACATCGAGTTTCTTTTTTGGTGGCTTTTCTCGAGTGACTTATTTTCCGAACCGGTTGTAGTGATTTTGTCTTTCAATAAGTGCCTTTTCAGGGCCTAAATTAATGAAACAATTTTTTCTTCTTAGTTGGCGCTGATGAAGCTCGCTTTTTGGTTGGTAAGGATTTTGTGCCCATCTGGGTCGAAACCACTTGAAACTTATGAAAAACCCGTCATGGTGACATGACAAAGTGTATTGCGTTTCTAGATCTACCTAGATGCTTTAGCTTTAATGATTACGCCATGATGCTGCCGACATGATCTACATATTTCATGTAACGGGTGTCAAGAATTTTCTTATGTTGTACTTTAGCCCGCGGCTGCGTCCACGTTTCATATACTTTTCACTGCGAAATATAGTTTTTAATTTTTTCTATACGGGATCCTAATTATTTTCCAATTTTTTTTTGCTACTAACGTTAAGCAAAGATATTTATCATTAATTCAAATTCCTACTTGTAAAACTGTGCACTGAATGAGATTTTATTTCAATTTTTATTAGTTTTAATTTTTTTACGCGGAACCCTAATTATTTGCGAAAAAATAAAGAAGCCTATGTTACGCAGAGTAACTTCAACTATCTAACAAAAAAAGTCCTGACATAATCGGTCCAGCGGTTCTTGATATTAGTCGGAAAAAAGAAACAGACACATAAAAATTGCATTTTTGGTATGAATATCGTAAATACATTCATATGTAGTTAGTAAAACAATACACACTTTAATTTTATATATAAAAATAAATAATTTTCTTTGAACGATTCTACATCGCGCTATGGTACTATCGTCTTCCCTTATACATATATGTTTCGAAACAGTCTGCGCTCCGATTTAATTTATTAGTAATAATAATATGACAGATAGTGTATTTTGATGTGCTAGCAATAAAAAAAGCCAGATTACCGAAAGCTTCATGACATTTATTTATTTCAATCACCAACAAGGTAAATAATGTTTTTAGCTTATTAAAAATTAAATTTTTATTACAATATATATTAAATGTAACCTTTTATTATAGGTGAGTACCGCATTATTCATGTGAGAAAAAATTATTTATGCGACAATAATCTTCAGTTTTTTTTTGTAGATTAATCTAGTCTAATCTAATCTAGTATGTTACAAAAATTTAAAATACAATAAATATAAAATACAAACAAAAAAACAAACCAAAACTAAACTAAAAACTAAAATATGCAATTTACATTTGCAGAAACCTGAGACTCATTGTAAAATTCAAACCCATTATCATTGTTTATCTGTATTGGTACATAGCTACTAACGGTATAATGTCTTTACTATGGCTCGTAGACAAAGCGAAATGACTTCGTTATTCGGCTAATACCAATTAATTGGAACTTATTAAAATCGAGCTTTCGAAACGCAAGGGCCAATTTATATGGATAAATTTCTTAACTGGGAATATCGAAATAAGTATTATTAATAGAATGAGTAACTTATTGTGCCGTTTCGTTTTAACATACTTGTCGTATTGGTACGCGATAGAATGAAACCAAAGCATGATGCGGCATATATACGGAACATAGTATGGCGTTGACTGAAGGGCAATCACAACTCTACCTGGTCAACATTGTGGGGCCCCCACCCGCGCTACATCTTCCGGTGCGTGGTAGCCATTCAAGAACCCTTTGGACACACCGGGCATCGGTTCTGCGAGCAATGTGCCCAGCCCACTGCCATTTAAGTTTAGCAATTCTTCGGGCAATGTCGATTACTTTGGTTTTTCTCCGAATCTCCTCATTCTTGATTCGATCACGATTGATTTACATGATTCTTTATAATTCGAGTACAGATATAGATGCCGTTACCTATATAATTGTAACTGTAAATAATCAAGTGATCGTAAACAAAGAATAAGATCACATACTTCCTAATGTTTTAAAAGACCCAACTGTAAACTATCAAAGTAATTAAAAATAAGGTTTAGTTGTGATATTTTTCATAATGAAGTTAAGTAATTATTATTTCATCACATTAGTAAATATATATGTTTTATAGCCACGTTTTGTTTTCAGGTAGAGGTGAATATACGACTTTGGGTAAGTAAACATAATTTTTATATGAAACAGTTTTAGGTAATTTAATATAGCACTTATTTTTCCCGCGTCTATATTTAAATGAGACATTTGCTGAAGTTTCTCCAAAGAAATATATGATTTGACATTGTGTTTATATAAATGTGATGTTTATAAAAAACTTTATATAAAAGAATAAGAATAAGAATGTTTATATAAAAGTGTGCTTATATAAATGTGAATATTTATAAACCCCCACATACGACATGTTCTTTCACCGTATGATATTCTGTTTTATAATTGTCCACATTTACTTTGGGTCCTATAATGTTTATAATTAAACTCATATTTCATTAGAGTGACCGATAGCATAAATAAAGTGCTCAATGAAGTAGACTTCGATTTCTTCAATAGTAGTCCTAAAAAACTGAAAAATATTTTAAGTTCCTCTTTCTTTACTTAAACCCTTTGTGCTTTTGACTGCTTGTTAGTTTCTTTCAATTTTTTGTTATATATATGTGGAAACTTGTAAATGGCCTTCTGTTTTTATTGTGTACAATTCTATGATTTATATTAGCTGTAAGTTTTCTTAAAAGTTTAAAAAAATAAAATAAATAAATAAATAAAAAAAAAAAACAGTATACCATAGATTCAATTATATTTTTAAAATATCAAAAACTGATATTCTGTATCACTCGTCTCTTTCCCAGTAATAAGGGGATATGAAATGGTTGCCACCCGAAGTAAACTATTCGATTGATATTAACCCCCAGAGCTATAGGATGAAAGTTGCTTTTTCTCTGTCGTTGTTGATAAACGAGTACTTTTAGCACCCGAAGCTTTATTTGAAGATCTCTTTAAGCAGATACCGGAGGTAAGACGTCTGAAGAGCTATTGATTTTCACTAGCTTAGGCAATTTTATTTGCAGAGGGTTCAGGATGAAGTAACCTGTAACAAGGGTCACGTATTAGCTTCAGCTATCAATAGGATCTTGGAATTCAATGACAGAATTTTAGCTCTGCCTATCATCAAGTCATGTCCTTACTGGGGTAGGCAGTGATATCAAAAGTTTAGCGTAAGTTCTTGGCCTGGCTATACTAACTAAATTATGTCTGAGGCGATACATAAGAGAAGGAATATGGAAAGTATTATCAATGTACCACACAACACGTGTTGAGGAATGACAGAGAGGAAGATATAAGTAACATTAAAATTAAACATTACAACTATACACAAGAAACAGTGTTGTGGACAAATAGGCAATGGTACAATGCGAAAAGATAATTTGATCTTATAGCTGACTATTTTCTGTCGTTTGCCGACCCCGCCCGAGAGGATATTCAAGCGCCGTTTATTTCATACAAACGTATTCCCCTGTTTCCTCCCTGGATAATAGCATTATGGTAAAATATTTTTGTACTATATAATATGTATACACCACCGCCATACCGGTACGTTTAGATTTTATCAATAAAGCAATTATTATAAAAAATAGAAGGCTTCGAAAATTTCAGCTTTCAAAGGTCTCTCAAATATTTTTTATGAATAAAAACAAAAAAATAACGTTAAGGTATAGATGACGTTTTTCTTATTCTGTGATTGAAACAAAAATTAAAACCGGCCCAGTTTGAAGGAATACGATTTTGCAGCCCGAGCTGCAGTTGTCTCTTTCGTGTTTTATGACTCTTCCATGGGGGCGCAACGCTATCGCAATAGATTTATAGAAGAGCTATTTTTCAAATTTGTCGCCGACCGCATATCCTCTGAACCTTTGCTTCTTCCTATTTCTAAACCCAAACTTCTAAGTATATGGCCAACTCTAACAACGGGTGAGACTGTAACCAACTAACCGATTTCAGAGTAAAATACAAATATTAATAATAAAGTAAAACATTACAAAACATAATTTTTCTATTATTGAGCTAGCGGTAAGTTAGGCGCGGGGAGTGTTGCAAGTCTCATAAAACAACAATTCAGATGTGACATACAATATTGTGAATGTGGCTATAAATTTATTAAATGTATGATATATTTGTAAGGTAGTTTTGGCTATAGAATTACATGAGTCGTTCCCTAATACTTATTAATTTAATGAGCCATAAAACATCTAAAATATTTATTCATCAAAAATATTGAAATGTTATCCTTACATATTATTACAAAAGGCAACATTATTTATGGTTGTTCGTCTTTTATTGTTTTTTACATTGTATAAGCTCGGCGCTTTGACCACAATTTCTCCTAATGTTAAATGACGATTTGGTCCAGGGTCTAAACGCACTAAGCCCATACATACAGGCTCTAAAGCGATGCTGGCGGAACACACCAATTGGTGTCTGGTGACAGGTTTTCAAACTTGAAGGTGGAACTACCCAGGCGGGCATTATTACAAAATGCTCTACCATCATCATCATGATCTTTTTCTTCACCGGAAGCTCTGCCACAATATAGAGTTGGATAGATGGATTCGAACCCGCGTCTATAGATGCAGAATCCAATCGCACTACCAACTGCGTCATAATCGTTTCAAAGTCATTAAAATGACCACATGAACGATCTCTTGCGATAATATTTTATACTATGAGATAATAATAATAAATAAATATAATAATAATAATAAATGAATACTATGAGAAACGAAATATATTTATTATTAAATGCGGACAAAGTCACCGGGACAGCCATTTAACTATTCTATAAAAACGAAGCCAAAAACAGTTTTCAGAGTGAAGTTTACGAGCGTGTTTATGGGAGGGTGGTGCCTCAAACGATGAAACCCATGGGTTTTCGTGGGGGAAACGGTGTATTTTTATGCTTACATACGTCAGTTGATCGTTTTTTATGTCTGAATTTATAGATGAACTCAATAACTGTGCCAATTTTATCTGCGTTAGTGACTTTTCCGTTCAGATTTAGAGCTCGCTTTTCGATTTTACGGCTATATTTATCTCCGGGCTGATTGTCCACTGGATTAAAACCACCATATATATAGTTGTTTCCATCGGCCCAGCTTTGGTGGAGTTCTCATACAGATCAAGAACTATTTACTGAACTCTTTTAAGGAATCCTTATTTATTAACGAAAGCTATTATTCCTGGATTCAAAATATTGCGGTAATGAAAGCACATTTTTTATAATAACATTGTTATTATTTTCAGAAAATATAAAAACAAACATCGTTTATTCAGTTTTATGAATATCACTAGAAGCTATATCGCTTCAAAGATTCCTTTGAGAATTGAAAAAATAAGAAACACATAAATCAAACATATTTACACATACCTATAGAAAGAAAGAAAATAAATTTATTTGTTACACACACATTATATCTGGTAACGCCACCTAGTGTGGCTTCCTAAAACCCCCACCCCCCCCTTTCCCTGTCGTGCACTTCTGTGTTAACCGCGCCCGCGCATACAACGCAGATACTATATTTCGCAACCCCGCTATACGAGTACATACTTGTGCTCCTAACCGCGCCCGCGCCGCCACTAAATCGTGGTGGTTATATTCGCTTTTTCCGCTTATAATATAAACTATACCGCATATTGTGGTGACGTCGTGTGTTGGCTGAAGTGTGTGAGGTGTCGGAAGCCCTCGTGTGTTATTCTAAGGAGCTTTCGGGCGGCTGCGAGCGGATCTACACGTCGAAGGCGCTTGCTGCTGCTGAGGAACAGGTCAGTGCACGACTTCCTTGTTCCCGCATCCACCACGCTTCCCTTGCCATTTTGGCCTACCGCGCCAGCTCTAGGCGTCTCCCAATATCCAATAAACAAAGGAACAAAGAAAACTAGAAAATAATAGGAAAAATTAATAAGAAAAAAAAACAAAGACGAAACAAAAATGTAATAAGTCAGCATATACTCGTATACTGAAGGAGGTGACTCCACCAGCGCTGATTTTCACTCGATGCCTATAGTGTTGTGTGTGCAGCGATTGTATGTGTGTTCTTTGTTGACTTTGTTTTAAACTTTACGGCCACCTTGATATTTCAACATAGCATTTGATTTATATTTTTGTGCATTCGCTTTCGTAGCTCTGATTAGTCACTTCGAATGACATTGTTGTGTTCCTTGTCGAGTTTTATGACTAGGAATCGTGACTAAGCTATCACTCTAGAATAAGTTAAGTTTAACGCTTGTAAATCTATCAGTTACATATAACCAGTGAACAAGTATTCTGTCTCCCAATAAACCCGCGAGTATCAGTTTTTTCTAATCTGCAGGATTTTTTGGAAGCCCAACTGGATGGCTAACAACTGAAGTTAAAAAATCGCCACCAAGCATCTATAAAAGTGTCTGTAAAACATCAGTTAAGCATCAGTTAGCATGTTTAGCATCGTGAACCATATCGCTACTCAAAATTAGGTGAGATTGTGGTCAAAGCGCTGAACCTATACGGTATAAAAAAAAAGAATCAGGAAAATTGTAATCAAGTACCCGAAGAAAAAAACAAAAGCTATAATGGTACAGAATTGATTTGTATGAAAAAAATAAAATATAACGCGGGTAAAATATGTATTTGGACAGTGCAGTAAACGAACATACGATCCACTTGATAGTGACATATTAACAAAGAGGCAGACGAACGGAGATTCTGCATTTTATCTATATCTATTTAAGTACAAAGACGTAACTGTTTTTTTCTGTTTGGGCAAATCTTTTGATTATCTGGACTAATTTTTTAATGTTTCCAGTTATGTTTTTACTACTAATATGATTTTACGAAAGATATAGACTAATTAACGACTTCATAGAACTCAAAACTAAGAAAAGTGTGTGTGTGTGTGTGTGTAACTTATGTGCGCACGTAAGAAGTTATAGTTCTTTAACGTATTAAAGAAAAAACTAAAACGTTGACAGCTAACTTCAGGGTGTTAGTTTTTCGTGACATTGCGCGCGTATCGTAAAAATTTACTCTCATCATGTTCCCCTAACGTGCCATAAGAAATATAACTTGAAAAGTAAACTCTTTGCTTACTCTTTCTATAACTTCCAAAAAAGTTAGCAACAACATGCGTTTCAAATTATCATTTTTAACATATGAAGATATACCTAATTACAATACGGATACGTTATAATTCTGAATCGAATATTAAAACTGATTGAAGTATCTGGTATAGTTCATCTATGGCGCGTCCGGTCCGTCAAATGACGTCATTATTTGAGTTTTTATTGGATAAGTTACGAACGGAGAGCAAATTTTGCGGTCACGTGAACTTTCCAAGTCGATAATAAAAATTCTCGACCGTCATCTCGAAGCTATCTTCAACTTTTCCAAATTATTTTGTTATCCTTCGAAACGATATGATTCAGTCTTTAAATGGATGGAGAAGTCTTTTATAGCATGGATATTGCTTAAATATATAGGTAAGGTTTTCGTATTCAACTGGGTCGTAACCATCATTCATAACATAACATAACCTCATGCCTATTATCACCAAAGGGTTAGGCAGAGGTGAAATAGCGAACTACACCACCCTAAGTTCACCAAGCTTACTTCCGTCCCAGATGTGACAGGCGGCGAGCCTATCGCCATATCGGACACAAATTCCGGACTCCGAGATGATAGAATTCTCCGGTGATAGAACCCGAGAACGACAGTATCAGTAAGTATACATCCAGATCTATCTTGAGTTACTTGACTATTATGTAGTTACGGTGGAATTTTACGTGATGTGGTCATGTTATTGTATTAAAGTAAAGTGTATTGCAAAATAGTACCACGGTAAATAATAAGAATATCCACCATTTATCCAGAGTGCCGTATCGAAAATAGAAAAATATTATATTATTCTATTAAAACAATTATCATTAGTTGCGTAAAAGAAGAATTTGAAGAAATTGAAGCGATGATGGTGCAGCGGATTCTGCGTCAATCGACGCTTGTTCGATCCCCACTGATCCGACTCTAAAGTCGGCCTGAGCTTTCGGTGAAGGAAAACATCGTGAGGAAACCATAGCATGATGGTAGGGAATTTTCTAATGATGCCCGCCTGGGTAGCAACCACTTTCGAGCTAGATAGCCTGTCGTCAAATACTAATAGATGTGTTCCGGCAGGATCAATTGAACACTAGCGCCTTTAGGCTTAGTGAGCTTACCATCGTGGACCACATCGTTATTTAATATCAGGTGAGCTTGTGGACAAAGCACTGAGCCTAGAACCTGTAAAAATGGTTAGATTGAACAGTGAGAGTAAAAAAAAAACAATTAACAAATTAATAGTAAAAATAAAGATAATTTCTACGAATAAAGCTATTAGTGTAACGACGAAATAACAGCGTTAGTAATTACGCCAATTGCCCGATTTCAGATTCAAATAGACGACATTAATTATTCGTAATGGTGTCTTTGGACGTTTTTACGGGCATATTTTTTTTAAACTCCACCGGCGGCACTCACCTGGTCGTGTTTGAAAAAGTTTTAATTTTATTTTTTGTTTTTTTTTTTTTTTTTTTCCTTAAAAGCATCTTTATGTTTCTAAACTGAGTCGAGGTGTTAATTTTATTGGTACAAACAAACAGAGACGTTATACTGTTTGTTTATTTAGAGTCAAAGAAATTTTGTTCTTTCTTGAGCACTTAATTCTGTCATCGATCGGATGTCTTTGTTAAAAAGTTTTGTAGGATTTTTGACTTGTAAGTTGTGGGATTAGTTAATTTATTTAGTTTTACTATATCCTGTATATATCACAATCTCATTTAATTTTAAGTGTTGATTGGAGCCATAATAGAAACAGAATAAAAATGGTAACATGCAGCAAAAGATACGCACAACAGAATGCCGCAAAAGTCACAAAAGCTTCTTAAATAAATGCTACAGAAGCTTGAACAAGAACCTAAAGTTGACTTGGAAGCCAGAAGCAGGCTATATGGCTTCTTCGACGTACTTGTGGAACCCTATGACAGGATAGTTCCGTCCTTACACGGTGACTCTAAATGGACCAAATATTTCGCCATATGTGGCCTTCGATAGTATTCATAATTCATAAGACCACCAAAGTACAATTGAAAATAAATAAGGCATGTAAAGCAGTAAATAATTTTGAACAATAAATATTGTTTTATATAAGCAAAGAAGCGAGGCATAACTAGGTAATATAACATAAAAAAAAAACAAATATCATAATAAAAGAGTAAATAAACCGTTTACAAGTCGTCAGCAATATAATTATGAAAAGTCGTTGTATTTTTCAATTGCCGTTTTTGCCATGAAAATTTGTATCCTACGAATGGACGAAGTTGGCACCACTCACTGGCTCGAATTCCGTCGAGCCGGTTGCCGAAACTTTTGCAATAAAAGTAAGCGCCGGTTCAAGCAATAGCCGCCGGGCGTTGAGTGCTCTGCAAATATTTACACGCACACCATCTACTACCGACTACCGATGGTAGGTTTCGAGATGTTTTAATTATCATATGAGTTATAACTATCGGGACTAGTTTCTGAGACTAGTCATAGAGGCATAATTATAGTGTCATTCGATTTAGAGTTAATAAACCTTTATTTAGTGATTTCAATCAAAAAAGAAAGAAAATCGATTAATAGACATAGCAAAAAAGGGTATCCCTGCCTATCTATTTTTACGAATATAATGTATGTCCGTAATTTGACTATATTACTTTAATTATGAAGAAATAAAAATTAGCTTTAAAAAAATTGACTTACTCTTACTTACACTTAAAAATTAAATTAGTGGATAAAGTGAGGAGAAAAAATATCTTGAACCTTTTTATTTTTACCTATTTACAGTAAAACGAAGGCACTGTGCCTTACAGTAAAGCATCCTAGATAGATATGGACACATCTGATGTTCTTACAATGTAACAAAGTGTCATACTAATATAGTACACATTGATTTACTTGACAATATGCGAGAGCATCAGCTAACGTGAGCATTGCTTTAAGTCATTGAGCAAGATGCTGTAGAAGTATGACATTAATTCATACTCATTCATTCATATTCATTCATTCATCTTTCACGTATTTTTTATACAAATTTGGACAATAAAAAGGCTCTTTTTAACTTGGGAAATCTGCATTTTATATGAAATTGTAATAGACTTAACTCACCTTATCGCGGCCAACTATTGCCATTCGATTCAGTCTTATGAAGAAGGCTACGACATCGCTGATAACTTTCACGTCCCGAGAGTCCAAGTAAGCTTATACATTCTTTTAAAACGGCAAAAGGGCCTAGTTTGACACCCAAAATGAATAAATACAAGGAATAGTTTTACAAATGTATCTATACTCGAAAACTTTAGAAAAGTAAAATAATACGAAATAGTTAGATTATCAAGATTATCACGTAAAATGTTAGTAACAAAAAAGAAGCAGAAACTGGAAGGGGAATTTCAGATTCAGGACACTTAATTTTATTTTATTTATTATTACAACTGATGAAATAAAATGAAATTAATTCTGCATAAGATTTGTGTTAAATGTGTTAAAGATCGAATGATTTGTCTACATAGCGAAAGGAGTAAGTATTTCTAGTCGTCCGGATGTGTACAGTTGTGGATATCTATTGATATACATATAAATTTTATTTGAATTTACGGAGGCGAAAGTTGTTATCTTGTACCACGACCCACTTACAGTCATTCCTCAATTGAGCGAAACACTCACGCCATGGTGTACGATCCCCGGTACCTTCCAGCTCTCAACGAGTGCCTGTTTATTTTGTGCTTTTAGTTTTATAATAATTAAATGCTTTTGTTTTCTGCTAATACATTGATAAATTGTTATGTTTTTATGTAACTTACTAGCTGCTCTCCGCGGTTTTACCTGCGTAGTTCCCGTTCCCGTGGGATTTTCGAAATAAAAACTATCCTATGTCTCTGGATTTCAAACTACCTCCATACCGACTTCGTCCAGTAGTTTTTAAGTTTATTGGTTACATAAAAAAATTCAAAAACACAAATCTATCCTCTTGATAATATTAGTATAGATTAATACCGGTTTTATGGTCTCAGGTTTGAAAGACATAGGCTCAAAAATCTGTAAAACGATCGGTGTTCCTACATCAATGGATTCACACGACCTTCACCAGGTCGTCAGTTCATTTTGTTGTGGATCTGCCTACGCTAAGTCTGTACGTGGTAGCCATTCGAGAATTCGTTGGGTCCATCAATCATCGATTCTACTACCAATGTGTTTCACCCACTGCCACTTCAATTTAGCAATTATACGGATAATACCAGTTGCTTTGGTATATACTACGGGTCTCCTCATTTCTGGTTCGATTATGCAGAGAAACTCCGAGCGTAGCACTCAATTTGCCTTTGTAAGCCTATATATAAAATCTAATATTGTTCATACAAGGTGTGAGTGTTGAGACTACCGCTACAGCTACTAAAAGGAGTGAAAATAGAAAACATATTTTGCCAATGTTGCTTAATGTAGTTTAAGGATTTGGACTGATTCTAATTTAATCAGTGACATCATAGACAGGCAATGAAAAATAATGTCATAACAAAAATGGAACTCTTAAAATATCTTGTCACAAAAATAATAATTTAAGTTTGTTTCTTTTACAAATTACTGGTAGATCTGTCGGTGTGGTGATCAGGCCTCTCTTTTTTCATCAATAATGCCTTTATTAAGAAAAAGGACGTCAATAAACTGGTGTTCTGGTACCCATGGCCGAAGAGTTAGTGTCTTTTCCTTCGAATTGGCTAAACACTGTGGTTCTAAGTGGTCTCGAGAGTTTCGCCTTTTGGGATTAGCTTTTAAGCGATTCAGCCGAAATAGGTAACCCTCGTAAAAATAGCAAATTAATATGGCTTAAGCATACTGAGTAAAAAATGTGCGAAATTTACCCTGGCTAAACGTTACTGGTTTTAGTTTAAATATCTAAATGTATGAATAGTTTGTCTTATTTGTTTAACGTTTAGCAAATCTATTTTAATTAAAGCTATGTTTATATCTAACATAAGGTGGCAGTAAAGTCACACGCTAACAGACAGCTCGCGTCAAAAACATATTTCATTTTCATACGAAATATTGCAGTCGACGTTTCCGTATTTTACTTTGTAATCTCTTTGATAAGTCGATCGTTATATCGTAATAACTTAAGAGCTATTCAATTGTCCTGTATGATCCCTTTATGGTATAATGGTTTTATTCTATTACATTAAAAAGTACATGGAAAATTTTTAGGACAATTTGTTAAAAGAAGTCAAGATAAATATTACCTGGCAATAATTACAATACCTATATGTAGTATGACTCTTACGCAATGCATACGAAGCTTTGAGGTACTCTAGGTCTCAAGTGATGCTGCCGGAAAAAACTTATTAGTGCTTTGTGACAGGCGTTTTATAATTTGAGGGTAGCTAATTGGACAGGCGTTATTAGAATGTGTCTTACTATCATGCTATGTTGTCCTCACTATGTCCTTCATTTTAGAGTTCATTATAGGAGTTCGAACCTACGTCCGTCGACGTGGAATCCAACTACACTATTAACTTGGAAAAACTATCATAAGCTGTCACCACGAAGGGTGTTGAACCCATAACAATTTCTAATTACCCTTTTATGAGACGGGATGTACTGTAAAAAAATGCAAAATTAAACTGGAAAACGAAGTTCGATATTATAGAACCCTGTCAATTTGAGATTTAGAGATATTAAATATATAGAGTTCTCGAAATTACGTCGTAAAAAATGTGATTTGTTTATTTATATATATACACACAACCAAACAAACAAACAGATGTAAAGACTAATTTATCTCCAGTCAACTACTTCTAACCAAACAAGCTGGTGGCAGTTCAGTTGAACGTTTCTAACTACGGATAGGCAACTTGGCAATTAAATACGTGATACACAGCTAATAAGGACGGTGAACGAACAAATATTTTTTATATTTATTTTTGAAATTTATACTAAAATAAAGTGATTCTAAATTTGTTTGTTGATGTACCTAAAGATCGTTAAATACCACTCTAAAAAAATTAAATAAAATTGTCACATAGATAAGAAAAAGGTGCTGAATTGTTTTATCTTTGCCTATCTTATCTTTATTTCCGCTTGTATTTGCTTAAGTATGAAATTTAGTTACCCCATTAAAATAGCTATGATCGGCATTCCAAAGGGTTGATCGATGAAATAAAGGAGCAGAAAAAGCAAACAAGAAGACTACAAACTTCCGTTTTAATTTCATTAATATTTTTATTTTACGATAGTTTGCTTTCCAGTTTACTGATGACGTAATTAATGAAAATTGAAATAATGTAGTAAGAAATATATTTACTTAGATGATATTATGTTTTTTTTATGTAACTGTAACCGTTGCCAGAATACCGAATTATTTGAATCCAGCTGGCCCTTACAAATTATTTCCTGAGAAATAATTAACCCTTAACAAAAAGCGTTACTGCATCTAGCCAATACCGATCATCGGATTCAAAGCCATACTTAATTGAAAAATTTATTCGAAACAGTTCAGCAATTTTCAAGTCGCACGCGTTCAAATATTATGTGTCTACTACATACTAGTTTTTTTTTTAACTTTGTGGATTATATAATTTAAATATACAAGTTACTTTTATCTTTATAACTTATTACCGAAATAAAATAATGTAACAAGATATTAACATCTCTTCATAGGGTACGTTTATGATTAAAAAATACTAGAGTGCCGTGTCGACAGAAGTAAATAATTGAAACTTTGAAAAACTGTTTTTTAATTATTACATTTTACATATAAAATTTGTCTAGTTTTCACATCTATTAACAATAATTATGTACATTTTCAAATACTTAGTTTACTCATATCTAGCTGTGTGCCCGCGTTTGCGCCAGAGAGACAGGAAGAGAGAAATTGCCTTTTTGCGATATGCATGTACAGATGTAGGGGTAGATAAATCGTGTTCGTCATTGTTGGAGGCGCTGTGTCAGAGTTAGAGTGACGGAAACTTTTTCCATCTCAGCATAGCAGCGTTTATATCAGCTCTGAAACTGTCAACTGTCTCAGAGGCGTTTTAATTTTTACCCACTAACACCGCCGCCACCACCACCCACCGTTTTACGGCTGTTTCTGTTGACGTTTGACGGAATTCGTTTTTTTTTATTTATTCGAAGCGACGTTTCGTTTCGACTTTGATTAAGTAAGTTTCTGATTTCGGATCTGATGTTACCGAAGTTTTCGGGGATTGTTTGACTAGGTTTTTTTCTACCGTTTTACAATTTACCGAGTTACGATGTCAGCGAGTCTCTTTATGAGACGAGAAATATATTAATCGTTAATTGTATTGGGTTATTTTGTTAGCTTATATTCTGTAATTTTACCGGTGTTTAATGTGTTTTGGTTTGTCTGTATGCTGTCTTGTTTGCTTTGTATAAATGTATTAGTAATTTATTTATTTTAATACGTTATATTTTTAAAGTGAGAATCCTTTTTAATAGTTCTTTTTTTAATACGATGTAAGTGCTTTGACCATAATCTCACCTGATGATTAAGTGACGATGTGGTCCAGGATGGTAAACACACTAAACCTAGGTACTGGTTCTCAAGTGAACACACCCATTGGTATTTGGCGACAGGTTTTCAAATTTAAGGATGGTAGCTATCCAGGCGGGCATCATTAGGAAATGCCCTACCCTGCTATGATTTCCTCACGATGTTTTCCTTCATCGAAAGCTCAGGCCGATTTTAGAGTTGGATAGGTGGAATCGAACCTGTGTCGATTAACGCGAAATCCGGGCGCAATATCCACTGCACCATCATCGCTTCAAATTGCTCACTGCATTATATCGTTTTAATATTCAGTGGTTTAATTAAAGCATTGTGAGAGAACCCGCCGATGACGATTTCTTTATCGACTTAACTTATTAATAGTTATATTAGTTATAAAAATATATTACTAGTTTAATATTTACATAATGTAATAAAATGTATACTAAAGACTAGCCAAGACCAAATATATGATTTTAAAAAAAATCATGTAAATCGGTTAACGGGTTCTTGAGTTATAAACGGACTATAATGGATACAGTCAGTGACGTCGTCATTATAAGTAATTAATTAACATAAATATATTTGTTTTAAACATTTTATTAAAACCAAAAGGTAATTTTATGTGTGTACATATAAATATGAATAAAGATATGTATCAAATTATCATCGTTCTTCTGCCTTTTCCCAACTCACTTGGGGTCGGCGCGCAGTATGTTTTCTTCTTCCACACATCCCTATCAGCCGTCATATCTTCATTCACTCCTTTTTCTTTCATATCATTTCTTACACTCCATCCACACTTTCTTTGGCCTTCCTCTACTTTTCCATCCTTCCACATTCATATTCATTACTGTTTTACCCACATGCGCTTCCTCTCTTCTCATAACATGTCCATACCACGACAAACGGGAACTTTTCAACTTTTCTACCACTGGCGCAACTTTCAAACTCTCTCTAATATATTCATTTCTTATTTTCTTATCCATTCTTGTGACATCATATTTAGCTTATATTCTATTGAAGCGAGTTGTATATAGAAAACATTGTGAGGGTCGACTATTTTATAAAATATTTCAAAAGTATATTTCGGAGCGCACCCATAATTAAAACAAAATTCATAAAATAAAACCTCGGATACCCAATTATATTTATTATAAGTCAAAATACAACTTTACACTTCGAATATCTCATTTTTTGTAAATGGTTATAGGTTATTTTATTTCTGGATTCCATCGACTATTTCTATTTTTTTTATTCGCTATTATGTACATTTTTCCGCTTATAAAAACAAAAGCCCTCATTTTTCTTAATTCATTTGAATTTTCACTTAAACGTAATAAACATGTGAAACGCGGGCGAAAATACGGGCACCAGCTAGTCTATATATAAAAGAAAAATGGGGTTCCTTTGACGCACCGTCACCTCAAAATTACTGAACATGTCGGAATGGGACTACTACCATTCGACGTGGAATTTTTCCTAGATAGTTATAAGCTATTTATGTTTTGGATTCCATCGACCTTTGTACATTTTTTTTCCATAAATTTACTCTTATGTACTACATTTTTCCGCTAATAAAAACAAAACACTCTCATTTTTCTTCATTCATTTGTTTTCTTAGGTTCGGTATAAATGAAATGTTACATGCACTTTTTTACTCACACCTAGAGAACATATGAAACACGGGCGGAGCCGCGTGCACAAGCTAGTGGTTATATACAAGTGGAATCACTAACACAGTTTGTCCTATTTATAATCTATGTTATAAATAAAATAGATTGATTATAACTACGTAATGTAAGTGTATGGATCTATTAAACTTTTTTATTAATGTATAATGACGGTAGTAATTTGATAGTTAAAGGTAACGGATACTCTCGCCTCACTCACTCATTGGATATCAAATTACCGGGTGTAATATTAAAAAAGGTGTGATGGTATTTTTATTATTTTTTAGATTGTAATCTGTTTTTAGTCTAGTTTAGTGCTGTTATGTATAATACTCAATTAAGGTAACCGCTCTCATCCGGCCTGCGAAAATCGAATTGTTTGCGATCGTTTTAAAGATTTACCAAAAAATTAAAATAAGGGACTTTACCTAATTCACTTTTTACGCTTAGCATGTTATTTATCTCTTTTCAAGCGAATTATTAATCGATATTATCATCGAAAACTAGATTGTATAATTTTTTTTTTTTTTATTAATCAGAATATTTATTCAAAAAGTACATAAATTTATACACAAAAATTTAAAATTAAAATAAAATAAAATACTATAAATAATGAATGCCGTCCAGCTAGCCGCCAGACGGGAAGGTTCCCAGGAGGCTGGCCATATTGCCACGTTGGATGGCAATGCTAATTCGCTGTGCCAAATGTGCTTTACCTAATTTAAATTTAATAGTATTTAATTTAGACGTTTACTTTTCTATTATGTATCAATCTCCTTGTAAATTGTGAAAAACGACTTCTCTCCGCTTGTGTGTTCGTTTGTTGGCTTATAAATAGAAAACTATTGCACCGTTTTACATGGTTTTACATATGATCTCTGATCATTACATTACATTATTCTTACATTAGGAAGTGTACTGAAAAATAGGATAATCCATACTAAAAAATAAAATTGGAATGTTTGTTTGTATTGTCAAAATTAAATTTTGTTACTAAATAAATATGAATGTATAAACAAACCTACACCAAAAATACAATTTTTAAAATTTTTGTCTATCTGTCTGTCTGTTTGTTTCGGGTAATCTCCAGAACGGCTGAAAGGATTTTGACGGGACTTTTTTTGGTAGATAGCTTAAGTTATTCTGGGTAACTTGAAGTACTTTTAATTTTCGAAAATACTAAGGGATCCGCGTAAAAAAATTAAACCGCATAAAAATTGAATAAAATCCAATTCAATGCACGGTCTTACGGGCAAGTGCTTGAATTTATGAGAAATATTTTTACTTTGTCTTAGTACTAAAATAAAATTAATGTTCCGTATAAAAAAATAAAACGAAATGAAGAATATATGAAACGCGGGCGCAGCCGCGGGCACACAGCTAGCGGTAAATAAAATCATCATACAAAATGATCCTTATAATGTCATTACATAACATAAGCTCACGCCTGTTATCCCCGAAGGGTTAGGCAGAGGTGAAATAGCGAACTACACCACCCACATTTCGCCGAGCTTAGGTCCGTCCCAGATGTGACAGGGGGCGAGCCTGTCGCCATATCGGGCACAAATTCCAAACCCCGGGATGATATTAAGTAGAAAAACCCAATACCACTTGACCCGACCCGGGGATCGAACCTGAGACCTCTGAACGGCAGTCGCACCGTAATACAACTGCGCCACCGAGGCAGCATATTGTAATGCTATTTAAACTTAAGACTTACTAGTTACTTGATGCTTATCCTATGATAGAAAACAATAAATCTAGAAATATGATACCACACACGAATTTGATAATGTAATGTTTTTGATAAATATTGTAGTATTTTTTTAAATATCAATCGTTATAAGGTTTTCGAAGCGATGATGGCTCAGTGGTTAAGTGGTTGGGTACTACGTCGATGGACGTAGGTTCGCATCTACCTATCATCTAAACTAATAAATAAAATTGAAGTGTCTGTTTGTAATATTAAAGTATTTTTTTTAATAAATGCATATGTTTGTATTTACGATACCTATAGGACTATGTCAAGCAAGTCTTAATTTCAAAACGTTATTACAGGGTGGATCATTACCTGAACGATAGTGATGTCTGGAATTTACACCCCTCTCTGTACTTCCGATAATAATAGTTGTAATTATGATTTATTTAAAAATGTTAGTTAGTATATAGTTATAGTAGTATATAGTATAGTTGGTTAGTATAGTTTTTATTTAAAATTACATGTATATTTGAATTTATTAAAAAAAGAACCAGATCTAGTTTCTTGCCGACCGGTGACAGTGGTAGTTTTTTTACGTTCACAGGTGCCTTTCTTAGGCTCTAAATTGAGAAAAAAAAACATTTTTGATTAGGTATATTAATACCAAAAATACAATTTTTAAATTTTTATCTGTCTGTTTGTTCCGGGTAATCTCCGGATAGGCTGGAGCGATTTTTTTCTGTAGATGGCTGAAGTTACTCCGCGTAACTTAGGCTACTTTTATTCTGCTTATTTTTTTTTAAACTCATGAATTTGTGAATAAAATCCGATTAAATGCACAGATTTACTGGCAGGTATTTGAATTTGTCACAAATATCATTCCTAAATTTTGGAAACTATATTACGCAGGCGCGAGCACACAGCTAGTATATACTTATATTGTAAAGAGGAAAGATTTGTGTTTTTGTATGTAACGAATAAACTTAAAAACTACTGGACCGATTTGGATGAAATTTTTATATGAAGATAGTTTGAAATCCAGGTAGTAACATAGTTTTTATTCAGAAAATCCTACGGGAACGGGAACTACGCGGGCAAACCGCAAAGATCAGCTAGTATACTATAATTAAACTGAGCGTGTAAAGGAAAAAAATCCGATTAAACTGTAGCATGTTGATAGGGCATTTGTCTAATGCCCACATTTGTTACCCACCACGCCCTAGATTGTAAATCTCTTGTCAAGCTCCTATGGTTGTTTTCTGGTAGTATCGCTTAAGAGCCAGTCCCTCTAGGCTTAACGTACTTGTTATTTTGGATCACATTGTCACTTAATATCTGGTGAGATTGTGATCAAAGTGTATTAACAGAATAATTTTTTTTTTATTGTTATAAGTTGATTATACGCTTCATAGTAATCCGTTCTAGATTCTGACTTCGTCTACATTGTGTTGTCTCGGTGATGTAAAAATGTTACAATTTTTTTTTGTTTTTTTTTTTTTTTATATTTAATACTTAATTTAGGGACACGGGTTCACCTAGAACTTACCATTCCTGGTGGATTTGAACCTGGCGGCCTATACCTCTGAGAACGCTTTGTTAACCACCGGCCTAACTACGCTCTCAAGAACTCACCAGTCCTATCGTAAACTAAATTTAAAGCTAACAATCCGTAACCTTCTGGTTTCTATGCGTGCAGAGATATAATTTAAAACAAACTATATTCTATATAACTAAACAAAACTCCCTTAATTGTCGATGAGAATTAGTATTTGACGCTTAAATACATAAATTATAAAATAACACTTATATTTCTTTTTTTTCTGCGCCTAAAAAAAAGTCTTAATATTGGCCAGTGTGATTTAGAACTTTTTTTTTTAAACGTATTTATTTATTTGCTTTTTCAAACAGAAAACAACAACATTTTTCGAATTATACGTAGATAAAACAGGTCACACAATACTATATCCAGTTTAAATTTTCTACTATAAGTACTTTATAAAGCTATACTTTTTTTAGCGTGTTACGGAAAAATGATGATAATATATTTTTACCGTCACGAAAAAACGACACCTGAAGTTAGCCGTCAACGTTTTAGTTTTTTCTATTATTACGTCAAAGAAGTATTACTTCTTACGTGCGTACATAAGACATACACACTTTTTTGTATATACATTGTTTGTGTGTGTGTTGTTGTATTATCTTACATTTCAAGATTAATAGCTTAAACGATTAAAATATGACAACTATTATATATCATTGTTACGTAAATATTCATCATCAGAACATTGAAACTGTATTACAAAAGTGGAACAAAAAATAACACGTCTTATCAGAAACGATTTTTCGACACGTGAATTTTAATTTGTAAACTATAATAAAACTTTACAATCGATTATAATAATCGTCGTTTAATTAACTCTTACAATCGAGAGAATAATCGTTTATTTCCATCATCACATAGCGCGTCGTGTAGGTAGGTATAGTATGTATCGATTAGTAATTGAATTTAAATCGATATATTAACATAAAATAATAGTTTAGGTGGAGTTAATTCAATCATATATTTATTATTAATAGTTTCGGTATGGAATTGTTTATTGGTATATATATTTAATAATTAATTTTGATGAAGACGTTGGTCGCCTCCGTGATCGTAGAGCTTAAATGTCGAAAGAGAATCGCCGAAATTATAAGCTACCTTTTGGGTCTTCATGTGTTTATTTGAATAAAAATGGCGGATATTTTCCAAGTCATTTTTGAAACCTATTAGTAAGTTGCTATACACTAGAAAAGCGTGCTGGATTTACAGATCAGATTAGAGAGGTGGTGGTCGGCGACTGCTCGGAGTTGTGAGAGCCATGGTGGAAAGTGATGTGCAGTAATGGCGTTGTATTGCGAAGAGGTCGTCCAGCCAAAAGAAGCTGTGGAAAGAACTCAATTGTATTGATTTGAAGGTCTGAGAGACAGTTATGGTAGTTATCTAGTAAAGACGCTGGTTGGGCCATCGTGGTAACGCGGTACATTCTCGCGCGATCCCATTTTGCTCCAGAATAGCGGTAGATTGTACAACCGCTGGATTTTATTAAAAAGGAGTCTTACGAAGTCCATTTACTTTAAATGGCTGAAGACTTAGTTAGTAGTCTGGGGAATGATCTCTACTACTAGTAAATCCCTTTTAGAACGGAAATTGGACGTAGGAATATTTGATAGGCATATCATACTGGTACCATCTTCCTAGGAATTTTTATCTGAAACTAAATTTAAATTTACATACCCTTTTTCATCACAATCTACAGCGGGTTTCAGTATCGAATCTTAAAAGGTAAGATTGACATCAAACCAAAAATGTATAGGTTTTTCGGACAGATTTCTGACAATTTAGAGAAAAAGAGGATTGAAAGGACGGATTTCATTAGGTAAAACAGTTTGTGATCACATATTGAAACCGACCGTTACATAATCATTGAAATTTGTTTTGTCATCGATCATAAAACCCTCACCTGGAGTTAGTTTTGGTAACGACTGTCGACACATTCTCATTTCTAACGGTCATCTCTTTTCACACTATCAAATGAAAGTTATAATGTTTATTTTGTAGATTTAAACAAGATATAAATAGTAACGGTAGAAAGTTTAAATGATTTATCAAACAAAACGTGTGTTGATTGATTAAAATTAATCGTTCCAGTTTCCACACTGTTCTCGTTTACCGCTGAGAAACCGGCGCAGCGGCGTAAAGTTGGTACAGTCAAAACAACGGCACCACTTAAACCCGTAACCGTTTCGACGTTCGAGTCAAAACTTTTGCAATTACATAGTACGGCTCTTGGCGGCTCTGGGACGGATTTAAGTCGATTACAAGGAGCCGGAACCCTCAATAAGTAGATTGTGATAATCTCATTACAAATTTGCCTTTGACCATAACCTCAATGGTGTTAATATGGCGATTACCCATAAAAATGAGGCAATAGGAAAACAATGGAAAGCTGGTGTAAACGTCAGGTTAGTGCTCAAGCAGGGAGCGACGCGGTGCTTGCGAAAGCCACCCCGTGTCGCCCCCATACCAAATGCAGCGGACGGCCCCGGGGGGTTTTAGTGGGTATTTCCGGGCGACTCTCGCCCGGGTGAGTCCCACACTGCACGGAGCTCGTCACTCCGTGCCCCTTATCTATTGTATTGGGGGACCTTGATCCCCTAAGTACAATAGATAAGGGTAGTGCGTAAATACATTTCCCCCCGTCAAAAAAAAAAAAAAAAAAAGGTTAGTGCTCAAGGGGTTAATATGTAGCTTTATCTATAACTAATAAATAAAATTGAAATGTCTGTAATATCAAAATATCAATTTTTTTTCTATATGCATATGAATTTTAAATACGATACATATACTAAAAATACAATGTAAAAAATGTTGGTTTGTCTATCTGTTTGTTCCGGGTAATCTCCAGAACGGTTAGGTGGATTTTGACTGGAGTTTTTTTGGTAGATAACTGAAGTTACTCTGAGTAACATAAGGTACTTTTAATTTTCGAAAATACTAAGGGATCCGCGAAAAAAAAAAAATTAAAAATCATAAAAATTTGATTAAAACCACATTCAATGCACAATTTTATGGGCAAGTGCTTGAATTTATGTGCAATATTTTTACTTTATCTTAGTACTAGAAAAACATTAGAAAATGAATTAGGGTTCCGTATAAAAAAATTAAAACGCAGTGAAAAATATACGAAACGCGGGCGCAGCCGTGGACACACAGCTAGTTAATTTATCAAACCATAAAAAGTATGAGTGTAAAAGCAAGAGCTAAATTGGAATTTGGCGATAGGTTGTCAATTTGAAGATTCAGTTTTTTTTACAAAACTGTAGTTTCGTTTTTGAATCGCAATCCAAGACGCGTTATCTAAAGGACTCTTATTCTAAACTTATGTGAGATTGTAAAATATAATTACAAAAAATTATTCAATGCTAAATAACATTCATTAGTATTCACACGGAGACCGAAATTAGATCATACAATTATTAAAAATTTGAAGAAATAAAATCTAATGTTATCAAAAATTTTTATTCATTGCTAAAGTTCATCTAACATCTATCAGCTAACGATACTACATAAATAAAGAAAACCAATTAATAAACAGAGGCGAAAAATGTCCTTTATTTTATCTTTGCCTATTATATAATGTAGATTGATGATGCATTCGTCGTATATTTTTCAGCGATTTCGATTTGAAAAATCTGTTTTAATCAATCGATTAAATCGATAATCGGAAATCTTCCTCGGATAATGTATATTTTACTAATTGTTTTTAAAATATGACCCTCGTTATGGAACACTGATTACGTGCCTGATTAGGGGGGTTATGCGTGTTGCCAGAACGTCGTTTGGTTCTGTCCCCTTTTTGTGTCGTACAGAGTAACGTTGTTTTGAACAATTACTATAAGTGGGCAAGACATTACTTACATTGTATTATTTAATTTAGTTATACTGTAGATATTGCGTTTCAACGTAATTCAGTTGGGCGGTTATGAGAAAATTACTTGCCTTGCGTTTATGTCATTATTTGACTGTCTAGAGTTATGGTTTCAAAAAACACTGGGAACTATTCTATTTTATTAGTATTTTTAGGCTATGTTTAAGTTAGACGTATCGAGGCTTTTTTATCTAGGGAAACTAATCATGCTGCTAAACTGGGCACAAGCCTGTCAGGGTTTTGTGGGATTCTTACTTACTAAAACCCCACATTTTTGACAAATTTGGCTGGAATCGCTAATGCATTCATACGAAACTCCAGTAGGTGTTGTGCCTCTATCCCAGGGCCTCGAAGCGGTCTGAGTAATCGGTTGGCAACCTAGGAACCTCGACGAGTGCATGAGCACAAAGTGCACCACATCCGTCTAGGGCATGCATGTGCATGGTAACGAACAGGCCTAAAGTCTATCAACAAGCAGCGGGCGAGGAGATCTTCATGGGACCCCCCGGCGCCTAGGCCACGGGAGAAAAGTACACCTAATGCCTATCTTTTCGTATCATAAAAACTTGGATCTTCATAAGAAAACTACAACATAATCTTAAACATAATGATAACAAATTAAATTAAAATTCTAGAACGAATTGCCTAGACACATTACTTCCAGGCAGTATGTCAGGTTATTTATTCAGCGATATTTATAAACGATTTTTATGGCATAATTTATAAAACTTATTTAAGGATAACTTCGAGCCGAAATAAAATGATTACATGAATTTGGTTTGAAATTGTCAATTATTTTATTTTTTATTAGGTATTTGCATACCTGAGCTTGGTACTATAAATTATAGAAATAGAGATCGTTTAGGTGTTAATAAGTTTAGCCCTCGCTGCAGATTTTACGTTAATGGATGTAGATTCAAACTCATCTTACCAACTCTAAAAATCTAAACCATAGCATGGCTGTAGAGCATTTTGTAATAATGTCCGCCCGTGTAGCTTCCACTCTTAAGTTTAATAGAGAACTGAGATAGTTGTAAACACACAGTATAAAAAGAGATCTGTGTATAAATAATACCCACATTTTGTTACTAATTTCGTTCGTATACCATAAAAAATCACAATCTTACATGTGTTATGTATGAAGATTAAATAAACTTATTTTGAAACACGATTTTTTAATGTTACTCTGAATCGAATTTAAATTCAAATATTAAGAATATTATATTCATCACATTGAATATTAAATTGCAGTTTAAGAACATTATTAAAATGATCTATTTTATCTGTCTCGTTATACCGCATGGTCAAAAGGCACGTTTTAAAAAAGAAACCAAACGAGAAATCACGTATTCGTCGCATCTATTCAGATTTAATAAAACAGTGGAACTTCGGCAACTTAAAGACCAGGAGAAACGGTAAATTATTAATTATTTAAGTTATCGAAGTTATTTAACTTACCGAGCGTTTGGGTTATGTTTGTGTCTTGATTAATCATAATTTAACTTATTCAGGTTCATTTCTGTGCTTTCTTTCGAGATTATTACCAATTTTTTTTTGTTCATCTATACAACATGTATGGTTAGGGGGACTAGGTTACATTCAAAAACTATTCTCAAATATCACAAACATACTTGCATTTATTATTTATACTTTATTAAGTCAATGATTTTATTATGTGTTAATGTTGATTGCAGGTTTTAAACCTTTGATGCTTTTTTTACAAGGTATAGGCTCAGTGCTTTAACCACAATCTCATTTGATGTTAAGTGACAATGTGATCCAGGATGGTAAGCACACTAAGCCTAGGGGTACTAGTAATCAAGTAATGCTGCCGGAACACACCTATTGGTATTTGGCGGCAGGCTTTCAAACTTGAGGGTGGTAGTACCCAGGCGGGCATTATTAGAAAATGCCTTACCACCATGATATGGCTTCCTCGCCATGTTTTCTTTCAGCGAAAGCTCAGGCTGATTTTAGAGTTGGACGGGTGGGCTCGAACTCGCGTCCATTAACGCGAAATCCATATATGGTATCACGCATTTCTCCCGTGAGTGTAGGCAGAGACTACGTCCTCCCACTTGCTACGATTTTGATACACCTCTTTCGCTTCCTCTACTTTAATGAGCGCTTTCAAACTTGCTCGCCGGTTATGGGTACTTTTCGCCTTTCCTTTATACAGGTCTGGAGAGAAGGGAAGAAGATTTTTTTTAACTCTTCGAAATTTTTAAGTTATATCGAGGTTTGAGCTATCTAGTTAACTACTGTATACAGTTAAGTCCGTATGTAAACGCACGAAGAAACTGTATCGTGTGTACGCAGCATTATGTATTTATTATCTCTCACGCTTCACTTTCAAACAGGGCTCGGCCATTGGACAACATTTTAAATTAACCAATAAACAAACATACAAGAATTTTATACCAAGTTAACATTTATGACAACCTATGACCTTAATATTATCAATATTAAAAACTTTCTAAGCCGAATCAGTATATTTTTTTTTCTTTATTTAAATTCGAGAAAAAAAATACCAACCAAAATTGTTGTGGCGATATTGTAACTTGAAAATTCAAAATCTAATGGCCTTAGATTACAATTAAGAAGTTTACGATGGGAGGTCATTATATGCTGGATATAGAAGTAACAAAATTCTAATCTGTATTGAAATCTGTAAATCGATTTGTTAATGAATTGAATGATTTTAGTAAATCAAAATAGTTTGACCAAAATCCCACCTGATGTTTAGTGACGATATTGTCCAGGATGCACTGGCTGTTAAATAATGCTGCCGGAATACATCCATAGGTGTTTGGCGACTGGTTTTCAACTAAAGAGTGGCAAACGCATCTTGAACGTGTAAAAGAGATTTTTTTTATTTTTGTTTCTTGAAAGGAGTTATAAGTAACAAAAAAAAATTATTACGTACTTGTTAACATAAATTCAATGAAACGAACAAACGTAGTAACATAAAAGGAAATTTTCGACGTTAGCAAAAAACTTTGTCAACAGAGCAACAGTTGCCCAAGCTTATTTTGTATTTAGAGACACAAAACACCGTGTCCATTAGCGTAATTGTGACCAGCAAGGAGGGTGAACAAAAACAGGGAGGTCAGAACTGTCAGGGCTGTCAACCGGCCCGTAAAAGTCGAACCATTCTGTAAGAACAAAACGAAGCTGTCCCGTCAATATGTACATCCTTATACTTACGTATAAATTGCATGTCTCTGTTTTAGGGATGGCGATTCTTTCCGACAAAAAAACGATTTCTGAATCGATTCGAATGGAAGCTTTATCAATCGATTCACAGTAAATTGAGGTCTAAAAGATTTAGTAAATCGGTCTTTTTTTACTTACTCTTTTTATTCGTCATTAGTATACTTTTATTAGTCGAAATTAGACCATAATCATCATTTATTGAAAGTTTGAGGTAGGTTTGAAATTTTACTGATAACACTAAATAAAGCTCGTTAATAAATAAATTATACAACACAAGACAAACTAAGGAGAAAAAGATACTAAACTCTTTTATCTTGGCATATTTATAGATAAATCCATATCAGAGAAAACAAAAGGGACATAATAATCAATATTTTATAATTTTAAAATAATTAGAGTTGTTTTTAAAAGCATATCAAAGCTAAAAAGGTATAAAGTGGTTTTATGGTTGGCAGTACACTCGAAATACTCTTGATGTAGTAAGCGTCCAACTAACACTGTAAGTGTGTACTAACCACCCGGCAACATATTTGTCTGCCATTTTAATACTATACAAGAAGACATTTTGGATCCCACAAAGAAAAGAAAGAAATTGACCACAAAGCCATCTCATCAGCTTTTAATTAATTTGGTGATAATCTTACATACATTTATTTGTTTTTGGGTACATTCTTAATTGTAAATAATATTATGGTTTTTATAGAACCAGAAAAAATAAACCTCGATTTCCTAGGTTCTGAGATCGGTTTACTGAATTGATTCAATGCTAGATAGCAATTATAAAAAATCGATTGTTGTCTTAAAGATTGATTCTTCGATTAATCGATCTCAGATCGCCATCGCTAGTCTATTTTGTATCTAGTTTTACACCGAACTGATACAGATGGTAATTTTTTAAAGTCATAAGAGCATGTATTTTTAGACCAGGTTTTAATATTTATTTAGTTACATAAAGTTATAAGTATTGTAGTTACATATGAAATTAGTTATGATAATAAATATGACCAAAACTGATATCACCATGGCTACAAATTACTTTTTTTTCCAATACGTAATTTAATGTTTGAAAAAAATTAAAGAAGGCTGAAGATTGAGAATCAGTCACCAAGCTCCAATAGGTGTCTTTCGGCAGCACCACTTGAAAGCCAGTACTTATGTACATATGATTATCATTAAAGCGTTCAGCCTATTTCTTATCCTTACTTTATATGGCAGCATCTATCTGTTCGATAGTCGGTTTACAAATCGACAACCACTGCACTGATTTACATGATTCTTTGTTAAAAATAGAAGTTATATGACCAAATTATGGAAATAAAAGTTATTTTTTGTAACTAACAAAACACTGTTGACCAAAAGGGCCTTAACATTTTCACCGGATCTTGAGGCGAGCGTTTAAGGCACTCAACCTAAAATGGTAGACAGCGCAAGGGAATCTCGACTTGAGCTGCTTCTCGTGCTGACAATTCCGTGGAATGTATCCGCGCTAACTTAACGTTTAGTAAGCCTGTAAAGTAAAAAGTTTCCTTACAGAGCCTATGTACCTTGTATGTAGTCTGCAAGTATGTTGCGTGTGATGCTAGTGTATGCGGTGTCGCTGTATCGCACTGACGGCAGCTAAATGAGCGTTCCCAGATTGGTATCGCGAAAATAATAGTGGAGTAAAGTTTGTCAATTTTTAGTTTAAATCTTTAGGTTAATTTAGAATCTTTAGGTATATTATAGATCTAGAAAGAGATAAAAAATACGTATCTCTACATTCTAAAATGAAATTATAAGCATGATTCATCAAGAACTAATATAACACAAAGCATAGAAATAAAACACTCAGAACGTCAGTAGTCACATGCGGAGTGAAGCCATTTCAAGTTGGCCCTAAAAGGCCAGGTAAACCGTTCGTTGTGTGCCGGTGATTATAAATTTCGCTTTCACACGCACGTATATATTTTTTGGCTTCAATGTTAAGCGAGATTTAGTTTGAAACGATCACTCTTAAGGTTATTAATCCATGGCGCAAAGTGGAGAAAATAATGATTATACAGTTATAAATTACATAACATAACATAAGCTCACGCTTGTTATCCCCGATAGGTTAGGCAGAGGTGAAATAGCGAACTACACCATCCACATTTCGCCGAGCTTAGTTCCGTACCAGATGTGATAGGGAGCGAGCCTGTTGCTATATCGGGTAACTAATTTCAGACTCCGGGATGATACTGAGTAGAAAAACTTATATCACTTGACCCGACTCGGGGATTGAACCGGAGACCTCAGAACGACAGTCGTACCGTAATATAACTGCGCCACCGAGGCCAGAACTACATAGATTGCTTATTATTTTCATATTTTTTTCTCTCACTATGTACTTCTATTCTATTCTAATTCTATTCGCCCCGTAATATTCAAGATCATGACACTAACTCTGATGCTCGTTCCATTACTAAAACAAAGGTAAGTAATGTAACTATATCCTCTCCTTAATTTGTCAATACTAATTATTAAATATTGATGTTCAACGATATCTCATAATTTAATTTTGATAACATGTCTATAAAACAACTTTTTCTAATACATCATACGTTTTTATAACTCATACATAATGCATGAACGGACCTCGATGAGTTATTATGGAGTTAAAGCGCATAATTGACTTTTCAATGTTTGTGGGAGTTCTTCTGTATTATGTTATATGTTGTTTGGTTAAGATGTCGAGATAGTTAACGTAAACTCGTAGAATAGGGTCCATTAGAATATTTACTAAGCAAATTTTTGGTCATTCTTAACCAACCCTCTCCCCTTCTCTCTTGTAAATAATCTATACTAATGAATAAAATTTAAGAGTTCATTTGATATGTAAAAAAAATATTCTTTTTTACTAAATAGATATGAATGTATATACGATACCTACCTATATCAAAAATACAAATATTATAAATTTTTGTTTGTCTATCTGTCTGTTTGTTCTGGGTAATCCCCGGAGTAGATGGAGCGATTTGGACGGGACTTTTTTTGGTAGATAGACGAACTTAGGCGTATTTATGGTATTTCGAAAATAATGAGGGTTCCGCGTAAAAAAAACTCATGAAATTATGAATAAAACTTGATTCGATGCATAATTTTACTGGCAGGTATTTTGAATTTGTGAGAAATATCTTTATTTATGTTAGTAACAAATTTTTTTTTGGAAAATAGCTAGCGTTCTGTAAAAAAAAAATATTACGCAGGGTAAATTTACATGATACAGGGATGCACCCGCGGGCACACAGCTCTTACCCTAAGCAAAGCGCAAACCCCCCGTCAATTATGCTTACGTGAGAAATAAACAGCCCCATACACGCGTTCAAATATTTCTTGCCCATATCGTTTCTTCGTTTACTTGAATCCATTCAACCGATAGACGTCCACTGCTGGGCATAGGTTTCCACCAAAGATCTTCACAACCGGTCTTGCGGTAACTGCATCCAACGGATTCCCGCGACCTTCACCAGGTAAAATCGGGGTCGAGGGGCTGGTTGAC
This sequence comes from Samia ricini, assembly GCA_014132275.2. Lineage (NCBI taxonomy): Eukaryota > Metazoa > Arthropoda > Insecta > Lepidoptera > Saturniidae > Samia > Samia ricini. Next base: position 19,347,688 of record AP028163.1, read on the forward strand.
TATTGTGTCGTTCATGATGCGGGGAATTGCCATAATCAGCACGCTTGGCAGGCGTGTATAAATTCAAACACTTGATAGTAAAGCTTTGCATTGAATTTTATTTTATTTACAATTTCATGAGTTATAATTAATTTAAGCGGAACCCTAATTATTTTTGAAAAATAAAAGTAATACTTCAGCTATCTATCAAAAAAAGTCACGTCAAAATCGACCCAGCCGTTCCGGAGATTACCCGGAACAATCAGACAGACAAAAACTGTATTTTTGGTATGGGTATTATACATTTATTTCCATGTAATAAAAAAAAAATTGCAATATAAACAGACACTTCAATCTTATTTATTATTATAGATTTAACAAATATAATTTAGTAAAATAAATTATTACTTGCGGATGTAGCAATCATAGCTAGTGATTTATATATATTTAAAGAGAATAAGCATAATAAACATTGCTGACCTTGTTAAACTTTTTTGGAGATAACAGTAATAATTTATAAAACGGTGGAAGCTTCTATTTTATGCATGTACTATTGCATGTATATATAAATCGAATGAGGAATGTTCATTTGACTTTAATTACCTTTTTTTTTTGACGGGGGGAAATGCATTTACACACTACCCTTACCTATTGCATTAGTGAGACCGAAGTCCCCCAATGCAATAGGTAGGGGGCACGGTGGGACGACTCCGTGCCAGTGTGGGACTCACCCGGACGTGAGGCGTCCGGAAATACCCACTAAAACCCCCCGGGGCCGTCCGCCGCATTTGGGATGGGGGCGACACGGGGTGGCTTTCGCAAGCACCGCATCGCCCCTTGCGGCGAACCCACCGGGCCTCGTCCGTGCAATGGCCCAATGGGGATGGGGGGAAATACAAACCCACCCACCTCTTAGCCCACCTCTCTCAGAGAGGCACGATCGAAATTGGTAGAAAGTCCGGGGGGCAGGATATACTTCCTGCCCCCCATAAAAGGGAAATAGAAGAATGGGAAAGAGCAGTGGCGGGCAAAGAGAAAGAAAGAAGAAACCCGCCACTGCTATAAAAGGGAAATAGGTCCCTCCCCTTCACTCATCTTGTCTTAGTCGACAAGACGTAGGAAGGAGAGAGATGCCTGGAAGAACAGAAAAAAGGGAAGAATGAGGAAGAAACAAACAGACGAACACCACAAACACACAACCCCCTCCCCCAAACACCACTTCCCCAAACTCAAGCCCAAGACCCCCCCGGGCACGACTACATGCGGAAGAAACTCCGCACGTAGCGTGCCCATCTTCCTCTGGGCCTCTTTCTCATCCGAGGATCCGCCCCGGATCCTCCTCCCGGGCCCTCTCCGCTGCCTCCTTCTGTAGCATCACTCGCTCACAGAAGGAGGCAACCACCCCCCAGACCTGACTTTAATTACCTACTCATTGGACGAGAAATGAAAATTATTTCTATTGCATACACATAAGAAAACAAAGCGTCATAGCGTCTCTAGTTTTGAATATCTAGTTTCAGTTTTGGAAATAATACTAAAACGGAAAGTTTTTTTACGCTCTGGTAACAATCCCACTTCATGTTAAGTGACGATGTGGTTGGTGAAGGTAAATGGGCTTCCTCTAGAGGTATTTGTTTAGTATTGATTTTTAATTTCATGGTTGAAACTAGTAAGCAATGTTTATTAGAAATTTTATTTTTGAAGTGAAATTTACGTGAAGTGAGCGATTCTCGGTAGGAAAAAACTTACATATTCTTGTTACTAATGGAATATGACAATAGCTATCAACAACATGCTACAGGAATGTTAAGTATGATGGCAGTTTTTTAAGCTTTTGTGTTGCCATCTCTAAAATATTTTCCCGTAAATGCCCGAAAAAACTTTTCGAGTCGAAACGATTACTACTAAATTATTCTGTTGGTTGTCTTAATAAGTAATCAGAATTGCAGTATGTGCATTATTAATTTAACTTGAAAAAATATAATACAAACAAAGTTTTAGACTAATTTATAAATAAGCTTTACTACGAATTACTCCAACGTACACACCCAAAACCGCAGCGTGTAATAAAGCGGTAAAGCGGTTCCCGAGAACTATTTAGATATAAACAAAAATTATACTATGTTAGCTGTCAACAAAAATAAATAATAGTAAGGGATAAATTAGTTTTTTTTTATTTTTCAATTTTAAGCCAATACTTACCTAATCATGGGACCTAGATAAGAGTTTTGGTTATTATTGCTGACACGAGAAAAAGGCAGACATAATATCCAAAATTTTACTCAAGTAATGTAGTACTAGGATGGCCCCTTAATCGTTAGTCTATTAAGAAATTCACTATCATTATGCTAGGACTTCATAACTTCCAAGAAATTGAAAACCACATGGAGCATACTACTATTAGAAATTAAGAAAAAAAAATCCTGATAATATTAGGGGGTAATGAAAAAAAGAACATTATAACGAACAGACCGCAAAGTAAACAGTAATAAATTTTAAAATAGAAACAAACAAAATCCGATATTTCCAAACGTCAACTTTAAATACCTCATTTGCTAAACATTAAAAAAAACACAATAACCATAGAGTATAATAATAATAAATTAAAAAACAGAAGCGTCAAATTCGTAGCTCAAGCGCACATTAAAAACGTAAACATCGACAATAAAGTATCGTATGAATTAATTCGTACGACGTAATCTTGTCATAAACCTGTCGGTTATGCTAAGCTGTTTTTTTTTTATTATTACAAAACGTGAAAAAAATATAAAATAAAATTAAAAAGAAACTAGGCCGTCGTGGCAATAACATAATCGGGCATTTAATTTACGATTACATAAATAATGCATCGACTTTGAATCGACAGGTATGATTCGTCGACTCCGCGGGACGTATTACACTGGACACTGTTTGGTTTGAGCGACTTAAGACCGTTGCACACTGTATTTTTATTTAATTTTTATTTCTTTTAATATAACCAGTTGTGTGCCCGCAGCTCCGCCCCGCGTTTCATATGTTTTTAGGTCCGAGTAAAAAAGTCTATCTTAAAAAAACAAACGAATGAAGAAAAATGACTTTTTTATTTTCACTGGTGGAAAAAATGTAGATAGGATTAAATCGAAAAAAAAAAGAGTAAGGGTTGTTGGATTCCAAAAAAATCCCAATCAAAAAACAAATCCAATTACGAATTAAAATTCCGCGTCGAATGGTAGTAATCCCATCCTTATCCAGGACATATGTTCAGTAGTTTCGAGTTGATGGTGCCTCAAATGACCCCCATTTTCCTTGTATATATAGATAACTTGTGATTAACTAAACTTGCTTAATTTTTTTCTCAAAATCAGACATGTATTCTTTGGCTTGGTTTTAATACATATCTTGTAGGATTTGTCGCTATGAAAATTTACGTTATCTTGAATCGACTTTAAGTATGTTTAATATTTAAGAGTTATATTGCAATGAGATATGATATTATTATTTATAGGCGAAGCAGCAGACTTAGCTAGTTTTTCTATATACACATATGTTCTTACAAAATTATAGAGTTTGTAGAAAATGTCTGCAACGCGAAGTTAGCTTTGATTTATATATGTAACATTCCGGAGCGTAGATAAATAATGTTTATGTCAATTTAATCGTAATTTTTTTACACAAAATTATTTCTATTGTATTTTTATAAGTATTAATGGGTATTAAATTTCTTTGTTTTTTATCTCCAGTAAAATAGTTTTCTACAATACTCAAATAAATCTATATCGCATTCTTATATTTTTTGCTCAAGGGCTCAGGTTCGACCATAATAATTATTGAGAATTTGAATAAAAAAAACTGATCCCAATTTTTTTATCGATGACACTAAAATACATCAATAGACATTAAACCAAAAAAAAGAAGAAAATCAATTAATAAACTTTAACTGTGAAGAGATTTGTGACAAATGCTGGGAATGCAATAGATGAGAAAAAAAAAACGTTCTGAACATCCTAAACGTTCTACATAGTCTAAGTTACAAGTATGTTTAGTTAAATAAAAAATTAAAATAAATAATTTTCTGTTCAGTTAATTAACAAATTCAATTAAAAACGAAATCCTTTATATCGCCGAATAACAATTGATTGAATTCGAATTGAAATTGTAAATTTAGATCAAGTAGCTATAATAGAATTACAGTTGGAGTGGCATTCTCGAATGGAGACAATGATTGATTAATTTTGTATCATTACGGCAGTTTAATAATATTATTTAATTTCAGTCAGGATTGTAATTAAATATTGAGTAAGTATCTGTCTTCAATGGGGGTTAAATAAACCAGAATATCCCACTTAAATGTTTTATCAAAATGGTACATCATGCTCAAATATCTATTTATACAAACCAGGGTTCAACCTGTGGTCGAAACTTTACAAAAAAACATGATTTGAAATTGTGTATAAACTATTGATATCACTCAGCTTTGCTCATTGATTTATATAAATAAATACAATTTGAGTCTCTACTTGTAATGTCAAAATAATACCTTGAACTTAATATGCACAGGTATATAAGGTACTTATAGCAAAAATATAAACTTTAAATTTTTTGTCTGCCTGTCTGCTGGATTGATTCTGACGAGCCTTTTTCTGGCAGATAATTCAAGCTATAAAAGATTGCTAAGGCTACTTTCATTTATGGATTTTAATTAAGGTTCCGCGTAGGAATACAGTCCGATTCAATTGAGAGTTTTACTGGCAACTATTTGATTTTATGAGAAATATCTTTACATTCTGTTAGTACCAACATTAATTTAGGACCTGCACAAAAAAAACAGGGTCCATTTTTCAATGATTATTAAAGCTAAATTAAACAGTACATTTACACAGCACCCAATTGAGCGAAATAGAAGATATGATACGCGAGCGGAGCCGCGGGCACAGATTGTTGTTAATAATTTTGTAAAAGTATTTAAAATGGAATTTTGTAAAACTAAACAGAATGGCGTGATTTTATTACAAGATCAGTCGTCAGTCATTCGCATTATGAAAAATGCAAATACGTACCAATTTTTATAGAAAACGCTAGAATGATATTGGAGTTATGCGATCTCATATTTACAGATAACCTGATGTATATGTGAATACAGACAATATACGGAATTACGAAATTATTAATTTCGTTTGTCCCTTTTTATTTACAGCTGGAATTATCACATGCAGTGTGTTGGGACCTTAATATTTGATTTCAACTGTGACACGTCCCGCAGAGTTGAGGTACAAATTATAATTTTTTTTTATGTGCCCACTGACAAATTGGGTATTTTACGACCGCGCGTGTCTGTCGTTTGTGTTTCGCAGTCCGTGTTTCACAGTATCTCGAGCTAATTTTAGCTTTATCTATTGAATAAAATATGTATATAATAGGATGAATAATTATTTTTTAACCAAATCTGAGCTTACGGCGGAAGCAAACATGGCAAAATAACTGCAAGGATGCCCTTCTTAGCAGTTTGTAGTGCGATCGGATTTCGCGGAGATAGTTCGCGGTTCGTGGGTTCGAAAATCCACCATACAATTCTATAGTGAAGGGAAACTTCGTAAGGAAACCATAGGAATTGTGGTTAAGCATTTTCTAATAATACTCGCCTGGGTAGCTATTACTATATAGGTTTGAATCCTGTCGACAAACACCAATAGTGATGTTCCGGGAACATCACTTGAGAGCCAGAACCATTAGGCTTAGTGTGTTTACTATCCAGGACCACAACTTCACTTAACATCATGTGATCTTATGGACAAAGTACTATACAGCAAAACATATCAGACCAGGTTCACATATATAGCTGGATACATAAATATTTTTTTTACCGTTGCATTGTAATTTGATCTATTAGTTCTCGTACGAAGTTTTTTTTTAAATTTTGCGATTGGGTTTTATCGCTTTGCGACGATGATGGCCCTTAATCACATCAGCAATAATCCGACACTATTCGATTTACACTAAATTATTGCTAAAGCTAATTTTGCTATTCTTTACAAAAATTTGGCTCTCTCGTCCGAGGCTTGCGTTCATAAGCACCTTATTAGGGCCTAAATTATTTTTATTTTTTTTTTGTTTGATCAAAGCGCTTATCCTAATAGAATACGATGAAAAGTTACAATACAACGAAATGAATTGTTGTATATAATAAGTTTTTTATGTAGCTAGTATAGTGATACTTGCGAAAAATATAACAATATAATAAAAAAAAACAGAACAGCGAAAACAAACAATTCCCTTTTAAATATATTATGATAAGTCATTACGAAGCCCCCCTCTGTTTGTTCTGCGATATCGAATTATCGTTCAAGTGTTATTGTGTAGGTTAACATGATTTCAGTTTTTACCATATCTCGTACGTTTTTTATTGAGGGTTTTACTTCGAGAATCTACCAAATAAAATTATTGATTATACAAAATCTTTTAAACACATAAAAGCACGTATAGTATATAATGCCAAAATACTTTTAAAATTCACTTCTTATATAGAATTTATAGAGAATTCTGTAATACCAGATTAATACCTCACAGTCTCGAAGCTTTTAAAACTTCTCATCAATTAATTAATTAGACCTTATATATTTATATTACGCAACAGGCTTCGTTAATAATTAATTAACAATTTAATATTATTAATTGGAATTAATTGAACGTAGTATACGTTAATGTCACTTATTTATTTTTATTACTATTTAGATCGTTAAGAGGATATGCGGTCGGCGACAAATTTAAAAAGTAAGTATTTCAGAATTCTATTGCTATCGCGTTGCACCCCAAGTAATAAGTTATAAAACACGAAAGGGACATCTGCAGCTCGGGCTGATTTTACCGATGCAAAATAGACGAAATCACCACTACGTAGTATCCTGTTTCCTCTTCGGAAACAAAGCTGTTTTAAATTTTTCTTTCAGTTTTAGAATAAAAAAAGACTTTAGCTATGTCTCTACGTTTGCTAATTTTTGTTTTTATTCTTTAAATTTGTTCAATGAACGTCTGAAAATGACGGTAACATCGAAACAAAAATTAAAACGTACGAATTTGGTACAAAAATATTTATCATAATGATATTATTCAGGGAGGAAACAGGGGACTACATTTGTATGGAATAAACGCCGCTCACATATCCTCTTAATTTGAATGTCTGTGCGTGTGTTTCAAGAGTTATAGCCTCTACGTATTCAACCAATACAGTGTCTATATGTACCATTTGCCGATGATGCGTGTGAAGCATTACTGCGCTGTGATTGGTCAGTTCGTAATAACGTACAACAGTCAATTCTTGTCAGGGATGTCACCGTGTTTAAGTTATTTATTTATGATTGCATACATATTTAAATTTTTTTGATGTATTTAGAGTTTTTAATTTTTAAAATGACTATGATTAAATGAAGCGATGTTGCCTTTGGGGTAATGTGGTAAGTTATTACGTCGATAGATGTGGGTACGAATCCACCTGTTTTATTTTATTTTTTTATAATATTTATTGTTTTTTTCTAATGGCTAACTAACTAACTAACTAACTAACTAACTGGCTAACTAACATTTAAGATTAGAGCGTATATTATCTTCGTCCCTTAATATTTCAATCTCTTTGCGTCCATTTTTAAACTTTAAATACATTGAAAAATGTTATTTAAGTATTCAGTTATAAATGAATAATTATGAATTGAAATAAAAAATTCTTTATTCAATTTGGGCCCTAAGAAGCCACTTATGAATACGAAAAAAACTACTACCGGTACGGAATAACAGCCCAGTCGAGAAAAGCCGACAAAAAACTCAATCTAGTTTTTTTATAACCGTTTTATCGGAAAAACAGAGAGGGATGTTATTTCCAGACGTCATTATTCACGTAATGATCCACGTAAAATTAACTTTTTGGTTATTAAAACATGCTTGACATAGTGCTAGAACTTACTATCATTAACTCGATAAACTGGGTTTAAATAAAAAAAAGCTTTCGTTAGACTTACTAAATCTAAAGCCTGAAACGTCTAATTTGTGATTATTTCTGATATTAACTACCAACTTATTGTGATATCCCTCACTAAAATTAACAGTTGCAAGTTTAGGTCTAGGTTTTGCTTATTTATCACTTTGGGACATATCAAATTAAATTTTGTTTTAAGCGTTAAGCTTACATTAACCAAAAATATGTGACAATGGAAAATACTTTAGCACCATGTATTCCTTCGGCATATATAGACCATATACTATGTTTTAGACTCCTAAAAACAGGTGCTACCCAATCTCCAGTTAGTGGTAAGAGTGGTCGATTTATAGGGTTTGATCCCGACCTTGTAATCCTTCTAATAGGTCCCGGTTGCACGGATCACGAAATTCACTTTGCGGTGATCCTCTAACCGTGTAAATTGTGTAGCCGGCTTTATTTCTCGTTCACTAATTCTAAACGCAGCTATGTCATTCGTTTGTAGTATATTTTTAACTTTTAAAAGTGAAATCACTTGTATCCTTGCTTATTTATTGTGCAAAGGAACGTCTGTCTAACTTTTGTTAGTGTATCAATAACTCGAAAAATATTGAATCGACTTACATAATTCAAGATTAACTATATATTAATTAATTCATATATACTAAACTTGAACTGTTTGGAAATTTTCTTTAAAGCTTGTTAATAATTACGAAATCATCATTGCCTAATTATGCTTATCACTATGACCTTATAGACATTGGATCCAGTGATAGATTGACATGAGTGTGACTGTTAGCGACCTTAAAGTATAATAAATATTCCATCATATTAATAAATAAATAAAGATCATTGAATGTGTTTCTAATGTTTTTCAATTTCTTCCAAAGCAATTAGTCTAATTCAAGCGATCATAATACTGGTAGCGACAACCCTGTAAGTGAATTCATAGTAGTCTCCAAAATCGTTAATGGTTTGGAAGGTTTATGTTATTTGAAACTGTCTGCTAGTAAAACAAGACAATGTTCAGCTCCTTTCCTGAAAGGGACAATAATTTAAGTGTTTACCGCTTTAGTATGTTATTTAGGTCAATCATTCTGACTTTTTTCTGAGCTCAAACGTGGTTCCAAACGTCTGTATGAAGTTTACTCAACTCAATAATGTATGGCTGCTCTTACCGAAAAAGAAATTTCTACTGATTTAAAAATATTTTAATGAGGCAATAAGTCAAAGAATGCCAAATTTTACTTGAGTTTTAGTTATTGTTTGATAAACGCAATTTATTATGAAAAATAACTTTTTATCTGTTGGTTTCATCAAAGGTTTATCTTGAAATTGTATGCCTTTAATGGGAGATGTATTATACTTAATTATATATTTAGTGTTTGTTGAAATAAACAACAAGATGGTGTTGATTTATTTTCAAATACACTCACTAATTATATCATTCATATGTTACATCGTAGTTCAGATTAGAGATGGCATGATACGTAAATGCATTTACAAAGTAAAAAAAGAAGGTAAATCAGTAATGTGCTTTGGGAACTGTGTTGTAGAACCCGACACTGCTACCTAAAAAGCTTTTATTGGACTTGCTAAGCCTAGAGCATGAGACATGGAAAGTCTATAGACCCAATAACTCGGTTATGCTAGTTTTATGTCTAACAAAAACGCTCCCGTTAAACGATTTAGTTGTAATATAATATGTAAAAGCAGAAGTCGAACATTCGTTAACGTCTCTTGCAATAACACGTCCGCGCTGCCAGACACCGGGGCAATTTTCACTTGGAATTTTCCCTTGAGCATTCTAACTTTAGTGTATGGTGCAAGTTATAAAATATATAAAATTAAATATTATATTAAAATTTAAGTTAACACAAATTTGATGAATTCAAAAATTTTGAATTCAATTTAGGCCATGATAACGCGCTTATGAAAGTCAAAACACTACTACCAACACCAAAATACAGCGCTTAATGTAACATAAGACGGAGAAGACTTTTTAGTAATGCTTTTCATTAATACAAAAATTGTGATGATTTGGTTTTAAAAAGTTTGTGATAATGAAGCTCACATTTAATTCTACATAGCGCTCACGCCTGTTATCACCAAAGGGTTAGGCTAAGGTTAAATAGCGAAATACCCTACCCATATTTCGTCGAGCTTAGTTCCGTCACAGATGTGACAGGAGGCGAGCCTGTCGCCATATTGGGTACAAATTCCAGACTCCGGGATGATACTGAGTAGAAAAACCCAATATAACTTGACCTGACCCGGGGAAAGAAGCCGAGATCTCAGAACGACAGTCATACTGTAATACAACTACACCACCGAGGCAGACATTTCATTTTCATTACTGTTTGAATCAAAATAACTTATGCCTTCTTAAAGAAGATGATATAGCTGAATAAAGTAATAATACATTTTAAAATCATTGTTACGTGAACATTTAATTAATATTTGTCGAAGTTTAACTTATTGATGCGTAGCGTAACAACGTTCCGTTTGAAAATTTTCTAGACATTTTTTTCTATAGTTAATTCGATTTTTCATCGATAATTTGCAGTGGTTAAGGCACTTGTTTTCTTTTTGTGGTATACAGATACAAAATTCACCTTATGTTAAATAATTATTGCAATAACGAAAATCATAGTGTTAATGGCAAACAAACAATACTAGTTTGTCACTTAATTAAATGACTGACTAAATTAGATTGCCTAATGTATCAGCTCTACAGACCAGATTACATCAATTAATAAGATTTGTTTGCACCTAATCAAAGTGCAAATGAAGTCCTTCAAATAATCAGTAGTAAAACGACTGTCCTCATGCGGCCATTAGCTTCAAACCCTACTTACTAACAGTGTGTTTAAGCCTCAAACTTTCTCAAATTAAAAAAAACGCTCTTTCTAAATCTTCTTCAAATTTAATCCTAATTTTTGTAGTTTCTATTGAGAAGTTTAGAAATGTTATTAGATTTATTTATTAAAAAATATTTAATTGTTTACATTCGTACAGCCAATATGATCCTCATGATTCTATAGGATTATCAATGTATTTTTAATCTCATGCCATCGTCAGACTTGATATAAACAGAATATTTACTTTCGAGATGGTAGAGAACTTCAAGCAATTGGAAACGACAAAATTTTTATTCGAAGTATAACTAGTAGAAGTTAATCATAAAAACGCTCGACGCCTTATGTTTAAACCCGAAGCGTATATGAATAAGAGACATCAGTCACAAGTTTCGGTGAAATCCCTTATCTGTCAAAATCGTAACGTCAGAGTTCTGCAAACCAACTGCGGTCCGCGTCGGGTGACCACACCACAATACTCTCGTATTCGGAATATATTATTATTCTAATTAATTGCGAGAATTTGTAAATTTACGATATGATTTATTCTTTATAATTACTGTAATCTGGATTTATAATGCTACGGTTGTATGATTTAGGTTCGTTTTCCAATTTCAAATTTGTTTTTTAACTGAATATTATATCTTATTAAGGATATTATATGGTACGCAACATTAAAAGACACTCAATTGATTCACACTACTGATGACGTCACGATTAGTTCATATATTCGGTCGTTGACAGCGCGACTCAAGTCTTTAAATTCGGTGGGAGGTTAATTATATGGTCATTCTCGTTATGTATTTTGATGAGTACACTGTTCTTTTTTCAATACTTAGTTATAACTGACCAATAAACCGTTGGCTACCTAGTGAAATACATATGTAATATCATGTTAATTGAATATACAACTATACGATATATATTTAAATTTAAATGTGATCAAAATTATATACTATAGTTTCTTACCTAACACGGCTTAACTGTTGAACGATAAACGAAGAAATAGCAAGAGGAGCGTCGTATGGTGTTTGTGACAACTGAATCCACATATATATATAAAAATTCTTGTTGTAATCTATCACTTTTATCATCAGATAGTGTAGCTAATTACTTTCATTCTTATACTATAGGCTTGTAGAATAACATGGGGACAAAGATATTGTGATACAACTGAGATTGTGCGTTTAATTTTCGTAAATGTAGGGTTTGGTCTTTAATAAGAGCGTTGACTTTCACCAAAGATGTGAAAGAAAAGACGATTGTCAACGTTTTATTTTGAAATTAGTCGATAGTAATAGCACCAATATATACGATATATTATACTGTCTAGACCGCATCAAAGCGATGTGTTGACGCCAATCATGCGCGCGGTTGCGCCCTTTCATCAAGTGAACACCATTAATATTGGACATCTTGAGACATCTATCTATATAAAATCAATGTACGTTTGTCCTCAATATCATCCATCTACAACTATCAATCCGATTATCATGGTGGTATTTTCTAATAGTGCCCGCCTGGGTAGCTACCACCCTTAAATTTTGAAAACCTGTCGCTAAATACCAATAGGTGTGCTCCGGCAGCATCACTTAAGAACCAGTACCTTTTTTTTTTTTTTTTTGACGGGGGGAAATGCATTTACGCACTACCCTTATCTATTGTATTTGGAGGATCAAAGTCCCCCAAATACAATAGATAAGGGGGGCACGGAGTGACGAGTTCGACGGAGTGACGAGTTCCACGGAGTGACGAGTTCTAAGAACCAGTACCTATAGGTTTAGTGTGTTTACCATCCTGGACAACATCGCCACTTCACATTAGGTGAGATTATGGTCAAAGCACTGAGCCTATACCGTATAAAAAAAAAAAAAAAGAAACTTAAAAAAATCTTTTTGTGGCATCGCAACTCATATCGGGACACAGGGACTATAAAATTGAGTAAATAATGAAATATGGAAAATCTCGGCTCTCTCCCATAAGGGTAGGCAGAGACTACATTCTTCTACTTGCTACGATCCTGACACATCTTTCACTTCTTCTTCTTCTTTCATAAGCGCATTCATACACGCTTTTCGATTACGGGTAATTTTGACAGCGGCTTTTCTTTAATTTTTTTTATATCTCGATTTATTAATGAGGATTCATAAGACAGTTCGTTAAAAAAAAGCCGCATTAAAAACTTATGCGAGTGGTCACCCTACACTCGGCTTACAAATGCTCCGGATAAGTCATTTGCGTTCATATTTGCGTGAACTCTGTCCGGATATATCTGGTTTATGGCCATTGCTTATCGGTTTTTAACCGGATTACAACGGTCAGTTGCGTTTGAATATTGTTTTGTTTATAAAATATTGAATTACAGTGCTGACAGCCCTGCGACGATTTCATTGTGACGTATCAAGCGATGGGTTTTTAATTTTATCAAATACGGTAATCAATGTATTAAATTTACGGATTTTATATCATATTTATTACTAGGAAAGCTTTGCAATATTATTATACTTTAGACACACCTCGTGATTTCGTTTACTAAATATTCAAGGTAATTTGTTTGTAGACTTATATAAATAGGCAAAAAGAAAACTACCTTTTGTCAACTTAATTTGTAGTTTTCCTTTTCTAGTAACTACTAAAGAGATTTAGTTTTTTTAATAGAAAAAAAAATAGAACAGGTTTCTCGCGATTTTAATGTAAGTATATTAATAACGGGCAAAAGAAAAATAAGGAATTGATTAAAAATGATCATGTGACAGACAAACAGAGCCAGAGGGACAGTTGGACTTTTATAATATGTATTGATATTTGATATATAAAGCATAAAAATTTCATAACCAACATAAATAACATTTTTTTTGTTCAGTTTACTTTTCCGGTTGTCTTTTGGTGATATCGTTCGTTAGTAAAAATTTTAGTAACATATTTTTTTTTATTATTAGACGTATTTTAGCACTCCCTTTTTTTTGTTCTACATTCTGTTAGATCTACTTGCGTTATTGTATTTAATTATTACGAGTAATGAATGTGCCATATTTGGGTATAGATATCTCTTAGGCTGGCATAAAGCGATTGCAAAAGTTACAAGTATTAATGAGTGGTCCTGTAAGAACTACTATTGAAAGAACACAATGCAGGATTTTTGACTAATTTTCATAGTTATCTATAGAAATTTGTTACTAAAACGAAACGATGAGATAGCCTATTAATATGTCGATTACCCATAAAAATGAGACAATAGGAAAACAGTAGAAAGCTGGCGTAGACGCCAGGGTAGTGCTCAAGGGGTTAAAAAGAATTAAAGTCATTTATTGTTGACTTTGATAACTTACTGCAAATATGTATTTATACTAATATTTTTTCTTTCTATTTGATACACCCTAGTTAAGAAACGAGGAAATCAATAAGTAAATGTTGCGTTTAGTTTTTAAGTAAGTATGCCTGTATAGCTAACTTAAATACTATTCTTTTCTACCGTTTAGTGTCATACTTAGATAAAATTGAAACAATGGATTGCGGGTTCAGATCTACATTTTGAATTCGTCAGTCAACTGATAGACGTCCCCTGTTGCACATAGGTATATCATAAATATAGACAGGCGTTTGTGGTACTCAGAGGATGCTGCTGCCCACCCCTGGTTTATCCCTTAGACGAGTTTTATGTTACACCTACGGCAAGATATGGAGTGGTATTATTCTTAGCCGGCATCACACGGCACAAATTTTGAATTAATCAGGTATAATTGAACAAATATTTCTAATGGCAGACAATTTTTACTCGTCAGTGGAGTTCCACTCGGTCGGTTCACACCAAATGGAAGGCCTTTATGTCGTCCTGAATAAAGAGTTGTTGTATGAAAAATTCTATTGTAATCGAGAACAATATGTCTGTGGGATGGGAGCCTTTACCTAAATTACTTTGATTTTTTTTTGTTAGCTGAGTTTATTGGGAATCTGGTCTATGTTCACGCTTCCGTTAGTCTAAGTTCACGGTGTTGGCAGTGACCTCTGTATTTCATGTACAAATCCTTATATACTTAACCAGTTTGTTCATTGTCGCTTTGGTCATAGTTTCAACTGATGTTGTGGTCCACGATGGTAAACACGATAAGTCTATAGGTGCTGGTGCTCAGATAATGTTGTCAGAACACACCTATAAGCATTTACCGACGGATATTCAAACTTGAAAAATATCTACTTAAATACCTTATATATCCTAATCAAAATTTTGTGTATCTAGAAAAATAAACATATTGTATTCAAGTTACGCCTGCGAGATATAATAGTTTTTATAAATAAAATGCTATATAAATTTATCGATAATTTTTTTTTCTAAAACATTACACAATATTGTAAATTAGAAGATCAAGAAAGATGTGTATGTTATATAATTTAAATGTAGCCGTAAAATTAATTCAGGACATACAGATGTCGATTGCGCCCACGCATCCGATATCAATCTCTCTCGATCTCTATCTGAAGATACTATCTCACTGTTTTTTTATTGATCAAACATTTAATTATATTATATAGTTTTAAGATCATTCTGACGTGGGTTTTCATTCGTGGGTGTGTTCGGGTATTCGTTTGAGTACTTTTTGTCTTTTACTAAGTAAAATACAAATTATCTACATGATTAAATACTAAATTCAATATTTAAAGCATTATGGCTCAGTGGTTTAAAGCGACACCGAAGGTTCGCGGGATCGCATAACACGATAAGTTCCTTAAAAAAGATAATTTTGTGACGAAGTAATTAATTTTATTAGTATTTGCTCTAATCGAAATTGAACGAAAATCATTATTGATAATTTGAACAAAAACAAAAATTAAAATCGGTCATTTGCAAATCTATACATATAATAAAAATGTAACGGATTGCTGTCTGTACATGGAAGATATATGAGAAAAAATATTATTAGGACCTTTATAAACGCAAATAGGACCCAAAACAATGATTCTTAAAATTTTTGTCTGTTTGTCTGTTTGTCTGTGCGTTTGTGCACGCTAATCTCAGCAACAGCTTATCCGATTTAGATGCAGTTTTTCACTAGTATATTGTAGTAAGTTTCACTTAACATTTAGTGTTTGTTTCATGTCAATCGGTACATAAATAAAAAAGTTATGTCAATTTAAATAATCACGTTGAAAATTTAGTTTATCTAAATTCTTTCTCTGTTCAGATGCATTGTATGAAACTTTACTAAACTCCATAA
This sequence comes from Samia ricini, assembly GCA_014132275.2. NCBI lineage: Eukaryota > Metazoa > Arthropoda > Insecta > Lepidoptera > Saturniidae > Samia > Samia ricini. Next base: position 19,363,680 of record AP028163.1, read on the forward strand.
TGGTCTATATAAAAGTATGACCATATAATAATAAAATATGATAATAAATAGAAGTTAAAAATGATCAGTTTCGGAAATTTTATAATTACAATTTAAGTTGACCTCAGTTATATATCATCCTTCATATGAAATAGGGTTCAGGTTAGGCTGGCAAATGGGTTGTTTATATATGTATGTATAGATAAAGCACGTCGAGAGTTAGGCCGCTTTCGGAGGCGCATGGCGTAACAGTTGCATTCGATAACAATAACTGTTTGCTTATTTTATTTATTTATATTTTAGGGTTTGTAAATACATATTGTATGTATATAGTATAGGTAAATTAGTTTTCAAATTAGGTAAACACGTCTTATTAGTTAAACTGTAAATAAAAGTTTATACAAGTTCTTAATTTTTATGTTTAAAAAACAAATTAGTAATTTGCGATTAATTAATACATAAATGTATCTATTAGACATTTCTTTTATTTTCGATAATTAATAGGTTAGGTTAATACGTCTTAATAGTTATTAAACTGTAATAAAGTTAAACTGTGTAATAATCTGTAAGTATTTAATTTTTTTGTTTATGATGAGTAAGTGATATTGCAAGGCTCATGCAATATCGCGTGAGTCTGAGACCTTCGCTGATAGGGAAACCCGCCTGAGCTCTCAAAAAGCACGAACTTTGCAGTCTAGAAAGCTGGAAAGTAGTTTAGATCGTGAATCTCGATTAACAGCTGATCGAGAAGAAGAAAGAAACTGCAGAAACATCGTCAGTCACGACTACTAAATGCCGATCGACTTCGGCATATACTCAATAAAATGTTATCAAGTTTGATAGAAGACCCAGAAACTGATATCCTTCCATGGATTACCAAAGAGAAAACAGGTTATTTGTATTCGCCCAGAATTGATTACTCTGAATTCGCATCTATAGTAGGTATGGTAGTATGTTGTCAGTTTTGTAATGCTCAAAAATGGAGAAAAGAACCAAATGGAATATGCTATTCAGGTGGCAAAGTGCTTATTCAAACTTATCATGAGCCCCTTTATAAAAGTTTTACTAAATAGACTATATAAATATAATATATAAATAGAATATACTAATTTTACATTTTTAGACTATATCCGTTTATATAATAGTGTATTCCAAATGACATCTTTTGGGGTCAAACATATCACAGCCAACTTTAAAGGTGCAGGGCCAATTTATCACTTGATTGGATCTTTGCTTCTCCAAAATGAGCCAAAATTTCTTTAAATTTATTTTATATCAAATTACAATGAACATCATAACTTACCTCAGCTGAACATCAACTTTATATTTCAACTTGAGAATATGTTACATCAAGTAAATCCGTATGTCAGAAGTTTCAAAGCCGCAATAGATTCCATCCCACAAGGCCAAAATAACAATTATAAAGTTATAAATAAGGCTGATAGACGTCCTGCGGAAGAACATCGTGAAAAGTATGTCCCCGTTGCAGACGAAGTTGCAGTAATATTAGTCAATCAGAAATGTGATAGACGTGACATCGTGCAGCGCACTCATGATGATCGCTTACAACGTATTTGTGAAACACACCGAGCATATGATGCCCTGCAGTATCCTTTGATATATTTCCATGGTCAGGATGGTTACAATTTCAGACTCTACCAAGTTAATCTAAGCACTAGCATAACAAGTTATAATAAAAAATATCAGCCTTACAGTTTTATTCATACCACATACAAATTAGATGAAATTGTTGTATCTATTGCTACTATATTTTCTTTATAGTAACTTGAGATCGGTAACGGTGTGTATCCGCAGGAACAAGCAAAATTCGTTCTAAACGCAAACCTATGCTGCGAAGTTTAATGAATGCGAGCCCTCATATCATACGTGTAAGAAAACGCAACGCAAATACCAACTTGCGAAAATTCATGGCTTTCCAAAAGAGCTATTTTAAGTCCACGAAACGACCAAGCAGCAGCAATGAATGCTGAAGTTTTGAGCTTTGTTTCGGGGGATAATGTAGAGTATATCTCCATTAACAGAGTAATGAAAGATGAAGAATCTACCAATTACCCAATAGAATTTTTAGAATCCCTCAGTGCTCCTGGACTACCAGCTCATAAAATAAATTTAAAGTCGGCGCACCCATAATGCTGCTAAGAAATTTAAGACCGCCAAAACTATGCAATAATACTAGATTAAAAGTGAATTTTTCTCTTTTAAATTTCTGACTCTGCGAAACCTGATAGAAGCAGAGATTTTAACAGGTGGTAGTGTTTTCATGCCTCGGGTTTCTCTTATTCCAAACAATTTTCCGTTTAGTTTTAAACGAGTCCAGTTTCCAGTGAGCTTTTGACCAGTTTCGCGATGACAATTAATAAAGCATAGTCAGACGCTAAAAATTGTGGATCTAAGTATTAGCTATTTTTCGCACGGTCAACTTTATGTTGCTTTATCACATGTTAATAATTCTAGCCTGTATGCTTTGTTCCCTATGGCTATACGATGTAACGACGGTGATTATAATCCAGAATAAACCAAAATCCGAAAAATGCTGCCCAAAGTCACTATTCCACGCAGACGAAGTTGCGGGCACAGCTAGTTCGTAAATATATTTGGAAAAATATTTTTATTATTTGTCTTTATAGGTCAGATTGTTATGTGTCATTCATATTGAATACCCTGCTTACAACATTCTCGTTCATTTCAAGCCTATAACAAGACAGACGCCTGCTCCTTACCTTCTCTGACACTGATGCCACTTTCAAACTTCCTCTAATGTATTAATTCCTAATCCTGTCCATTCTTGTTACCCCACCCAACTATCTCAACATTCTCATCTCAGCTGCATGCAGTCTTCATTCATCCATCACCTTTATTGGGCAAGACTCTGATTCATACAAGACGACAGGCCGGATCGTGCTCTTGTATATTTTCCCATTTAATTTAAGGGGCATTTGCGGATCACAAGTGGTAGCTGTGACCTGCTGCCATTTTTCCAACCTGCGGTTATTTTATACTTTATTGACCGGTCAATTCGCCATCGCTTTGCAGGAGTGAACCGAGCCGAACCGAAGTCGAGACAGATTGATACCTTGTGTCGATCGAGCGTTAAGACGATTGAGCTATAGGTGCAGATAAAGACTTCTGTCATTTGAAAAAAAAAAAAAACCATATAAATTGGTTTAACCCTTTGACACTCATAACAAACCACCTGTCAAATAATGCGAAGCGAAAATGAAACACAAAATAAGGTTTGTTGATAGTCTTTTGTTTCAGATGTATGACCCTATGTAGATAATTTGTTACGGCCATTCATACGTGTCTTTTAAGGCAAAAGGTATGCTTCTGTGTTGTGGCCAATTTTGTTAACGAATTTTTTGTAACAAAATTCAGAATAATGTACGTAACAGTTCAATTTATATTAATTTTATTATTAAATTTATAAAATATTTATTAATTTTACTATTTAAAAAAAAAACTGTTTCTAAGCAGTAGCGATAACATACAAGAAGTATTTTATATTTATACAATATAATATAGTAATCTTAATAATACATGAATGTAAAGTGTGTTTGCTATTCCCAAACCGTATATTTGATTGTGATAAAACTTTCGTATGTCGAATGCAATGTCGAGTACAACTAGTTTGTAATGAAATAATAATAACAATAGGCTATTTTACAATTAGTGTAAAAATAAATACATAAATATTTTTTATGTACTTCTCGACATAAAAGTTGTTTCCTGTATTATATAAGCTATCATTATTCTGATATATTTTACTTATAAATCTTGAGACAATGTGTAAGACTATAATTATGATCAATTATTTGTATTTTATTTCGAATATAATTTTTTTAAATTAATTTGTTTTTGACTGATTTATTCTATATTCAATGCTTTATTTTCATTATTTTATAGTGTAGAAAAGTGAGTGTGCCATTGGTTTTATGTAGACATCTGTTGATTTCCGTTTTAATTTACAAGGATTAAGAACTAATTTAGAAGGGCTTTCTGTTATGATGTATTGTTGTTTTAAAATGTTTCTGTAATTATTTTAAAATATAGAAATAACTCATATTTAAGAGTAACATAGTCATAAGTTCGGGTATAAATAGCCACCTTTTTTTTTTATTAAAAAGCAGTCTTCGTTCAACCTCGGTCTACGTACAATGTATGTAATTTGTTTTGCGCGTGTTTATGTCGAAATTTGACCAGTTAAAATCTTTATATCACGAAGTTCGTATTAAGTCTCAAGTATACCGATTTTTTATCCTTTCGCTACGCATTCGAGCTATGGAGATTTCACTGTATAATATTATTACCAATCAGTAACAAAACTGCAATACCTAATCCCCGAGTTCGATATCGGCAATATTACAAGTAACTGAATGAATTCAAATATTTATTCGATCCAAAGTACCCAAAAATGTTAGGAACAGCTATTTGAGCTTGATCGAAATATTGACTTTTATTATTTTATACTTCTTTTATACTGTTATTTTTACATTCATTAGATAGCGTTATAACATGTTTTGTGAAGATAATAAAAACAGTTATACAAAAATGCAATAATTATTCTACACAATTGATTTAAAAAAATATTTTAAAAATACTTCGTAATTTACATCGAATAAAAATTGGAACAGATATTTAGATTAGTTCATGGTTTCTTTTATAATTCAGTAGATGGTGTTATAGAGGAGAACAACTAATAAATTAAGTTAAAAATGGTTTGTGTTACGCTAACAATTTACAGTACAGACAAATATACAAGAAGAAAAAAGAAATTGCAAGGCTATAGATTTTTTATAAATTAAATTACTAACTTCACTACGTCACAATAGATATTTATCGCACAAATTGTGTGTACACACAGATTGCCATTAACTAAGAAGAAGAAGAAGTAAGATACAATCTTTGTCGTATTTCAACAAATAAATAAATAAAATAAGAACATAAACTGATTAGGATTATTTTATTTCAGTTCTTATATATTTTTGCTTACTAGAATTTTTTTCTAATAAAAGTGTAATTTTATTGTAGCGCCATATATGGGCTGGATAACTTATTGAAAAATAACTTACGTACCAAATTTATGAATAAAAAAATATTTCTTTTAAAAACAAATTGAATTAAATTTAATTTTTGTAATTAAATTTGAATTATAGAAAAAATTGTTTCTGGTTTTTCTAAAAATATTTTTATGAGCAAACAATAGCTTTGTTTACATTATCAATGGATTTCTTTTCTGTGAATTTCGCTGTCCATATTTCGACGTAATGGACCACCGTTTTATCAGAAATAATTTTTGTATCAGTGTAGGAGCAAGGCAAGGTCAATAGCCAACGGGTTAATGGTTCTCTAGTTATATCCCAACTAACGTACGGACAAAATAAATCTATTAATCTTTGATATCCCAATTAGAAATTGACTGCCCTAATCACTTGTCATTTTATTTTAAAAATTTTGATTGGTTACAAAAAATAACCTCCATTTCTTCACTGTAAAGGTCGCTCCCGGATCAATATAATCCGGATTAATATTCTCATTGTTTTTTTATGTCTCTTCGATTAAAGAGAAAGATTTTTTGATGGTGAAAGTGAAGGAGCTTACTTTTAAATGTTATAAAAGCCAACATCTAATGTGTCAGTCAGTTCGTTAGTTTAATTATAATTCGTTAAGGATTGATGCATTCTATACGATTATTTTTTTAAAATCATAAATATATTTTCTGGCCGATGCTGCCTTTTTTGGTATACGGATACAGTTAGTTGACGTCTCGTTCTTTCGAAATAGTTTACAAAAAATCATTTAGTATTTAATATATAAAGAATGACCGATAGGTAATGTCGTTTCTGAGCGAGATGCTCAGATATTGAATTGTAATTTGTCACCTTACTGTGTATCTCGAAGGCATACAAAAGTCGTTTTAAGGTTATTGTGATTTGTTCACTTCTAAATAATTCAATACTAAACTTTTTTTTGCAATTTGCGATGAAATGACCATCCAAATATCAGAAGAGATTATCCGCACATTTTATGATTTTTAAATTTCGTAAGGTCTACCCTTGATTGATTAAAAATAAAGATTTATTAAAAATTTATTCATTTGAATTTAATATAAGAAAGCGACATTACTTTCCGGTTATATAAAATGTCGTTAATAAATTTAACGCTTCTATGTATGTGCTACAAATCGCCCTACTCGGCATCGCCCAGGTTACATTTATTAAAAAAATGACATCACATACTATTTTCAAAACCATATACTTTAAGCTTTATCAATATAGAAATCGACTACAGTTAGTTCTTTTTTCTTTAAATTTAATAACGATTAAAGTGAAATTTCGACCTCCATTAGAAAAATAATTTAAATGAAAATCGCATTTCCTTAAATTTAGAATTAATTTTGTCTGTATTCGTAATTTTTTTCGACAGTATTTCTGAATTTCACAAGTTACAAATACTAATTCCTACCCACGCGTGCTACGTGCAGTAAAATTAAACATAATCTCTACATCTGACTCGTAGATTAGACAGTTGAAACTGATTTACAACGTTCAAGCCTACGTAAGTTATAAACGCTAATGAAATGTGTAAACAATTTTAAACTTTAAAACTTACGTATTGTACTATTTTACTTGTATTGTACGTGCGCTAAATTTATGTGAGTGATTTTCAAAATTTGATCATTATTTTGCGTTGAGTGATTTTTGGAGTTCTAGTTCTTTTGGCGCGTTAGGGAAAAATTATGAGAGTAAATATTTACAATGTGCGCGCAACCGTCACGATAAAACCAACACCCTGAAGTTACCTGTCAACGATTTCGTTTTTTCTATTATTACGTCCAAGAAGTATAACTTCTTACGTGCGTACATAAGTACACACACATTTGTTTTTATTTTAGTAAAAATTTATGTTTCTTCAGCAAAGTGAGTGTAAAATATCTCATGGTAGCCCGTCAAGTAGCCCGTTTCCACTGGCATTCATCGCCGTCATGACGGCTTGGTAATGCCTCTTCAAGCCTCTTTCAAAGGACCCGATGTAATAGGAAGGAGGGAACACGCTGATGGTGTGTCCATGCCATATTTGCACGGTATGCCAGAGATAACAGTTTGTGAACTTTTTTGTTTGTACCGAGATTGTATCTACAATGTGTGGCTCCGTAGACCAGCCAGCGTGATTTTGTTATGGAAGGAAGATGAAGTGATAAGATTTTACGATTATTCAGAACATTACCTTTGATACAAACCATAAAAAAATAAGATTACTGGCTCTCAAGTGATGCTGCCGGAACCCACCTATTGGTATTTGGTGACAGTTTTTCTAACTTGAGCGTGGTAGCTACTAAGGCAGGCATTATCTTAAAATGCAAGCTATGGTTTTCTCACGATGTTTTTCCTTCACCGAAAGCTCAGGCTGATTTAAGAGTTGGATAGGTGGGTTTAGAATTAATTATAATGTAATTAAATTATATTTAAAATTAAATATAATGTTTTATATAACGAAAACTTGAAAAACGTTTAATAAAAAAGATATACAAGATTTCAAGATTTTGTTTATTAAAAATCATCGGATAAAAAACTGGATTTCACAATGTTTGAAATCGTTAATACTAAACTATTGCATTACTACGGAAAATATATAAAATTTATAGACAATATGTGATTGTAGCAGGCCATAAGTCGACCTACCGCATCGCAAGTTAAGTATTTGTAAAAATGTCACCGCAACAAATTTCACCGTATAAACGTATAACTTATAAGTCGTGAGTGCACATTTAAATCGTGAAGAATGTGTTAAGTCATGCGCCGTCGCTGCGGTGAAATGTAAAGCTCCTGCCAGACGAACGAGTTCACTACGCGCGACAAATTAACTCAGGAAATACATTATTAGTTTTTGCCTACATTGTACTGTATTAATTAAAAACATGCCATTTGTTAGTTATTATCATAAATTACTAATATTTTCTTAAAAGATACCGATAATTTGCGCTGGTTTTACTTTTTTTTTTAATTTATAAAATCTATTTACCATTATTTTTCCAATTTATGTGTTTTCTTCAATTAACGAATTATTGTCGAAATTATTAAAGTATAATAATAATCTGAAACAATTTTGTCTGCTAAGTTAAATTTACTTTACACCTAAAACGACGTACGTCGCAAATATATTAGATGTAGATATCATCAAATGATATGAAATCCATACCTTCTTAAGAGGATATGCGGTCAGCGACAAATTTGAGAAATAGGTTTTTCAGAAATCTATTGCTATCGTGTTGCGCGAAAAGAAAGAGTTACAAAACAGAAAAGGGATAACTACAGCTCGGGCTGATTTTACCTATGCAAAATAGATGAAAACATCACTTCGTGGTATCCTGTTTCCTCCTCTAAAACTGAACCGATTTTTAATTTTCTTTTAGTTATAGAATAAGCAAGACTTTGGTTATGCCTCTACGTTATTTTATTTTTATTTATCAAATAAACGTCTGAAAATGACGGTAAAAATAGAGCATTTTTCATATTCAAAGGCTCAAAGTTTCCACAATAACTATTTTATCAAAAAAAAAATCAAAACGTACAGGCATGGCGATGGTTGATACATATTATTTAGTATAAAAATATTTTCTATAATGCTATTATCCAGGGAGGAAACAGGAAACTTTATATTTATCTGTTTGTATGGAATAAAGGCCGCTTGCATATCCTCAGAAAACAATTAAACAGTTAATAATAACTAAATTACCATTACTTCTTTAATAATGAGAATAGATTGAAAGAATCTATAATGTAAACAACTATAAATAAGTGATTATCGATTTAACATATTGCGAGATTTTTTTTGTCGCAACGGTACCGCACACTGCGTCGTAGTGGCGTGACCTTTACAAAAGCGCTATCGTATTGGAGTAATAATAAACTTCAGAATCGGCGTTTGTTTAAAGTAATGACGTTACAGAAATTTAAGAACATTGAAATTGGGAAATTTTCTTTTTTTATACGTATTAAGTTAACCTACTATGTGGTGTTTTTTTACGTAGGCGTTACGCGTATTTTTAAGTAGAAAATGATTACTAGAAATATAAATATTTTGTTTTCACCGATTTAATTGTAAGTTACTTATATACCTATGTCTATGTGTTTGAAATTTTTTGATTTTTATTTTTCTATTTAAGTCTGAAGTCACATTGAAAAGTTTAATTTTACAGATTTCAAAGTGAGTTAGACAGGATAGAAAATTTCCATATTTTTTTACACGGTATAGGCTCAGTGCTTTGACCACAATCTCACCTGATGTTAAGTGAAGATGTAGTGCAGGATGGTAAACACACCAAGCCTAGAGGTACTGGTTCTCAAGTGATGCGGCCGGAACATACCTCTGGTATTTGGCGACAAGTTTCCAAACTTGAGGGTGGTATTTATCCAGGTGAACATTATTAGAAAATGCCCTGCAACCAATTATTGAACAATTCATACTACATGTAAAAGATGCACCTTCATAATGACAAGTTCCACTTGACATATTTAATTCACCACCTTCTAAAACAAACAATAACTTGTAATAGCAAAATGATATCCCAATAATAGGATGATACAAATATGACCGGTTAAAAACAAAGCCGTATTAACCCTAATAATAATAGTTAAAATATATGTCGCTTGTTTTTAATCACACTTTATAGCCCTATCCATAAATAAGAGCCAACAGACAGTATGGCTGTCTATCAGTCGGTTCATTTTTAACTTAAGGGCCACATAAATGATTTATCTTTTAAGTCATAGGTGTATTATCAAGTCAAAGTCAAATTTCCAATCACCATAATTATTTATCATAAGTAACTTAAGCTCTTCACTTAGTTGATTTTGAATGCTCCAAGATGATAAGCGAATTACATTTATTAATTCTAACTAGTTCTCATATATATCCTAAGGCATTTTAATTTATGAAACAAAATAGGAACATTTATATAAAGGGAAACGAAGGCTGAATAACATGCCGTAACATGAGTTATGGTTCCCCTGCGAACGCTAAAAACATATGCTGTGATTACGTGAACCGAATGAGAACAGTCTCGACTCTTCTCTTTATCATCTAACAAGTTTGTACGAAGTTATTACCTATCAAAATTAGAAAATACTTTTTTTAATTTAGGCTCTGAGAAGGCGCTTATTGACATTGGGATACTACTCAGTCGTCGAGAAGAACTTACAAAAACTTGAAATGGTTTAAAAAAAAAAAAAAATAACTCTTGTAATTTTAATTTAAGAAAACAGAGAATTAATTCTACATGAATCACTCATTATGTCATAAAAGTAATATGTGATATCAGACCGCAAGAAATGCCTCACATCCGTACACACTTATGACCTGCAATTAGTGTCTTGGTTACACACATTCACACGTGTCGATGGCTGACGTAGAAAATTAATCTTTATTCCTTTTACAAATAACGTAACAATATGTATACTAAAACTTAACCAGGTAAATTCATCAATGATTAAAAAAAAGAATCATTTATAAATCAGTTCAGTGGATTTCGAGTTATACGCCAACTAACGGACAAACAGGCAGAGATATGTTACCTTTTACTATATGTATTTTTAAAAAGAAAATCTTTTCATTATGTGTACATACACCAAGTCCAAGAAATCACGATTTGTTTACCTTATGTTTTCTTTCAAATTGATAAATCAGCTTAGCTTGCAAATAGGACTCGTTTACTTCTAGTACAAGTTAAGAGTTTTAGCGTTTTTTTAGAAGGTTTTTTTAAATATATTTTACTAGCTATGCATGGAAAGTGTTGCGACGCCATGTAAAGATTTTTTTAGTGTTAGTGACTTTTGAAAGTGTATGCAGATTAACTCACCAAAGTTGCATACTAATGATAACTAACAAAAATGCTTATATTGATTTTTTATATAAATAGACCAGCTGTGCCTGGTATGCGTTGCCATGCAACGAAAATATTTCTTTGAGCCAGGAACCTTCTCAAACGTACACAAATCAACTCACGTATTGAGGGCCAATATCCATTCATTATTGTGCTTGGACTGAACTTTATTCACCATCAGACGAAGTGTAGAAAAAAAAGGAACTTTATTTGTGCACCACATAACATAAATACGTCTCCAAACTATACGTCATGCAGAGCCATCAATAAAAAAGTAAAGCAAAACACGGTGAATTAACTTTATTGTTATTAAATAAATTACATTAAATCGCTATATTTTTTAACATTGTAGCACACAACAAGTAGCAAACATTTCGAGTTCGTTACACATTTTTCCGAGCTCACGCCGTCTTCTGACAACTCCTTAATTAGCTTAGATATGTAACGCCATTGCTTAGAGTAGGTACCGACCGACGTGTTTATACTGCGAGTTTCTTACATTTATGATACTTGTTAGGCATTTATTCGAATTACGCTACATCATGAGATGCTAGCTTCGTTTTCATCACGACATATTTTGTGAGAAATGTCGACAGGCGTTTTAAGTAAACATTTGTTTTATTCCAGACATTTTTATGTTTAGTTTATTAGATGGGAAGTTTATGATGAAAATGTTGTCAGTGGGTGTGACTTCAAAAAGAAAGCGGCGCGAACGAGACAAAAATGTTATCCACTTATGTTGTGTCAAAATCAAGATAATCTGACGACTCATATTGTTATTACCTCGCAATTATTATCCTGTCGTAAATTACGGTCAAATTTGGCCTAACACGTTATTTATTTTATTTCGTTTACCTTGTCGTCGTAAACGTTTCCTCAGACCCCGTCGCAAAACGCACATCGAAGTGACCGAAGAGTTTTAGTCAGACGGGCTGGCTAGAATACAAGAGATATATTAAAAAAATTCTCCCATGTTAAAAAAAGTCGATACTTACCCACTCACTTTCTCTTTTTAAGTTTGTTTGGATCTTCTTTCATCGATCAAATGAGCATTCCATTCTCTATCTTTGTCACTACATGCTTTTCTACCACTCGGCGAACGTTCGCTTATCACACTATTTCTTACTTTATCATATTTACTCAAGCTATAGTTCTTAGATTTCTCATGTGTTATTTCGAAAACTGATGACCAGTGGCCAATATATTACATTTCATTAATTTAATACATACAAAAAAATTATCAGTGCATTTACCTTTTAAAGCCACCACCGTATGCATGTGCTGTGACCGTAACAATGTAGACAATAAATGTAAAAAAAAAAAATAAAAAAAAAATACAGTACATTCCAAAGTACCCAGAAAGAAATAATTTAAAAAAATAATGTCAGAAAATAATAATAAAATATCAATAAAAAATGTTATTTCTAATGTGGATTTTAGCGTGTTAAGTTGACAAAAAAAAATACAACTGACAAAATCTCTCTTAACTATTGATTATTTACATAAGTAGAGAATTTTTAAAAGATACGCTAACCTAATCGCTTTTTTATTTAGTCCCTTTATAAAATAAACTAACGCTTATATCATACGAATACGAAAAGAAACGAGGATAACCGAACCGAAAGAATTTTATACCACTCTATTTAAATCTAATCAGCTTCTCAGACGAGTCGAGCTTCTTGAAGTGACAAGAGCCCTTCGCTGTAGCCACCTCTCTATGTAAACGCAGAAATCCGGCCGTCGATTAAGAAAAGATTTGTGGTCCAACTTGAACGAGAAAAGTGCGTCCCCCGTCTCTCTCTCTCGTCGTAGTCTAGATATTGTAACTCGGGTAAAAGGTTACGCTGAATTTTTTTTAAATACTCCCCAAAAATGGAACGAGGTAACTTTTCGAACGCTTGGGGAATATTTTAAATTTTATGCGGGTCGCGATAGTCAAGTTTTTTTTTGGAGACGTATAAAGTTTTAATTGTTATCATTCAGTGGGGTGTAAATTAGGGTGTTTCAGTTGTAACTCGCTTTGATAAGGTTTTTTAGCAATGATAACTCGAATGGTTGGAATCTAATAATGAGCTTATCATAATCGTTTCTGTACCGCAGATAAAGTCCCTATCTAGGTAGCACTGGATATAGACTTGTTAATGTCGTAACGCAACAAGCCTTAGCGTTTAACAATGATGAGTTTTAAGTTCACATTTGAGTTCAAGTAGCTATGTGTCTTCCGTTGGTTTCACTTGAACTAAAGTGACGGCTATGAAGTTTGATCGTGGGGAGATGATGGCCAAAGAAAAGATGGATGAAGTGTGTGAGGGGAGACACAGAAGGGATGTATGAAGATATGGTGACTGTTAAAGATGTACGGAAGAAGAAGACATACTGCGTCGATACCAAATAACCAAAAATTGAGAGCAGTGTATCCGTAGCCGTAAGATTGTAGCCACTATAATACCGATATAATATAACAAATACTGTAATAAAAATCACGATTTGGAGTTCCAAAAAAAAAAAAATATTACAGATTTTGTTCATGAAAATACAAGAATGCCTAAGATTTATTGCATTCAAGCAAAACAAGAAAGAAGTTGATAGGACAACAAAAAAGAATAGATACATGAAACAGTACAGGAATTAACTCTGATTATTCTTACTAGATTATTCTCTTAGATTCGAACTCTTATTACTAGATTATTCTTTTAGAAAACTAGTGGAAGAAAAAGAAAGCTATTAAACGTCTATACAAGCCTTTTAAATGTATTTAAATATAAAAACTTATTTATTTCTTATGCAGAAAATAAAAAAAGTTTTACAAACGCCCGAGTCTGAAATTAAATGAAATCCGTCGACTACAGACTACTGAAAACAATTGAAGCTTACGTATTAAGCAGAAAACTAGAAATAATTACTTCGAATGAAACATTTTCATTATATTTCATTTATGAAGCTATTATGGTTCTGTGCAAGTGTGGACGGTTTTCGCATCGATAGACCTAGGTTCATACTACCTATCTTATTTCTATAACGAGTCTGATATTAGGGTGAATGCTAACATGAGACAATCGCATGGCGACGCTCTCAAATTTAAGCAAAATTAAAACCAAGGTGATAATCTGTCATCAAATATCTAAATATGTGTGTTCCGAAAGCATCACTTCAGAACCGGTATCGATATAGACCTAGTCAGTCACTTTATCATACTCGGTACTAGTATTGTAATTTCTACGTTCAAACGATTCGATTTCAAATTTTTATTCTTTACAGTCTAATTTTGATTCAAATAAATGTAATTGAGAAATTAAAGTGGCGTTATTATGCATTTAAACAGTCGTGTTTCTACATTGTACAAGTTCACGGCTCGTTAGGGTGAATTGTGTAAATACAAACATTGTCCGGAGACTGTTGGCGGCGGCGGAGGCACTGCCGACTGGGGGCGGGGGTTTTGTTTCATTTGATGCGGCGACGCCCTGTCTCGAATGCAAAGATCATGTTAATGCAGAAGTAACTACGGTTATAAAGCGCTTATAACTTTAATTCTGATTATTTATTTAAAGTTAATGTTATTTGAATATGAATTATTAAAAATATTGACGACATACTTCCGACGTTGATTTACGATATTGTCTGCTTACTTCCGGTAGTATTAAAAGTGTACTTCCGGTAGTGCGTTGTTCACCTGTCAAATGTCAGATCACAGGGGAGGAATATATAAGACTACGTAAAACCGATATGCGGTTACTTGAACTCTATCTGTTAAAGTGAACGTTCCTAATATTCCAATATAGTAAGGGGTATACGTTAAACTAACATATAGTGCGAGTGTTTTAATAGCACACTAAACTTCGACAAAATATAAATTTATTTATTCCTATTTATTGGCTATATTTTTTTACTCATATAACTATGGCTTCTTTGGCGTTACGTTTTATGCTATAAATTAAATGTATCCTACGTTAATATATGAAACAAAAATGATGTTCCTTGTTTTCTTTTTATTTGTTTTGGACGACTATATACCGGGATAAATTTTTTTATTACTTTTTAAATTGTATTAAACCCCCACGATTAATTGTAGGATATACATTCGTAGATACGTTTTTAAAATTTTAATAATTGCAGTAAAGCAAGAGAATGCGTTGATGGAATTATAAAGGTCCTTTAGTTAAAAAAAAAACATAGGTAGACGTTGCCTGTTGTTTAAAATCAAATAAGGATTGTTGAACTAAATAATATAATAAAAAAAAATAAGTTATTATACTATTAATATTAATAAAAAGCACTCAAGTAATCAAGCCTCCCAGAGACAACATAATCGTGGGCGTAAATTGTTACAACCGGTAATTATATTAATAATTGTTATTTTAATCAATGACACCTCTGCGGTACGGAGATAAGCTAGCCAAATAGAGAGGTAATCTTCCAGTTTGTATTATATGAGTTTATTACGGTGTATAAAATAACCTACTTTATTTGGTGACGTTAGAGCCGTTGTTGGTGCACTTTAGAACTCTTATATTATTTTTATCTCATAAAGTGTTCTAGTTCGTTGAATCTTTTATATTATTATCAGTTAATTTTTGTTCTTGTTGTTCATCTCTCTACATTTTTATATAGCTTCATAAGTAGGAATAAATGATAAATAGGAATTGGTTCTTTGCTTGTTGCCCTTAGTGTTACGTATTTTAAAAACAACGCTTCTGTGTTTGGTTTTGGTGTTTATCGCCTTATAATTTAAGAAACAAAAACACAAATCGCAGATATATTATCTCACCCTGTTACATTGGGTAGTGTATCCATCTACCCACTCAACTGAAAGATGTCTACTGCTGGACGTTTGTCCCCCTAAAGATCTCCACAAGGATCGGTCCTGCGTTACCCGCATCCAGCAGTTTTTATAGGCACAACATAGACGTTAGACATCGTTTCGTCTTATCCATATTCATTTTAAGACCATCTATGCTCTACTGAGGTCATGGAGCATCGTACTTAGGTCTTCTGCGGTCTCAGCCATGACTCGCCAGTTTTGGTTGATGCCAAGTCCTTTTTAGTTTAGAATTTCGAAGATATCCTTGAACGTAGCGGTTAACAGTTTCAGTGAAATAACACCTCCCTGTCCACGCCACGTCGTACATGTATAGGTTTTTAGATCTGATCCTGTAATCGAACTGACATGGTTGTGACATTTTCGTATGTGTTATGTTTTCCTTCGCCGAAAGCTCAAGCTGATTTTTGATTTGAATACTTAGATTTGAACCAGAGTCCATTGACGCGAAATCCGACCGTACTACAAACTAAGCGATCATCGCTTCCGTTCATGTTAACCATTTTAACTCTGCGTCCATCGGCTTTAGGTCATTAAACCTGCCATAATAAAGCCGACTATTTATTTATTACAGAATTAACATCAAACGAAGTACAATTATTTTGCCTAGCTCGAATTAAAAAAAATGGTGAAATTGTGGTTACGTACTAAACCTATACAATATACAAAAAAAAAGATTAGAAAGTCGCTATTATTGAGGATGTCATTGTGTACATATACGTACACAGTACAAGGTAGCTAATCGTTCGTCTGTGTACATTTCGGAGCGCGTCTAACAAATCCGCCTTTCTGCCATTGTGCGCAAACATACAGACAGACACACAGCGCGTCTCTATCGACGGCAAACATTTCGAAGTTTGTATTACGGCTAGGATGTATTCAAACGAATATTTTGTAAATACAAACCATTCGGGCTGTGTAACCGGGCGAGCAGATGAGCGTTTCGATTTTGACGTTTTTTTTATCGTTAAAAGCTCAAAAACCGCTATTGGTTGATTGATTCAATTGAGAGACGTTCCCTGCTGGACATAAATCTGTATATGGGGAATTGCCATAATCGTTATACTGGGCAGGTGGGTTTGTGGTACTCAGATGATGTTGCTGGCCATCCCTTACACGCCTTTTACGGTACCCACCGGACGATATGGGGTCATCTATCCATTTTATAGGTGTGCATTACAATTTAAAACCAATAGTTCTTCGAAGTATATTTTATGGAATGTATAATTATGGGATTAAACTGTTAACTCAGTATTCTCTGAGAATAAAATAAATAAATAAAATATAAATAAAGTACTTTATTCTATATATATTGTGATTTGAAATCATCAATTATTTATTCCCTTCTGAATCATTACATTAAGCAAAGCTTACTGAGCTTGCTCGGTTAGTTTTCAGTAGGTATCATTACGAATAGAGTTCTTAGTTAACAGTAATCAATATTTAGATTTTGAAACGCATAAGTGGGAAAATATAAAACCGCAGCGTTTCAACGCTCGTATGCGCTGCACTGCGGGTTCGTTAGCCCAATGTTTCGGACGGTAATGTGAATTCCTCTTTACTTTATCACTTCCCTGTGACACTCTACGTATGCTTATGAAGACATAGATGTTTGCCTCACAATACTGTAAGTTAGTTTTATGACTCGGTATTCGATTTTTGTTGTTACTTTACGCATGAAATATTAAAACTTTATTACATCTACTACACATATTATATACTAGCTGTGTGGCCGCGGCTGCGCCCGCGCTTTATGCATTCTTCACTGAGTTTTAATTTTTTAAAGTTAAGTTAAATTAATTAAGATACCCGGAGTAACTTCAGCTATCTGTCAAAAATATTTCCGTCAAAATCGATCCAGCTGATCTGTAGATTACCCATTACAACCAAACAGACAGACAGACAAAATTTAAGAAATTGTGTTTTTAGTATAGCTATCATATACATTCATAACCATTTAGTATTATAAAAAATTGACATTACAAACAGACACTTCAATTTTATTTATTAGTATAGATTCAAAGAAGACTAACTAGTGGTAGCGGTTTTACCCGTAAAAAGTAATATTTAATCAGGTATAGCTGTGACCGCGGTTACGCCCATTTTAAAAACAAAAATTTCAAGAAAATTGGACCTCCTTTCACACAAATTTGTATCCACTTTTTCACCTACTTTAGAAGGCCTTGCATACAAAGTTTCCGGACTTCAAAACTGATTTAATTCCTATACAAATTTTCGTCCCTTTTGTAAAACATTTTGGGTACGCTCCATAAAAACTCTGTTTTTGTTACTCCGGAATTTAGTTCACTTCCATACTGAATTTCATCAAAATCCATCCAGTAGTTTTTGCGTCATACTATTACTGTGTAATAATGTAATTTATAAAATATAATCATTATCTATACTAAGACAATACGTTATTGCTTTTTACCTACCAGAGACAAACATTTCATCCATAGAGTTACTTCCAAAAAAATACAGTAAGTATATTAATTTCGGCTTTACTATTTTAGAACTAATTCCCTAACTCCTTACGTATTACACACACGCATAAGGTTAATATTTGATGGTCTAGCGTTCGATCCAAATTTATTAATAGTAACAACAAACTAAATTAATATCCCCGGAGGTCCATTAGTGACAAACCAGCCGATTATGACGATTAACCTCCGATTAGCTCATATTGGGAGTAATAATTAACAGGCTAGAATTAACGGCGGTTAGCGTCCTGCTACTAAGATTATATTATTGGAAAGATACTTATATGTTTAACTAGTTTTGCCTGTGACTTCGCATGTACTTAACAATTCCTATAATTCATTTCAATTATCTGTGTACTAGCTGGCTTGAGAATGATGGAGAAAGTCAGGAATAGTTTGATAAAGGTGGTGTGGTAGAGGATGTAGTGAAAAAGATAGAGGAAAGCAATGATTAATCAATTTGGGCACATGGAGTGGATGAATGAAAGAAGATAGACAAAATAAACTTTCAAGACGAGGGTGACTGAGCTAGCCGCTAAGGGTTGACCAGATCGAGGACTTTCTGGAAAAAGGCACTTATGAAAAGTAGAAGAAGCGAAAGATGTATGTCAGGATTGTAGCAGGTGGAAGGATGTAGTCTCTGCCTACTCTAATGGAAGAGAGGCGTGACGTTATAAATGTTTCCTATAGTAACTCGGTAAAATGACTGTACAGTACCTGATAGTAGGTGCTGTATAGTCCAAAAACATCGGTGACCGTCACTGGCAGATTACCACCGGCGGTTATCGACGTTATATCGGCCTGATAAGGTGCCTCTTCACGACTCTTTTGAAGGACCCGATATCGTAGGAAAAAAGGAACACGCTAGCAGGGAGTTTATTCCACATTTGTACAATGCAGCAAAGAAAGGAATTCGCAAACTTTAAGAAAAGGTCGTGAAGATTGCTAGGCTATCGTTGCTTCAGAAAGATGACTAAGTTGACTCCCCGGCACATGGGATGGGGGTACCGAATTGATCTGCCGGACGGAAGGGCTCCTGTATGCTCCCGGAATAGGCCGCCGGTGCCCCCAATTCCGGTCACTAACCAGCACGACGGACCTACCCTAGATTATGCGCGGTATGGTGGAGCTGCCTCTCATGTTGGTAGGACACACCGTTACTCTTCGAAAAACCTTTTCTACAGGTCTCCCTGGCCGGTAAATTAATACACCCCCAAAGAATGAATCTTTAGATATCTCTGCAATAACGATAGCCTACCGGCATGTAGATATACACAGGCTGATCCCGAAACGTGGCAAGGAAGTACATCACTATGGCGGGTTTAACACTAAGTATATGGTGGTTGTTATCCAAGCGGGTTCGATTACCGTACCACCCCCCGCTAATTGCTGGATATGGAAATGTATGTTAACTCTGAACGTAATAAAATGAAGCGAGTTGCGACTACGGACTTATCGCTACATGTATGGTAGTCATTTTTTAATAACTTGATATACAAATGTGGATCCTTTTGCGTAAAAGTGTATGGTTTGTTGCGTATAAAAGATGACAAAATTCTCTTTTCCACAACCTTGTATTATAACATTCTCAATATCCGCAACAATATGGCAAAAAGCTTAATTGTTCAGAAACTTGTTATAAACTGACGGAATTATATGTGCAAATAACCCGTGCAAAAACTTTTCATACTGTTTAGTGTAATAGTGCTTATCTTATAATCTCACTTGGTGCTAATGACGATGTGATTTAAGAAGGGAACATACTGCGTCTAGAGGTACTAGCTCTTAAATGGCGCTGTCTGAACCATAACCTATAGGTGCGGTACATGTACAATTTGAGGGTGGTAGCTAACCGGGTATTAGAAAATGTCATACAACCTTGCAATAATTTCCTACGCCGAAAGTTAAAGCTCATTATAGAGAGATTAAGATAGGTGAATTTGAACCTAACTCTATCAACGTAGTATCAAACCGCATTACTACTGAGCCATCATGGCTTCTAGGATCTGAAGGAACTGCGGAAGAACTTGTATCATAAACAATTCTGCTGAAAAGCACAATCTCTTAAGCTGTTATGAGCCGAAATCGTCTTGAATATCCAAGTTAGTAACTTGGTTTTAAGAAAGCTAATTTATTCAAACTAGTCATATTGGATTACGGTCTTTTTTTGTAATAAGTATGGATATGCTATTTATCTTAGTGTTCAAATGTTATGTGCTATATAAAACGTTATCAAAATGATTCAAATCAATTCATAAGCAGTAAATATCCATATCACAAAGAGTGTTACCAGGTTTTGAATTTTCCACAAATTGTAAGACTTTTTGTGTTTTTACCTTTTTTATTATTTGCAAGCATTTTTTAAATTTGAATCATTTGTTCTAGCTACGGTACTTAGGAATGTGAACTGCTACCGTTTTACAGAATGTACTTGTTGTAGGGAATATCTGATAAACAGGACTTTGTTTCTCCTTTTTTTTATTTCATATAAGTATAATTAATATTTTCATATAATAATTATTAATTACATAGTGATTATGTTAGTTAATTTGTGTACCTACATGATATGCTTATTTTATCGATATAATAGTTGTAGGGTAGGAACCAATAGGTAGCTGTTAATAGCCAATAATTTATATATTTAGTAAGCTAATTCGAAGTTTTAGCACGTTTAGTAGCAAAAATGAAATTAAAAATATCGCACAAAATCTGAATCTAATATATAGGTCGCGCCACCAATGAGAAAAAACCTCTTTTAGACAAGCTAGTAATATTTTAATGTACTGCGAATTTTGTATATTTGTAATGGACGTGTGGTGCCGGCTATATATAGTACCACCCCATATCTTCGCATGGGCGTTGTCAAAGGTGACTAGGTATATAAATCAGGTGATGGGCAGCAGTATCCTCTGAGTACCAAAAATACCTTATTACGATCGCCAACCCGCCTGCCAAGCGTGGCGATTAAGGCAATTCCCGCCTTATTGCGGAGTTTGAATGAATGATAGATGGATGTAATAACACAAAACTTTTTAATTTAAAAACAAAAACCGATTTCAACAGATACCATAAAATTGTACTAAAAAGTAATTACTTTATTAATATACTTCTGCTAACTTGGATATTTTTTTTGTTTTAATACCATTAATAATTTTGACATCGGTTCGAATAAAATAAAAAAAAATACAAATCGGTCCACAATTGACGGATAAAAACCGTAACAAACACACAAAAAAAAAAACCGTACAGATGAGTTGATAACGTTGATTATTGGTGTTTCAAGATCAGTATTGAAAACTACTTTCTAATGCTAATGTATAATTAATTTTCAAGTAGAACATCTTTTCAGGTGAAATTTCAGTATTTAAAAATATAAGAAACAAAAGAAGTCACATATGAATATGAGTAAATGAATCAATCATTAAGTCTTTTACACACTTATCACCAGGAATAGTGTGACTTGCATATACAGGTATGTACGCAATTTCCTTAGAGAGGCTAGTTGTCACTCATTAATATGATAACAAAAAAAAACCTAAATTATAAGAAGCATAAGAATTATTTCCAGACGAATATATTTATAAATCTAGCAACACCGTTCGAAACATAAATACTCTCGTTTCTTGGTCTTCTTTTTGTTATTTCTCTTTCTAAAATAGTGAAACATATCGATCGATGTACAGTTGTGCAAACAAGTTCAAACACGTACCCAAAGGGAACGGAGTACTACGTGGGCGAAACGATATGTTAACACGTACTTGTGTATAACACATGCGCGGTTGTGATTCCGGCATGTAACTTAGTTCATGTGGCGTTTAATTTTGGTTACAGTTTTATTATAATACTTGCAGTGTGCCCGTGGCTCCTCCTGCTTTACACGGAACCCTAATTATTTTTCCTACATTTTTTTTGGTACTAAAAGAAAGCAAAGATACTTTTCACACGTTCAAACACCTGGCAGTAAAACTGTGCATTAAATCGGATTTTATTCGCAATTTCATGAGTTTTAATGTTTTTTACTCGAAATCCTAATTATTTTCAAAAAATGAAAACAGTTTAAATTACGCGCTAAGTAACTTCATCTATCTATCAAAAGGGTCCCGTCAAAATCAGTCAAGCCGTTCCGGAGATTAGCTGGAACAGTTAAACAGACAGACAAAAAATTGAAAAATTGTGTTTTTTAGTATAAATATATATTTTTCGTTTCGTATATACATTCATATACTAAGTAAAAAGTTGTTATTTTGATGTTACAGACATACACTTCAGTTTTTTATTTATTAGTATAGATTTTGTGCAATACAACTGGAAAGGCGACCATCTTGTATTCATTATGGGGGTAGTTTGAATGGTGTTTACGTGAATCACGTTATCAAGTTTGCAAATGTGTCACCAAATACCAGTAGATATATTCCAGCAGCTAGCACCAGTATCTATAGTCTTAGTGTGTTTATCATCCTGGATTACATAGTCACTTAACATCAAGTGAGATTGTGGTTAAAGTAGTGAGCCTGTACAGTATTAAAAAAACACCTTTTAGCATATATTTATGCGCAGATAACATATTTACGTTAAAAAAAGACTCTTGTAATTCAGTTCATTTGTTCTCGAATTATAAGCCAACTAACGGACAGGTAAATATAGAGATACATACTTTTATATATGTGTGTAAAGAAATAGAAAAGAAAATTTTGTGGTTATAGAGAAAAAAATAGGAATAAGTGGGTACAAAATAAGGTTTTCAAAAACTTACATCATTTATTAACTGTATATAAACTATAATAGATTTTTTTTTTAATTTTGCAAATAAATATAAATGACATAACGACTATGGAGACTTTAGCGTCAATAACAGAGAATATATACTATGATTTTTGTACGCGAAATTTGTGAATATATAATGTGCTTTAATTTCGACGCTTTAAATATGTGTCTAAATTTTATTTTAAATAGTTGTTTTAAAAACACAGATTACTACGCGGAGCCTAGTATTGAAATAAACTTGAAAATATCCATGAACAATAATATCATTACATTTGTACATAGAGATCAGGAGGCATTGATGGGATTATTTGTCATAAATAAAGTCGCAGGCGTAGACTAGTGAAAATTAAATTAAATGTTTTACATTAATTATATTATATCTGATATTATTTTGAATCTTTAATGTTTACTATTTGAATTATGTTAAAGGTAGGTTTTAATTAAAATTTATTCGTAACTTCAAAGCTTTGTTGGAGCAAATATTTCTACATTCTATGTATTATATTTAGCCCTGAAGGCGACTTTTAGTTTTCATTATTAAAATCATTTACTTCGTGTTTAATATTAAAGTAAATATTTATTATTTTAAATGGCAGCGCATATTGCTATTTTTGCGTATACATTCTGGTGTTTTTGTTTAATTGTTACTAATGGACATGTGATGCGCAGAGAGAAAGAGGATGTTGTAAGAAAGGTATTGGATATGAATGTGGACGGTTACATGGGAAAGGGGTAGACCAAAGAAAAGATGGATGGACTGTGTGGAAGATGATATGCTTAGGAAAGGAGTGAATACGGAGATGACAACACAAACAGAGAGGAATGGAAGAGGAAAACATGTTGCGCCGACCCCAAATGAAAATGGGAAAAGGGTAGGGAGATGATGATGATGATGATGAATAAGCTTAAGTCATTTGACTTTGAACTATGCTTTGGAATTACTAATAAGGTATATAATTCTAGAGTGTTACAAAAACTATTTGGATTTTACTACGGCATTATTTGAAGATTAAAAAAACAAATCAAATTCGAGCATAAAACAGTTAATTTTATGAAAATAACGAATTACCGAAAAGACTATTAAAAAAAAAAATGATTTTTTTAGAATCATCGCGAAGAAAAATAGAACAGAATTGCGAGATAGCGCTAGTTATTGAAGGACATGAAGATGAAGTTAATAATAGCAATAAATTATATTCTTGAATGCTGACATAGAACGGCTTCTAAGCTAATGTATCCAAATTATCGTATTAAAATACGATTTAAATTTAAAGAATAAATTCTTTAAAGTAAAATTAAAAAAAAAAAAATGCAAACACATAAAGACTTTCATCAAAGAATGCACCTCAAAAAGATTTTTATTATTTGAAAGCGGGGAAATAATTTTTTCATAGAAACGCCTGAATGCTTTTAGCGGAGAATTAGTTCGGTGCGCAACTGCACTGCGGTGTCGTTCGAAATATTATTAAAATATTATATTTTATTTCAGAATCGTTCTCTATTAGCCTGAACTGTGTGTATTTCTTTTTGTTTATTTTATTATACAGCTATTGTATCTAAACTATTATATAAAGAAGTAAAATTGATCGATTTCATTAGATATTTCCCGTGCGAATATATATTATTAATATTATTACTATTTTATATTAACATTATTTTATTCTAGCTATCTGGGCGAACTTCATACCGCCACTAAATTAATAAATGTTGGGTTATTACTTGAATTTAATTCAGTTTTTTTTTATTGGGCTAAAAAAAACTACTCGTTTCTGAGTCGAATAAAAAAACATCGAAATTTGTCAATTGCTTTTCGATTTATCATGAAAAAGCCTTTCCATACAAAGTGCATGAAAAAATGAATTGAATTTATTAACTTCTTTTTCCTGAATTTTTCGCCTTCCATCAAAACCTAAAGGCTGTTTTTAAGTTTGTATGCATTGAATCGGATTTCATTTACATTTTTTACGCCTAATCATAATTCTTTTTGAAAAACAAAAGTAACTAATTACGCGGTGTAACTTCTTCTATCTACCAAAAAAAGTTCCGTCAAAATCGGTCCAACCATTGCGGAGATTACCCGAAACAAACAGACACACAAATTTTAAAATTGTATTTTTGGTATAGGTATCCTATACACATTAATATCTATTTAGTACAAAATTATTTTGACTTTACAAACAGACTTCAATTTTATTCATTAGTATAGATAAATATTATAAAAAGGGGACAGTCTTAATGATGATAACTTCATATATTCCTCGCCTTGGTACTTGTTAGTTCAGTCTCGGCTTTCGTATCCTCATGGCTTTCGTGTCCGCGTGGGTTTCCACCACCATGCACGTGATGTAAATGTTAAGGGGCGTTATTTTCTAGGGATCAGGCAGAGCATATCCAAAGGTATATGGAGTTAAGCCCAAATAAAAAATCCTATATGCAAATAAATGCTAAATTCTAAATATTCGTCCAAAAAACGATGTCACAATCCCACTTTATTTCGTTCGTCCACCGTGATTTGTTCTTCTTTATCTATACTACTAATAAATAAAATTTAAGTGTCTGTTTTTAATGATAAAATAACATTTTTTATGTAAAATAGATGTAAATGTATATACGACACCTATACCAAAAATATAATTTTTTTAAATTTTCTTGTCTGTTTCTTCCGAGTAATCTCCGGAACTGCTGGGCCGGTTATGAGGGGACTTTTTTTGGTAGACACCTGAAGTTACTTCGGGTAACTTACGTTACTAATGTAATCAAACGAAAATAATTAGTGTTCCGCGTAAATAAAAAAAACTCATGAAATTGTGAATGAAATGAACCCGATTCAATGGTCAGTTCTACTGGCAAGTGCTAGAATTTATGAGAAATATTTTTAATTTTTTCTTAGTACCAAAAAAATTCTAGGAAAATAAATAGGGCACCGTATAAAAATTAAAACGCAGTGAAGATTATATGAAACGTAGGCGCAGCCGCGGGCATACATCTAGTCATATATGTATATAAAAAAAACTTTAGTTTAAATTAAAACCAAAACAAAAAAAGAACTGAAATAGACGGCTCTAGAACGAGACACTTTCCCTATCAATATTTATCTTTAATACAAAATGCCCTGAATCCGATGGTTGTTATATCCTAAAGCCAACAGTTTATTGCTAAGGACGATCGTAAAAAAGGAAAATGTCTTTAACTATATTTTAGTTTTTATTGGATTGAAATCGTTTAACTTGTCGTATCGGCTTGTTCTGTTACTTTAATTTAATGTCTGTTAACGGTATCTATCTACGTTTATTAAAGTACTGGCGGAGGGCCGCGACTTTGTCTACGTGTGTTAACTTAATGAAACTTGGGATGCCCTGATTATGTTTTGTTTTTCATAGTCTATCTGTCTGTACTGATGTACATACAACAGTGTCATTCAAATTTTATTCAAGTTGATCTCAAGCTATTTTTGAGTTTTTTTATAATACTAATTTTTTATAGGCTATCGCTTATAACATAATCTTTATACATATCATGTTTTATAAAATTCGTTCAACACGTTTTTGAGTTAAAGCTGAACAGATTAATTTCTTCATATTTTTTTTTTATGAATTCTAAAAATAATTTTTAAATCTTTATGGCCTAATAACCCCTTGAGCACTAACCTGGCGTTTACGCAAGCTTGCCATTGTTTTCTTATTGTCTTCCTATTGTCTTATTTATCGGCATATTAACTGTTCCTTGACATATAGTTCATATAGTTTCATCTAAATCGGTCAAGCCATTTACTAATTAAATCCAGACATATAGACAGACATAAATACATTTAATGTCAGACTCGAGATTATTAGCGGCTAAAATCTGTGACAAAATCTGTAAATAAATAGTTAAATAAACAGACAAAACTTCAGATTTATTATTAGTATAGATTAGAAATATTTCAAGAAATATTCATCTCATATAAATATTCATATTTTATTTACTTGCCAATATATAACGTCATTATTAAATTTTACTCACCTGTAACTAAGCATTGTGTCGTAAATTTTCTACTGAAATCCGTACCTGAAAATTGTTGTTAACACATGCTAGTTATGAAGTGGGAAGGTCGCATGTGACATATGGTTTCTTTTCTAATGTGCATGATTCATCCAAATCATCATCATCATTCACTTATCTTTTGAATCAAAAATGTTTTTTGACCAAAACAAAAGTGTCTTTTTTATAATAATTCACAGATCTTTTTCGGACGATGATAACATTTTCAAACAAAACGGACGGACAGTGTGGTGCCGGCTAAGAATAGTACCATATGTTCCCGTGGGTATCGTAAAAAGCGACTAAGGTATATGAACTCGGGGATGGACAGCAGCATCTTCTGGGTACCAAAAACAACTTACTGCGATCGCCTACCCGCTTACCAAGCGTGGCGATTATGGCAATCCCTCCTTAATGGTGGAGACTTATATCCACCAGTGGACGTTTTATGGTTGAATTAAGGAAGGAAGGACGAACAGTAAACATTGTTTTCTTTGTTTCGTTTTTTTTTTGTATTACTCATACGGAAGTAAGAATAAAATATACCACATTATAATAATAGTAAAGAAACTTTATATGAAAAGATTTTTTTTTTTTTTATAAATCGGCAGGCAATTGTCAAAAAAGTTTTATAACTACAGCTTACACTCACAGATTTTTTCTATATACATAGGTTCAGCTCTTTGATTAATATGTCAAAATTAAAATATCTATATTAATAAATAAAATTGAAGTGTCTGTTTGTAATGTTAAAATCGAAATCTCTTCTCACTAAATATAATTATATACATGTACTAGCTGTGCCCGCAACTTCGTCTGCGTGGAATAGTGACTTTGGGCAGCATTTTTCGGATTTTGGTTTATTCTGGATTATAATCACCGTCGTTACATCGTATAGCCATCGGGGAACAAAGCATACAGGCTGCTAGAATTATTAACACGTGATAAAGCCACATAAAGCTGACCATGCGAAAAACAGCTAATACTTAGATCCACATCCACAACTTTTAGCGTCTGACCATAGGCTTTATTAATTGTCATCGCGAAACTGGTCATAAGCTCACTGGAAACTGAACTTGTTTAAAACTAAACGGAAAATTGTTTGGGATGAGAGGAACCCGAGGCATAAAAACAATACCACCTGTTAAAATCTCTGCTTCTATCAGGTTTCGCAGAACCAGAAATTTAAAAGAGAAAAATTCACTTTTAATCTAGTATTATTGCAAAGTTTTGGCGGTCTCAAATTTTTTTTAGCAGCATTATGGGTACGCCGACTTTAAATTTATTTTATGAGCTGGTAGTCCAGGAGCACTGAGGGATTCTAAAAACTCTACTGGGTAATTGGTAAATTCTTCATCTTTCATAACTCTGTTAATGGAGATATACTCTACATTATCCTCCGAAACAAAGCTCAAAACTTCAGCATTTATTGCTGCTGCTTGGTCGTTTCGTGGACTTAAAATAGCTCTTTCGCAAAGCCATGAATTTTCGCAAGTTGGTATTTGCGTTGCGTTTCCATACACGAATGATATGAGGTCTCGCATTCACGAAACTTCGCAGCATAGGTTTGCGTTTAGAACAAATTTTGCTTGTTCCTGCGGATACACACCGTTACCGATCTCAAGTTACTATAGAGAAAATATAGTAGCAATAGATACAATAATTTCATCTAATTTGTATCTGGTATGAATAAAACTGTAAGGCTGATATTTTTTATTATAATTTGTTATGCTAGTGCTTGGATTAACTTGGTAGAGTCTGAAATTGTACCCATCCTAACCATGGAAATATATCAAAGGATATTGCAGGGCATCATATGCTCGGTGTGTTTCATAAATACGTTGTAAGCGATCATCATGAGTGCGCTGCACGATGTCACGTCTATTACATTCCTGATTGACTAATATTACTGCAACTTCGTCTGCAACGGAGACATTGTACTTTTCACGATGTTCTTCCGCAGGACGTCTATCAGCCTTATTTATAACTTTATCATAGTTATTTTGGCCTTGTAGGATGTAATCTATTGCGGCTTTGAAACTTCTGACATACGGATTTACTTGATGTAATATATTCTCAAGTTGAAATATAAAGTTGATGTTCAGCTGAGCAAAGTTATGATGTCGTATATGGGGCCTGTTCATTGTTATTTGATACAAAATAAATTTAAAGAAATTTTGGCTCATTTTGGAGAATCAAAGATCCAATCAAGTGATAAATTGGCCCTACATCTTAAAAGTTGGCTGTGATATGTTTGACCCCAAAAGATGTCATTTGGAATACACTATTATATAAACGGATATAGTCTAAAAATGTTTACACTGAGGATGCTCACTATTTAGTAAAAACTTTTATAAAGAGGCTCATGATAAGTTTAAATGAACATTTTGCCACCTGAATAGCATATTCCATTTGGTTCTTTTCTCCATTTTTGAGCATTACAAAACTGACAACATACCACCATACCTACTATAGATGCGAATTCAGAGTAATCAATTCTGGGCGAACACAAATAACCTGTTTTTTCTTTGGTAATCCATGGAAGGATATCAATTTCCTCTCCAGTTTCTGGGTCTTCTATCAAACTTGATAACATTTCATTGAGTATATGCCGAAGTCGATCGGCATTTAGTCGTGACTGACGTTGTTCTGCAGTTTCTTTCTTCTTAACGATCAGCTGTTAATCGAGATTCACGATCTAAGCTACTTTTCAGCTTTCTAGACTGCAAAGTTCGTGCTTTTTGAGAGCTCAGGCGGGTTTCCCTATCAGTAAAGGTCTCAGACTCACGCGATATTGCATGAGCCTTGCGATCGGTGGACAGACGTGCTTCACGCTGGTCCCTGTTCATCCTAACTCAAGTGGCCATCATTCGAGAACGATGTGAACTCAATCGAGATTTTCGCTGAGCTGAAGTTTCTGTAATATGAAACCTGGCCTGACGTTACTGAAATGCAGTGAACTAATGAGAACTAATCTCATCCTTATAGCATTTCTGCTGCACCGGGGGAGGTTGGATCTTTTTCGAGGCATTCTTATAAGAAGTAGTAATTATTACTAACTCAACGTTATTTAGTGAACACATACTCATCATAAACAAAAAAATTAAATACTTACAGATTATTACACAGTTTAACTTACATATATAAACAACCTGCTTTTCCAGCCTAACCTAAACCCTATTTCATATGAATGATGATATATGTCTGAGGTCAACTTAAATTGGAATAATAACATTTCCGAAACTGATCATTTTTAACTTCTATTTATTATCATATTATTATTAATAAAATATATAATCACACTTTTATATAGACCATTATGGAGTTTAGTAAAGTTTCATACAATGCATCTGAACAGAGAAAGAATTTAGGTAGAATAAATGTTCAACGTGATTCTTTAAATTGGCATAACTTTTTTATTTATGTACTGATTGACATGAAACAAACACTAAATGTTAAGTGAAGCTTACTACAATATATTAGTGAAAACGGCATCTAAATCGGATAAGCCGTTTCTGAGATTAGCGTGCACAAACGCACAGACAAACAGACAAAAATTTAAAAAATCATAGTTTTGGGTCCTGTTTGCGTTTATAAAGGTCCTAATAATATTTTTTCTCATATATCTTCCATGTACAGACAGCGATCTGTTACATTTTTATTATATGTATAGATATACGACAGCTATACCAAAAACAATTTTAATTTCTTTTGGCTGTCTATTTGTTCCCTCTTATCTCCGGTACGGCTGGATCGATCTTGACCGAACTTTTTTTGGAAGATAGCTAAAGTTAAACCGTGTAACTTAGACTACTTATATTTTTCAAAAATAAGAAATTAGAGTTCCGCGTAAATAGTTTTACTGGCAGCTGTTTGAATTTGTGAGATTTGTCTTTACTTTCTGTTAATATCATAAATAATTTAGGGAAAATTATTAACTATAAACTTATGAGAAATATCTTTGCTTTTTCTTAGCACCAAATAAATTTTAAGAAAATAATTAGGGTTCCGGGTAGTGAAGAATATATGAAACGCGGGCGCAGTCGTGTGCAAACAGCTAGTTTTCAATAAACGTTGACAAAAAAAAAATATAAAACAATCTATTCGCCTGCTGGTTTTAATTAAACTACTTATGTTCCAGAAACCTTTTGAAGTCTTTGAGGTTATTTTTACAAAAGGTTATGACGTGAACACGCGTGTACTCATATGATCGATCATATGAAAAAAGCCTTCACTAGAACAAAAGAACAACGCCTTATGAAAGAACCTCCACAGACAATTGTCAACCTTAAATATAGGCAGGTAGAACATAGAATCGAACGTAGGTCAACGCGAGGGTAAAAGAGGTAAAAATGTCAAAGACTTATTTAGAGGAACGAGCCATTTGTAATAAATATTTATAAATACGTAGTAAAGTTAGGGTTGGTAGCATTTTTTTAAAGGGATAAACTTGATATTAAAACGAATATAGGTGATAAAGTATGTACGTAATATTGAAGTACGTTTTAACCTACTTTTTTGTATTATAAAAAAAACCTAAAACAATATTTAAGATGGAGGTGTTACTTTGCGGATAATCGTCGTATAAAAATGTATGATATTAGGTACTTTTATAATTCCGTTTCTATTAATAAAATTAGTAGATCTATTTATAATATTACTTATTATATAACAAGATATGTGCCTGCGGCTCTGCCTGCGTTTTATGTATTCTTCACTGCATAAAATAGTTTTTAAATGATAACTGGAAAATAATGCTTTGATGGTGCTGCCCGTTGAATCGTATTTTGTTCACAGTTTCATGAATTATGTTTTTTTTATTCGAAACCCTAATTTTTTTCGAAAAACAAAGGTATTTGTTGTATGTTGAGGGTAAAAAATAAAAAAGTCAGTCTTGCACGAACACGTATTTTATTTACAACATGGCGCAGTCGGTAGGATTCGAACATACGCTCCTAAAGTGAATCTGATTCCCATTTGATGGGCATTTTATTTACAACAGTACTTTAAGTTACCTTTTTTACCTTTTTTTACTTTAAGTTTAGTTTTATCTAACAAAAAAGTCCCGTCAAAATTGGTGCAACCATTCCGGATATCACCCGTATCAAACAGACAGACCGACATAAATTAGGCATTGTATATACATTCATATGTATTTAGTAAAAAATTGTTATTTTGATATTACAAACAGACAGTTCAATTTTATTTGTTAGTATAGATATATTGATTAAACTTAATTTTTTGTGGTTTGTGGTATATTTTGAAATAATATCTTTATTCTTATGCGAACTTATGTAATTTACTGCAATGGCTTATTTAGTCATGAAGTACATAATTTACTGACGTAAATAATTTTCATACATTTACTTGTGTTTGGGTACATTTTCAATTGTAAATAATTAACCAGAAATAAACATCGATTTCCTATGTTCTATTCTAGCAATAATTCAGTGCTAGATATCGATTTTAAAAAATCGTTTTTTTTTTTTTTCTTAAAGATCGATTCTTCGATAAACCAATCTCAGGTCGCATCCATAACAACATTGTTTTCTTTGATATGTATCTGGTAGCTTACGAAAGTTTATTTTCGTTTGTTTTTAAAACAAGTAAATTTATTAGAATTCTGTGATTATTACACATAGTTTACCAGTGAAATTTAACTTAATACTTAGTGTTTCTGATAGAGTAGTTATCTAAATATGTGACTGTGGGACTGGGATTTTTACGAGGTTAGTATTTAGGTAATTCAAGTCATTTTTTAATTGCAACCTGGGTATAAAATAATTAATGAAGATTCTTTGTCTCAGATTATTAATATCATGTTATTGTTATATGAGTTTTCAACTTTTATTTTAATGATTGTTTTTGTAAATTTTACTTAAGTAAATGTTTGTTTTACTTTATGAAAAAGGGCGTAAAGTATCTTTATTTGCATTATTTTTGCACAATATTTATCTTTAAATAGATAGTAGTAGGTAATATAAATTTTAACGGGCTTTAGGCTTAAAACCATTTTAATGCATATTTTTTATACCTGTACACTAACGTGTCTCTGTTTGTGTATAATTATTATTACGTCCATTACACAAATAATTGTATTACTAATCTAAAATATCATATAATTGATCTCGGACAAAATAAATATTTGAAGAAACTTGATAGCTTCCCTCAGCAGCACAAGCATCCATAATTCATTACTGTACTAATTTTCAAGAGGAAGAAGTATGACGACCAGGTAGGTTTTTATGCTCCGGCTTTACCGACGATTTTTTTCACGCTTCGCCACTGATTCTTAAAGAATTAATTTAATTATGACAATATTAATCAAGAGAGGAATTACTGTCCAAATAAATTAACATAAGAATCACTTAGTCCGATTAAATCTTAGTCCGATAGAAATTGGCCGGACAGATTTTTTAAGGAGCTTTTTTCGGGTTTTCTTCGTGTATATTTAGAAGGATACTTGATTGATTATTACTTAGAATACTTTTTGCGTGTTTTATATTAAAAGTCTCATTAATTTCTACAGGCGATGGTTATGATGGCGCAGTTAATAGTGTGGTCGAATTCCGCGCCAAAGGACGCTGGTTCGAGCCCACCTTTCAACTCTAAAAATGGGCCTGAGTTTTCGGCGTAGGGAAATTTTGTTAGGTAGCCATAACAAGGTGGTAGGGCATTTTCTAATAACGTCCGTCTGGGTAGCTACCACCCTTAAGTTTGAAAACCCGTCGCTGAATATCTATAGGTGTGTTTCTGAAGCATCACTTGAGAACAAGTACCTCCAAGCTTAGTGTGTTTTTACATCCTGGACAATAGAGTCACTTAACATCAACTGAGGTTATGGTCAAAGCACTGAGCCTATACAGAGTAAAAACGGTGAAAATAAAGATACTGTCAAAATTTAATGAAAAATCTAAAACAAATGTTCATTACGTTTATGCACTGCGGCTTCGTTTGAATTGAAAAAAAACTAATCGAGTGTGAGTTTACATGCGGTAGAAGTGAAACTTCGTTTTAGTGATGTCTAGTTTGTTTATTTTGTACTAACAAACAAACTTGTTGAAGCTGTTAGCCTTATTATTTAGTGACATCTATTTATTAATGATGGAACTGAAATTCATTCCACATTTTCGTTTCATAAAATCCATTTCACACCGTCCCATAAGAAGTTTCACTTGAAAAATCTTCACAATTATTCGTTATATTTTACCCTTATAATTTTTTAAAACAACACACATGTAAATAAAAAGTGTTGCGTAGATCGGTGTTTTTAATAATGATTATGGCTATATTTCGATCAAAAGGCGAATAAGTACTTGTAAACATAAATTTACATTCCTATTTGAACAAAAAAAAAACAGTTAAAAAGTAAACTCAAGTTTATACTAAAAACCATAAAACACTAATATTAAATTTGGCAACCCTAAACGCATTTGACTTTAGAAGAGATTTATTATAATGTTTTATGTATTACATATTATTATATC
Source organism: Samia ricini (assembly GCA_014132275.2). Lineage (NCBI taxonomy): Eukaryota > Metazoa > Arthropoda > Insecta > Lepidoptera > Saturniidae > Samia > Samia ricini. Next base: position 19,398,126 of record AP028163.1, read on the forward strand.
TCATACTAACCGAGTGGATTTTGTTAAAATGTTTCAGGGCTTTCATTTTGAGTTGATATTTAGCAATTACATTTATATGTAACGACCCTATGTCGGTTTGTTTTTAAAGATATTGTAATTAGTATCTGTTTTAACCTTGGTTTTTCTAGATTGTGACTATATGGATTAATCTTTCTATATTAAAATTGTTATTTTTTAATATTTTGTCAGTGGCCCCCCATAAGGTGGACCGAGGACCTGGTGAAAGTCGCGAAATCCGCTGGTTGCAGGTGGCGCAAGTCCGGTCATCCTAGAGACCTTTGTGGGAGGTCTATGTCCACGAGTGGACGTCTTTCGATTTAATGGATGGACAAATGGTACTTATTTATTTTTCACAGAGATTCTGGATTTTAGTAACCCGATTATGTGACCACCGTGAGTGCCAAGTAAAACAAAATATAGTGTAATTTTTTTTTTTTGTTTTGTTAATGAAGATCTCTTCAAAATTCATTAAGCATTTTTGCGTTAAGCACTTTCAAAGGTACACTTCATTTATATGAACATACATGAAGCTTCACACTTTACGTTTTAGTTTGGAAACGAGCACGCAATGTTCTCGAAATTTCCTAACAATTCCTCAACAAGCGAAGTTTAAACGAGTAGAGAATTGTTTGTTTAATAGTGATGCGCGTTTACCGATACTTATTGATCGATATTTTGTTGATTTTGATTTTGAAGTTTCTTGTTTTGTGACGTTTATTATACTATTAATACAATTTTCATATCAATACTTTTTATTGTCAGTAGCTGACGAAAAAATATTTGCATTATCCTAACCTGTAAATCGATTATTCTTTTTGACACGATAAAAAAAGACAAACATAAAAGATATTTTTATGTATAAAATAACTTACTTTAATTAAACAACTTTAATGGATAAGATAAAATGTATCTTATAATTCAGTGACAAAAAAGTTAATTAGACTGAATTCACTAGATTGATATGATGATGTCAAAACAAGAATGAAAGTCACTGAATTAAGAGAATATTAAATATGAAGGTGGACGTATATAGAGGTAGGAGATATTGATGGATTTAGAAGAAGAGTAAGTGTTGAAATCATATTTGATAGAAGAGGATAGAAGATGACAGGATGTTGTGTTTACCTTATTTTATGTAGGATTGTGTAAAATAATTATGTATATACTTTCATAGTTGTCTGTCTATAAACAGAGCATTATGATAAGATTCTTTAAATTTCTGTCTCATTATAATAAAGTTGAAAATATGATAAACTTTCGCGGATTTATTTCTCTAGTAGACAGTAATACTTGCGTTGAGGTGTTCCGATGTTCGATTGTGGATGTAAATACTACGATGTTTTCCTTTATAGGAAGTTCACTTTTATTATAGAACAGGATAGGTAGATTCAAATCTACGTCCATCGACGAGGAATCAGACTGCACTATCACGAATCCATCAAAGAATCTTCTAGCTATCTATAATTATTATCGATATTGATAACGTGCTTCTTTTTTCATAATCTGTATTCATATCCTAAAACATTAATTTCGTAATGCGTTATTTAATTTTATCATTACAAATATTACGATACACAGACTCAGCATGTAATCGTCTAATCTACCAGTACTAGGCAAAATCCTAATTCAAAAGGAACGCGTATAGGTAATTTAATATTTAGTGTATCTAATAAATCTAGGTAATTCAATAATCCTAATTATGATCTCAATGTTAATCTATTGCAGAAACTGACCACACACCCATTTACAATAATGTGTTTGGTTAGTGACAGTCTCAGAATGCGGTAATTACTCTACAACAGACAAAGAGTATATGTTCAATTTACTATTTAATATATCGAGTACCTGTAAAAATAAGCCAATAGAAAGACAATAGGAAAGCTGGCGTAAACGCCAGGTAAGTGCTCAAGGAGTTAATAAAAAAATACAACATACTAAATTATATTTTCTTTTTAAATCTATTTATGATTCACAGAGAATGCTGCTGTCTGGTTTATCTCTTAGTCACATTTTGCGACAGTTACGAGTAACTAAGTTATGGAGTGATGCTATATTGAGGGGTCACCTCACGATTTATATTGCAGCGTAAGTCTTTGATTATGAAGTAATGTGACACTGGGATATGGTTACTCACAATGCGGTTCATAAAAAGGTTCAAGCTTAATCAAAGAGCAATGGAGAGGCTTAAGATCAGAATTAAAAATAAGGAGATTTGCAAAAGAACTTAGGCACATTGCCCGTAGAAGGGATGTTCGATGGGGCCAACAGGTTCTTGAATAACAACCATGTATAGGAAGATGCGGCTTGGGCAAGCCTCCATCAAGGTAGACTGATGGATGATGACGGACTGATAGAGGTTGTGAGAATCCGCTGGAGGCAGGTAGAGTAAAACCAGTCATGGTGGAATTCTTTGGGGCAGCTCTATGTCCAGCAGTTGACATCTATCATACTTATCTAAATAAATGGATATTGAAGTGATATAATCCAGTGAATAATTATGAAGGATAGACACCGCTTTAAAAATATTCGATTTTTTTTAAATATCGATAAAATTTAAATAACATGTCGAGTCCTTATAGAAGTATGGAGTGTATATGGTTCATTGGACATTTAACTCGTTTATAAAGAGAGTTGGGTTAGAATTTTCGCTGCGTGATTGGAAACAGACGTGTCATAGTTAAACGTAATATATCCGTCCGTTTGTTTGTTAGTTCGGAACGATTATCTACGGTGAGTTATCCGGTTGAACGGGTAAGCACGTGCGCTCAGTAATTCTATCGCTACACGTGCTCGAGTTTGTATTTTAAACAAGATCACAGCGTCGACGATCTCTCTCAAAAAGTTTTTTGGGCTAGCAACATCTTTTCATAATCTGTTTTGTCAATTATTTACAACCGCAATTATGAGTTTTTGGCGGGATCTCAGTCTTTCGTGTAGCAGTTGTTTTCTTTAATTTATTATCTTATGTATTTGACACGTAATCCTGATGGTGTTTGTGTGATATAGTTTAGTTATTCTGTTTATGTTAAGTATATTATTATATGTAATGCATAACATATATTCTGAGATTCCGATAAAGCTAGATGGAAAGTTCGAGCAGGATGGGCCACCGTTTTGCTAGAGCTTGGATAACACTGATACAAGATTCAAATACATCTTACCTACATGGTACTGGCACTGGTTTTTTTTTTTGGCGGCGAAATATTTTCTTACAATGGTTGGTGGGCGCTTTTTAGGAGCACAAACAATTTCTGATCTCTTCACTATTTCATAAAAAATGAAATTAAAAGAAAAATCAAACCCTAAAATCACCCGCAAAATCCCACAGGAGACGAACATAAAAGCGAATCTTACGAAACACAGTCAACCCCGGTAACCCTCCATTATTATTGCATTAACATGATCCGAATTCGCGACCGCACAAAAAGGCCGAGAGAGGTGTGTCGGTCCAAATCACTGTAATAACATTCAATCCGGCAAAAGCTATCAAATATACCGTCTAATTCATAAGCGTTTTGCGATTAATTGATTGATTACTTTTTCAGTTAACTTGCGTCATATCGCGATTATACCACCATTATTCTAGTTAGAATTCCATAAAGAATAGAAAAAAATATTATAAATCAAAAATAAACATTTAATGATTGGAACTTATAAGTAAACGATAGCTAATTGTAGATAAATCGATATGTTTAGAATTTAGTCATACATAAAGTTTAAAAAATCCAGTATCGCTTGAATTATATTATTTAAAGAAAATATTCAGCTATTAACTATCTATACTAACTATATACCATTTCTTAATTTTTATGTAAGGTTAAATCTGATATTTAAAAATCCGCTACCGCTTATAATTCGGAACACACGAGAAGTGACCTCCGTGTTACCGTGAAGCAATTTCGCCGAGCAGTAATCAGGAGCCTCGGACGCAGGTGTGGTGTGCTGTATGCTGGTTATGATAGTGGGGTGCCAGATTAGGGAGTGTTTTTCTGATATGAGGTGCCTCGTTTTTACATTCGCACTGTGTATTATTATATTTACCGTGGTAGTTGGACCAGAGATAAGCTGGAATACCGTCCAAAGTGCTATTTAATTCCTCATTAATTTTTTTGGGTTATCTATACATAATTATACTTTTAAGGTTATAAACACATGGTTTTTAATTAATCGCTATAATTATACAGAGTATACAGTGTGGCCTACCCACAAACCATCGCCAGAAAAATTATGAAAATGTATGTAAAAGTACCTGTGCCCGTGGTTTTACCCGCTTCGAATTCAGACAATTTTCCTATGTCCTCGGCCTGGATACAATATATGTCATTACCAACATTAATCGAAATCAATTGAGTAGTTTTTGCGTGATTGGCGAAAAAATTAATAAACAGAGAGACAGACCGAGAGACAGATAAAAAAATTTAAAACTACCGATATGTGTTCTGTAGTGGATTCTAAAGCTTCTCATAGATTTTTTTTACATCTTTAATGTACAGATTTCGTCTCGTTAGCCTTTTATTATAAGTATAGATTATCGGGAAAATATCTCAAAATAGAGTGTCTATCTGCTAAAGATTTTTTCATAGACGTTTACTTTTTTAAAATTAATTGCTCTTTTTTATCTTATTTGGACAATATTCCTAGAGAATATCGACCAATCTGCTCGTGAGGTGAGACTATTGAGCTCTATAAGATACTTTCATTATAAATAAACTTTCATTGTTAATGCAATTCCATACAAATTAGAAAGGTTTTTAGAATATATTATGTTGTGAAATACATATAATTTCTGTGTAATTCAATAAAAGGAACAACTAACACTCATTAAACAAACATTACATAAAAAATGGTATGTTTTTTTTAAGTCGTATTAACATAAAACATATTCTGTTACATGAAATATTACACATCATTGATTACGAATTCGTTAACAACGTATTCAAATTAACATATACTCTTTACATTTTAATTATTTTACCTAACTCTTCCTACATTGTTTCTACTTTACAATTCACAAGTGAAAGCGTTTATGATTATTTATTTAAAGAATGATTTGACAACTTATATTTTGTATTTTATCGTCATCATTTTTTATTTATAATAAATGAAAAAAAAATCGTCATCATAATCTCCACCGAAAGTCGTTTAGTGCTGGACATGGGCTCCTTAAGATCTTCATAACTACCGGTCTTACGCCACTAGTATCCAACGGATTCAAGGTCGTTCGTCATTCCATCTTATTGGGTAGACCCCACGCTGCGACTTCCAGTATGTAGTTGCCGGTTGTGAAAAATTTAGCTTCATAGGGCAATAGTTTTACAAGAAATGTGTCATTTCCACTTAAAGTTTGATAATTTTAATAAGACAGCTGAGAAAAAGAGATATATTCGCATATTTGTCTGTCATAAAACGATATTGCTTACTTGCTATTTTTTAGTTCAAAAGTTAACGACACGTGCTAATAATCTGTTTTCGACAGACCTCTGGTAGAATTATAGTTATATTTGTGGTCAGTGTTTTGAATAACTATACGTTGCTTAAGTAAAAGTGAATTATATTCCTGTTTGCTACTTTATTATAAAAAAAGGGTTTAAACCACAATCTCGTATTATGTTAAATATCTATGGAGACACTTCGCTTTGCTCCACGCTGATTTCTGCAGCCTTCAAGTTAACAGCTGCAATTCCGCTCTTTGACAAAAGTTAAACCAATAACAAAGACTAAAATGGTAGTTTGCTTTAAAACAATACAAATTTGATATTAGTTAAATTAAATCCAATAGGTTCGATTTCAAATCGTTTCATTTGCGATACTGGATTTTTTTTATTATAGACCATAAAAAAATATATTATGCGTTATCGTTATTCTAATTTAACTAAACAATTTATATTTATTCCTAAAATATAAATATAAGTCCGCTACGAGACCAATTAAAAAAAAAAAAAAAATTCTCATTCCTCGTTCATCACTTGAACCATACCAAAGAAGCTTCAGAAAATATAAATCTTACTAATGCATTTTTTTTCTTCATATATTTGAATCGTGTTTTGATATTAATAATTATGTACCATGGCACTGTTTACATTTGTAGAGATTTAAATGATGGAATTATATTTTTTTGTTGAGCAAGTAACCGATGTTTCAGGGCCACTGAAATAACTAAATTGTACGTTTTATAGAAATTTGACCTTAGTTATTTAAAATAAAGTAGTAACAGTAAATCTGACATAATTGTTACGTATAAATAATGCTTAATTTAGTTTGAATTATTAGGAGAATTTCTTAAAACTTTTGATATATACTATGTCGAATATAGATATAAATATATACTAATAATTTTGTACTAAATACATATTAAGTATCTATATGCGGTACCTACATCAAAATACAATTTTTTCAATTAATGTCTGTTTGTTTATTTGTTCCGGCTAATCTCCGGAACGGCTTCATCGTATTTGACGGGACATTTTTTTAGTAGATACACGAAGTTACTCCGCGTAACTTAGGCTACTATAATTTTTCAAAAAAAAAAAAAAATTAGGGATCCTCATAAAAATGTGAAAACTCACGAAAATGTGAATAAAGTCCAATTAAATGCACAGTTTTATTAGACGGTGTTTAAATTTGTGAGAAGTATCTTTGTTTTGTGTTAGTACCGAAACTAATTTCAGAAAAATTATTCGGGTTCCGCATAAAAAAAAAACAAACAGAAATAATTTGGAAGAAAGGCGATTCATGAATCTTAAGTTTAACGAGAAAGTGGTTAAATCTATGTGAAATGTTTTACTGCTAAAAATATTATGTGTAAAAAAAATAGCAATGTAATTAGGGTTCCGTTTGAAAAAATTAAAACTTATCAAATGGTAAACAAAATACGATTCAGTCGACAGCACCACCTAAATATTCATTTCCAAAGATTATTTAAACACTATATTATGTAGTGAAGAATATATAAAACGCAGGCGGAGCCGCGGGCACACACTAAGTGCAAAATAAACCATCATAAGAACTTTCACCATTGCATTTCTTATTAATTTCAGCAACTTAGAAACGAATTGTTTATTGCTCAATCATGACGTATTATTATCGTTATTAAGAGAGCGTGATGAGACATAGAAGGTATCAGTACGAAAACCAACCAAACTCAAGTATTTTCGTTTTAAGCAGTGTGTCGTTAAATGGAGATTCCATTGTATTCCTATAAAAAATATCACATAAATCGATGGATAGACGGAACACGTCATTTACTTATAAGGCTGTGGTTTCTTAAACGATTGAAATAAATTATAAAATAAATTATTGTCCTAAAATCAAATCGATCCACTATAATCACGCGTAATGTAAAAGAGAACAAAAAAAAATCATTCACAAAAATATATACCGTAGACAACAGCGTACAAATCCCGTACAATCTCGAAACAGGACAGTTTACGATGCCCCGACCATCCCTTTATATCCCCGCCCATGATTGCCTGCCCGGGAGTACCGACGGCAAATGAAATGAGGATACAAATTTATTGGGTTTTTTTTTAGCTCTCTATTTTTCGTTAACACCCAGTCTCTCTCGTGTACCGCGTTATTGATGGAAATATATGGTATGATATTATCCTAGTTTCGTTTATCGTTTAACATTGATCAAATAAATGTACCAAAATGTATCTATCTATAACTTCAGAGACACAAATTCATCATATATGAGCAGTCATCTCTTCATTTATTTTTTTTTTGCTTTCATGTCTTCTCATACATATTTTATTTATTTCCCCTCTCCCTTCCATCTATCAATCTTCATAGTTATCAATTTTTCCGTAACATGCGTTTCGTCTCAAAAACATTACCATACCAAGCCAAACGATTTCTTTTTAGCTTTTCTATAACTGGCGCCACTTTCGAACTGCCTTTAATATTCTCATTCCTAATCCATTCTTCTCTCGCCATACATCCATCTACACATTCGCATCTCTGCTGCATGAAGTCGTTTCTTTTACCTCTAAGAGGGTGAACTAGGGCTTGTAAAGCATAGAAAGTTCCACCTTTTTTGAGGTATGATGAGTGAAATTTAATTTACTTTCTTCTGGGTAGAAATAAATGAACACTTATGTAAGATTTCTTCAAAATTTTACTACAAAAAGGGTGAATTAGGTAAGTTTATGCAAAATTATTAAGCATATTTCTAATTAGAAAAAGCAAAATGTTGCCGCCAAGAGGGTGAATTAGATTGTATGTTTATATGGCAAATTCGTTTTATTTAAACTATAAAAATCATGAAATTTTACTCCCAGGACTATAAATTAGACACGATCAGATGGTGCGAATCGATCAACTATTTTGTCACCATTAGATATGAGCAGTAAAGTTTACTTGAAAATAATCAAGACGAACAAATGTTTTTTTTTAAATTTAATTGATGTGGAGATTAAAAAAAGCTTTGAGTGAAATATAGGGCAATTAAGTACTAACTCTACATAGATATAGTATAATTATTAAACGTAGTGGTATTATCCTCCGGCAGCAATCCATAATGTTTTTTCTGACTAAATTCTTCACCGATCGTTTTGGGCGAGCACTTAAAGCGCCTAGGGCACCAAATTGATATGGAGGTCGCTTACGTTGAGACGTAAATCCCGCAGAAGTAGACCCGCGCTAAACTTACGCTTATTAAAAAAAAATACTAATCCTATGGTCCCTTACAGAACCCTGCGCATTATACTAGTACATAAGAGTGTCATTGTATCGGGATGGCTGAAGATATAAAAGCCTCTTCAGTTAAAAAGTGGAGTACATCCTGAGGCGATGCTGGAAGGAATCCTGAATTATGGCTGTTAAAAAATTTTTAGATAGCCTCGGAAACTCCGAGCAACATTTTCATATAGTTTATTCATATGCATACGATAAACTGCGTAAGAATACATTTTTATTATTATTTGTAATATTTTTCTATTCATTTATGATCATTATTTGTCTCTGAGCGCCAGCGTTTAAACGCCATCTTACATTTGACATAATGTATAGACGGCTGACGTCATAGCATTGGTGACGCGAATCTATACGTTTTTCACGTACCGAGAATCGCTCAGCACCACTCAAGTAGTTTTCACTTCAAAAGGGTTTCGTGGGGAAGATAGACGTGGTAACAAGAACAAAGAAAATACTGTTCTAATAATATAATATTTCAATCTGTTTACCTTAAAAAAATTAAAACGACAACTGCTTTAAAGCACCTAGGTGAAAGCAAATACAGAATATAATATAAACCATAGTAATAAGCAGTAGTAGGAGTAGTAAGGAGTAGTATGTTATTAATAAATATACTCATAGTACAAGAGCGATGGCCGCGGGTAAATATGAGGTACCGAGAGTTAGCAATGTGTATGGGGACAGAACTCAAAAAGAGAATCCCATATATACTGAATAGTTTACCCGCAGACATTAGAGAAGAAAAGAACATAGTTAAGTTTCAAATTAAGCTGAATAATTATTTTATACATATTTTACCATAAAAATAGTATTGTTTGAGATACTCTTGAGGTACTGTAAAAATATATAATTATATATGAAATTGTAATGCCATGACCTGCAGTCAAACTGAATGTTCAGTTATGTGGGTCAGTAACCTATATTATAAGATGTAAAAAAGGGAGTCAATAAATAATAAAATAATAATTAAAATGATATGAAATTTGTAAAAAAAATAATAATTTTTTGCTATCGCTACCACAAAGTTTAAAAGTTACTTCTCACGGATAATCTTTGAATATGATCCCCCTTTGCACAGTAACAGGCTCCGAGGAGACAACTTGAATGTACTGTTAGCCGACTATACTTTCAGATATACCGACTGACATAGGATAGTACTCGCTCGGTCTCTTAAAACTTTTATATCGGAAAGTTTTAGTTCACATACGTTCCTTTAAATCACTTACAGGACTCCCAATATTATATAGGAATTTAAAATTGTGTTATAAGTGTTTCTTTTACAGCTTTCGAGAAGGCCTGGTATTAGATATATCAGTAATCTATTTTAATACTATTGAAAATACCAGCAGAATAATATTGAAAAAAAAGACAGCCATGGCGACTGACGACATAAAAGAACATTCTAAACTTTGGAAAAAATGTTCTTTTTTTTTGTTTTTAATTTGTTTATTTCATATTATGTTAAATGAAAATATTAAAATTTAACATATAAGTACATATTTGTCTGGTTTTTACATCTATTTGCGATCCGAGCAATAATTACGTAGGTTTTCATATAATTTATTCACAATCAACACATACAATCCATAAACTATATTATTTACCACCGAACGTCATCAGTTAAACGCCATCTTATACTTGATATACTGTATCATCTTGACAGCTGATGTCATAGCATTGATAACGCAAAACTATAAGTTTTTCCCCTACTGAGAATCGCTACTCAAAAAATTTCACTTCACAAAGTAAGTACTAACTTTTGTCATTTTTTTTTTTCCAATTGGTCTAAATTATTATTCCCGAAACATAATATAACAACAATAACATTAACGATATAATCAAATTGTGACCTTATTTCTGTTTGTATAAAAGCAAAATTACTTCGCTAACGAGGCACGAATTAATTATTATACCCGGTCAAACGAAGGGAAGGTAAAGCGGGTTAAGGGATGCATAGTAATAAGGGGTCAAACTGTCTTAATTGTGTTATGTAACTAACCTTGTGATATACCCTTTCTGTGGAAAGAACGTTAGAATTCTTTTGTTTACATTTCTGACCGTGCCTGACAATTTTGACTTCTATTCCACATACCTGCGCCGTTGGATTAACAACTTTAATGTTTTCAATTTTCTTTAGATATATTAATTTTACTGGTAAAAGGTTTATAAAATATATTGACAGCAATTCAACAAAGCGTAACAACCAATTAAACAAGAATAAGTAGTGACCACATTAAAAAGGAAGGAGCCATAGAATAGCGATTTAATTATAGTAAAACGATCTATATACGTTTTCTAATTGTTATAAGTTTTAAGATTATTTTGAGTGCAAATTTTTACTCATGATTCCTTTATAGAATTATTTTTTTTACATGGTATGGTATGGTATGGTATGGCTGAGTGCTATGACCACAATCTCACCTGATGTTAAATGACGATGTGGTCCAGGATGGTGAACACACTAAGCCTAGAGGTATTGGTTTTCAATTGATATTGATGGTTTCCTTACAATGTTTTCCTTCATTGTAACCTCAGGCTGATTTTAGAGTTGAATAAGTGGGATCGAAACTGCGTCTATGACGTTGAATCCGGCCGCACTATCCACTGCGTCATCATCGCTAAATCATACGCTAGTTAAGTATGTGTTGGTATACGAGATATTTATTACGAATACAATGTATAAATTTATATTTACTGAACAAAAGTATTCGCTGCAGCTACCTCTCATCACGTTAATCGCGCCCAAACAATCCGCTGTTTTCTATAACATAATGAATTGCGCGTCAAAAACATCTGCGGTCGCGTCAGTGTACACTTCGTTGGGAATTAATTTTGTTCTTGCATTGTAAGCGAGACTGTGAGCGTCGTATCGTCGGTCAAGCGATCCTTGTTTGACGTTAAAAAATTACATTTCTGACAATAATACTCCATTGTTTTATTGGGAGATTTTTTAAATACCGTTGTATGAAATTAGTTTAAATAGTTAAGTTTCTACTTCGTTTTACATGTGGTCAGACAAATAGCCAGAGATGACATTTGTTAGGGATTGGTTATAGAAAAGCTTGAATTAGGTCTCACGAACTATGATTCAGGACCGTAACATGGGCTCCATATGGTGGGACACTCGGCTGCGGCTGTCCATGCAATTCTACGAAATACCCAAATCACTAAACCCCGTTTTCTGGATAAATAATCAAACGATAGGACATGGGTTCTCCAAGGGAACTTGACATTCGTAATTGCTTTAAATAGCCTTACTTATATTCTCACCTTAAGTTTCATTTTTCATTAAGATTTTGATTTGTTTTTTACACGCTATAGACTCAGTGTTTTGACCACAATCTTACCTGATGTTAAGTGACGACGTAGTCCAGGACGGTAAACACACTAAGCCTAAAGGTACTGGATCTCAAGTGATGCTGCCGGAACACACCTATTGGTATTTGGCGACAGGTTTTCAAATTTGAGGGTGGTAGCTACCCAGGCAAGCATTATTAGAAAACGCCCTACCTACATCTTATGGTTTCTTCGCGATGTTTTCCTTCACTGAAAGCTCAGCCTGATTTTAGAGTTGAAAGATGGGCTCGAACCCGCGTACACTGACGTGGAATCCGGCCAGGCCATCCATTGCGCTATCATCGCTTCTAATCGCCATTTGATTCTAGAGGAATTACTTTAACCATAACAGTCGATATGATGACGGATTTCATGAAAATTAACCTTCCGCTGTTTACAAAGTTTAGCGAAATTCGTTTACTTATTAGCTAGCCGTTGTAGGTAATTACCGAGAACAGATGCGTCCAACCTTCGGCGCGCATACTAATTTATTTTTGAAACAAAGTTAACCTACCTTCTAAAAGTGACCGTTTTGATAATTATACGAAGTTGGATGGAATACATAAATATTTATTTTTAAGTCGTGCCGCATTTAGATTAGTACATTATGGTCTTGTTTAGATTTTTGTAAATTTTACAATAAGCCAAATTTTTATGAGTTTTTTATGAGAGGCATGAGTCAATAAGTCGATTCTTTAACCCCTTGAGCACTAACCTGGCTTTTACGCCAGCTTTTCATTGTATTCATATTGTCTCATTTTTATGGGTAATCGACAAATTAGGATACATATTACATACAGATACATTGAAGATATTTTAGAAAAAATACCATAGGTTGTTTCAGAATCGACAACAGAACACATTTATATGGTTTTAAAAAATTTTGTCTGTCTGTCTAATTATTAATTTCTTCGCTAATCACGCAAAAACTACTTTACCGAATTGGATGAAATTATGTATGGTTGTAGTTTTTACTATTTAACACCGATTTCAAAATTATTATTGGTATTAAGATAAAGAATATATCGAAATACTCAGAAATATAATAATAAAGTAGTTATTTATTTGCTTTTTTTTTAGTGCATTTTAAGAGTATATTATTATTAATTCGATTTTGTTTTTTATTCATAAGAGTTTTTCACGATACTTTAAGGCCATCAACCGGACTTTACCTCATTACATTATTAGTTATATAATAAACAAGTATTTTTCGGAAAAACAATCTTATTTTTATACTAAATTACATTCCAATTAAATTAATATATTAAGCACAATCGCAGCCAATAATCTCGTTTATCCGTAATTGATACGGCAGGATATTTCCTTTAATCCGTTTCATTATTATATTTCAATAGACAATAAATTAATTTAAAAGACAGCGATACCGGATGTCCCGGGGTCATGTTCTCTGACAATTTTACAACGGACAAACGAATTCAGCGTCCCCTCGATCTAATTACAAGAATTAATTCATTTATTCTTTCCGATAATTATTATTCGGATCTCGGGTTGTGAACATCTGGCCGCTTTTATTAATGTCGTCCTTTACTCAGGGATCGGGTTTGAATCGTACGCTCATAAAGTATAATATAAAATCATTATTATTAATTAGGTATTTATTACTTTCTTTTTTGTTTCAAAGAATTTTTATTACAAAATAACGTGCCATTATTGAAATAATCTAGAACATATAGTAATTTTAAATTTAAAGTAAATTAATTTTTATAGGACAAAATCTATTTTTTAAAATTTAGTAAAAAAAATCTTGTCTTGTGTTATTAATATAAAATTATACAAAATATTTATAGTCTTAAAGAATCATGTTTCTGTAAAAAGCAAGAATATAGGATATCTCAAGAACTCAATAAATAGATACGCCCCTCTATTACGGATAGGTGGGGATCGAACCCGCGTCGATTGACGTGGCTCCGGCCGAACTACCCGCTGCGCCATCAACGCTTAAAATAGACTTGCTTAATCTGATTTACCGATTACTTTACGTAATATATAATACAATAAACCAAAAATTTAACGCCTTGAACACTAACCTGGTGTTTACGCCAGTTTTCCATTGTTTTCCTATTGTCTCATTTTTAATCGACATATTTTGTAGTTCATATAGTGTAATTAAAGTTTTATTTTAAACACGTGTAAAAGTTACAAACACAATTTCTTTTTCTAGTTACAGATTAGTGAGTATTGAGACTATTGAGCGAGATTGGTTAAACATTGTTTGTCTGGATACATTTTCCGGGTACGACGAATCCCTCAGACCCCCTCAGTAATGGACGAAGGACTTATGATCGATTTGTATTACGGTTCTTAGCATTCTGACGTGAAACCTTTTTAAGCGCGATGAGTGTACAATTTTAAGGTCACATCACAGGATGTAAACGTTAACGTTACAATTTTTAATATTAAAGCACTTAAGAATGTTGGCTTTTTTAAAGTTCATATGCTCATTTTAGATCAATATTGGCCATTACTGATTATAAATAATTTGTCAACAGTACCATATGACTTGTTGATTATATAAAATAAAATAATAAATAATCTACAACCTATCATGGAATGTGATTAATCTCAAACTGTATTTTAATTTTTATTTCTAATTAGTGATATATAATTGTAAGTTTTTTCGTAACTTCTTTTATTAATTTAAACCTGTAAGAAGCTTGAGCTTTATTTCCAGCAATTCGTAAATATAGTTACAGCGTAATATAGTCTTTAAACAATCATTGAAAAAGAATGTAACCCAATTCCTGTACAGACCCTAAATTATTTTTGGTATTAATTGAATGTAAAGATATTTCACAAAAATTCAAACACTTGCCAGTAAAATTGACCACTGAATCAGATTTTTTTTTTACTATTTTTTTTGTACTAACAAAAAGCATGTATATATTTTTCTTAAGTTCAAACAATTCCAAGTAAAACTGTGCATTGAATCGGATTTTGTTCAATATTTCTTTTTTTTTTTTCATTGCTTTTTTTTATAGGGGAATGCATTTATGCACTACTCGTACCAGATTCATTAGGAGGATCAAAGTCCCCCCAATGAAAATGGTAGGGGGGTGTGGAGGGACGTCTCCACACCAGTGTGGGACTCACCCGGCGAGAAGCGCCGGAAATGCCCACTAAACCCACCGAGGCCACCCGCCGCATTCAGGGGACGATACACATAGGGGGATCGGTGTCACATGCACCGCGTCGTCCCCTGCGGCAGGCCCAACAGGGCCTCGTCCGATAATTAGCCCGTTGGGGATGTGGGGGAAGTCGCTGCCTGACCCACAGGCTCTCTCTCCCACACCTCTTCGCCCGAAATAAATAATTTCAATAAAAAATAAAAGTAACGTAAGGTACTCAACATCTCAAAAAACTAAAAAAGATTTGGTAAAAATCGTCCCAGCCGTTCCGGAGATTAGCCGGAACAGGTAGACAGACAAAAATTTGAAAATTTGTGTTTTTATTATAGATTACCCGTATCACATTTATGTGTATTTAGTAAAAAGTTGGTATTACAAACAGCCATTTTAACTTTATTTATATGTATAGATAGATCCAACGCTTTCACCATTTAGTTTTCTTTTATCAAAAGCGTAAGCTGATAATTTAAACCACTATCAATTGATATGGAGTTCAGAGTATTATTACAGATTCATCTTGGACATTTGACGTTTTAAATGTAACAACACATAAGCTATACTTAATTGATACCAAAGTAGTTCACAATTTGTCGGTTCAATATCTCTGAAGAGCTATTCGGTATATCCAGTATTCCTAATTGTTCCAAGCCCCCATTGTCTGTAGGCGATCCCATAACTTACTAAACGCATTAATGCATCTGTACGAACATTGTTGGCTTCGACGCTAACATACGAGGTTACCAGGTCCTGATACCTACTTATCCGGGAAATTATTTCAACGCGATTTTCGAGTTGAGGAGCATATTAATCTTTTTATTTCCAAACTAGCTGCATACCCGCGGCTCTGTCCGCGTGTCATATTTTCCATTCCGCGTTGTTCTTCAGTGCGTAATATAGTTTCTAAATAAATAATCATTGAAAAATATTACTTTGATGGTCACTATTTTTTGGCATTACAGAATTAGTAACGAGTCTAATTTTATCTAATTTCTAACTCGAACTTTAATTTATTTTTAACTGCGCATACACACATACAGACACAATGAACCCCCAACATACAACTTAGCATTACTAAAAAAGAACTCCTGTTTTAAAATTTGTTTAATTTAGTTATACAATTTTCTAATTCTTTTGGAACGCAGCCATTATATCAATAATGTAGTGGTGTTCGCTATTGGCTGCGATACATTAAACTAATGTAACTAATATCGTGTACTTTTGTTCTTTGTGAAATTGTTATGGTTCCAATAAACTTTTTTATTTATTTTATTAATAACCTTCATGAATTGTTTCATATATTGTTAATTTTTATAACGAAAGATATAATGAGACGTATACGAAGTATATTATCAATATTTTGAAAAAAAGAATGATTGCACAAATAAACATAGAACCGTTGCTTTTGAGGATATTGGGAGAATCTCGAACGTGTGGCAACACTGCAGCTAGAGGGTGTGTAAAATAAACATCGTAGTTGCCTATTGCGTATTTTCTGTAGTCGAATATTGCTGAATTGACAAAACAGTTTGTTCGCAATCACATTTGATAATAGATATGGTTAAATGTAAAGAAGAAGGTGACAAGCAAAATTAAAAAAGTCGACCAATACTTACATTTGATGGGGTTAATGGATTTGTACGTAGCCAAAGAGATCTTATATAAGATGGAAAGAATAGTTTTTTTTTATTTACCTGTTAAAAATGTTTTAAAGGTAAATAGATTACAAAATTTTCACACTTAACAAATCAAATGCTCTAAAAGCTTTTACGTATTATCGATCGTCTAATAACCTATTTCCTATAATTAGATCTCATTAACCTCTGAAAGATCAGGAAATATAAGCATATTTGGTTAACACCTCGATAAACGGTGTACAATGAAAGAGTTTTATCAAATATTTATTCGGAAGTGACGTTGAGTTTATTAGAGCTTGAGCGGGTTTGTAATGCGAGCGATATATTAAATGGCTGTAGGTGCCATTACGCCACTGACTTATTTTCGTAAATAGGATATTAAGTCAAACATATTTGTTAGATAATTATTGCAGAGAATAATACCACATAAAAAGAAGCTTCAAATCACTTCTGAACACGTTTCTAATTCAATATTTTTGTAAATTGTTCATTTTGATATTATTTAATAAAACGTATTGCGTCTTAATCTTCGGATTGCAATTAATACTGACAGTCGAATTTTTCATTTGTCTATTTGATTACGTTTACATGTGAAATGCTTAACTTAAATATAATAATAAAATTGTAAAATAAACCGAAATAAAATAACAGTTAGTTTATATTTTCATAACATTAAATGTAGTTACTTCAATTACATGTTTCTTTTATGCATGAGTTTACATTTTTGTATGAGAAAGTGGTATAAAGTGAATTATCTCCTTGTAATTGAATTTTGAAATACTTACCGAATAACTTCATATATTTCCATGCATAGTCTTTATTTTTTTTATACGAGACCCTAATTATTTTCCAATTTTTTTTCTACTAACATTAAGCAAAGATATTTCACACAAATTCAAATACCTGTCAGTAAAACTGTGCATTGAATCAGATTTTGTTCAAATTTTTATGAGTTTTAATTTTTTTTAAGCGGAAACATATTATTTTCAACCTAATCAACCTAATTATTTTCGAAATCATAGGGTAGTCTAAGTTACGCGGAGTAACTTCAGCTATCTAACAAAAAAGTCCTGTCCAAATCGGTCCAGCCGTTCCGAAGATTAGCCGGAACAAAGAGACTGAGAGACAAAAATATTTAAAATTTATTTTTGGTATAGGTATCGTATATGCATCCATATGTATTTAGTACAAAAAATAGAGACTTCAATTTTATATATTAACGACAATAAAAACTGATTTTCTTTGAACGATTCTAGTTTGCGCTATGGTTGTGTTGTCCTCCATTATACATATATGTTTCGAAACAGTCTACGCTTCAATTTCATTTATTAATATACACAATTAGCCATTTTCGGTACTGTCAAGAAACAAGTAATGCCATATACTGCATGTTATAGAATGACTTCACTTTTACCATCATCATGTCAACCGAAAGAAGTCCACTGCTGGAGATAAGCCTTTCCTATAAATTTCCACAATGACCGCTCTTGCGGTACCCATATCTTTTACCAGGTCAGTCCAACTTTATGGAATCACGCTGCGTTTTCCGGTACGTGGCAGCTATTCGATCGAGAACCCTTTCACCACATCGGACATCGGTTCCATGTGCAATGAGCCCAGCTCAATGACGCTTAATTTGGCAGTTCTGGCCATGTCGGTTTTTTTTTTGTGAATCTCCTCATTATTGATTCGATCTCGCAGTGAAACTCCGAGCATAGCCCTCTCTATTGCTCTTTGATTTCATTATGCAAAAAAAAAACAAAGCATAATCATTCAGTTACACCACTCTTACTTTGAATAAATAAATAAAGGACACACATCTCGATTCAAGTGTTCCTCATAAAATATTAATATAAAAAAGCTATGTAATATATTGTGAAAGATTAACCGACCTATCAAGAGAAACAGGACCAAAAAGTAGCCGAGTGACTAATGCAAGGGTCGACCCGTTGACGGTTGGCCAGTGCGAGTGGGAAAAAGAAAAATGGCAGATAAAGAATGGCAGCGTTCCCACGGTGCGTGTTTTTATGAAGAGCACGCGCGAACGTTCCGTGGTAACGAGGGAGTTTGCGCGCATACTCACTGTGACCACCAGAAAGCATTCTAATAATTACTGACAATATTTTTGTCTTTATTCGATAAATTGAAAATTCGAGAACTATCTATAGCTTGATAAAAAATATATATATATATATATATATATATATATATATATATATAGCTGCATTATCTATGTTCGCAATTGAAGTAAATGTATTTCAAAAATGCAAATATTTCAAATGTAAAATGAATAATAATTTACAAATTTTAAATAGAAAAACAATTGAAAACAAGGTACCGACAGAAAAACAATGCTCAAGTAACCTTGTTTTATAACAAAATTAAATATGTCAACGGAAATCTCATACTAAATTAAGTGGAAAAAAAATTCAATTTTGCTAGAAATTAATTGCGAAATGCTACAGAGTTAATATGACAGGTTTAAGTAAGTCCTTATATCACACCGTAGTGTAACGTGTTTCGTCTATTATAGATTTGTTTTTAGTATATAGTTTGGGACGGTAAAAGGCGAAAATACTTTTATTGTTAATCACCTACCAACAACGTCCCTTACTGGTGACGAGGATGTACTCAAGATGGCAGTACATTACTCACTGACTTAACCGCTGACCCCAAAACGGTGAAGTAGTCAAAATCTTTCAAAGTTTAATCAATGCGAAAAAGCAGTAAAAAATATTAGGTCTAGCTAAAGACTAATAGCTCCGTTTTTTTCTAAGCACGGACTGGATTACGTTGGTCTTATATATAAAAAAGTGGCCGATTTCTGCCGGAGTATGATGACGATTTGGCATATGTCAGACAATCTCAGTTCGTAGCCTACGCTAACGCTGCGAAGGTGATAAAAACATTTCTCTCAACAACTGATTCCATTTTTAAAACAAGATTGGACAACTTTAACCTAAGACAATCTTGCATAAGATACTTTGTCGGACATAAATGATAGACTATAGCAGACTCTGGTGTTCCTTTGTTCGCCTATTTACTTGGAGGGAAGAAATTTATTACCTCTACTCCCTAGCAATCCCTTTTTAGCCCAATATGGTAGTAGTCGATGCAACACTGGGTTTTAGTTTGTGGAAGACTACCATACCCCTTCTGTCACTCCAGCAGTAGGGGATCCGTGAGAAATTCCGTTTTAACTAAAAAATGTCCCCTTCTTTGAAGGCCTTCTGCGGACTAAGCGATTGTGTCTCAATCCACTTGGTTCTAAATGACGATGAGGCTAAAAATGTTGACACGATAAGCTTAAAGAGTTTGACTCTCAATTTACACTGCAGAAACACACCCCTTACACGTGGTAGATTAACATTATGAGGTTGGTATTGTATTTACCACCATGCTAGATACATCACAAGATGTTCCTTAATTTAAAGGTCAGGTTTATTGTGGAATTTGAATCTACATTGAGTATGATAGGTACTACGATGGTTATATGGGAAGAGGAAGACCAAAGAAAGATGGACAGACTGTGTGAAAGTTGATATGCTTGGGAAAGAAGAGAATGCGGAGATGATAGGAATGGAAGAGGAAGACATTTTGCGCCGACCCCAAATGAATATGGGAAAAGGGTAGAGAGATGATGAGATAATATCTCTGAGCCACTATCATCATTACATAATATTAGGTAATATAATATATCTGTAAATAAATAAGTAAATTTAAAACAATTCGAAACAACTTAATAGCTGTTTGTGAGATTTAATGTTATCAATGAATGTAGGGAATAGCTTATTTTGCTTGAAATTTTCAATAACGATTATAATTACATTTTGGCCACTGGACGAATACTAGCGCTGAGAAATGTATTCGTTACGTTTGTCTTACGCATCGTTGTCATAGGAGGCCATGTTAATTTGTAATTCGAACTTCGTTTGAGGTCGAAGAGGTCTTCATTTGGGCCCAGACCCGTATTTAGGGTGCCATCCACTTCTGCCCTTTTCAGACCAAAACGGCCCTCGGCTGTTATGGGGGAATAATTACAGCTTGTTTGGTGACCCTGTTTTCTTTTTATGAACACTTTATTCAGACTTATTGCTTGATTTAAAATTTGAAGTTATTTAAATAGTAAATTTAGCGCTTTCACCAGAACTTCTTTGGGTTTTAAACAACGATTTTGTGCACGAAGATCTCTCACATGTATTTATATGGGAAACTCATCTGATGTTAAGTGACCATGTAGACCAGAACAGGAAATAAACTAAACCTATAGATACTGTCTCTCAAATATTACTAATGAAACACGCATATAGGTGAGTGGTGACGGATATTCAAACTTAAGTTCGATATCTAACGATGCGGACATTATGCTATGGTATTATTATGATCCTCATTTTAGTATAGGGTAGGTGTTAAAGCTAAAAGTATATGTAGGTGAGCGCTGAAATGCACGGCGACAAATTCCATCCTTTTTCCTTTTATATGCCTTCTCTTTTCTTACTCCATCCCCCTCACCGCTGCATAATAAGTCGAGTGTTTTTGAATTTAAACAACGCATCTCGAGAGAAAAAAAAATTGTTATAAAAATACTTTTAATTGTCCTTTTGTCGGATATAAGAGTTTTTACAGTGTCATTGAGTTTGTATGATATATTTACACAAATAGGAGACTTCCTAACGACGGAGAAACAGCAGAACAGTGGTGAATCCCATTTTTCCATACTCCATACTTCATTGTGGCCGTGCAGTGTTTTCGTGCCCTACCAGTACACGATTAAGCTAATATTTTGAACCTTAAAAGAACCAGCGCGAACAATAGGTGAGTCGAACCTACGTCCCAGAACCCAGAAGACCACATTACTACTCATCGCATCCATATAAATAATCTAAACATTCACATACCTTTACCGAGTTATTTTGAACTCGAACGGCTCGACCGATTTTTATGATGTTTGATTTTCTGAATTGGTATCCGCCCCGAATAATAGAATAACTACACTAAACTTCACGAGAATAAATGAAAATGAAAAAATTGAATTGAGAATTGATTGAGGAAATTGAAAAAAAATGAATTTATTCCTTCCGAAACGGTACGAAGTTCAATCATAGTTCGTATAAATATATGATAATAGCACGTAAAATACATTTTAACCGCTCGATTAATTAATCTACGAATTTCTCCGAAATACTTTCCAAACTATTTCTATATATGTTTGTGTATTAGTTATATTTGTGTCTGGTTTGTTTTACTTTTTATTAATAATTTGATTGGAATCTTTATCGATTATGTTTGTTTGTTATATTGTTGTATGATTATGTTTGTTATATTATAAGTAATAATTAAAAATACTATCGACTAATAAATAATCTGTTGTGTTATAAAATAATTAGTGTCATCATAAGTGTTAAATTGAACTCGTATTTGAATTTTCGTATTTTGAACTCGTAGTTTTTCGTAAGCTACATTTGGAAATTCATTTTGTATTAAAATCTTTAGATTATTAATGTTTAAAGTTTTACCTTTACAAATTACGTGATTATTGCTGGATTTCATCAGATTATAAGTAAAGCACAGCGTGAGAACGACGCCGACTGTTGAATCAGGCACAAATACCCTACAATCCAGCAAAAGGTATTAATATCCCTACAAACATGGCGATATTGAACACATATAAAAAACAAACGTTATATTTCTTACACATATACAGCATGATGTAAAAAGGATGAAAAAATAATAAAACCTCTTTATTTAAAAGTGCGAAAGAAATTTTGTATACTTTTGTATAGCTGTGTGCCTGCGGCTTCGCACGCGTTTCATAAATACTTCACTGCGCTTTAAATTTTTTATACGGAAACCTAATATTATTTAGTGCTAGGATAAAGTAAAAATATTTCTCATAAATTCAAGCACTCGCACGTAAAACTGTGCATTGAATCGAATTTTATTTATTTTTTTATGAGTTTTTTTATGCGGAACCCTAATTAATTTCGAAAATTAAAAGTACCCTAAGTTATCCGGAGTAACTTCAGCCATCTACTAAAAAAAGTCCCATCAAAATCCGTCTAGATGTTCCGGAGGTTACCCGGAACAAACAGACAGACAGACAAAATTTAAAAAAAAATTGCGTTTTTGGTATAGGTATCGTGTGTACCTTCATATCGTAAAAAAAAATAATTCTGACATTCCAAACAGACACTTCAATTTTATTTATTAGTATAGATACATATACAGTATGAAGTAAAAAGGAGGAAAAAATAATAAAACCTCTTTATTTAAAAGTGCGAGAGAAATTTGGTGTGTATTTTTATGTAAAATATACAATCGAGAATCGTATTTAAATATATTAAGACTGAAGTTCTCTTATTGTTTGACTTTCTACATTGTTTGCGTTTAGTACAATTGATCAAGATTTGATTTCATTTAATTTTCAAAGTTTATTCTGTGTGAATTCACGCCCCGGGTTGGAGCTACCTCTCTATCTACCCTACCTACAGACTTTATTGTAAACGACAAAGTTTTTTTTCTCTTATAAAAAGATTTTTTTCTCTCTTTTATTTCAGGCTCATTCTGCACGGCCGTCGGGTGTTTTTTGTAAGTATATTGTTTAAGTTGAATTTTTTTTATTACATTCGAGTCACTGGTAATAAATTCTTTTTTAAATCGAAAACTTATTTAGCGGCGTTGAGCAATTCTCGGTAGGGTAATAACTTATAGAATCGCTTTACTGATGGAATGTGACATTAGCTATCAACCTGCTGTCCGCGACATGGAATTTTCCATGTAAAGTTTTTTTTTTCTTCCCGTCACAGTAGCATTTGCTAGAGTTTTATTATTTATCTCTGATGGAAAGGAATGTTAAGTATCATGGCAGACTCCTAAGTTTTTGTGTTGCCACATCATAAATAATTTTCCCTAAACGGCCGAAAAAAAATGTACGAGTCGAAACGATTAGTACTAAAATCATTTAAACAACAAAAAAAAAATCATTCAAAGTTTTCACTTCTATCGAAAGTCGACATGGCTGCCTAGTTTTTTTTAAATTTTTCCTGATCATTCTCTATTGCATTTATTTACTGAAATGTGATTATGGTTACCGGTATATACATATCAGTTATAAAGAAGAACCGACATTAAACTCGATCTGGTTTTTTGTTAATAAAAACTGTACCAATAATAATGAACAAAACTGGAAAGGGTGTCATATCTAGACATAGCTATCGCTCATGTAATGATTCAGCCTATAATAATCTTCAGGAACTAAAACTTGTTTGACATGGTGTTTGAACTCATTGTCTGGTAAATTGGCAATGATATGAGATTACTGTAATAAGGCTTTTATCATCTTCTATTATGATCTATCTGTTAACTCAAATTTTAAATTCAAACACTTTTTTATTAACGATAGCAAACAAATTATTTTTTTTTTTTATTTTATTCATAATTTATCTAACCTTTTCATTTATTGAATTTCAATATACTTTAGTTTTTTTATTTCCATTTATCTCAATATTGTATTATAAATATGTATATCAGAGAGTATTAATAAGTAAAGATTGGCATAGAAATTAACATGCTATATTCAGTTTATGAACTTTGATAACATTAATATTTTAATTTTTTATTTGATATTTTAATGAATACTATTACAAAGTAAAAAAAAAACTTGTAGTTTTTTTGTCCACTGTACTTCGTTATCTGTGACGTCGTACAGGTCGACGACAGCGGAAAATTCATGCATACCGAGTTATAGGTATGCATATTGTAAGCAAAAAGCAATCCACGTGAAAGCTTTTAGATCTCATTATATATAGATGATATAATTTTAGGGGCGATGTTTATTAGACATACCTTACCTATCACATATTCAATATTTTATGTTTACATACATTATGGCCTCTTTCAAGTAACAATAGTTATTCTTAGTAATATTTATTTATCGAACTGAACTGTTTTTTATATGGTTTAGACTCAGTGCTTTGACCACAATCTCAACTGATGTTAAGTGACAATGTGGTCTAGGATGGTAAACACACTAAGCTTAGATGTACTGGTTCTCAAGTCATGCTGCCGGAACACACCTATTGTTATTTGGCGGCAGTTTTTGTAACTTGATGGTGATAGCTACCCAGGCGGGTATTATTTTTAAAATGCAGGGTGGTAGGCACCAAGCTATGGTTGCCTCACGATGTTTTTGCATCGCCGAAAGCTCAGGCTGATTTTAGAGTTGGATAGGTGGGTTTGAACCCGCGTCCATTGACGCGAAATCCGACCGCACTACCAACCAAGGCATCATTCTATTCGTGTGAAAGACCTTGACAGTTTTACACGAGTTTGGTGGTGATCGTTTACATGTCTAGATGTGCTCGTGGCTGCACCCGCGTTTCATATATTCTTCAGTGTGTTTTAACTTTTTTATACGGAACCCTAGTATCATTTTTGTACTAAGATAAAGTAAAAATATTGATAAAAAAATCAAGCACTTGCCCGTAAAATATTGAATCAGATTTTATTACATTTTTTATGAGTTTTTTAATTTTTTTACGTGGAACCCTAACTATTTCTTTAAATTAAAAGTAGTCGAAGTTACCTGGAATAACTTCAGCTATCTACCAAAAAAAGACACGTCAAAATCCTTCTATCCGTTTCGGAGATTACCCGGAACAAACAGACAAACGAAATTTTTAACAATTGGAATTTTTGGTACAGTTATCGTATATACATTCATATCTATCTAGTGAACAAAAATTTATTGACATTACATATAGATACTTTTATTTAGTAGTATAGATAAAGCATTTATAAAAATCATAACGTACCTGACAACGTAAATTCAAGGTCACGACGCGTCATATTTCGATTTAGATGTCATACTTTTAAAAGATAAATTAAATAAACCTGATATCTCACTACACATCCCTCTCCTGATTTACGTGAAGCTTCAAAATACAAGTAGTTTTAATATATGAACCAAAAAATATTTTCAAACGTAACTGCGCCAATAAGCCATAACGTAATCTTCTAATCAGCTGCAGAGATCGATCCAATTTTCTATGAGATTGTCTAGAAACATTTTTACAAAAGGATATCTTCTCCGAGCTTTCAAAGATATTATCACCGCAGCTTTTCGATTCGCATCGACATCGTATTGAAGCTAGAATTAACTTATACCAAAATTATTTTTAGTTAATATTTATAATATACTTATACATACAGAATGTTGATAAATTTGATCACATGTGTAGTGACAGTGGTTGTACGGATACCGTATCCGATGGATTCGAATTTTACAAAGAACTTAATCGTTATGAAACTATTGAATGTTGTTTCATTTAAGTGAAAACTTCTATATACCGGCTTAGACCAGTTCTTGGTAGGGAAACAACTTATTGGGGGGCAGGAAGTATATCCTGCCCCCTGGATGGTTGACCATCTAGGTCTGGCCTCTCTCGAGAGGCGGGCGAAGAGGTGGGGTGGAGAAGTATTCTCCCCCATCCCCATTGGGCAATTGCACGGACGAGGCCCGGTGGGTTCGCCGCAGGGGGCGACGCGGTGCTTGCGTAAGCCACCCCCGTGTCGCCCCCATCCCAAATGCGGCGGACGGCCCCGGGGGGTTTTAGTGGGTATTTCCAGGCGCTTCACGCCCGGGCGAGTCCCACACTGCCACGAAGTTCGTCCCTCCGTACCCCCTTACCTATTGCATTGGGGGACTTCGGTCTCACTAATGCAATAGGTAAGGGTAATGCGTAAATGCATTTCCCCTCGACAAAAAAAAAAGGGGAACAACAGTTAGAACACTAACTGATGTAAAAACAAGACAAATGTTATGTTAATAATTTCAATTGAATTAAATCATTAAGTTTCTTCAAAGTTTCGAATATTCACTTCTCTACGCAGTCCCAAGGTTTTTTTTTTATTATTATAGCCCCCCCCGAATTCTCTATCTATCTATCTATTCAATCAAAGGACGTCCACTGTTGGACATAGGTTTCCCTAAATAAGGGGAGATCGCCATATTCGTCGCGCTTGGCTGGCGGGTTAGTGATCGCAGTCAGGTTTTTGTGTTACTCAGATGATGCTGCTGCCCAATCTCTAGTTTATCTCTTAGTTGCCTTTTACAACACGCACGGGAACGATATGGTGTGGTATTATTCTTAGCCAGCACAACACGGAATCCAGAATTACTCTAACATAATTCGAGAGAATTAGTTACGTCTATTCTGATTAGAATTTACAGGTTTTTAGTGCTTCATATATACTCTCTTTACATTTATAATTCTTATGTAGAGCCTCAATTTATCTTTATTTCGTTTAAAATTATTAATAAGTGTACATTTGAATTTGCCTTATATGTAATTGTGATTGTTTCTTTCAATGCAGTATTGCTTTGTTTATACTTAGCCTAAGCTTAAATTACTTTATATACCATTTTCAATTTAGAAATCTACATAATAATAGGGATTATAATAATGACACTAATGATATTTTATACTTCTCATCTGTTTTTTTTTCTTTTTTTAACAAGTGTACAGGAAGGAACAGACCACTAGTTGCTCCCAGTCAACGTAAGTTTTATTCTTAAATAGTATTTACTTGTGTCGTGTGTGTGTTTGTTGTGTATTCTTTTTTTTCTGACGACGGTAACGAACGTAGATTCAGAATCCAGTAGTTCCTGTCGTGTTTCCCCGTCAAAGAATGTTATTAGGATATTTTCTAATGCCCACCTAACTAGGCTTCACGTTTGAACATATGTTCACTAAATACCTATAAGTATTTACTCTCAGCATCAATTGAAATCCTTGAGCCCTTAAGTTACAAACATTATTTTATCAGTTTGGACCATATCGGCACTTAACATCAGATAAAATTGTGGTAAAAGCGCTAAATATATACAATATATAGGCTTAAAATCTGTTCACAATAAACGATCATGACGCAGCGGTTACTGCAGCCGGATTCTGCGTTAATCGACGCGGGTTCGATCCCAACCTATCCATCTCTAAAATCGGCCTGAGCTACCGGTGAAGGAAAACATCGTGAGGAAACCGTAGCATGGTAGTAGGGCATTTTCTAATGATGCCCGCCTGGGTGGCTACCACCCTCAAGTTTGAAAATCTATCGCCAAATACCAATAGGTGTGTTCCGGGAGCATCGCTTGAAAACCAGTACTTCTAGGCTTGTTGTGTTTACCAACCTAGACCACATCATCACTTAACATCAGGTGAGATTGTAGTAAAAGCATTGAGCCTATTCCGTGTAAAAAAAAAATAGACGGAGAATTCGAGAAACAAAAAAAAACATACAGACAAATTGATAACCTCCTCCTTTTTGAAGTCGGTTAAAAACAGAAAAATATCGTATTTTATTTTATATGAATTATAATATGGTAAGAGCATCCTCCATCTCTCCTAATAAAAACAATAAAATATTAATGTGTTGGTATTTTTGCCAAGTTTCATTTCTCTGACATTTGAAATAATATTTTATAATGCAATAGTGTTTGAACAATGTTGTTAGTGACTTTTTACATTCTTTAGTCTTTTTAGTGACTTACTCATCACATACGGAGCAACGATCACAGTGACGATACCAAAAGAAACCATCATTACGTCTGGGATTTACAGAACGTTATTGTCGTATGATGCGTTTCGCTTTTAATTCAGAAAGTGGCATTGAATTTTTCTAAAGACAAATCCTCCAAATGTCGCAGTTACTTCAAGTTAGTTACTGTCTTCACTGGCTTGCTTCAACAGAGGCGTATGTAATAGTTAAAGTACGTGCACTATATGAATCCTTTGGGTTTATCACGGCAGACTCTCTTCATGGAAATTGCATACACAAAAAATCCTGTCAAAGCTCATTTAGCATTCAAATTAACATCAAGCACCACATAGATGGATTTATCCCATTTTTGCTGGCAAATATTGACAAAAAATCTAATATGCAATGATACGATTTAATTATGAAAATAAAAAACCAACTAAAGGTTAATTTATATTAATCTACGTAGTTACTGGATACATATACCTGCGTAAAGGTCGCTGTAAATGCGACGCCGTATTAAAAATTCAACGCCGAGCTAATGAAAGCTGAGCTTCGTGGTTGTGAAATATTAATCGATGCCCTCGAAACAGGGATCCGAGTGTCACTTAGTTTTGGATACATTACAATTTACCGAGCTCGGTATTGTTTCCATAGATTCAAATTTTAATCTAAACATAGACTATTTTTATAGGGTGTGGTTACAGTTGCAGCGAAAAAGAAATTCACAATTAATTTCTTTACTTATTGTCTTTTGACATAACTTTTTTATTATAGCACGGTAAAGCATAAAACAATATACATCTTATAAGTTTAGTCTAAAAACCACACCAAAATTCTAAAACAAAAGTTGCCTTTTTCAAGTTTTTTTCGAAGAGCTCGATATGGAATCTAACATATATTTGTCAATCCGCAGACCAATCCATGTGGTTCTGTTATAAGAAACACATGCAGGGATAATGTCCACACTTTTCAGAATACTAATTGAAGTAGACTACAGTTCCATCCTTCCATAATCTGCGTATATATCAAGGACACTAAATTCCAAAACCATTCGATTGACCACTATTAAAAACATCATGATTTTTTTCATTTTTATGTACATCCAATTTGTTGTTACTACAAAAACATGTAAATGAACTCTTATCTCTTTTCATAATCTTAAGATTATCTATCTCAAAGCAGCACGTGGCTTAATCTTTGTGAATTAAATGAGAATTCTTAATTATTACTGCTAACGAAATAATAAAGTTCAAAAGTTCACAGAGCTATGTTAACACAAGAACAGGTTTTCACATTAATGATTTAAGGCATATCCGTTTAAGAGTAAGTAGAGTTTGTAAAAGTGACTGGGTAAAATCTTGAAGGCATATAAAACGTAAACGCGTTAACTAGTGTACATTTGAAGACTTGGCAGTGAGACTGAAAGCTCGCGACCTAGAAACCGGCTCTCGTCGCAACAAAGCGTCCAAGGAGCGACTCTGCGGTCATTAGAACAATAGGGTGTGGTTACAGTTTCAGCGACAAAGAATTTCACAATTAATTTCTTTACTTTTTTTTCACATAATTTTTTATTATAGCTCGGTAAAGCAAAAAACAATAAAAACCTCAAATACAACTTTTAAACAAAAGTTGCCTTTTTAAGATTCTTTTGAAGAGCTCGATTTGGAATCTAACATTTATTTGTCAATTTGCAGACCAATCTATGTGGTTCTGTTATAGTATATACATGCAGGGATAATGTTGTACCAACTCTTCAGAACACTAATTGAAGTAGACTACAGTTACAAATGTATGATTTTAATTGGGTACTCGGCTAGGAAATTCAGTAATGTCAGTTTTAATTCTTTTGTGTTAAGAAATGTAACTAAAGATCACATTCTTATTAAGCTCCTTGACTTTAAATGATCGTGAAGTCTAATAGAGACTGAGTCTTAAGCACCAGAATAAGGTAAAGCATGATGTATTGAATTTTTAGAAGCTCAGTGCTAGCCGACAGTCAGCATCACAATACCGGTCTACATCTACTATGATTAAAACCTCTAGAAAGGTCAGAATATACTAAACCCGAATGTGATGCGTTGTAACTTGTCACTATGACGGGATTTATCACAATGTCCATGTTGGTCACAACCAAGACCCCTAAGAACCCTATTATCATGCAAAATTATACCAAGTCACTTCACTATCGTCACTTAGGCCTTGACGTCTTTTTGATCATGTATCGATGCGCTAAATCATCCTAAATAAATATTAAATGTGTTTATGATCAAAAATTTACAATTAAAAATAGCTTATCAAACATTGAACATAGAGTGTAAATTAAGACAAAAATGTAAACCAGACATGACTTCATTCCGTTAATATCTTTAATACTCTAGTTTTATGGCCCATGTAGACGTATGCAAGCTCACGCTCTCTCCCAACACGGCGGCGGTCGTCATGAGCGTGGCGCATGAATAAATCACCATGCTAATGGCCACACACGATCTTCCAACACTTCCATAAGGAAATGTTTTTAAATAGCCTGCGAGTGAGTTTTAAAATAATAATATCATGTACTTAAAGAGATAAAAATAGTTTATTTAGAAAGTCGTAAACTTGCTTGTCGGGTAGTTTTAAAATAATTCTTTGTTATTCTTTGTTTGTTAACTTTCTTCGACGCCTTATGATTCATAAACGATTTAGAAACAGAGTTATTTTGTAAGTAACGGAAGACATTATAATCTGTTATTTATAACTCGGTGTTGCCAGTAACTATATGCGGAAAGATTCTTATTTAATATTAAATTTTTGTATTTAGATAGTACATTAGAATATCTATATTAGAAATCTACACTGCAACTGTACAACAATGTGCAACTAACATTTTAGTAATTAATGTTAATTGTCTAATGAAGTATTTTTTTTTTACTAATTAATTACTTGAAGTTCGATCACAATTTTGATTGGTGTCACTTGATGATATAAGAATACACCATAAGGATATGACATGAGACTATTAAAAACCTTACTAAGGTTCCATTACGCCTTTTTTTTGACGAAAACCCAAGGCTTATTGTATGATCTCCTCCGGAGTTCTTATAGCCAGATAAGAACCAAAGGAGGAGAGGTGGTTGACCATTTGGCTGGCTGCTGAGAAGGGGGGATGGTGGCTGGTTAAACGTTGCTCCCTTCCCTCGAGGGGACACAAGTGACGTGGTCTGATACGGGCCTGCCGCCGGGGCGACGCGGAGTGTGCTCGATCAATCCCGTGTCGCCCTAGGTAGGTGAAGTAGATTTTAATAGGTACTCTCTGCGTTTTACGCCGGGCGAGTCCCACATACCCCTGGCATCTTTAATCAGATAGACTCTACTCCCAGATTAGAGATGGCAAGCGAGATGCATAAAGGCATTACCCACTATATATAAAAAAGGCTTATTGTAGGATTCAATCGACCTATCACTGTAGTTTTGTATTTAGTAATTGCTCAAGGATATTGATCCTAATTAAAGTTGTTCAGGAGTATGTCACTATGAAGCCATGACATCTAATATTATAGTGCCTAAGAACGCGTTAATAAATGTAATGAATGGCTTTCTTGTGATATAGCCTGTTCCACATTACATCTACTCAAATTGGGCCAAACGCGTGAGTGCTTTTTTTACAGAGTACAGGGTCACCATTGGTGTTTAGCGACAGGTTTTCAAACTTGAGGATGGCAGCAACACAGGTCGACATTATTAGAAAATGCCCTACCATCATGTAATTTTTTGCAATTCACTAGGGGTTATTCAACTAGAAAGAGAGAGAGAGGTATATTTATCAACGATAGTTCTCGCGGTCTCAATACTAAAGACAATGCGATTAGTTATGTGGATATACATTAGTTGATTACGAAACATGAAGCTTCTTAGAGAGACGTTCTAATAGAATCTTTATTATAATTATCGTTTCTACGTATATTCTACGGATGCCTAAAATATTTTATCGATTTCGTCTCTGATGTTAATTGCGAATAC
This sequence comes from Samia ricini, assembly GCA_014132275.2. NCBI lineage: Eukaryota > Metazoa > Arthropoda > Insecta > Lepidoptera > Saturniidae > Samia > Samia ricini. The sequence goes on from AP028163.1 coordinate 19,430,494, forward strand.
TGGTCACTTTTTTTTTTACACGATATAGTCTGTGAGATGGTATAACCTTAATGTATACATATAACCTTAATGGTATAATATAACATACGGTCATACGACATAGTAAGTAAGGTACATTATAAGCTTATGTAATCCTTTTAATGTAAAATGTATGACGAGTATTAAACAAACCTTTGAACAGTGCACCCGAATTCTCTCTTATGATTTCCCCTCACCTTACCTCACCTCATCTGAGTGCTTTGACCACAGTTTCACCTGATTTTAAGTGAAGAGGTGATCCAGGATGGTAGACACACTAACTCTAGAGGTACTGGTTCTCAAGTGATACTGCCGGAACACACCTATTGGTATTTACTGGTTTTCAAACTTGAGGGTGGTTAGCTACTGAGGTGGGAATTATTAGGAAATAACCTACCACCATGCTATGGATTCCCCACGATGTTTTCCTTTACCGAAAGGTCAGGGTGATTTTAGAGTTGGATAGGAGGATTTAAACTTGCGTCCATTGACGCGGAATCCAGCCGCATTATCGACTGCGCCATCCTCTCTTCTTTGCGATATCGAAATGAGGCCTGTAAGTAAACAAGCGACCACTAAAATCACCATAAATCTTGATTTCTTCTAATCATGTTCTTCCATATAAATCTAACTCCATAATAATAGGAAACACTTCTATTATAAGCTCTGGTAACATTAAAATAATGTTGTTACTCGCTAATCGCTCTCTACAATAACCGAGCCTTAAAACACACAGAAAATAAAGTTCACCGAGATAAAATAACAATAAAAGTAAACACATACACGGACACGGACACTCAAAACACACTATCTATTTGGTTCGATATTTTAATGCGGGGTCCGGTTATAACGAACACTTAGTGCTGCGTTTGACATGAACTTGGGAAATGACTAGGTTTTTTTTCTACTTTATCTGGAGTAAATTTTAATGGGTTGGATTCTTTTGATGTTAAGTGTAAATAATATATAGGGGTTAGAGTGTATTGAAATACATTTTTTAGTTGAAGATAGTGATGAAGCTCTGATGATTTAGTGGTTACTGTGGTCATATACCGCGTCGTTGGCCGTGAATTCATATCTTAAGTTGAATCCATATTTGTAACATTTAATCGAACATGACTCCTTGACATATCCAAGGGCTTGTTACGCTAAATGTGGGCGTTTTTTTTTGTCTCATTACTTATATACTGATAACTCAAATTAAGTGTCTGTTTGTAACATCAAAATATTTTTTTACAAAGCATATATGAAAGCATCTACGATACTTACACTATACATACAATTTTTCTCCAGAACGGCTGAATCGTCTTTGACGGCACATTCCCTGGCAAATACCTGAAGTTACACCATGGGTACCGCGTAAAAAATTTAAACTTTTAATATTTATTCACTATTTAATGCATAGTTTTACTGACAGTTGTGTCAATATGTAAGAAACATTTTTGTTTGCATTTAGTATCAAAAATAAATTAGGAAAATATTAAGGGTTCCGTGTAGAAAAATCATACCCAAGAAATTGTAAAAAAAAACTATTTAATGGTCAGTTTTGCTCGCAAGTGCTCAAATTTGTAAGAAATATTTTTGCTTTCTCTTAGTTCCAAAAAGAAAAATTAGATAAATAATTAGGGTTCCGTGTGAAAAACTTAAAACCAACGAAATTGAACACAATACTGTTCAATGGAAAACGTCATAAAAAACTTTATTTTCCAATAACTATTTAAATTTTTTCTAATAAACGATTAATCGGTTTAAAATAAAAGTATTTAATGGCAATATTACAAGAGAACTTTTCTAGACAGCAACTTAGATAAAATCACTTTTTCATTCGACACTTACCGGATGTCTAACCTAATGTACATATTGTAGCGTTTAGAAACAATGCGTTGAACAAACATACTGCGATTGTGCATACATGAGATCACATTTCGTTGACGACTAAGTTTCATGGGGACGTGTTTGTTCAAGGATTTTTAGCTTATTAACCAAGTAACATTCAAAATGCACGGTGGTCGAATAATTAGGGAAACTTATTCGATTTTGACAATTGAGCCCATAGAGAGACTATATACTAGAGTTATGCCTTCTAGAATTTTTGAAAAACCACAATTCTTTGATATTTCAGTTCGATGTATCTCTTAAGATATGTTCAGCGTGCTAAATATTTCGGGACACATTCGGGATCACTTATCATCAGGTGAAATTGTAACTAAAGCCTATCCTGGCATCAAATAAAAGGCAACGTCTATCGGTTTGTCCGTTAGTATACTTGAGCAGAACTGTAGGTACTCCGAAAAGGCAAATTACGTCTTACTGATAGATGGTGGGTAGGCACTGAAAACAACTTTAAAATCGAATCGAAAATAATAAACTTAAAAACAAATAATAAACTTCGCTTAGAGAGAGCGCACTCAACCATTCAACCGAAAGACGTCCACTGCTGGAGATAGGTCTCCCTCAAAGATCTCCTCGACGACCGGTCTTGCGCCATCCGCATCCAGCGGATTCCCGCGACCTGCACTAGGTCCATCTTGTGGGGGCTTACCCACGCTACGTATTCTGGTGCGTGGTACCCATTCGAGAACCCGTTGGCCCCATAAGATAATTTACATGGGGAAATGTCAGAGGCGGCACCAGGCCATATAGCGTCCGTGTGTAACCAATATCCTGGCGCTCTCTAGTAGGCACGCGGTCAAAATAGAATACTTACAGTTATATTTTCAAACGACAATTCGGATGCAATTTTTTATATCGAGAAGCAATTTTAACGATTACCGCGCTCGATGTCGGCCATAACACGAGCGCAGGGCATTTGAGAGCGTTGGCGCCCCCTAAAACTCTGTGCCCGTGTTCGCTGCACACCCTGCTCTAAAAGGTAGAGAAGACCCTGAGAAATGGCTTTACAAAAAAAAAATCTACTTATTATATGTATCATTCAAGTTAAGTTATATTAACATTCATTTATTAGGAAAAGGGCAGAATATTTTTTTTTCGATCCTTATCTAAACATTTGTATCTAAGAATGTTATTACCTAATCTTTTTTCCATTTATATATTATATTTACTTACGTTATTTCCTCCGCAGAAGAACTAAAGTAAATGCCATTATCCCAAGTATTGCTTAACTAAATGGCTGTGGGCTGGACACATTGCTCATAAAATTGATGCTCGATAAGGCCTGAGGGTTATCCAACTAAACTGTAAACTACCCCTATTATAGTAAATGCAACTTATTACCTACACTCAATACCTAAGCTTAGTCCCTACAAATATTTTATTGTATCAAGCTGGGATTTATGCATTTTAAATTTTATCACTATTTTTACAACATAAATATAGTCTGAGTGTTCATATTGTCGCCAACCCTTGCTCAATGGAAGCCATAAATATTTATAATGTCATTTTTCCCAGCATCCACTCTCAGTTGTCCAAGAGCCTTAATTGATAGTAACTACAAAATGTAGAGGTTTCAATGGGATAATGCCATCAGCAGAAAGCAGCAGCACGTTGAATTAGGTCACAAAGTGCTTGCGATCAAATGGTAGATTACTTTTATCCGATTATAACTGGATAGAATTCTGATGAATCGTAAGATTTTTATAGAATTTGCTAGAGATTTTATTATTGAATTCATTAGCATATTACCAACATAGGTTATAACAGAGAACTAAACGTGACGGTCATGCTTCAATGTCACGACTAATTAAAATTTGCACTGTTTTCTGATACATCGTATAAATTTCACACTTATACATAATCTCATTTGATTTGATCTATATATTGTAAATGTTCAAGCTGTAGGTTGATAGAGGTTTATGAGAGCTCTCTCAGTTTAGAAGAACGTAAAAGTATCCCTAGACGATGGTAACAGACGCATGGTGAAAGACCGAGAGTGCTTTAGTCATGCGGAATTTTTTTATATCCACCCATCAGTTTATTTTTATTTATTTACTAGCTATCCGTGGTGGAAATATTTAGAAGGATGATGTTGAAAGGAGCAACCGGAACTTACCTTTATTAGCTACCTTCGATCTAGCTGGTTCAGAGTTAACTTTCCACCTCACTTCACTTTATGATTGTTCTATATTATCCTAATTTAGTAATATAATCAAACAACTAATGTGCACTTTTAAATATTATTACGAGAGACAGCGGCGGCGGATGCGTTTTGGCGTTCCATTTTTGAATAAGAAAAGAAAGAGGAAGGAATAATGCATACATAGACTAAACAGAGCGTGAGCGTATAGACAATATAGATAAGATATCTCTTAGAATAAGAAGAAAATATATATGATAATAGATGGCGTTAACAACCCGGGCTTATATTGTCCGGTTTAGTTTTAATTTTGAATATATAAAATGAAGTAATTAATTGAGATAAAAAACTATTTTTTAATGGAAGCAAGTTACACAAGATGTGCAAATTTGATTTAAATTGGTTGAGTTATTTCAGAGTATATAGAATTCATAGAAAAAAATTTAGACTCGTACATAATTCTAATCCACATCAATTGGGCGGTATGCGACAACGTGAGCCTCACCACATTTTATGTAATAAAATATTGCTCATTAAGAAACATAAGACCAGCTCGAGCTCCTAGCCTACGGAAACATGTAACACAAAGACTTTACACGAACGTTGTTCAATATTTCATTATTACATCGCACAATAGATTTTAACAAGACGTAGGTATATACACAAAGATATAATAATGGCATCAATTACTTGCCGGTCGGAATTTCATTAAGTCTGCGAGTTCTTAGCACAAGGAGATGGTCGCTTTAAACTATATTAGAAAATTTTCTTTAACAGCTCAAGCTATTGAGCTCAAAGGATGACCTGTTTACTTTTTCGTTTGCATTAAATTTATTCTGTACGATAACAATCTCTTTGTATATTATAATTGTTAAAGTAAGTACTTATGAGGATATTAAAATAAATGTTGTTTTTTTGTTTAATATTGTGGTTTTCTTTTATTTGAGTTTATTATATTTTTCAATTATAGTAATTGAAAATGTATAATTGAGATGTCTGAGGACGCGTAAGTTAAAATAATTATTTTTAATATATCCCTCTTTATGATTTAGAATTGAAGATAGTTGTTATTCGAGAAAATTCTAAGAACCCATATTTAATTCTACGTTAAAATATTCTATGTATTTAACGTAAATTTTTGAGAAGGTCATTAGTATAGGTACTCGTTTTATGTTAAAATGCAAACTTAATTACAAAATAGCCGCCTTTTTAGAAGTTATCATAATTTTTTTAGAAGTTGTCATAATTTTGTTTATTATTATTATTATAGGAAACAAACTACCAATTACCTCTTGTATATAGTACCTGTAGAGTCTGTAGTAACGGTCACTAAGCATTAGGTGGACTGTCCTTTTCTATGTTTATTCATAAACACACTTGCTTAATTTAGAACGTCCAAACTAAAATAATTACAAATCGAAAAACTCTTAAACTCAGGCTCATGAAGAAGATGTGGATTTAACATGTTAGTGTTTATTTAACCCCTTGAGCAATAACCTGGCGTTTACGCCAGCTTTCAATTGTTTTCCTATACTATACTACCTACTGAGAAATTATAAAAGATGTTAAATCCAAATAACTTTGAAGAAAAATAGAAATAACTTATTTCAACTTATGTCATTTTCTTTACCTAGTTTAAGATACACTAAATTACATAAATGTATGAGGTGAGGTTTTAAAACAATTATTACAAAGCCAATAAAACGGTAGCTACATTTTATGCACACCAATAAAGCATTTTACAAACTAATTAAAACGGTTCCATTTGGTTGTAAAACGTAACTCCCGTAGTAAGATCAAGGGAGTCGTAATGATTTATGCAGTTTCGAAATTGAGCCATTGTTACACTGATGTAAGGTTACGAGGCGGTACAGGTATGTATTCGTTCACACGGGCATCGGACCCCCCCTGCAATTTATGTTATTATAAAGTTTCTAAAGCCATTTTCTTCTAGTTGATTAGTAATGGGGAAAGTGAAATATCAGAAGGTAGGTACTATTGGAAAAAATTATAAATCATATGTATTTTTAGATGACTCGTAATATAAATAAATAATACAATAGACGTGAAATGTACACGGATCAATCAGTAAGTCATAAAATGTAATACTTAGTATCAGACCACACGAAACGTCTTACATTTACTCAGGTTCATGAGGTGAATAATTACTTACGTAATTTGCACACGGCTTTAAAAAAAAAATTACAATTTGTTTTATATTTGCTCTTTTTAGTTCTGTGGAATGCTCTCTTTGTTAATAATGTATTGGTGGACGCTATTGGCTGTGACACAGTTATGAATTAATGTAGTCAGTATCGTGTACTTTTGTTTTCTGTGGAACTTTCTGTAGTATTGTATAATATTATTTAGAAATAAAAGAAAATATAGAATGGAACTCCCGAATTACAAATATTGTCCCTAACAAGCTGTCGTCAGCCACTTCACTTACTTTAAATAATTATACGAGTTAAATCCTATAAAAACCTTGACTATATCTAGCTTTTCACGATCTTAATCTTGTATTAATGTAATTATTAATCTAATTAAAGTGACTTCAGTAGTTTTTAAACGATGGACACGTAAGATTTCCATTATCATTTTTCACAAAGATTTCATGTGCAATTTTGTGAATATACATATTATTATTTATATTTGATATACGTGAAAGATATACTTCAAAAAATTAATATCAGTAACCGAAATTTTGGAATTCTTAAGAAAAACATTTTGTGTTTAACACTGAGTAGGTGACTGTCTTCCTTGGTTTTATGAAAGCAACTTGAAAGTCGTGAATCGTGACTTTAACTTCAATTAATTACCGCGATTAAATCTAACCGATACACATACGATAAAGATTAAAGGAATTAGATACCGACTTCTTTGAAAAGATTCGTGCGTATAGATTTACTTGAAAACAATGTTTTATTCGTGATCATACCATATGAATTCGAAGGGTATTTGAGATGGAGAACCATTACAAACTAAGCCATCATCGTTTCAAATGAAATAAAAATAAATTCAGGTTGAAGGACGATAAAACAGAAAGGCAAGAAAGTAGCACAGACTATTGGAAACTAAAAATGGCATATAAACTTTAATTCAGAAACACTATACGTAATATTAACCATAAGATTAAAAAGTAGAATCTATGTCATGTAATCATCAATAAAGAAATTATAAAATTATTTTACTTAAACGTATTTGTTGAGGTTCTTTAGTGAATTACATATTTCGATTTAATTTAAAAAGTTTAAATTAATGATTTCGATTTATCTTTAAATGTTTTAACATGTGCAAGGATTATTTTTTATCTCTCTAACGCTGTTTACCGGAAGTGCCTTAACAGCTTCACTGAACTCTGAGACTAGCGCTTAAGGCTCAACTATAAATAGTAGCCAGCACAAGGGCACCAAAATGGTACGAACCTCGCCTTGAGCTGCTACCCAAAAGAAATAAGGAACAACAATTTATTTATTTGTATTATAGCTGATATTCCAAATCTTCACAATTGATTTCCAATATTTGCGAAACCGATATAAAATTCCATCATCCCTACTTACCCTCGTAATGACATGATAGGACAAAGGATGTTAAAAGTCGAAAATAAAGTCGCCGAAGACAAAGATCTTTTAGACCCTTTCGGTACAAGGATTAAAACCGTGAGACTTGAAGGGTTAGATAGAATATTTGTTTAAGTCGCAGTGATAACGCTAACGGGCTCTCTCTACCTGGAGGATTAGAAGGGTTCACTTTGTTGTTTTTTTTTTTTTCGTCTTACTACAAACATTGACACCTTTTTTTTATTTTGTAATCGAGAAGTTCCCCCGATACAAATCTCGGGTGTTATGTCCAATGATCTTGAACTTATTTAAAGTTATGCGGCTTTAATTACCACTTTGAAGTTCGAGATGATTGATATTTGCACGGTGGAGGGTATTTCCTTATGGTCGCTTGACCTAGCCACTACTCTCATGTTTGAAAATATGTAAAAATGAAAATCAAAAAATCTTTATCCAATTTAGGCCCTAAGAAGGCACTTATGAACGTCTAAAATACTACCACCGGTTCGGAAAACAACCCAGTCGAGAAGAGCCGGCTAGAAACTCGATCTGGTTCTTTTCTTTTAATAAATATAGTACGTATAATTTTTTTTTTTCAGCAAGACCCAGACCAACTAAGATTCGTGTGTTTACAATTCTGAACCACTTTCTCAATTATACTCAGCATACGATAGCCATAATTCTCATGCCGTATTCTCAAATGCCTTGGGGTCGGCGCAGATTATTTTCTTTGTCCGTACGTCCCTGTCAACTGTCATCTCTTCATTTACTCTTTCATATAATTTTTCATACATTCCATCCACATCTGGCCTTCGTCTACTTTTCTATGCTTCCATATTCATCCATCAGTCCATCCATTCAACTATAAAACGTCCACTGCTGGACATAGGTCTCCCCCCATTAGGATGGGATTGCCAAAATCGCCTCGTTTGGCAGGCAGGTTGGCAATCGCATTCAGATATTTGTGGTACATATAGAATGTTGCTGCCTATCCCCTGGTTTATCCCTTAGTCACCCATGGAAAAATACAGGGTAGTACTATTCTTAGCCGGCACCATACGGCACACCACCACACATATAAATATTTATGACCAGTTTACACACAAGCGGTTCCTCTATTCTCATACCATGCCCCTACAAAGACAAATGATTCTTTTTTCACTTTACAACCTCTGGAGTCTCCTTCAAACTTATCTATTTCATATATTAATTCCTGACTTTATCCATTTTCGTCACACATTATATCTCATCATTTGCGTACACACTTATATAGTATAAACTTTATGTTATAAAGAAAAATATATTAATTAAAAATATAAGGTAATGTAGATTTTAAAGGTACCATGGTTTAGCGGTAATGTTCTTATAACGTGTCGATAGGAGTATCTTCAAGTCTTAAATAAGATTCAGGTTTTTATTTAAGGAAATGATCTTGCGAGTAATAAAAATATTTTAGATTCACATCGTGATAATTAAAATTAGCCGTTTAAGTTTAGCGCCTGAAACACCTTTTATTTTATTTTAAGTACACGGAATAGGCTCAGTGCTTTGACCACAATCTCACCTGATGTTAAGTGATGATGTGGTCCAGGATAGCAAACACTCTAAGCCTAGAGGTTCTCAAGTGATGCTCCCGGAACACACCTATTGGTGTTAGGTTTTCAAACTTGAGGGTGGTAGCTAGCCAGGCGGGCATCATTAGAAAATTCACTACCACCATTCTATGGTTTCCTCACGATGCTTTCCTTCACCGAAAGCTCAGGCCGATTTTAGTGTCGGATAGATGGGGATCAAAATCGCGTTGATTGGCGCGGAATCCGGCCGCACTACCCGCTGCGCCATCATCATCGCATGCCACATCAAAGTTTACTTAACATCAATTAAGAGAACAATCGGTCTTATTATGATTGCGAGGTGATAGGGCAAAAACTCAACATTTAGGTCGCTTTGCGTTTCGGAATCAGCAAATGTGTATATTTAGACGTACCTAGTCAATAGATTCACACGTATTGGTGGTAGTCATAGTTCTTGGAATGTACTTTATTTAAAATCAAATAATCAAAAGGATAACGTAACATCAAAAATAATCGTTTAAACTTTGACTGATATTTCTTCATCAAATGACAAGCTACCGAAGTGTATTTGTAGTCTACGGCGGCCATGACAATATACTTTTTAACAAAAATAAATTTGTTTTGGCCCTTCAATTCTTTCTTCCTAGAAGTAGGAAGATTTTTTAAAAGAATCTATCTTATGATTATGCATAAATTTGTTTTCGTTCTGGATGTTTTACTGTGATCATCAGACATCTGAAAATTACTTTGAATATATTATATGACACAAACATTTTTAAAATAGATCCAACAGATTGTTCATCTCAAATTTACAACTCTAATAGTACCGACCTAGCATTGTGGAAATGTGCGAGTAATGTTAAGGCACAGTTTGTTAATTTTAAGTTTAGGTTACGATGGGACTGACATGTTCTTGGTGAACCCAAGTACTTAAATTAAATATAGAAAATAAAAGACCTAGTAAAAGACTTAATAAATGAAGTGTCCCCTTTAAAAAAGTATTGGCAGAGCTTCGAAAACGCTATCGAAGAATGTAACCTTTCGAAAGAAAACATTACGAATACGAAAAAGGGGCAGAATATACTCCCGACATATCTTTATTTGGGCTCGCCGATAAAAAAATAATGTCTGACATTAAGTCGAGGACTTAATTTAAATATTTCTGACAAGCTTCTCTCGTCCCTTTCGTTCCAATATTCCTTTATGTTTAGCCGTCCCGCTCGCACGACTGCGATAAGTCACGGAGGCATCGTTTGGTAAATGCTTTTTTAAGTGAACCCCTACAAAGGGAGAGAGAGCAACGTTTTTGTAAGAAAATGTAATGTAACATTATTACAAACATCGGTCCGTTAGATTGACGATTGCTTCATGTTAATTGGATGTTTCAAATATACTTTTTTTTTCAATCCATTCTTTTCTATAACGATGGTGGTATTTTAATACGCCCGCCTGTATATATTATATTTATACTAGCTGGTGCCGGCAGCTCCGCCCGCGTTTCATATATTCTTCACTGCGTACCTAAAAAAACAAAGGAATGAAGTAGATAGATAGATAGATAAAAAAAACTTAATTGCACATAAAATTCATACATAGGCGAGCTTAATGCCATTTGGCATTTTCTTCCAGCTAACCAGGGGTAGTATTGTCAATCAATAAGTGGATAGTGCGTTTTAATGTATTTATACTTTTTTAGTATGTAGTAAAAAAGTGAAAGATTATTATTTAAATGAACATAAATAAGATACATAAATATTAAAATTGATGTTATGGATAAAAAAAGATAAAAATTTACGAGTTTTGAGAAATATTTATACAGTTTCTTGTTCCTCTTCATTAAAGTAAAATAGATATAGTTGAAGTAAAATGAAAGTATTTTGTTTTTATTAGCGCAGAAAAATGTACATAAGAGTAACATAAGCTCACGCCTGTTATCCCCGAAGGGTTAGGCAGAGGTGAATTAGCGAATTACACCACCTACATTTCGCCGAGCTTAGTTCCGTCCCAGATGTGACAGGGGGCGATCCTGTCGCCATATCGGGCACATATTCCACACTCTGGGATGATACTAAGTAGAAAAACCCAATATCACTTGACCCGACCCGGGGATCGAACCCGAAACCTCAGTACGACAGTCGTACCGTAATACAACTGCGCCACCGAGGCAGTCGTAAGAGTAAATTGAAAAAATTCTACGAAAAATTTCACGTCGAATAATAGTATTAGTCCCATCTCGATATGTTCAGTAATTTTGAGGTGACGGTTCCTCAAGGCAACCCCATTTTCCTTATACGTAATTGTATACATAGACAAATTCCGGCTACATCACTTGAGGACCAGCGCCTCTAGGCTTAGTGTTTTCACCATCTTGGCCAACATCGTCACATAGTATTAGGTGATATTGATAAAGTCTATACCGTAATAAAATAATATAATTGTGAATATACTAATTGTAATAGTCAATATGGGAGAGTCCAAAAACAATGAATACAGGCTATTGGCTATTGGCTACAGGATCATATCAGCAGTTGGTTTCACCAATCCGATCAATGCGGTTCATACTATCACTAATTCGTCATCACACGCTTGAAAGCAATATAATAAAGTAAAAACTCATGTGCTATTTATAATTATATGAAAAAAAAACGAATATAAAGTATTTTATTTTCTCCTTAAATATGTAAATCTTCAAAAAATCCAAATCGTATAAATCAATAGCAATAGATAAAATTGGACTTCTCGAACAAAAAAAGTAATAAATTATTTTTTTCGTCACAAAGTCCTGATTTTTCTACATGTGAGGGCGGCACATGGCTAATGTTACCACATATTCTAGAAATAAATCGGGGACAACATAGGTGAAATAGTTGAGATGATTTTTTATTTTAAAAATTTCAATCGTCATATTCTTTTAAACCCTTATCTTATCAGAAATACCTCTACCGGTTTATCTAAAAGCGTACCTTAGCGTAAATAATTTTGAGAGTCAAATTGAAATAATTTCATTATTTTTGTTTTTTAAAATAAAGATATTAAATTAACAACTTTGATTCGTACTTGTCACAAATATTATATTACATGATATTTGTGTCAATACTATAAAATATTAAAGAAGAAAAAAAACTTCAATTAACCGTAATATTATTATTTTGATATATTTATTAGAGACTTTGTTAGTTAACTTTGTAACGAGTAACGTAATGTTCAGTTTTGTGGGCCAGTGGTGGTATATTATAAGATGTAAACAAGAGCATAAATAAATAACTTAGCTCTAACCTGCAAGAGAACCTGCAGTGAAGTGAACAGTCGGCTGGAGTTCGGTGCGCTTCATCCAGAAGCCGTCGAATGATCCTGTCATTGTTGATCAGGATGGTATGCTGGAGCCTTGTTATTGTCAACCTACCCCTTCTAAGGTGTCCATCGAGGTTGGCTGTGATTAGCCCGTTGACAAATTTTGCTATGGATACTATTTCTGTGGATGCCGTCCTCCATATTTCCGTGATCTCGTCAGACCACGATATTCAGTTTTGCTTTTCTGTTACTCTTCTGAGATTCTTTTCAAAAGGGGTCCTCCCCTCCACAAGAAACGCTTTTGGCTGCTAACGATCAGTCATCACAATATTCAGTTTGTTCGCTGTTAAGGTTTTATAAGTCATGATAGGTCGATCCCAGTAGAGTAGTGCGCGGACATTTCTATTATTATTACTATAGGAAAATTAAAATTACTCAGATAGTTTCTTCCTCAAATTCTATTGCAAGAGTGACACGACTATAGTTGGTATGGCGTTTTATGGCAGCTACATCTTCGTAACTGAAATGAAGGTAACAATCGTGGTGTAGCAAAAAATATTTTTTAAAATATGGTAGATACCAAATTAAAACCTTATAAAACAAGGCAACCAGTTTATTGGTCAGAATATTCAACAAAGGACAAGTCTTTTGATAAAGATTTACTAAATAGAATAAAAATAATAACCACGTAATTAAGCTAAGCTAGCCTGTCTGGAAGCTTGCTTATCCCGGTGACAAACCATTCATAGACTCAATTCAGTGTATTTTAATTTAACATTATAATGGGGTTAACTTCTAATTATGTTTTTTTTTCAATTATAATTACTTAACAACTTGGTTAAGTTTAGATTAAGTTAAGAGGTTTCTTAAGCACTAACCTGGCGTTTACGCCAGTTTTCCATCGTTTTCCTATTATCGCATTTTTATGGGTAATCGACACATTAATGACGTTCTCCGTGGCAGATTTATAGCAGATTATTTTATCCTTGTATTTTAATTTACTGGATTTAATGGACACAGGTTCGAGCCCACCTATCCAATTTTAAAACCAGCCTGAATTTTCGGTGAAGGAAAACATCGTGAGGGAACCATCGCATGGTTGTAGGGCATTTTATAATAAAACCCCCCTGGTAGCTACCACCCTCAAGTTTGAAAATCTGTAGCCAAATAACAATAGGTGTAATCCGGCACCATCTCTTTAGAACCAGTACCTCAAGGCTTAGTGTGTTTACCATCCTGGACCACTTCGTGACTTAATATCAGGTGAGATTGTGGTCAAAGCACTGGCCTATACCGTGTAAATTAGTTATAATAATAATAATAATTTTCAATAGTATAATACAACTTATGATTGTATCAAATAAAATAATAAATAATTTGTACCCAGTCATAAATTATAATTAATTTGAAATGGTATTTTTATAATAAGTTTTGATTGTTAGTAATTCATTGTATTAATTTCAATTTGTATTTAGCACAAACCCGATTTCTGAATACTACTAGATCCCGTCATGATTGAGTGCCAATGGAAGTTGGTGTGGTTCTAGTGAAAAAGTTTAGTTGAATATTGAATGCTTTCTGGAATTTCAATATGGAGGAGGAGTTTACAATTACGATCAAATAAAATGCTTGCTTATTGAACATTAATAAAATCGATATGTCCAAAAGGTAATAAAATACTCAGTCACCCTACACACACCCCGGTTGATTTATAAGGCCCGTTTTTTCTGTGATTAATTTTAAATTAGAAGTTATCTGTTGTATCCCGGACTTAATTGGAAACGCGCTGTTTGAGTAATGTGTGTTTTATAAACGCCGTTTGACTTGTTAGTACTTTTTGATCTTGATAGTTTCGATGCGGAGGCGTTATCATGTCGCTCCGAATCTATTGTATCTTGATCCTTTCTGATGTTTATTCTCTTGATCGCTTAACGAAGAAAGCCTCAGAGTGTATCATGGCATAAAGGATAATTAATCATAAAACGACGATGCACGTGAAAGAATAAATATTGTTTGTGTTGGCGCATATGGTTCTACATTAATTTGCGATATTAACATAATAAGAATAATATATCAATATAGTATATTAAAGTCATTGAGGTCATTATTGTTACTTGGTTTTCTTCAAATTTGTGTAAATGAAAAAGGTCGATTAAGAAAAAGCGAGCTGTCTTTAAATACAATTTTATTAAGTTCTAATACATTATTATAACATTATTCTTTTATAACAAAATAATATTATTTACATCATTAATTATATTTAAACTATATCACGTACTTTTATTTCGAATCGACATTACGCTGACATTAACTTTAATACCTGGGATCGTCAGTTTTGTTGAGATTCCAAAATTTATTTAAGTTACTTTATTTTATAGTCTATATCCAAATTGTTAATAATAAAATGAAATCAGTCAGTTAATATGAAAAGTATCTTTCTCGAATAACAATATCAGTAGACATTTAAAAAAAAAAACACTAATTCTATTTGTAAATTATTTCAATCGATCCAAGTCCCGTTCGACCTACGCGTTCTGCGTAAAGTTAACAAGGCGTACGAAATCGATTTTATCGAAGGATGTTTTCGACTTCAAAACGCCTACATACACGCTGTAAAATAATTAAAATTAACGACTTCTTCTAGTGACGTGCGTGTGGTTACTTCATTATTCATATCAGTCGCTTTTGATGTTAACAAATTGTAACTTCAATGTATCTGTCACAATGTTTTTAGTTGTCTATATTAAATATTGTTCCAAACTGACGGTTATGGTTTAGTCACAGTATTCTACAGTGGCGCCCCGAGTGGATGGAGGACTGGTGGTGATCATGACCTCCCCCCCCCCCTAAAACCGTACACGTTGAATTGAAAAGTTTAAAATAAATTACAAACTTCATGCTTAAAACGTCTAAACAAAATAAATTAAAAGTAGGTTAGGTAAGTATTAAAAATAATTAAACCCCCCAAATGCTGAGCTCTCGAGAAAAGAAGAGTTTTTTATAGATGATATACGCTCAGTGTTTTAACCACAATCTCGTTAAGTGACGATATGATCCAGGATGGTAAACACCGAACAAAGCCAAGAGTTACTGGTTGTCAAGTGAAGCTGCCGGAATGCACCTATTGCTATTTGCCGACAGGTTTTCAAACTTGAGGGTGGTAGCTACCCAGGAGGGCATTATTAAATTAGTTAATGCCCCACCACCATGCTAGGGTTTTCTCGCGATTTTTTAGATATCATGATGAAACAAAGAATTTTTATACTAGATTAATAATCAATCAGCGAGTTGAAATAATGGTAAGTAATTTTAGACCGTACTTTACGGCTAAAACTTTTCAAATGGTTTTAGGTATTTTAGAGGAACTTGTTCCCTTATTTGATTACACTTAGAAACTAGACTCGTCTGTCAAGCTCGTCAATATTATTGTAGTAACATTTAGGGTCCATTTAAGGATTGTACAAATAAGTCTAAAACCAAGTATGAACCAAGAGAGAGGAATTGTCAAGAAAATAAAATATCACGTGATTAATGAACGACGGCTTACGTAATGACCATTCAAACCAGTCTACTGATGCCTAACTAATACTTAGATGGCCCCTTAGGACGCCCCTACAGTGTGTATTTAATTCTGCGAGGTTTGTTCGTACTGGGTTGATACAGCGGGCTTGTCTATTTTTTGCGGACAGCATTCTGGATAGGCTTTACTGAGGTTCCCTCTTCGGAAGTATCCCACTTGAGTATCTGGTGGACAACTGCAATTGTATAATATTTATTATTAACAACCTGTTCCCGCAACCCCGCTCGCGTATCATATTTCTATCCCGTACAAATAAATATTTACCGAGAAAAATAGTATTGAATTGGAAAAGAATGGACCCATTTTTTTTGTACAGGCCCTCAATATTCATTTTTGGTACTAAAAGAAAGTACTCACAAATTCAAACTCTTACCAGTAAAATTGTTCATTGAATCGGAACTTCAGATAACTGCCAAAAAAAAAGTCCCGTCAAAGTCGGTCCAGTCGTTCCGCTGGAACAAACTAACAGACAGACTAACAGACCGTCAGAAAAACAATCTGTTTTTGGTATAGGTACCTTATATACGTTAATGTATTTAACAAACCGTTGGTATGTTGATATTACAAACGGATACTTCAATTTTATTTATTAAAATATAAGTGTAGATTAGTATTAGTATCGATGATACGCCTTATCATTCTGTAACTGAACTTTACTGAACGGGAGGTACATTAATTTCGAAAATTAACGAGACCCCTAACGGAAACCAGAGTAGTTCTCACTGCGCGAAATGAATCTAATGTAAAACCTGGTTCGGAATGTGAGATTGTATAATGACAAGCGCCACGGCGAGGGTTGTAAGCATCTGTCTAGACGGAGGGTCGAATTCCATTGGGTTTTTTTTTTCTGACACAAATTTATCAAACTTTTTCCCCCCAGTATAATAAGGTAGTTTTTCTTGTGTGGCATTTCTTATTTGTCGTAGCTTATAAAACAAAACCTTTAAAGTTTTATGGAGAAGTTATTGTGACTTCCTTTCACACTTTTTTTTTTCGTTCGATGAGATATTTTCAAATTTTAATCATTCATGAGTAGTTATTATCAGTTTATCTTTTTTTTATTGTTTACAATATTTTTTTTGGGTTAATATTATCAGTTTGAAACTTTGCTGCCTAACACTATCTAGTAATCAGAATTATGAAGGATTTTCTTCTCTAATCGTATGTCTTTCATCACAACACTACTTAACATACGATGAGAAATATTGAGACAGAATTTAAATGCTTTAATAAAGCTTAAAATATTGTAGTCAATTTTCATAACTTACGTAATAGATTCTACAAAACTTTCATATAATCCTTCGTCCTCTATAATCGTTTCTTTTTCCAATTTGCCATTTGCATCTCGCTTAGATCTCGAGAATTCATCTAGCTTAATCAATTTCCCTACTTTCTCCAAGTTGATTTTTTTCATAAATGGTAGACGTAAAGGCAATAAGGGTGACTTTTCAATATTCGCTCTAACTTCTTCTAAAACGTGTTCCGGTAGGGGGGCTGTCTGCCAATCTGGTAGTTTTGTTTTCTTTGCTTTTGCTATCAAATCATCCAGGATATCATTCTCTTTCTTTGGAAACGCTATTTTTTTCCACGTCTTGAGTATTTGTGAAGACAGTATTGCTTGGAATTTGATATGTGTATGGCTGATAATTTCTATATTTGTAATAATCATAATAAGACCAAAGATTAGGGTTATAATAATAATTGTTCAAGTAACTAGTGTTGAAATTGTGAACGTATGAAAAAGGATAAGGGAGTAAAACAGAAGGTTGTATTAATTTCTGTTCTTGCCTTTTTAATACCTTGTTTATTAGCGCATGTTCGTTTGTCTGACTACATGGATTAGAAGTTGGCATTTGATGTACATAGGATGACATCCGTTGAAAATTAGATAGAGGATAGTAATAGGGCAGTTTTCCGTAATCGGTATTTAGCAATGGATTAGAATAATAAAGTTGTTTTGGATCCCTTTTGTATGCGACCGCGCTTGGGACCGAATTGCTTCCTTGATGTTCCATATCGATAGATCTAGCTGCCTTCTGTGTATTTAAATTTATAGGCTCGTACCAATATGATGTTGACTTTGCATTGGGAAGTGTTTTTATTTCATTTAATTCACTCTTTTCATTTTTCATAACATCAACTGTATTATTTTTTGATGTCTCTTTGTCTATCTCTTGATATATATCTTGAGCTAGATTGTAAATCTCGACAATCGCATCTAAGTCGCTTTTTTTAATAGTGTGCAGCATTTCCGATATAGATTTTATTTCGGACTCAGTTAAATAACGATCGTTGTTCGGATCATCATTTTCGGTATTTTGTGGTATAAGATTCAAATTTAAATTTGAAAGTTGTATGTCTGCTTCTTTTTTTTTTTCGCTATTAAAACACTAGTAGATTCTTCCTTCAAATCTGCCTTATTTTCGGTTTTGTTATCACTCGAGATAAGTGTAGATTTATTATACTGAACAATGGGTGCGTATACAGTTTCAGTTATATTTCTTTTCTTTAATTTACAACTGTAGTTCCCGCAGAACGATGTGGACGACCAAGTTGAGTTAATCGAATGCAGTTTTCCAGTATCTGGATCTTTGCAGTAGAGAGCTGAAAATTAAAATCGTATTTTGTTGTTATTTGTTTAAATTAACAGACAAAACATAATAATGCAATTTAAAATATTGAAGATTCATCAAGGAATGTTTGCTATCGTTTACGGATTATTAATTATTATCAAGTGTTTTCAGTGATCCTAAAATATCTTACTATATTATAAATATTGCGATAGTTATAAAATATTTTTTCTAGTGTCAAAATCAAAGTTACCATAAGTTAAGAATTTAATTTTTTTAAACCATATTTCATTGACTGCCAATGTGTAGCTTATGTTAGTTGATAGTTTTTCTAATTGCTTTAAAGTTGAATCCATTTGAAAGACATTATTACATTTTTATTAAATTCTACGAACTTCACTTCAATTTCATTTACTCAGACGAACGTATTTTTGCTAAAAAGTGATTATACACTAACATATGTTGTATCCCCATATTTTTGTATTCCATACTATATGTATCCACGTATAAGAAAGTCGTAAATTTCTCGAAAATTATGCTATTAGCAGTGGGTTCTATTAGCAGTTCCGTGGAATCGTCAAGCTTCTTTTTTGTTGCGGAAGTTTATTGCGGTCCGCATTGAATAATTCCGCAGATTCCTCAAACTAAAGAAAAATAAAGGTGGTCGGTCTACGCGTCGGGGCAGTAATTGTTATGGATCACGGACGAATGCGAAATCCATGACTCTTTACAATGATCACCAAACAGGCGTGTTGACGTTTATAAAGGATACAGTCCCACATAACACATAGTTGTCTGCAGTATTCAGTGGCAGGCGGATACCCACGATGGCTTTTGCTCCGAAAGAAAAAAAAAATAGAATTTCTATTATGCATAACTGATTAGGTAAAGTATTTCAAGAAATCGGACTGATTTTTTTTGGTTTTAATTAATTAATACACAATTAGAATCACATCTAATACCATATATAATATAATTATAATAGTAATTGAATATGCATAATATTGAAAAAGCATAATGTAAATTAGTTTATTGGTACTCTATTTATAACCGATTTAATGGACGAACAGACTAACAGACATAAGTAATTCTTTATGATGTATACATTTTTTGACACGATAAAGGCTCAGTGCTTTGACCACAATCTCACCTGTTGTTAAGTGTCCATGTGGTCCAGAATGGTAAACACACTAAACCTTTTTTTTTTTTTTTTTTTTGTCGGGGGGAAATGCATTTACGCACTACCCTTACCCATTGCATTAGTGAGACCGAAGTCCCCCAATGCAATGGGTAAGGGGGCACGGAAGGACGAACTCCGTGCCAGTGTGGGACACACCCGGGCGAGAGTCGCCCGGAAATACCCACTAAAACCCCCCGGGGCCGTCCGCCGCATTTGGGATGGGGGCGATACGGGATTGCACTGCATGCCACCGCGTCGCCCCCTTCGGCATACCCACCGGGCCTCGTCCGTGCAATGGCCCAGTGGGGATGAGGGAGAATACTTCTCCACCCCACCTCTTTGCCCGCCCCCCCGAAGGGAGGCCTGACCCAACGGTCAACATTCCGGGGGGCAGGATATACTTCCTGCCCCCCATAAACAGAAAAAGCAAGAAGGGACAGAGCGGAGGTGGGCCAAGAAGAAGGAGGAAAGAACCCGCCTCCGCTATGGAAGAGAAAAGAGATAGGTCCCTCTCCTGTACTCGCCTTGTTAAACTAACAAGGCGTAGCAAGGAGAGGGATACCTAGAAGAAGATGCACCACCACCAAAAACCCCACACACACCCACTACCCTCCATCCTCCGCATGACCTCCTGTCCTCCTCAAAACCCCCCCTTCCCTACTTAACTCCACCCGTAGGGCGCCCACCTTGTGATGAGGGGAAGCAGAACGCTCCCCCCATCAGGTGTCCGGCCTCCTTCCCATCATCCGCGCACCGCGCGCACTTCAACTTCAACTTCACCTCTGAACACTCCCCCGCATTATGGCCATGTGCATCACACCGGAAACACTGCCCCGCTCTACCCACCTCCGCTGTGCACATGGCCCGAGTGTGCCCAAGGCCCATGCACTTAAAACACCTCAGTGGTTTGACCCCAAGTGCATGCACCTGGGTCATGAACTCCACCCCATTTTTATCCCACCTTTATCTTCAATCCTCCTGGCCGCCTCCAACGGGAGCGACACAAATAGGGTTCTCACCCCCCTCCCTGACACCTGAACCTGCCCCGCCCTCACTTCCTCTACTCCACAGCTCCCCTCCTGCGAGACCCTGGCTATGGCTTCCTCCCTCGAAACCGAGTGCTCCAGACCAACAAGACGGACATCAGCCCGCTTTGTCGGTCTGGAGACCACCGCCACCTCCGCCATAACCCTCCGCAACCTATCCGCCAGAACATCAGCCCGCTCTTTTCCCCCCGGTCCCGCAACCTCCAACATACGAGACCCCACCGCAGTCGGGCGACACGCCACAGTCTCTATCCCCATCGCCTCCAACCCCACCTTGCCTCTCGCCTCCGCAAGCACCTGCCCAAAGGTGAGCCCCCTCGCCACCGCGTCCGGCCGCAGTGTGATAACCACCGCAGCCGTTCGCGGCGGCGACGGGAGCCTCGGCCTTGGCCTCCCAACTCTGCCCTCCGGCACATCCCCCTGAGGCTCAGAAGGGGCTGCTACTGCACCCTTCCTCATCACCTTCCTCCTTTTTCCCTTTCCCTCAACCACAGACCATTCCTCCTCCACGTCTTCCCCGCCGGCCCTCTCTCCCACTACCTCATCTCCCCCACCACCAGGAAGTGGAGCCCAGTCTTGGGGGGGACAGAGGAGGACCGCCCTTCTCCACCACTTTCTTCTTCCTCCTCTGAGGTCCCTCCGTCGCACCAACAATCTCCCTCCCAACTTCCGCCCTTTCCGGCATCCGACTAGCCACCCCCGCCACCTTCCCCTCTAGCACTTCTAACTTCCGGTTAACCCCCTCCAGAACTCCCCCTAATTCCACCATAACCGCCGCCACAATCTCCGACGCCCCCTCCGCTTTCAGTCGCTCCCTCTCAACGTTCACCCCCTCAATACGTGATGGACCCACAGCAGCATCCACCAGCTGCTTCCGCTGCAATCCCAATCCCTCCTCCTTCTTTCTCAACAGAGTCTCCAAACTCTCCACCTTTTCCCTCTCTTCACTGAACAAACCCTTCAGCATATCCACATCTTTTTTCAACTTCTTGACATCCTCCTCAAACTGATCCGCCTCCCAATACACCGCCCTGGTATGCTCCGACATGTCCGTTGCATACGCAGTCAACCTCCATAGAAACAACGCCAATGTCCTCATTTTCCCACCTACGCCACCCCCCCCCATCTTTCCCTCCAACTCCACCAACCATTGAATTATTTCGTCCGGTAACTCAAACCATTCCTTTGGCAACATATTCGTCACACCCGGAAACCACACCTACCAATCTCTTCAACTTTTCCACCACACTCCCCCCCTCCCTTCATATTCAACCCCTGGTACTTTTCCCAAGGGAACTCCCTGCCCTTAAGCTCCTCATAGTCTGTGCTATCCGCCAACGCCACAGACTCCCCTATTACCTTTGCCCTAAGCGTATACTTATGACCTCCAGACTTACTCGCCATTTTTTTGCCTCTCCCCAATGGTTCAACAAACAACCCCTAACACGCAACACAACAAAACTACCCCTCCAACACAGTAATACACCTCGCCTACAGTAATACACCTCGCCTACAGTAATACACCTCGCCTACAGTAATACACCTCGCCTACAGTAATACACCTCGCCTACAGTAATACACCTCGCCTACAGTAATACACCTCGCCTCAAACACACTAAACCTAGGTACTGGTTCTCAAGTGATGCTGCCGGAACACACCAATTGGTATTTGGCGACAGGTTTATTGAATTAGATTATCTACCATAATCAATTTAAGCTAAGAGTAATACGACATGACATTTCAAATTCCATGCACATACATAAACATAAACAACTGTTGCAAATTTTACCATTACTTAGTGCCAGTATAATCGGCTCTAGCTTCGATGAACGTAGGTTCGAATCCAATTATCCTGTTTTATATTAGATATCGGTGAAGGAACAGATCACGAGGAAATCAGTAGCATATGTACGCCGTTATTATAAAATACCCGCCTGTGTAGATACCAAAGTCTGTCGTTAATTACTGCATATATGTTCCGGCAGTGTCATTTGACCGCATGTACTTCTAGGTTCGGCCAGTTTAACATCTTTGGATTACATTGCCATTTAATATTAAGTATGATTGTGCTTAAAGCATAAATAATTCTAAATGAAATATTTGTTTCAAATAAGAAAATAGAAGATAATCCCCTTAACTCACGTTCCCATCTTCAAACGATTCAATATTCGAAATAAATGAAAGCTGTCTGTGATTTATTATCAAAACGTACGTACGAATCCAGCCAGAAGTGATGAGCGGACATATATATGTATGGAGTTACCAGAATAGTTTTGACTAAGTAAATAACTGCATTTAAATTTGTATGTTTTAATGGTGGCAGTTTTTAGTTGGTTTAGAGAGTATCTACTGTATCAATAATGATATCATTTTAGCTTACAATTCATAAAGGAATATTTTCATTTTTTTAAATAAATTGATAGGTTTGCGTTTGACCATAATCACACTAAATCAGTGGTCGCCTAATTGTGACCCGCAGGCTGCATGCGGCCCTTGGACGGCATTTGTGCGGCTCTAGATGTCGCAAACAATTTCTGTAGACAATGATTCAAAACCGAGTTTAGTTAGTTAGTGAACTTGATTGACATAGTTGGCTTCATAGGCCACACAAAATCCGTGGAGAATTCGAGTTTGACAGCTCATAAAAATATGTTAATAGATGGTATATATCCATAAAGATTCAGTCTGCAGTGTTACCTAACATTGAACAGACCAGAAAAGTTTGACGACCATTTCTCTAAATGATAAGTGACGATATAGTTTAGGACGGTAAACACACTAAGCCTAGATATAATGTCTCTTAACCCCTTGAGCCCTTACCTGGCGTTTATACCAGCTTTCCATTGTTTTCCTATTGTCTTTTTATCGTTTTATTTTTACGGGTACTCGACACATTAAGTAGTGCTGGAATAAACCTGTAGGTGTGCTTAATAACTAAACTTCAATTTAAAAGTGGCGGTATATTGTTTTAGCGTTGTTTTTTATTTATTTTCCTGCATCGAATCTCAGGTATACGAGAAATCGAATCCAAACTTGATCAGTATAATGTCCGGATGAATTAACACCGAAACTGCATTGTTTTAAGTAACGTACAATGGAATTCTTATTGTGTAAATAAATCTTGAAGGTGACAGAGAATGAATGGTTTGAAAAACTTCCGCTAAATAATGTCGGTTTAATAAGCGAAGTTTTAGAACTGAATTTTGGTTAGGGTATACTCGTAGACAGAACTTATTATCATGTTAATTATACAAGCAATTTTTTTTTTCATTATAATTTTGTAAGCTGCTAATTCTGCTATAATTTAAAACAAAATACTAACAATAATATCGATCTCAGACAAGAAAAAAACTTTAAATAAGTAATTATTTCCAAATTCCAATTTACACTAGATACATTTAAGTTTTCATATATCATATAAATTAAATAAACTAATTATAGATTCCGTATTAAATTATGAAGGAAATCAGCGTTATTTTCTATCAGTAATCGTATTTTTTTTTTGTTTTATGATCCCCGCCATTTATTATTTCACGTTGTCCTATTAAAATAAAAGTAAATTCACGTATATCACGATTTATCTGGTTTTTATAATTATAGTAAAATTTATCGCGTACTAAATTACATTAATTAAAATTTCGTAAATAAGCATAGCTATAATTTTCTTTAATAGTGTGTCGTTTTTTTACACGGTTATAGGTTCAATTCTTTGACCAAAAATCTCACCTGATGTTAAATGACGATGTGGTCCAGGATGGTAGACACACTAAGCCTAGCGGTACTGGTTCTCAAGTGATGCTGCCGGAATATACCTATTGGTATTTGGTGACAGGTTTTCAAACTTGAGGGTGGTAGCTAACCAAGCGGGCATAATTAGAAACTGCCCTACCACCATGCTATGTTTCATCACGATGTTTTCCTTCACCGAAAGCTCAGGCCGATTTTAGAGTCGGATAACTGAAAACAGAAGTGGAAACAGAACAGAAGTGGAAACTGAAAACGTGAAACAAATGAATGCTTTGTTTTTGTTATTGGTCCAAACATACGTCACATACGACGACACATATAACGTCACATTAGCGTATCGGTCAACACGCCTAAGTTTTCACTTGAAAAAGTATGCTAAAGTATTGTATCCTGTTAGAATCTTCTTTAGAAAATCACCGCTCAACATCAATAAAACACGATCAAAGTTACTGTATAATGTACCTATTACCAGATCCATGTCTTGAACTCCGTACCTAATGCATGAAGGAATAGACCAATATATTGTGATCACATCCCTTAAACTTAATATTAGGTAAATATGATTATATCTGCAATGTAAGACGAACCTTTCCCGTCAAGCATACAATGAGCCACGTAAACAGAACACAATAATAATAAAGGGAGCACGCGTGTCACGTCCGCCATGTTTGTTTACGGTGGCGATGCGGTCGCCCGGACAGTCCGGCAAATACTGCTTCGCTTGTCTTGTCCGACATTCGTTTGGCACATTGTTTTCTGTTTCATCGCTGACTGTGTTGTTTTTTTATTATGTTTCTCAAATTTTATATATATGACTTAATTTAATTATGTTTTACTTAATATTGATATACAATCCGTAATCGATATAAAAAGTAGTTGTTAACGTGGCTCTGTTCGTATATCGTATTTTCTTTTCTGCACAAACTATATTCACTGTGTAATTTTTTGTAGTGTGTAATTCACTTTTAAATAATCATTGAAAAAGGTTGGACCCTATTTTTCTCTACATCTGTCCTAAATTATTCTTGGTACAAACAGAAAGTAAAAATATTTCTCACATATTCAAACAGTGGTCAATAAAATAGGATTCAGAAAGATTGAATCGGATTTTCTTCATAATTTAATTACTTTACTTTTTTTAGGGAATAAAAATACCCCAAATTACTCCTTAGATGCCAGAGAAACTTCTGGCATAATAGGCTCAGACATTTCGGAAAATAGTGGGAACCAACAGACAGACCAAAAATTAAAAAAAAAAAATGTTTGGTTTAGGTATCGTATATATGTATTTAGTAAAAAAAACTCTTATTTAGATATTACAAAACAGACTCATTAATTTTATTTGTTCTAATTAAAGAAAACAACTGCTCTAACTTTTTCACTTGATAAAAACAGAAGCTCATCAGAAAGAAAGAAGAAAGAGAGTTTATTTATGTACCACACAATATATTGATATAATATATAAGGAACACTAAAATTAAACAGAACTATGATACACACACCCACTATTCGATCATATAATTAAAAATCATCATTTGTAGTGATGGGGGCGCAGATGTTAGATTGGCTGGATTCCGCATCAATGGACGCGGGTTTGAACCTACCCAACTCTAAAATCTGCTTGAGCCTAAGACGAAGGAAAGCATCGTGAGGAAACCATAGCATATGGTGGTCCTACCACCTAACATTTTAAGCATTTTCTAACAATACCCGCCTGGGTAGCTATCACCCTCAAGTTTGAAAACCTGTCGCCAAATATCAGTAGGTGTGTTCTGGCAGCATCACTTGAGAACCGCTTAGTGTGTTTACCATCCTGGACCACATCGTAATTTAACATCAGGCGATATGGTGGTCAAAGCACTGAGCCTTGTACTGAGCACAGTATCAAAAATCATTGTCATTACATTTTTTAATTAATCAATAACTGTACATTTATTGACTGATCAACTAAAAATTGTGTCACTCTGTGAACAGAATAACTTTAAATACAGTTTTTAAAGTCTAAAATCAATTTCTCGCTTGAACCCAACCAATGCGCAACTTTAATCTATTACTTAATTTTAAGGACACCAAACAACAAATACGTACACGATAACTCGATTACTTGGCGGTGTTCCACAAGGACCATTTCTAACGTCGGGAAACTTTCAATAAAGGCTCGCACGGTCGCTCGACAAAGGGAACTAACGGCTCGCTAAACTCTTCGTCCACCACCACGTAAACTTGCCCGATAAAAGTTTTTCAACGTTATATTCTTTATATAATAACAATGTTATTATTAGAAAAACGAAATATGAAGCAAAGGTAATTCAATGGAAGCGTACCGTTTTGAAAGACTCGATATGATTCTTTTAATAAGCTTTAACTATTGATAAATAAATTCTAAAGATATTGTAAAGAAGATTGAACACCCATCCAATTATCTTTCTCAAACTAAAAAATAAGGATTCAAATTATCTGTATTCTTACAACTTAAGTAATGTACTGCAAGAAAATGTATTGAGAGTATTTTTTGAAAATTTATTTTATTATGGTCTTCGTAGTTTTTGCCACATTTTACCAAATATCAAATATGTCCAGAGAATATATCGTTGATAAGTATCATGTTGAATCAATCAGTTTATCTGACATACAGACGTAAAAACGTTGTTATGTATAACATGCAAAGAAAACAATTGTTCTTAGATCTAATATAGCATATACCTATGCAAAAGTGCGTCTGCATGTAATAATAATTAAAGCTTATAATTATCAGACATACATAACGTCACGCCTCTCTCCCATAAGGATAGGCAGAGATCCTTCCACTAGCAACTATCCTGATACATGTCTTTCACTTATTCTATTTTCATAAGCACCTTCATACATGCTCTTCGATTACGGGTACTTTTGACCGCGGCCTTTCTCCAGAACGTCTTCAATATGGTCGAGATACGTTCGCCTAATATTTCCCTTAACAGTTTGTCCAGCCACACTCGAGTTGTAAATTTGTTTCATCAATCTTCGTCCATCCAACCTTTTTACGTGCCCAAACCAATTAAGCATTTCTTTCTCTATCTTTGTTTCCACATCCTCTACCACACCAAAACGTGTGTATAAATATCATATTGACTTACATTTTGAAACACAAAAACTTCTTTGCTATATAGAAATTATACTTGGTCTCTTTTATAATAAATCCTTTGAAACTATAAAAACTAGATATTTTCTCTTGAAGTCTAAGAAATAAATATGACATCAAAGTAAATTTAGAAAATAATTTATTGTTTCATTTACAACTTCTATAACGGGGTCTAAACCTCCGTTACTGAATCAAACACACTTTCTTCTATTTTTCCCTTCACTTTTTAACATTGGTCGAGACTAATTCTTTTTCTTTGCACAAATACATACGACTTTCAATTCGTTATTGGATAAGTTTACCCTAACGCACAATACGTTTGTCCGCTTTATTGTTGAAAGTTGGCTGGTCCCAGGAGCTGCCTTTGTGAGACCTCGCTGAGTAATTGAGTTATTCAAGAGCCATTTGTTAGTTTTCACCTTTATAAAAACAAATATTTCATAGTTATTTATGTGGAAATAATAGGTTAGAAAATTTATGATGATACTTAATCGTATACCAGAAAATAAAAAACAAAACAAAAATTTAATATTGTTTTTTGGTAAATAGTATATTATATAGTACATAATATTTCAAATAAGGTTTTATGGAACGAAACATTTAAAAAATATCCGAATAAGAGAAATGTTCAGTATTTTTGTAGTATGCTATGCTGATGCAGAAATATATAAACGCCAAAATCAGCAGAATAGTAAAGAATGAATTTCAAGCGGTAGTGTGTAAGGTGGCACCTTTTGTGTTAGTTCACTCAAAATAATTTAACCCTGAAACACAGGCGCTATAAACATTCATGTATAAATGTTGTTTTATTTAAATGGAATAGGCTCAGCCCTACCCCTACCCTACCCCTACCCTACCCCTCTGACCACAATGTCATCTGGTGTTAAGTGATGATGGGGTCCACACTAGAGCTACTGGTTCTCAAGTGATGCTGCTAGAAAACACCTATTGGTATTAGGCGACAGGTTTTCAAACTTGAGGGTGGTAGCTACCAAGGCGGGCATCATAAGAAAATGCCACCATGCTATGGTTTCCTCGCGATGTTTTCCTTCACCGAAAGCTTAGGCCGATTTTAGAGTCGGATAGGTAGGCATCGAACCCGCGTCGATTGACGCGAAATCCGGTCGCACTATCCGCTGCGCTATAAACGCTTCAACAGCTTGAACATAGATTTATGAGGTTCACAGTAATAGCCAATAATGATTTTAGTAAAGCAACGCCAGATAACTAGAATGTGATCATAAACACTTTATCATAAGAAAATGTAAAAATTATTATAAATGACAAAATACATTATCTTCTTTACCTTATCTTACATTAAGTAGTGTCGGTACAAGATATTTCTTCTTCCATTCTTCTCTGTCATTTGTCATCTCAACATTCACACATTTTATGCACATAACATTCACAAAATCCATCCATACCTTTTTCCGTCCCTCTTTACCTCTATATCCATCCTTCATACTTAATACTGTTCTAGTTACGTGGCTTTCATCTCTCCTCATGACATTTCCATACCACACTAACCTATTACTCTTAAGTTCTATATCACACAGTTGCTTACTAAAATAAAGAACAAAACAAAGAACTCTATAAAGTGATGCAGTTAAAATTAGCTTTTTTTGCGATTTACACGATCTTTTTTACAAAATATTCAGACTCAAATTTTACCTCTTCAAAATAATTGTACTCTATCTCAAACATTTCTCAGTTACGTTTTTTTTCCTCTTTCATACAATAACAAAAGGATTTAAGTTTGAGAACCGCACTTGTTTGTTTAATTGAAACGTGCTCCATCAAACCGATCTATCGTAATATAAATTTGCTGATAATATAAATATTTGATTTCAATCAGATAATGCTCTGTAATGGAGATAATGCGGTGACCTATCTAATTGTTTCAATTTAATATCTACGCTTTTATTGTTCTTTTTATTTAATGGCAATCTGTCGGTGTCATTTGGATAAAATATTCTCGAGTCATAACGCTACTAAAGCATTGAACTCTAGTAAAATGGCGGTTATTTTGTGAAAACATTAATATGAGTTTGTATGGCACCATAGAATATACGTTCCGCGTTATTATTTTCAATACACTTCACTTGAAAATAATAACCAAATTATATCACGTAAAACGTCATAAAAATTACATAATATAGTGTCAAAATAATTAAATAAAATACGTAAGTTACCGAGTTAAAGACAATTGAGTTCCGGCCAAAGTATAGCGAAAAAATAGAAACAGTCTAATACGACCCGGAATAAACAAATAAATGTTACAAAGACGAAATTATATCTACCCAAGTGGATAAATGAAGAGATGATACATTTGAGTGAAGAGTTTACGTTATAACTACTTATCTCTTAGCAGCATATTTTGGAACATACTTTACTGAACACGTATATCATACAGTTTGGTTCCCGCAAACAAATTTTAATATTAAATTTATGCGTTTAATATTAAATATACTATTATTATGTAAACTGCCATCCCCTATTTAAATCCCTTAACAATTGATATAAAAAAATATTTATTCATGATAACATATCAATTCTGTCTTCCTAAATTGTAAATTATTTTTATTTAAAAGTTTAACGTCCATTTAATTTATCTGGTGATTGATTTTCTAGAAATCCTTTCATTGTTGAAACTTGATTTAGCTTTATGTAGATTAATGAATCAGATAGAAAACCAACAAATTTTAAAAGTGCCAAAACAATTACATTTGAAATAAATATTAAGCGGTAATTTCTTTCGAGTTTGTTTATTGAAATTGTAATTATGATTTACTGACTATGTGACATCAGCTTTGCCCGCGTTTCTTTCTTTTTTTTTTTTTTTCACTGCGTATATAGTTTTTAATTTTTTTTTATACGGAACCGTAATTATTTTCCAAAAAAGATTTTGCTACTAACAATAAGCAAAGATATTTCTTACAGATTCAAATACCTACCAGTAAAACTGTGGAATAGGATTTTATTACCAATAAATTATATTTTATTTTTTTAAGCGGAACCCTAATTATTTTCGAAAAACAAGTTACGTGGAGTAACTTCAGCTATCTACCAAAAACACTACACATGTTACATACTAGACATGAGGCCGCGGCTGCGGCCGCGTTTCATACATTCTTCACTGCGTTTTAATTTATTGAAGTTAAGTTAAATTAATTAAGATACCCGGAGTAACTTCAGCCATCTATCAAAAAAAGTCCCGTCAAAATCGGTCCAGCCGTTCCGGAGATTACCCGGAACAAATAGACAGACGGGCAGACTTAAAATTAAAAAAAAATATTTTCGGTATAGGTATCGTATATACATTTATATCTAAACAGTAAAACAAATTGAAAATACAAACAGAAACTTCAATTTATATTTATTAGTATCAATCTATGAAAGATTTTTTTAAATACACTATTCCATTTTAGGGCTTGATAATAGTAGCCGTGGTAGTTTTAATAATATAATTTTACTATTTGCAACTCAATCTTTATTTTGTTTGGAACATTCCATGTAAAATCTATTAAACTGTCTTCTTGGGACATTGAAGTCACAACTTTACAAGTCGAATGTTGTGTTACAGTTAATGTTTTTAACGACGCCTTAGTACTTAATTCTTAATTCAGGTAGAAATGGCAACATAGATGATACAAAACAATGCAAAGATGCTTTTAAAAATATATATAATGAAAATTTTCAAAATGGCAACATACTTGTGAAATAAAATTAATTTAAACTCTGCTGATAATCAAAGAAGACGGTATAAAAGGTACCGAAGCAATTACTAGCAATTTAAATCCTTATTCATTTTATTTTTTTTCCATTATAGAAAGTGTAAGCTCCCGCTGTGTGAATGATGTTAGGGACTGATCACACGTCCGATACTAGCGAGTATCCGCGGCGCCTGTCGTCATATTTTTATCTCCTTAAATGACACACTAAAAAACTTAAATAAATAATTATTTACGGTACTTACCTATTAACGCCACAGCGGCAAAAATTCTGCCAAACGCTCGCTGTCTAACCTAACCAAACTCAGTAGAGTTTGATCTGACTAGTTTGCGCGATCACTTGGGATTATATGTGGAAAAGGAGTTTGGATTTTTGTTTTTCTTTTCTACAATAATAATGAATAATTATAAAACAACAAAATGATCGTATTATAAAAAAGCACATATGAAAGAAAAATCACGTTCCATTACACATAAATTCAAACACATAAAAAAAAAACTATGTGTCTCCGCGGGTTGAGGGGGGTGTCATTTAGAAAGAATAATCAATCCCTTTAACAGTCCTTAACAATCCCAAATACGAGATGCGTATTTCAAATGGCGACCCAAATAAAGCAAATATTTGCTGCGGTGGCGTTAATACGTAAGTACCTCATATACATTAACAAACATTAATAAGCTGATATAATATAATGTATAAGTGTTAGCGCTAGTGACAAAGAAGTTAAGGAGTAATAACGTGGTATGGACATGTTATGAGGAGAGATGAAAGTCACGTAACGCAGTATCACTTGAAAACCGGTACCTCTAGATTTAGTGTATTTACAATCCTGTACCACAGATAAGATTGTGGTCAAAGCATATACCGTATAAAAAGGTGTGAATTTTGAGGCGATAGTTGACAAAGAAGAGTGGAATAATAAAACAATTTGTGCAGACCTTAGTTAATGTTAGATACTATAAGGAAAATAATCATTCAGAGGCCTCCGTGATAAACCTCCTGGCGACAGATGCGGGGGTGTCTGTCACTACGTAAGGAGGTCCCGTGACTGAGAAGCACGATGTAGCTCCGCTTCCAAATAAGAGGCATGGGGTAGAACCTATCTTCCCAGAGACGAAGCTCCCCAAACCCGAACGCGTGAGCAAGGTGGACCATGTTGCCGCGAGCCCGAAACTCTATCTCAAATACGCGTTGTGTAGTCTTGCGATTTAAGTGGGTATACCCGATGTTCCTACATCGGGCGAGTTAACACACCCTTTTTTACGAAGGGAATGCATTTACGCACTACCCTTATCAAATTCATTAGGAGGATCAAAGTCCCTCCAATGAAGATGGCAGGGGGGTGTGGAAGGACGTCTCCACACTAGTGTGGGACTCGCCCGGCGAGAAGCGCCGGAAATACCCACTAAAACCCCCGGGGCCACCCACCGCATTCAGGGGACGATACGGGATCGCCACACGCCCATCCCATTTGGTTGGGATCCGGAAACGGATTTCCCCATGGAAAAAAAGGAAAATGATGATGTATCAGTGTTAGCGTGGTCTAATCTCCTTTTCTATAGTAAGTAACCATAGTAAGATTTCATTGTGATATTTTTTTCTACAAAAAATCTAGACTTCCATAAAACGGACTAACATACATATGAAATGCCTATAACAAGCACATAGAATTTAATGAATGTATTTTACGAACAATGTCGATGGAGCTTTTTTCATTTACGTGGGTACCTTTCAAATGTGTTATCGCCCTAATAAACCGTTTTACCCCACGCTGTTACAGTAAAATACAATTCCTTCGAAATCCTTTCGGTTTGTTTTGATGTCATAAGCGAGGAGTCTACGTTCTTTACACTAAATATATTATTATTTTTGAAACATTAACAAAGTTGCACAAATATAGACTTTATTTCTGATAACATATAGAGTTTATTTTCACCCACTTATATTATTCGTTTGAAATGTAAAAAGCGAAGAGAAATTATCGTCGGCATTCGTTACCTCTGCAAGAGTCTTACAATTATATTTTTGAATGATATCTGTCATCCTTAAAAGACAAGCTAGTATAATTAAATGTATCTGTGTAGCGTGAAATATTGCGGGTAGATGATTATAACAATGTATCTAGGTTTAATGGCGGGCATAATAATGTCATTTCGTATCCTATCGTTGTAGAGTGCGGGCGTTATCACCCATTCTCTTCGATTTTTAATTGTAGTTTTATCCATTTGACATTGTGGTGTCGCTTGGGTTTTTCTTATTTAAATAATGCTTATTGATAATGTATTCTTAAAGAATATAATATCACTGGCAATTGATTAAACGCAAAACCGTTGTAAACTTTAGTTATGAAAATTGTAAAATGTTATGTGAAGACATATTGTTGTTGTAAATAAATATCGTAATACAAATAAGAAGCGGTAAAAGAATAATTTAAAATTTGTTCATTACTTTACCCACACAGTACTTTTGGATTATATTTTATTCCCATATTGATTCGATATTGATTTTAATTTCATACAAAAATAATCATTTATCGTTCAGGAAGTCTGTTACTCCAAAGGAGTTTATACAATGTTCACAATACGTATAAAACATTTTGCGATCTTCTGGACGTAATCTCAATTCGAAACAGCTCTCATTTTTATATAGATAGACAAAAAAAAATCATAATAAATTATAATAATTCATGTGGAAACCCTTCAGGCCCCTATCTGCGGGACAATGCAAACCTTTTCTATTACGATAAAAGGACTGACGGAGTGAAATATCTGTTTTCAGATAAATCACTGGGGTATATAATATATTATTGTTTGGATTAGTAACTGGATGTCATCGAGATATTACTTCTCAAGGCACTGAGGATTTGTAGCTTGAACGTGTGGTGAATACCTTAATATGTGCGTAGGGTTGTCTTACCTAACGTTCGTGAATCACCACACTAGCCTATCAAGATCAACCAACTAGATACCTTTCAACTCAATAAAACAAGGAGTGTGAAATGGCGTGTATCAGTATTCATATCTCTAAGGCCACGTACGCACGATTGTTAAAAATTTTGCGTTCAATAAACGCATCATTTTTAATGAAACGCTGTGAAAAGATCTTCAGTAACATATCTATTTATTTAGAGCGATGATGATAGCTCTAAATATTTACTCGATATATGAAATAATCTGTTTTTTCTGTCTACCCCTAAAAACGACTACACCGTCATTGACAGTTTACGTAAGCCCATACAAAATCCAGTTCAGCAAAACAAACGCGAAAAAATCATGAAACAGTATAAAATAGTGATGATTTATGTTGTTTCGAAAATAGTAATAATATACGATTCTCACATGAAGGCTTCGTTCGTCGCGTGGATAAATTTATATTTTTGTTTTATGATATTTTACTTACAGATTGTCATGCATGCATGCAATATATAAGCAGTGTCGAAGATACATGCATCCGAATTCGTATATTTGTCTTTGAACATCACCATGAGTTCGCCATTTTATTTTATGTGTTAAAAATAACTTTTGAAATTCTCTTTATTGGTGACTAACTGCTAATCGCGGTTTTACTCATGTACATCCTATGTCACACCTTGGATTTCAAACTATCTCCATACCAAAATTCATCCAAATCGGTCGAGTAGTTTTTTTAAATTTATTCGTTACATACAAAAATACAAATCTTTCCTCTTTATATTATTAATATAGATAAGGTCTAGTTACCATATTTGGAATTAGGACTGCATTTCTTGTCTTGCGACCCAGTTATATTATTCTTTTTTAAAAAGATGATTATGTCGTCTATAATGATTATGTTGTCTGAGTAGTAATGCTAACCCGTTCTGAAAAATTCGGTACTAAGTAATTGACGATTGATAATAACCACTTCTAATTATGTAATTATTTGAATTGATAATGATTAATTCGTAGTCAGGTAAAACACTGCGTAGATCAATGTGACCTTGAAATATACAAAAACTTGGGCATGCGGCGAAGGAATCATGGTCGAATAGTAATTAATTATTACAGTGTAAAAACATATTAAAAAGTACACAGACATTTTGATTTGTTGTGATATATTTCTACCTATAAAATGAATCTTTCGCCAGTTAGGTTCAAAAGCTTAATAGTGTTCGTCTGTTAAAGCCACATATCTGCCAAAGTTATTAAAATAATGTAAGTTGGATTTTTGATTCCAAATAACTCGTCCAACAAATTCAGATTTAGTGAAAGTCATTACAGCAACATATTTTGAAGGCTGTGCTATAATTAGCTTCTACTACAAGAAGTAAAAAATATCCTACTACTACATTGGGGTTACATTACAATTTCATTACAAATTTAGTACAATGTTCTATAATGAACTGGATTTATGAGTGAGTTATCAATTTTCTAACTTACGCACTTCCTCATCATTACGTGCCTAATACATATTTCTGTGATAACTTAAAACAACTTCAGCATCTTCGGGAACTATATTGCCTGGATCTCGACTTACGAGTCACTACGAATGGTCGGTATTTTGTTTTATAGTATTAGAAGTGTTTCTTTTCCGATTGCTAAGATATTTTAGGTTAATATAAAGATCTCTTATAGAAATATTTAGAAATAGGGTGGACGTTTGGGGACGCGTATTGATGCACCAAGATTCCTACCTACTCCAATGGAGATATGAAAGTGTTTCCGTAAAAAAAAAACATACCACTCGCTGGTATTTTTAGATCGAAATGTGTTAAAGTCTGTGATTTGTGCGCTGTAAATGTTAAACATTCCGTAGTCGTTCCGTGACTCGGATAATACTCACGAATGTGTGTGGACACGCGATCCGAGCATTTCAGCAGATCGGCTCGCTATGGGCGTTTCTTGCTCTGCATTGTTCTTTTTGTTATGTTTCCTGAAATATTTATTCTTATGAAATCTCCAAACACTTATTGTGTTGTAACGGATGACCTTTCTTAGGTTAGGTCACACCTTTCTTTGGTAAATCGTTGTATAAAAAAACTAGCTAAGCCTATAACTTTCGTGTATACCATCTCTTGGGACGGTTCTGACACTACTCTTTCGACCCCAACTGACTCTGTTTAGTCACTTTTGTCTTGTAGATTTGTTTCGTCAATCTTCTCTTTCATGTCTTCTAAGCGTTTGCTTATATAGGCTTGGTGACACAACATATCTCTGTCTAGCATCTTTTATAATGTGAAATATAATAATGTTTTATTTTATTATAATGTAATAATTTCTGAAATATTCAGTGGTTTGGTAAAAACATTACAAGAGGACATGTTGGTTATAATTTTCTTGCAGATTTTTATTTGTAACTCATAACATATTCCAGATAAATTACATAACGTAATAGAGATTCGGATAGAAAAAAATTGGAGAGATGGTTTACAAGAAAATATTAGTACAAAGTTCACTAACACACTGAGACCCAAGATACACAAATACGCACACGCATATTCAAAGTACTTTTATTTAATGTTTTTCTGTCGAAAAATTGCATCAATCATAAGCGTGAGGAAGAACAAACGGCAATGATCCCCTCTTACCTTAGTATTTCTTAATTAATCGAACTTCTAACCGATGGTTTCTCATCAATATTGTCGAAAGGTGTTCATTGTAATTTGGACATCCGTCTCACCCGAAATTCTTCACAACGACTGGTCTTACACCGCCCGCATCCATCCATTATTTATTTTATTCTATTTTTTATAGAATGCTTTTAAAAGACTGATAGGCCTTGTAAAAGTTGAGATAGCAGAGGCGAGACCTACACGTTTATTTCTGTTACAGATTAACAGCGCTTAGAGGTTGCCAAGAATGTACTTGCAACAATAACTTGTAAGTAGACAGTATGCCTACTTATTACTTTATAACTTTCATAGCCCTCGAGCCACCTCCAGCAGTAGTTCAGGACATGCTTCGATCCGCAACTATGGTGGGTCCTGTATCCAACGTCAGCGCGATACAATAACACTATTCAAGTACTAACGCATAACACGCATTACACTGTACCCCACTCTCCTGCATAATACACCCAGTTACATGAGTTCTATAAATGCGACGTTATGATTCGTAGTTTTATCTTAAATTAGCAACCCAAACAGTGGTACATACAACTTTGGTACGCTACCACTCTTATGAATGAACGCCTTAACCTCTCACATGTCACAAGCTTCCCTTTAAGTGAACAGCATTTTTAGTTAGTTCAAAAAAAGCCTTTCCAAAAAGATACCAGACTTAACATAGATATGGTTCTATGTAATAATATATGAAACAGTTAATAAAAACTCACCCTTTTTACTTACGTTCCAATAAACTAGTCGTTTTACTCGCAACGTTTACATAAATATACTGAACGGTAATAGCCCGAACGCGAAAAACAAGTCACGAAACAATATAAAGCATACAAGATTTATGGCCCCGAATAGAATATAATATGCGACGTGGACGGGTTCGGCATGTGAAATAATATTTATACTACCTACGTATTCGAAAATATGTTTAAAATTTCTAATAGTGATTCTTTTTTTGAAATAATTATAAATGCGGAACGTCCACTTTGCACATCAGTTCAACACGTAATGATGGTAACTAATGGCCGTTCGTTAAAAATTTTGGTTGATGTATTCAATTCTGGCTTATTTTGCAAAGTTTTTATTATAGTTGGTAGTAATAGGTGTGGTATATTGGTTTAAATCAAGAGTTACATTAAAACAACAAAGACGCAGGAACAAGCTAGTCGTATTATAAAGTGTGAAAAAATAGACTTTCACCATCCGAATTAGACATGAACTTTGAAGGTACTTTGAATTATGAAATTTTGTTTGATTCTATCGCTCGACGAAACGGATATTTGGAATTTGCCATCGACGTTCAGTTTTCATGACTCAGAATTCGCCTATCTGATGCTTGTACACGAAAAAATGTAAAACAATACGTTTTCTTATTTGAGCTCTGCAAAATGACTGCATGTTAACTATAATCAATTAACATTATGCCGGGCATTATCTACCACAGGTCTAGATATGCTATATATACTTACTAAACCCTGAATGCAACATGGTCATCATTAACCCAGTCGGGATTAATGATCTTACCACCTCGCTATCTGGTGGATCTATCCTGGTTGATTTCAGAATGCAGGATCACAGCTTCACAGGGGCATTGCCTCACTGAGTTTGTTATACCGTCTCTATTACGGTGAGTGCTCTGAGGAGTTGATTGATTTAATTTCGTCCTCTCCTTTTCACAACAGGTTCACACGCGCTGGGCTTCGGAACCACAGTTATATGGTATTTCTCAACCCAGTACAAACCAAAAAGATAGATTCCATTTACATCTGCCGTACCATAAAAATGTGGAAAAGTTTCCCGACCGCCGTGTGTGTGACCGCCCTCCTTCCTACAACATTAGGTCATGCAATTTGAAGAGATACTTCTGCAGGCCGACATAGCAGCAGAAACCGGCTATCGATTAATTATCTTTCGGTGGTCGTCACCATTTTTGGATTGTTATGTGCTTACCATCAGGCACAGAGCCGCCATTTTATCGTTTTAGTATGTATCCACACATTCATTTAATAGGAAGACGTTCATTGCTGGATATAGGTCTCCCCCAAAGATCCTCACATCAATCGGTCTTGCGCCACCCGCATCCAGCGGACTCCCGCGACCGTCAATAGGTCTTCGGTCTTCCATGTGGGGGAGGGGGGCTACCTACGCTACGTCTTCCGGTACGCAGCAGCTATTTGAAAATCTGTTGGTCCTATCGAGCATCGGTTCTACGAGCAATGTGGCTAACCCATAGTCACTTTACAATGAATTTATTAAATTAAAATGGTATTTATATTATAGAAATTATTTCACTTTAGAATTATCGAATTAACTGAAACAATTGATAAAAATGATGAATAACTGAAGGTGTATTATATATTGTGTGTGTCAAATGCTAAGGATTGTAAATTAGAAATAGGATTTAAGTAAATATAAAGATTCGACATAACCACAATGCAATAGGAAAACGTAGATAAGAAATAGAATAAGATTGTAAAATAGAAATAAGATGAAAACAATAAAGCCACAAAAAAAAGTAAACAAAACTCGGATTATGACTGAGATGTAAGGGGACTAAATAAAATTAAAAAAAACCCATTGTCACTTAAGTTTGGCAATGTCGGTTACTCTGGTTCTTCTGCTGAGCTCCTCATTTCTGATTCGATCGCGTAGTTAAACTCCGAACATAACCCTCTCCATTTCTCAGTGGATAACTTTAAGCTTTATAATTAGGCCCATTGTAAGCGACGTCTTAGTGCCGTAAGTCTTTGCTGGCAATACACGCTGGTTGAAGACTTTTGGCTTGAGGCACTGCGATATTTCGGACTATAAGATTTTGCGTAGCTCCTTCAATCGCGACGCAGCCAAGTTGGATTCGACAATTAACCTCTATTTCGAAGTTGAACTTACCGAACTAGACAGTTTGTTCCAATTATGTATTGTAAACAACTTCAAGAGTAGAACACTATGACGAATATTTCAATAGGTACATTTTTGAAGCGATGATGGTAGTGCGGTCGGATTCCGCGTTAATGGACGCGGGTTCGAACCCACCTGTCCAAGTCTAAAATCAGCCTGAGCTATCGGTGAAGGAAAACATCGTGAGGAAACCATAGCTTATATCATTTCCTAATAATGCCCATTGCCCACCAAAGTACTACTGTCACCAAATACTAATAGGTGTGTTCCGGCACTTGAGACCCAGTACTACTAGGTACTGTGTCCCATACCCCCTACAAATTACGAACGAGTGCATCCGCGTGCAGTCCGTAGCTAGTTCATATATAAAACCCGTTCCACGAGTTCAAGTCGTAAATAACATTCAAGGGATCCGGTATTCAGACAAAATAATACTGTTTAATTAATTTGTTATTGGCAGAAGGCGGTAACAATAGATTGATCTGTTTTACTCGCTATTTAAGATAAATAATAAATTTTCAAGGTTTATTAGTTTCAAATGTATCTTCTTTACTATTTAGTTAATATCAATCAGTGAATTACATATAAAAAATTGTCGGTTTAATGTGGTATACAATATTTTCTACATTTATGTCTTAGTATTTAATGCTTCTACTTCCTTGAAAAATGGCGGTTATGTTACCACAACTTTCTATGGAGTTTTTGTAGCACCAAAGAATAAACGTTCTGCGTTATTATTTCTAAGCTGCTGTTCCCGCGGCTTCGCTAGCCTTTTTACCCACAATTATTATTCACTGCGTAATATATAACCGTTGGAAATTAATGGAAAATCTTTTTTCTACAGACTCTAATTATTTTTTGTACTGACAGAAAGCAAAGATATTTCTTACAAAATTCATACACTTGTCAGTGAAACTGTACATTAGTTTAAGATTTTGTTCACAATTTCATGAGTTTTAATTTTAATACGCGGGAACTAATTAGTTTCTGAAAATTATAAATGGCCTTAATTACGTTTTATAACTTTAGCTATCTATAAAAAAAAAGTGCTATCAAAATGGGTCTAGTCTTTGCAGAGATTAGTCCCAACAAACAGATTTTTGTTTTAATTGTTTATGTCGTATATATATATATATATATATATATATATATATATTGTTCACAGCTTTTATATAAAAAATAGACGTAATAAACTTTAGGTACCACCTTCAAGGTGGATATCTAAGTTAAGCACTTATGCCTATATCTATAGATGCTTTCCGTTAGCATCACTTAAGAGCCATTACCTCTAGGCTCAGGGTTTTTGTCATCCTGAACCATATCGTCTATAAAGATACAATATAGAAATACTCAAGCAATTAATTTATTCGACTATTAAAACACAATAAAATCGTTTTAAAGTATTTGGTGGAGATTGAGAAGAAATGCTCCAATTTATTTCCTGCAAATCTTTTATTAAATCTGTGCGAAAAAAGTAACATTTGACGTTATATGTATATTAGTACAGTTCTCTCTCTCTCTCTAGATAAAATTAATGGTCTAAAAGTAAATAAAATATATAAAAAAATCTAAATAAATTGCGTCACTTTAATAATACAAATATCGAAAAAAAAAAAAAATAGAAAAAATTATAAAACTCTTGAATTATACAGAATATATAGTAAATTTAAAACGTGCAATTAATGTTTGAAATGACGCAATGATATTTAAATAATTTAAACACATTTTAAATTACTTTGCCAACACGTTTGAATACCTCGTTAAATTTGGACGTACACCTTTTCTACTATACACGAATGGATTTTAGTCTTATATTTAGGACTTTAAAGTTTGCATTTCAACGATCTGGTTTAAATGGTTTTGAGATACCCTTGCCAACGGGTTGAAGTGAGATGGACACTCAAAACGTATTATAGTGCCTGAAGTTAGTTACGAGTGAGTACATGCGAAAAATAAAATGATAAAACCGGAATCTGTTACTCCTAATTACGTGCTAGAGATGTTCTTATTTCATTAGATGCCCTTTTTACAGTAACCTAAACGATGCTCGCAAAAGAAGTGAGGGGAAGAAAGAGGAAGCGGACTACCGAGTTACCTTCATGCGGTCGACAAACTGGTCCAAAGAGCTGGTGGTGATGCACTTGGACACTTTGATCACCCTTGGAGTAATTGTATAAGCCGGTTTTGACGGACATTAGTCTTTTATACGCTTCCCTAACGGTGCTTCAGAGAGGACTTTTAATACTTCAAATCCAAAATTGTAGGAGGTAAAATAGGTGAACGATGGAACTACGCGATGTTTTAGTCAGGAAGAATCTGATATGATCCGACGGAAGTATATTGTAAGGTTTCCTCGTATAAAAAAAAATCTGTCAGATATTCTACAACTAGGAAACCTTATGTTCCCACAGCTAGAATGATTATTAGTAACACTTCATGTTCTAACAACATACTGCACTTCACACGCTTGTTACACTCAGCATAGGATCTATGATTTTGCGAACAGAGGCAGAAACTTGATACTGGCGTGGCACCCTTCTTTCCAGCGTTTGAGATAAAGGGGAGGAGTTGGCATAATCGCTATGCTTGGCAGGCGGGTTAGAGATCGCAGTAGGTATTTCAGGTACTCAGAGGATCCTGCTACCCATCCCTTGCTTCATCCCTTAGTCACCTTTTACGACACTCGCGAGAAAATATGG
Organism: Samia ricini; assembly: GCA_014132275.2. NCBI lineage: Eukaryota > Metazoa > Arthropoda > Insecta > Lepidoptera > Saturniidae > Samia > Samia ricini. Next base: position 19,473,116 of record AP028163.1, read on the forward strand.
GGTGGTGCTATCCTTAGCCACACGGAAATTAATGGAATATTTGACTTATGTAGGTTACATTTAAATTTCAAGTATCAAACAATATTAGGCGCAGTATCTTAAATGAATAATACGAATCTGACTTTACTCATTAAACACACGACGTCGTGAAATAATTCCAAATGTATAAGCGCAAAGATTTCGAGATAACTCGTCTCGACTCGACGTTTGAAATCGAATTAAGTTATAATCAACAATCTTCCCAATTAACTTGAACAAATGGAAGCTTAGGTTTTATTTGAGAATCGATTCTTGTCAGTGACTTCATAATTGATTGATTGGTTATATAATTACTTAATAGATATTTATTTATTTATCTTAGGTATTTTTTTAACAATGGCTGCATTCGGGTATAATAAAAAAATACCTATTTTTTTCTTCTTATAGATTCGGGTTACTAATGGAGTGCAACATTAGCTATGAACCTGCTGTCAACGACATGAAATTTTCCATGGAATGTTTTATAAAAAAAAATTCTCTTGGCGTCGCAGAAGCATTTGCCAGAGTTTTATTAGTTATCTCTGATGGAAAGGAATGTTAAGTACGATGGCAGATTCCTAAATATTTGTGTTGCCACATCTAAAATGTCATTTAAAAACAGTCTTTTTCAAAGTTTTCACTTTTGTCGGCAGTCCCCACGGCGGCCTAATTTTTTTTTGTAATACACATTTTAATTATGTGGATACAATTATCGGTATATACTCCGTGCCGGCCAAGTTGGTACTACCCCATATATTCCCGTGGATGTCGTTAACGACAACCCAGGGGGTATATATCAGGAGATAGTCAGCAGCATCCTCTGCGTACCACAAACAACTGACTGCGATTGACAACCTGCCTGCCAAGCGTGGCGATTATGGCAATCCCCCCGTATTGGGGGAGATTTATGTCCAGCAGTGGATATCTTATAGTTGAATTTATGGATGGATAGTATATACATACTGCCAGGACAACGTCTATCGGGTTCAATTAGTTTTTATATAAATAACAAAAAAATAAACACAAAATTTGAATCTACGACCACTCTACTTTATTTGGTATGACCAAACCTTGTGATCCTTCACCTTATTTATATTTTTAAGGTTTCTCATAGAAACTCAAAAAACGTCGAAAGCCACGAGCGAAAGCCAGTTAAATATAAACCTATGTGACATCGTCGGTGAAAAAAAAACATTGTAAAAGTTATTACACCGCCCTTTATCCAGTTGTAACAAAAGCCACGGCACTAAATCCCGACCTGTACATAAATGGGTCATCTATTTTAATTAGCCCACGAATTGTTAGTTCAGTTGATGTATGGACGTAATGTCCATAGAAAAGAACAGACACGGCAAAAAAAAATGTTATGCCGTTTAAGATGTAGTTTATAATTTATATTTCAACTGTGGATTCAATTAATTTAATCTAATAATAATAATAATAATAATAATAAAAAAATAAGTTCTACTGAAAAGTGAGAAAAATACTTCCTTTAAACCTAATACTTTTATTTAGAACACCATTGAGGTGATTTTGTGATAGTTACCAGCTTAGGACACTAGTTAGAAAGTTCGAATGAAACTGTCAAAAACGATAGAAAAAAAAATCTTGCAGCACCATATACGTTATAAAAGTAAAATTTCTTTAAAAAGAAAGAAGATTTAGTATGAAACGTAGAATGAGATCATGTATTTTGAAATTCAAATATTTAAATAAAAATGTCCAGTTTATTTTAATTTTAAAATCAAAAACATATTTATTCAATTTAGGCCATAAGAAGGCGCTTATGAATGTCTAAAACACTACCACCGGTTCGGAAAACAACCCAGCCGAGAAGAGCTTATTACAAATTTTAATTATCAATTTTTTTTACGTGTTATAAATACAAGCATAGTGAGCATAAACGTGACGTCTCATTCAAAGACCAATTTCAAGCTTTTTATCGAATTTCTTTCAATTCGAAAATTAAAACAGAGACATTGGTAAAATAATTCTCATACACTATTTCTGAACCATTATATTCCCGCATAAAGAAGAAGTACAGAAGAACGTCTAATAATATTCATATAATTATAATATATAGTACTTATAGCAAAAAATTATATTATTACCTAAAGATTTTCATAACAAATTTTGATGTGTTTAATAAAACGATCATGGATACAAGAAACTGTAAAATTATTTGAAACACTTTATGAAAATTTCATAAAAATATTGTTAATAAAATTTGCTTGTAAACCTCAAATATGATTATAGAGATAATGCGAAAGAGCGAACGACGAGAAAGGCAATCTAAAGAGCCAAACGTAAATGGTTTGAATATATTATGACTATACATACGAAAAAGAGCTTTTTTTTCTTAATATTAAGGTAGCTGTGCACACGAACAGTACGAACAGAATGACAGTATATCTCGATAATGTTCTCTATATTTTGATAGTGCGTTTCAAAAGACTTACAGTGAACAACGTAACTTATTAATACAATTGAACAAATTTAAACAAGTTGGTTATAGCACACGGCCGGCATAATTTTAATACCAGAAATAATCACAAATTGGTCATCATATCCTAAAGACGTATAATAGATACTAGTAAGACTAGTAAAAGTTTTTTGAGTAACAGTGTGAGGTTCCATAATATGGGTCCAAAGTGCGTTACCGATTTACCTGACAATAGTTAAACCATTATGTCAAGCCGGTTTTAATGTACAAAGATTACATTAATAGTGTGGATCATTACGTGAACGATAGTGATGTCCGGAAATAACACCCCTCTCTGTGCTTTCGACAATACCGTCTGTGACTATGAACTGTATAATTTATACATAAAAACAATTTATTAAAAAAGAACAGCACTAGTTTCTTTCCATCTATGCTTGACTGGGCAGTTTTCCGAACTGGTTATATTTTTTTTCTTTCATAAGCACCTTTATAGTGTCCAAATTGAATGAAGAATTTTTATTTTGAATGTAACTAAATAGTATATGCTTAAAACTGGTCAAAGAAAACATCGATGATGAAAAAGAAGATTTATCTTAATCGGGCCTCTCTGAGTGATTGGCACGATTTTGGTTTTTCATGTAGTCATATTTATTTTTAATTCATTAACTTGCAGTATTTTACAAGTGAACCACTTAACAATAATGATACAGACCGTGAATTATGATACTTCCCAATCGTTCCCTTGAAATATCTGTAACACAAGGTCATTTTTTTACTGTGTTTATGATAGTATTCCTAACGTCAAACTTATCTGCATAGTTTAGTACCTTTACCTTAAAAAGGAAAAAGTAATTAAATTTATTTAAATAAATTAACATTTTGGTCCTCGAACTATATTTTATAATATTTATTTTTCGATTTAGTTGTTTTCTATATGTTTCTTTGTATTTAAATATCAGATTTAAATCAAACTAAACAGTTTAAATATTTCAACGCATTTAAGTTGAAGCTATAGTGAGTAGCTAATACTTGTCTTACATTCTCTTACCAACAATTGTTCATTAGTATAGTATAGAAGTTCACAACTATAGAACTAATCGCATTGGGGTTAACATATCAAAGTGTGTTCATATTAGTTTTACACGTAGTAAAAAACCTAAATTTTTTGAGTACAGCATAAATAATATGATAATAAGTATAGCACAAGTTGTCCGTGACCTAGGCATTATGCTGGACGCAAAGCTTACCCTCTGCACACATATTGATTATATTGTTGATAGGGCCTACAAAAATCTAGGATTCATTTTCCGTGTAACTCAGGGATTTACTGATGTAGCATATCTAAAAATATTATACTATGAATATGTTCGCAGCATACTAGAATACTGCAGCACAGTATGAAATCCTCAATATGTCACATATGAATATGCTATTGAGCGCTTGCAGATAAAGTTTTTAAAATTCTTAAGTTTCCGTTGTAATTTACCATTCGAGGATTACGAGCTAGCTTGTCAAAAACATAATCTACTATCACTGCGCAATGGGCGAATCCTTCAAGACATGCTACTATTATATGATGTATGCTCAGGCGGACTCGATTGTTCGACACTCATCAACAAAATGTTACGACTACATGCGCCAAGCACATGTACTCGACACATACAACTATTTCATATTCTCAAGCATCGAACAAACTATGGATTCAATAACTTGAAGAGCAGAATTCCGCGTACTTATAATAAACAATTCAGTGATATAGATCTATTTAACTTCAAATTTCATAATAAAAATATATCTAAAAACCATGAAACCATATGAAATCAAATGAAAATCTTTTTAGTAAACAATTAACAAAAAACACACATACATGTAAACATTGTCTGATAATTCGTTTTTAAACAGTTATAAATTCATTTTTGGCTCTTAATTTTATTTATCAGTTTAGTTTAAATGTATTTTTTATACGAGCTGTGAATTTTAATGTAAATAAATAAATAAAATAAGTACGTTTATTTTCTTTAAATGTTATTACAATAGCCTAGTCAAAATTCTATATACAACCACATATTGAGGCTACATTTTTAACTTATTCGAAATGTGCAGAATAATAATTAACAAGGCGTTTCTATACATTTATAGGTCTGCAGCGAGAACTCGTTACCCGTACCGATTTAATTGGTAGATTCTTCGTCGGATATCGATTGTCGTCGACGTGCCTCCTACGTACTTATGCACATTGTAATACATAATAATATATTCCTGCTATCTACGTACACAAATGACCTATAAATTTTCTTTTATTTGTACAATTGGTATGGCTGAGATTATTTTTTTTTGTTTGTTTTTATTTAAATATCTCGTTTGATCACAAACTCCTCTAATTAGAATAGTATCGGTGAATGTAGTCGACACGATAAATTCCCTTTTTCTCTAGGTTAATTGTAATAACGATTTACATACACAATTCTGCCAGTGTCATATAAAAAGTTATGTAATAAATCTTGTGGCAACGTTCCTGAGCTCCAACAAAACAGGTGGATCATCTTAGTAGAACTTTCCATGGGATTTTCGTGGCACCTCGTAATAAACGTTTCGCGTCATTATTTCCAATATACGACACCTGGGCAAACTAACCAAATTATATCATATCGATATAAGACACCACCAAAATTACACAATATAGGGTCAAATACGCAAGTTAATGGAATAAAGACAATAACTGCTACATGACAGACTGAGATCCCGCCAAAACCTCCTACGTCATGGTTATCGATTGAAAATGTAGTTGTCAGAACATAGTCGGAGCAGTACAAATATTCGTCCGATGAGACGTTTGTCCATACTGCATATTATGAAATGCAAACTCTAGCAAGACGATGGAAATCTCTCTAGAATGTTTCATGGGATTCTCGTAACACCTCAGAATAAACCCTTCATGCCATTATTTTAATTTCACCTCACTTGTACACATTAATTAAACTATATTACATAAAAACGCCATCAAAATAATACAATATATGCACCAGTAACACAAGTTATTGAATTAGTATAACAGCAACTACATGACAGTCTGAAGTGCCCCCAAAAAGCCTGACAGAATACACCAATAACGCTTGACAATTGATTATTAAAGTCTCTTTTTCATCAGTATGTATCGCATTAATATATGCCAATGTCAAAAGTAACTTTCATGTAATAAGTAAATACATTAAAATTACAGTTCAGTTCGAGCTGGTGCTTCTCATATTGTATAAATAAAATAGCCCTCATTAAACCTAGATTGAAGTAGATTTCATGGAAAAACAAATAGTCACGTCAATGAGGTTGCGGGTATTGCCAAAGTCAACAATACTTGCCTTTTGTAATATAAACAAATACAGCAATAATATGTATGGATAAAGTTAGTATTTTGAAATAAATATAACTATCAGCAGAAACATTAATGCTTTGAGAAAAAAAAATTATAAACGATCTTTAAAAAAGTGAAATAAATAAATAACATTGTCTGTTACCAAAGAATTATTCCTATCACACACATTCAGCTTCATTAAATACTTCATAGGGCAGTACAATGGCCGTTCGAAAGACGTCTACTCCGGAAGAAGGTTGCACACCCTACTTCCGGCTTCCGGTTAAGCTTTTAACAGTACACGATTTAATTCCTTTTAAATGTGTTTCAACATCCTATCTATCTGTCTATTACGATCATTTACATATAACAATATGTAGCTATAAGGATGATAAAATACATTTAATTAGGATAGGCTGATCCTGCCAAACTTTATGATTGAACTAAAAAATATCAGCTAACTTACCTCACCAAAACTCACCTATCCATATCTATAATGAGCCAGACCAATCAGTGAAGGAAAACATAGCACAATGATAGGGTATTGTAATAATGTCCGCCTGGGTAGTTACCACCCTCAAGTTTATAAAACCTATCACTAAGAAACAATAAGTAAGTTCCAGAAGAGCATCCCTTGAGAGGCAGTCTTGTCTAAGCTTAGTGTGTTTACCATCCTGAACCACATCGTCTCTTACCATCAGACGAGATTATGGGCAAAGTGTTGACCATATACAAGATAAAAAAGACAGGACTGTCATGAAACTGATTTGAATGCATAAAATGGCTTACACTATGTATCATCATCAACCCTTCTCCCATTTTCATTTGGGGTCGGCGCAACATGTCTTTCTCTTCCATTCCTCTCTATTTGTTGTCATCTCCATATTCACTTCTTTCCTAAGCATATCATTTTTCACACAGTCCATCCATCTTTTCTTTGGTCTTCCCCTTTCCATGTAACACACATTCATATCCCATATCTTTCTTACAACATCCTCTTCCCCCCTGCGCATCACATGCCCATACCAGGACAAACGACCGCCTCTTAATTTCTCTGTTATTGGCGCAACATTCAAACTTCTTCTAATATACTCATTCCTAATCCTATCCATACTTGTTACCCCACACATCAACCACAACATTCGCATCTCAGCAGCATGTAATCTTCTTTGGTCCATCACCTTTATGGGATAACATTCTGATTCATATAAGACGACAGGTCGTATTATGTTCTTTTAAATCTTCCCCTTTGATTTAAAGGGGATTTGCGGATCACACGTAGTAGGCGTGATCTGCCTCCATTTTATCCATGCTGCGTTAATTGTTGGCTTCTAAAATGAGAATCATTAAATTGATATTCATGATTCTGTTTTTACATAACACATATATCTACTCTATACATACATACGTAACGTCACACCCTCTCTCCCATAAGGGTAGGCAGAGACCACATCCTTCCACTTGCTACAATCCTGACACACGTTTTGCGCTTCTTCTACTTTCATAAGCAATTTCATACATACCCTGTACATTTAGTATATTATTTATTGCATTTATCACGCCTTTCTTCCGTAGGGATGGGCAGAGACTACGTCCTTCCACTTGCTGCGATCTTGACACATCTCTTTCGCTTCCTCTATTTTCATGAGCGCTTTCATACATGCTCGCCGGTTATGGAGACTCTTCACCTAGCCTTTATAATGATGAATTAATTCGAAAAAAATATAACTTATAGATTACAAAATAAAAATATAAATACGCTTAAGAGATAGCCGAACTCAGTACATTTTTTACCAGTATTCATTTGTTTCGTTGCATTCGTAATCTATTTATAAGCGCTGTCTATGCAAAGTTCTCTACACAACTTTTACGTGTATTAAAATATGGAATTTATGCCAAAATAAAACGTCTTCCTATTTTCTTTTATTTTCAATAGACGGTGATACTAAAAAGTGAGTTCGAAATATTCAGATCATGCTAATATAAAGCGTGTAAAAATAATCGCCGATAGAATCTCTCGTCATATTTTTATTATATATTAAGCCAATCAATTTTTAAAATATAGAATCGTTTTAGTTTTATGCGGGAAGAGCCGCAGGGTACGACTAGTAGAATAATTGAGAGCTTCAACGACCTCTGACATCGTGAAATAATTCGGGTCAATACAGGGTCACGTTTCGACGACACCCCTAAGGTCATGCCGTGAAGACTCAATAATAATAGACAAAGGTGATCCATCGATAACGACTATTGTTTGTAAAATTTAAAGCTCTAACTTTTAACACTCTACCTTTGTCTCGTATTAATGCCGTTGAATTGGCAATTTTGACACAGTTGGTAGTGCGCGGCTGCATTTCGCGACGATGGACGCAAGTTCGAGCCCAAATATGCGACTCCAAAAATGAGCCTGAGCTTTCGGTGAAGGAAAATATCGTGAGAACACCATAGCATGGCGGTATGGTAGTTTTAACAATGGTTGCCTGGATAGCTACCACCCTCATGTTTGAAAACCTGTCGCCAAATACCAATAGGCGTGTTTCGTCACCGTTAGTTAAGAACCAGTTCCTCTAGGTTTAGTGTATTTACCATCCTGAACCACATCGTCACTTAACATCAGGTCAGATTATGGTCAAAGTATTAAGCCTATAACGTGAAAAAAAAAATATATATCTGCCCTTGGCTTTGCTCTCGCAGATGAAAAATACTATTCCATTATATTCCAATAGTAGACTTAACTTAGTAATTTTCCAATTTAGTAGTTTTCCAACTTAAAGATGGTGCTACCCAAGCGGGAATCATTAGATAATCCTATTGTTTCCTCACGATGTTTTCTTTCACCGAAAGCTCAGACTTATTATAGAGTTAAATAGGTGGGTTCAAACCTACGTCCATTGCCGCAGAGTTCATCTACATTACCAACTGAGCCATCGATAATCGAAAAATAAATATTCATTCATTCATTCTACTAAAACATTTTCTGTATCAATGTCGTTCTGCCTTTGTTGTATTGTAGGAAAAAGACATTAAAAATTACCCCAAATAAGGGCAAACCCTAATAAGTGAGTAGATGTGAAAAAGACTAATATAATTTTTATTAATATATGCTTGTACATAGCTAATTAGACATCTATTAAGAATACCGAAAGATCATAGAGGCACCTAAACTACGCAGTTATATTAATTATCAGATCAAAACGACCGCAGGTGTACCCACGCACTATACATTAGTGTTTCAAATCAACACCAGACGGCGTAGCGTTACGCCAAAGGGAATAAATAACGATCGCTTACCTTAAGATTAATGGTAAATCATAGCTGCGGGTACATTATGAACTTGACGCTCGTTGGATGTGAATTGAGTGGGTAGTGTTTAGCGAACTTGTTAAATAAAAAAATAATTAAATAATGAAATGAATATAGAAAGGCTCCATTTTTGACCTTATCGTTGTATATTGTACTAACTGATATAGTTCGGCTTCATAAAACTATAATATCTGCAGAGATATGGACACCACTGATTATACTATATGTTACACCCCCAATACGCACAATATATACGAGCAGGTAAATGTTATAGAATGATTCGGTGACGTCATTTCCTATGCTTCTTACGCTAGCTATTACTATTGATAATCTCAACTATACTATTGACAATCTCGATCGACTTAATTCAAATTAAATATATCTTGCTTGTTTAATTATAACCTTAATGTGTTAACAGTAGAGTATGAATTTTTATGACCTATTCAATTCAAATGCTTTCAATCAATTCGTGATTTTATTAAACGCTCAGCTCGAATTGGTGAAACCTTTAAATGTTATAGCCAATTATAGATAAATTATATTTAAAAATCAGATGAAAAAAAATCCCTACTTTCAAAGAAAATAAAATATATTCGTTTGTTTTTAATATAGACGCATCCTCTATTTTTAAATTTTAATATTGCATTGCATTTTAAATTTTAGTCTGCCTCGTCATGGGAGTCATGCGATGTCAATTTATAAATAATTCAGCAACCACTTCATTTTACACATAAAATTAATTCGAATTCCAACTCGCTATCGCTTATGCATGCGACCGTGGTTTAACGCCCTTGTTAACAGCCAGCAAGTCACGCTTCGATCATAAACAGTAGCGAGAAGGCGGGTGCCGAACCTTACGTGTAAACTAAACCACGTCACACCTTAATGTTATGCTATAAAATGTGTACGGGTGTAATGTTCTACGTATTCTGTAAGTTATTTTATATAGTATGTAACGAATGATTACTTAAATAAAAAGGTATAAGCATAGATGAAATCATGGGTCTAAAAAATAACACTTCAAAAAATGACACTGAATCGACGGAGCATCGATGTCCGTATAAGAAATACATGATAAATATTTTTTAACCTAGCTAAATGATGTTGACCGGAAGTGCCTTAACAGCTTCACCGTAACTTTGTGAGCGAGTGCTGAAGGCCGCAAAAGGTAACTAGCACAAGGGTTCGAACTTCGCTACCTGTGCTTCAAAACTCCCGCGGAATAATAATCCTAGCTAATAAAATACAGAATAAGAATGACGACGGAACTAAGTTCCCGGCGTATTTAAAGGCGGTAACACAATCACACGAGCTGTTACAGAAAGAGTCAGTTGACTGTCTCTTAAGGATTCGTAATTTCAAAAGCAGGACCATGCATTTAACTGATATCTAATTTGATACCAGATATATTTGGAACGTATTTTTTTAGATTTTTAACTGCTTTAAAAATGGGTTACAAACTTTAACGTATGATCATAGTGTAAAATATATATTTAAGCGTGCAATAGTTAGCATCTTTTAGTGTCTGATTTTGGCTTGTACCGTTACAGGAACTGAATATTTTTACACTTAACCGATACAAAATTAAAATATACATTAATTAAATAAATGAGTGAAAGAATTCCATAAAACCACGATAATATTGGGTTTCTGTTGTTTCCGAGTTGGACGACAGCCAACAATGGCGCCGGCTGCAATGGAATAAAGCGTTGATTGACATAGTTTTATCGCTTCGATGTGATTTTTCTCGCTTAATATAATTTATCGCTTCGAAGGCAAAATCTAGTGCTATCAGAAGACATCAATTTGCGATATCACGCACAAAACCAATTTAGTGGATCTTTTAATTTATTATTAACTAGCTGTGCCCGCGACTACGCTCGCGTGGAAATCAGACAATTATATTCTAATAGAGGTCCTATATTCTTTGTCTATCTATCTCATCACTAATAATATTCTCTATCTATGTCCCGTTCCGTCTCGTACTTTTTACATTTTATGCTTCTAATTATAAAGTAATATATTATAGGATTTTTTTTGTCCCATAAAACGAAAAGGGTTCTCCGTCTACTAGTTCTAATCCGGAAGAGGTGTTCTCCCTGATTAGAGCTGCTGATGAATGAATGAAATGCCAAATACCAATAGGTGTGTTCCGGCAGCATCACTTGAGAACCATTCGTGCTTAGTGTGTTTACCATCCTGGATCACATCGTCACTTCACATCAGATGAGATTGTGTTCAAAGTACTATTGTATTTCTCGTGTTAATTAGCAGAGTTTTACGACAGTGATGACCATTGGAAACATCGGTAACTTAAAACCTACCACTAAACGATTTTCAAACTCTAGTAATCATAATCGATTTTTAACAAATACAATACAAACAACTTTAACAGCTTCCGATACATTTAGAGTTTTAACCGTAACGAACAATTTTCAAAGGACGCATTTAATAGGATCTCTTTTATAACAATGCCAAGCTTATACTAATCGACGTTGCACCTGAAAAATTCGCTTTTTAACCATTTAATTTAGCTGGAGATTTTTTTATATATGAAATAAAAAAGTAAAAAGCATTTATTATTATTATTTTATCTATACTAATAAATAAAATTGAAGCGAAGACTTTTTCGAAAAATATATGGGCTATTCCACCTCAAATCGACCAATAGTGGGAATCGACCCCTTTCGATTTTGACAAATTTTGGTCAGAAGTTTTCTTTTATCATATAACGAATTTCTGCAAAAGAAAAAAATGTCTTTTTTTTCTTAAAAACTTTGCAATATTCAAAAGTTCGATATTTTTCAAGTTTTTCAATCTTATCTTTTATCTTGCATAGCTTTTGAAAAAAAATCTTTTTTTCCTTTGGTAGAATTTCGTTAATAAAAAAAAACTTCTGACCAAAAATTGTCGAAATCGAAAGGGGTCAACTATTGGTCGATTTGAGGTGGAATGACCCATATGTATAATGGAAAACAACAGAACCATAGCGCGTAACTTAAGCTACTTTATTTTTTCGAAAGTAATTAAGGTTCCGCGTAAAAAAACGAAAACTCATAAAAAATTGGAATAAAATCCGATTTAGTGCACAGTTTTACTGGCAGGTATTTGAATTTGTGAGAAATATCTTTAATTAATTTTAGTATCAAAAAAATTTGAAAAATAATTAAGGTCGCGTATTAAAAAAAATTAAAAACTATATTACGCAGTGAAAAATGTATGAAACACGGGCGCAGTCGCAGGCACATATCTAGTCTTCTATATAATTAAAATTATATATGTCTGCCGTTGCATGCGTGTCGCGCAAAAACTACTGCATACGATGTTTTGTTTTCACCTCTCAAATACGTCTTGATTTTTATGTAAAGAAATATCACAATACCTTCATTTAATATATTAAACAACGCAGACGAAGTCGCGAGTATCAACTAGTTATGCAATAAAAAAATGGAGGAATCTGAATCAGTCATTGTATATCCGAATTCCGAAAGGCTTCATTAGCTGACATGCCGTCGGTAACTAACGGCCAACTTATTTTTTGGACTATTGTAGCAACAACTCTTTTGCTAATCATAATAGTTTGTGTACGCATATACACTATGTAAGGCGTACGGTCAAATATCATGTCACATATTACTTTTTATCACTAACTTCTTTTATTGAAATTTCATGAATTATCTAACAATATAATGTATTAATTTAATTCGAAAAGCTATTAAAACCGATTCAATTAAACACAATTATTAAATGGATTGAAACAAAGAGAAAATCTAAACACAGCTCAATAGAAACTGTTTTAATTAACTAAAATAAATTTTAAAAAAAGGTGTACTAAACCCGTCCCTATTGACCGGGTTAATGGAATCGCCTAACGCTCGACAGGCAGGGTACATAGCGCGAAATGTTAGACTTTGTACATTCACCTTTGTTCCTACCCAGCTTTTTACCTACGAATTAATTGCTCCGCCTTATATTTCAAGACTTCTCGCCTGATTCAATTGGACTGAGTTACGTTTCTTTTTTTTTTTCCACTCCCCTTTGTCAGTTTAATTAAATGTATATATAAATTCATTTACCGAGATTTTATTTGTTATTTAAAAGGCGATGTATAGGTAGGTATTTATTTATTACCTACTACATATATAGGAGGCAATAGTTTGATAGTGTTACCAACTTCATTATTCAAAGAAACTAAACAAATGGTAATTATTTAAATGTGACCAAAAAAGGTTAACAATCTCTTTTACTGGAGTTAATTTGATAATTGATTGACAATAATATATCTTTTTTAATTTTAATATAGTTAAAATTGTAATTTTTTAAATTTTCGCGTTCCATATTTAAATGCAATTATTTAATAACAGGTTTTCACGCGTTACCTTTATTTTTTCCTATCCCGACGTGTCGGCTGTGATTCACCAACCGTGTTCGCGGACTGACCGGCGGCACGCGGCGTCGCCTGCTGCGTTGAGGGGTATTTTGATGAACTACCTCCGTTTGGTCTTTATATTCATTATAGTCACAACACTAACAGTGTCCTTCGACGACGCCTGTGACGATAAATGTTGTTGTGACTATAATGAATATAAAAACCAAACGGAGGTAGTTTATCAAAATACCCCTCAACGCAGCAGGCGACGCCGCGCACCGCCAGTCAGCCCGTGACCACGGTTGGTGAAACCCAGCCGAAACGTCGGGATAGGGAAAAGGAAAGGTAACGCGTGAAAACTCGACGTTAAAGAATTGCATTTAGTTAAAATTGTTCTCAAAATTTGTTACAAAACCAAAAGAAGCTTATTTCTATAAACAATTATTCCGGTTCTAATTTTAATTTTCGTACAAAATGTTTATTGTCAAACCCCAGGTTTGGGTGATACTTAAAATTTAAGCAACGGACAAATAATAATCATTTTGCCAATCAACCAAATTTCGTCCTTCAGAAATAGTCAGGAAAGTTTATTTTTAAACTATCCTATGTATAAACTAGTCACTCTCCTTCAAAATTATTTAATATCTAAAAGAATAATATAATTATTTCAAACTTCTGGTTAGTTCTACCATTTAAATTAATTTATCAAAATAGACGAAATGAAATAAACTTTAAGTAGTTAGAATTCAGTAAGCAAGTAAAGTCAAAGTAATATAACAAAGAAAAGTGAGTTATTAAAATATAATTGTACTAAATGTGAATTTCCATTGTTTTATACAAATAAACTAACAACTAACGCTTAGTTTTTATAAATTACTACTGATTAAATGCTTAATAAATTAATTTAATACTCGGGGACCTCAGTAAAGCCTTCGAACGAGTTGGCCTTAAAATTAACATGGACAAGACGAAAACCATCTCTAAAGCACATGTTGTGCCTTCTCCTATAAAAATCGGTGACTCTACGCTCGAAATTGTTGACAGTTATGTATACCTGGGACAAACCGTCCAGTTAGGTAGATTCATCTTCGAGAAAGAAGTTAATCCTGGAATCCAAATCGGCTGGGCCGCCTCCGGGAAACTACGCAAAATCTCGTCCGAGATACCGCAGTGTCTCAAGACGAAAGTCTTCGACCAGTGTGTCTTGCCAGTGATGACTACGGCACTGAAACGTGGTCACTCACAATGGGCCTAATAAGGAAGCTCAAATTTGCTCAAAGGGCAATGGATTGGGTTATGCTTGTAGTTTTACTGCGTGATCGAATAAGGAATGAGGAGATCCGCAGAAGAACCAAAGTAACCGACATTGCCCGAAGAATTGCTAAACTTAAGTGACAGCGGGCTGGGCATATTGCTCGCAGAACCGATGCCCGATGGCGCCAACAGGTTTTCGAATAGTTGGGTACCACGCACTGGAAGACGTAGCGTGGATGGACCCCCCACAAGGAGGACCGACGACCGAGGAGAAGGTCGTGGGAATCCGCTGGATGTGGGTGGCGCAAGACCGGTCGTTGTAGAGATCTTTGGAGGAGACCTATGTCCAGCAGTGGACGTCTTTCGTTTGAATAAATGGATGCACTTATTAAAAAAAATAATTATTTCGATCCAGAATATTTGATGTAAACTGGATAAAACTGGAGAAAACCGGATGTTATTTGTTATTTCCTTGTTCATAAGAATTTGTATATTAAAATAAAAAGTAGGTTTAATAATGTTGGAACGTTACGATTGCGTAGTCGTTTGTCATCGATTGATTTCCCTTGTGAGAAAATATTCAATTGATACCGCTCGGTAAAATGAGGCCGCATGTTACCTTAACCACCATTAGCCCGGTTCTCATGGATACTAATCTTTGAATACCTTTTAGTGATGTGGTATCAGTACAGTATGAGTAATAGGGAAGTTTGATAATATTTTATTTTTATTGAAGTTATACTTCTTTAGGCGCGTTATGAAAAAATGTGAGAGTGAAATTTTAAGATGCGCGCGCATCTGTGACACAAAATTAACAGTATGAAGTTGTCTGCTTAACCGCTCATTAAGTCTCGAAAAAAAAGCTACCAACAAAATAGAGATTGAACCTCGATATTAGTCGCGCATGTTGGTACGCTCGTCACCTCTGATCACTGTTTTCATATTTATAATATTTATCAACATGTTTCTAGTTTATACATTCACAACACGTGTTTTAGTTTCATATAAGTGCGAATTATATATGTGCTAATAAATTATATTCAGTAGTGATTTAAATTGAATATTTTGATTGATATCACTTACTATTTGTGAATATTAGTGAAAAAAATTGTGCTTATATACTTTTTCAAGTGCTCCAATATAATTGAGGTTAACTATCCGTATGTATTATTTATTGATATAAATTAAAATACTTTTATTTAAATATAATTAACACTAAATATTATTAAATTATTAATGTTAAATACTTATTATTGGTATTTATTATTTACAAAATAAAGAAATAAATTTCATAAAAAGTTTGTGATAAAAATTAAAATTGAACATCAAATTATATTATTAATTTTTAATATTTGCTATTAAATTGAATAAATAATAAATATTTATAAAAAATAAGTAAATAAATTTAATGAAAACTTTTTGATAAAAATGTAAAGTGAATATTAAATTAAGAAATCAATAAAAATATTTAAAAAATGACCAACCTTAAATTCAATTTTTGAATTTATTATTACATTTATTTTTAAAATATTAAATAATCAATAATAAACATTTAAAATTAAGAATTTTATAATATTTAGTACAAATTATGTCTTATATATTTATTATTCTCTAAATTTGGTTTTTAATAATTATATATATATATATATATATATATATATATATATATATATATATATATATATATATACATATTATATATATATATATATATAATTTGTACGATATCTCAACGCTGTTAATACAAAACTTTTCGTATCATATTTTAGTTATCATAAGCCACTGATAACTGAAGTTCCGATTCAGACATTACCGGAAGATACTATGGAAGTGGACATCATTTAATTAAAAATACAATTCGAATAATAAGACAATTTATGTTAAACTTAATGTAAGAAAATAAATATTTATTTATTTAATTTTTCAAATTTAAAATGAACTTTGTTGATTATCCTTTTCCAATCCTTCTATTATTTTATTGTAATTAATTATTTGCATGCAATTAAAAACTATTTTTTAATGATGCCAAAGAAGTATAACTTCTCACCCGCGTACATAAGTACACGCACCCATTTTTTTTATGTTATAATTTGACCACTAAAACTAAAATTAAATAAAAGCATTTTAATTTAATCTTAGAGACGAAGACGAACTGCTAAAGGCTCTTGACCTGAAGGGCCTTTACCGAATTTTGAGGCTAGTGTTTAAGGCGCTTAGTCGGAACAGGTAACTAGTACGATGGTGCCAAAGCGGTACGAAACTTGGCTTTAAAACCGTTACCTGTGTAAAAAAATCCCTGAATTGGTCCTAGGTAGTCAAAAAAAGAAAACAAAAGGTCTCATACAGAATCCATGCATTATACCAAATGCAAATATCAAATGCACGCATGCAGTGTCCCTGTATCGCGCTGGCTGGAGTTGCAAGAGCCTCTCCAATTGGCGATCGAAGCAAGTTTATGCCTACTGCCGAAAGGAGACCTGGAGTGTGTGGGGAGCAAAGTTAGAAGTCCGTCCTCGGCAGTAAGAAGGGTATTTTTTATAAATATATATTTAAACGAGTTTCCCTAACTTAAGTCTGGGACGTTTTTAAAACTTTTGTTTTCTTATTTATTTTATTTTTGCTCGCTTTATTACTACATATGTTGGGTCATTTCAGAACATGTTTACAAAATTTTCGTTTTTTTTATTCTAATTTCGTTTTCTTCCTCACCTTTTTTTTATCAGATTGCTGTGTGTTAGTAATACTATTTCTTCCCCACCCTTTTTTTTTTTTTTTACGGGGGTGAAATGCACTACGCACTACCCTTACCTATTGTAATTTCTTCCCCACCCTAATTGTTCCCGTAGTCACCAAGTCAGGATCTGATCAGGGAATCCCAGAGAAAATAAATGCGAATGTTGGTAATATATCAAAGTGAAGTTTCTTGTCTAAATTGTTGAAGTTTCATGTTACCAAACTTAAGTTTTTAATTATTGCTAGAGAAAAGGCGTCATATAGTATGTATACAGTATCTAAAGATTTACTTTTTTAAAGGATTCACTTCTACCACATATAAATTGCGAACACATTTTTTTTGGTAGCACTACTCCAAAATTTCTCATATTTAAATATTTATGAAGTCCAAGTAAATTGGTGTAAGCTGGTATCACTTGGGAATCTTGCATTCTGTCCGCTTAGGAAAAGTTGAAACGAACTTAGCGCAAAAGCAGGAACTATCCTCGGAGACTTTGCGCAAGTAGATTATTTATGTACGTAATTCGATACTATTGAATATTAAATGTTTGTTGACATATGGAAATGTAAAGCTGTAATAATTAAATTAAGTAATGACTAGACCCCATATATACTAATGAATTATTTATTGTGCTTATCAATCGTGTGTCCTAGGCATTTTCATGTACGGAGCGGATTCCTGGACAGCGTACGAAAAACAAGATTCTCGTTCTTAGAAAGGTGCAACTACCTAGCCTTACTGCCGCTCTTATAAAGAGATAGTTGCAATGGCTGGGCCACGTACATCGCATGCAGGATTGCAAAAACGTGTAGCCAATTCTCGGCTTTAAAGACTGCTTTAAGCGCGATATTGTTGCACTTAACTTTCCGGACAACTATTGGGAGGAGCTGCCATTGAATATGCTATGTGGCTTCGCTTATTTTATGAAGATCAATAAAAGCCTGGCGATTACTGGTTCCAATTACTGAGGATAAACGGGTGTTGCGTCACAAGCGGAACTCTAACCCCCGTCCAGCTAGGAGTGTGTACACTTACCGTGTCTGATGCCGAGGAATCCACTCTCAGATTTGTTTTCTAAGGAGAGATGGAACTCCAGCGAAATGTTTCTATAGAAAACGTCGAATCAACGCGATCTGAGAGCGACTTCTTCTATAGTTAAAATCTCGATGCCGTCCCGACCCGCCCGCTGTGTGTTAAAACCATTATTTAACCTTTGCTACAAATTATTTCGTTCATGCCATATGTATCATAAGCTTTTTTTTTGTAATATATCCAAAAACAGTTTTAGAAACCAAATAACAATCTCTCTAGTAAACAAATAACATAAAATTTATCTAGAGCCATATATCCTTACATAAACATATCGACAAACACACATGTAAACATAGTCTTTAAATTAGTTTTTTAATAATGATTAATTCATTTTTGGCTCTTTATTTTATGTATCGGTTTAGTTTATATGTTTATTTTATACGAGCTGTGAATTTTTAATGTAAATAAATAAATAAATAAGATTTATATATTTGAATGTCCCATCAGTTCTTTAATTAAAATGCTGAGAAAAATTTTAAACTTCACGTGTTTACCGTAATATTATAGATTATGATTATAAATGTAATTAATATTGTTATGCTATTTCAGATATGTACTCGTATTTTATTAACTGTGTGTTTTCCGAATAAATAAATAAAGTGTATAATAAAATAAAGTGCCTTTTTACTGCGCCCGGATATAAAAGAGTGCATTTTCTCGATTGTGATTTCAACATCGTAACAATCGTTCAACTTAGAAAATCTGTATCGTCTACATACAAAAGATTATTCGAGATTATTTTGACTCTCCTTGTTAGCTACCACCCAAGTACCAGGATCATAACTTAGGAGGCAGTACATCTAGGCTTAGTGTAGTGAATTCATACATTTAATGAATAATACAATCTAATTTGAAAATAATATCAACGCATGCAACGATTTAACTAAACCATAACGTAACATTTTTCAGCAAAGAGTTTTTTTATTGATTTATTACATTGGCTGACGTGCTCTATACGTCATTTATCCTAAGAGATTACTAACTTTGTTTCACCTGAAGCGATGCTGTCATCTTATGAATAAAATAACATGGATTCTGTCGATACGTGGGTTAGGTTATTTGTAGAATCCTAACCAATAATGTAAATGCGAATGTTAGTCTATAAATATGTTACGTTCTTATGTCCTTAATAATAAACCGATCATCACCAAATGTTGCATGCACATTATAATGGATCCATAAAAGGCCATACGGTACATATCATACCGAAATTATTAGGGAAAAATCTACATTAGTACGAGCGAAGTCACTCTACAAATCGACGTCAAAGATGGTAATTATTAACCTATTTTATGAATAGTCAGAATCATTCTACCATTGCACTATTTCATTATTATATCTTGGTACCTAAATGGTCACAATATTTTTTTTTATTGTCAATTTTGTTTTCTTTCTAGAGATAAAAATAATAGAAAGTCAACACCACTTAAATAATAATGTGCAAATCTAGTCTATAACCAATTCAATATACAAATCCTTTGAAATGTCTGTCAATGTGTTATCTTAAGTGAATCCCTAAATTCTTGCTTCAATAAAACATTTCAAAAGGGGTTTACATTCTATAATTTTAACTGCTGTGAACTAACTCTGTCCATGATTTTATTTGTATACTAGCTGCGTACCCGCGGCTGCGTCCGCGTTTTAGATATTCTTCACTGCGTTTTAATTTTTTTATCCATCCATTTAATACAAAGACGTCCACGTCCAAGACCTTCACCAGGTCGTCGGTCCACCTTGTGCGGTGCGTGATAGCCATTCGAGAACCCGTTGGTCCCATCGGGCTTTGGTTCTGCGAGCAATGTGTCCAGCCCACTGCCACTTATGTTTAGCAATTCTTCGGGCAATATTGGTTACTCTGGTACTTCTGCGGATCTCCTCATTCAATGTCTGTTATAATTATATCTATACTAATAAATAAAATTGAAGTGTCTGTTTGTAATGTTAAAATTAATTTTACTAAATAGATATGAATGTATATACGATACCTATACCAATAATAAGATTTTTTTAAATTTTGGTCTGTCTGTTGGTTCCGGGTAATCTCCGGAATGGCTGGACCGATTTGGACGGGATTTTTTTTTGGTAGATAGCTAAAGTTACTCCGGGTAACTTAGCGTACTTTTAATTTTCGAAAATAATTAGGGTACCGTGTAAAAAATTAAAACTTATCAAAAATTGAATAAAATCCAATTAAATGTACAGTTTTACGGGCAAGTGCTGGAATTTATGAGAATTGTTATTACTTTATCTTAGGGCTAAAAAAATTTAAGAGTTCCGTATAATTTTTTAAATGCAGTGAAGAATATATGAAAGGCGAGCGCAGCCGCGTGCACTCAGGTAGTCTCAAATATAATCAAAGTTTTAGTAAAGTATTCCCAGATACCATTTTTAAGTCGATTTCACTTTTATTCTCTTATTTAAATAAAAAATGTTAATCGGTTCAGTGGTTCTCGAGTTATAACCGAAAAACCGGACGGAGATAAAAAGTAACGTTCCTTTGATAATATGTAAAAGTATAATGTAACATACATTTATAGTATCTATTGTTTATTCTTTGCAAATAAAATTGCGTTCGGGGGAAATATTTTATTGCGAGCCAAATATATGTGTATCGCTCTTGGATTGGAATAGTTTTTGTGTTGGTAAACTTTTTTTATTGTGTACCTACTGTGAGATACGAACGTTGGTGTTTCATTTTACGTGTTCGTTTTAGATGAATTTAGGAATTAATATACTTTATTCGATTTTAATTTAAAATATTATAACGTGAAACTGGAATTGTTTTGTTTTTTCTTCCAGGGACACCTATTAATACTCATCAATTTGCGTTATCAATGCTATGACGTCAGCCGTCAACATGCTGCAGTATATCAAGTACAAGATGGCGATTACGTGCTTGCGCTCAGAGATAAATAATAAAATTTATACGTATCCATTTTCGCGTTCCATATTTAGATACATTTATTTAATAAAGGGTCTTCATGCGTTACCTTTTTTTTTTTTTCTATCCCTACGTTGGTTTCCGACTTTTCACCAATCGTGGTCACAGGCTGACTGGCCGTGCGCGGCGTCGCGTGCTGCGTTGAGGGGTATTATGTTGGACTACCTCCCTTTGGTCTGTATATTTCTTATAGTCACAATACACAACACTAACTATGTCCATGGACGACGCCTGTGACGATAAATCGCGAACCTTGATAATGCCTAACATCGGATTTCACGCAGAGGAATGCCTATATCCATTCTCGCGATTGTCCATCATCCTCCCGGCTGATAAAACGTCGGGATAAGAAATAAAAAAAAAAAAGCTAACGCGTGAAGATCCGTTATTCAATAATTGTATATATAAATAAACTATACTTACGACTGCTGATCGATGACAACGGCAGGTTTTTCACCATGTGTATTATGGTCGGTATCCAGTTGGATACTCAAAAGCCTCACCTGTTTAAAAAAATCACTTACGCTGTTCTCCGGAATGGCCTTGACGCTTCATCGAACTTTTGGGCGAGCACTTAAGGCACTCAGCTGAACTGCTGAATTGGCAGGGTTCAACTAGGGTTGAAAAGAAAAATAACTAAGCAGCCATGGGGACTGCTGACTGAAGTGAGAACTGAATTTTTTTTTTTCTTGATTGGACAACATTTTTTTTGGCATTTAGGGGAAAATATTTTAGACTAGCTGTGCCCGCGACTACGCTCGCGTGGAATATACATGACTATATATGACTATTCTAATAGATATAGCGTATACTCTTCCGTCCCGTCTCGTCCCGTTCCCAAATTAAATTAAAGTATAGTGCCATCTATGGATAATCGTCAGAAATATATGATTTGCTTACGTAATCACCTTTCATAACACTTTGTCCACCATGTCATCAATAATAAACAAAACATGTACCGTCCAATTATAATTAGAATGAAATAATTCTGCGCCATATTATGCCTTTTGATATTATAATTGAGTATCAGTTCATTACTTTCATAAAATGACTCCTTAATACAACGCCTAAAATGCCTAGATTATTGCGAAAATTGATTATTACAATATTGTTTTCTCATTTGCTATGTCTTAGATAATAATACATATATACTATTCATAAATTTTGTATTATGTTCTTTTGTTCAATTTCAATCATTCCAAAATTTTTTTTCTCGAATAAGACTAAAACGCATTTACTTACAAACTCTTCATTCATACTAAAGTCGCCGCGTGTCATTCAAATTACTATAACTTTTGATACAGTTGACAGATTTTAATAAAATAAAGTTTTAATGTTACCCCGGAATATGCTTTATAATTTTTAAAATATACTTAGTACTTTCTAATCAATACCTACACAAACAAACAGACAGACAGACATTTCTAATAATGATAGAAATGTTTTTAATTATCTATTTTTAGTCCCTTGCAATAATTCTTTTTACAAAAATCGGAAATGTACAGACACGTGAAGTTTACAATTTTATTATTAGTATAGATGTGGCAACACAAAAAAACTTAGGAATCTGCCATCGTACTTAACATTCTTTTCCATCAGAGATAAATTATTATAAAACTTTCTATGTTGTGACAGCAGGTTGACAGTTAATGTCACATTAGTATCGCAAATCTATAAGTTTTTCCCCTACTGAGAATTATTCAACGCCGCTTAAGAAATTTTTAGTTCATAAAGTCTCTTACAGAACCTATGTTCTTACCTAGCTTACCTATGCCATGTCATAAGACTGTAGAACAGTCTCCCGGCAGCTGTGTTCCCTTCTTCCTACAACCTTGGGTCCTTCAAAAGTAATGTGAAGAGGCACTTGTGAAGGCTGACATAAATTGGCTGATCGACCGGCGATGAATTGATGACGACGGTGGTCGTTGCTGTTTTTAAATTGTTCTGTGCTTACTTACCATCAGGCACAGATCCGTAATTTTGCTGTGCTTGTAAATGATGGAATAAAGTTCCTGTGTGTGATGTGCAGTGTGAGTGAGTGTGAGTGTTACCGATTTACCTGACAATAAGTTCAAGTATTATGTCAAGCAAGTCTTAATCTCAAAAGGTTATTACAGGGTGGATCATTACGTGAACAATAGTGATGTCTGGAATTAACCCACATCTCTGTGCTTCCGCTAACATTAGTTAAGACTATGATTTGTATAGTTTTTTATATGAAAAAATGATTTATATTATATTTATAAAAAAAGAACAAGATCGAGTTTCTTGCCGGCTCTTCTCGACTGGTTTGTTTTCCGAACCGGTGGTAGTGTTTTAGACGTTCATAAGTGCCTTCTTAGGGCCTAAATTTAATAAAGATTTTTTTTATTTTGATTTTGATTTTGAGGCGTGTAGTGATAGAGTTGTGTAACTGTATTGCGCTGACGGTGGCTGCAAGAGTATCTCCAGTTGAGGATCTAATCGTTTCTTGTGTCTATGCAAGGGGATAACACATTAAAAGCCCATTCACTTGCTGTTAAGTAACATAGTGGCTGAACATGTCAAGTCCAGAAATGATTCAATGCATCGGATAGCGACATTGATTTTTAACTAACGACTGATAAATATTTAGGTGAACCCTAATGAAGATTACAGGTTATTTATTTTATTTTTTTTGACGAGGGGTATGCATTTACGCACTACCCTTACCAATTGCATTTGGAGGATCAAGTCCCCCCAATGCAAATGGTAAGAGGGTGTGGAGGGACGTCTCCACACCAGTGTGGGACTCACCCGGCGAGAAGCGCCGGAAATACCCACTAAACCCCCCGGAGCCGCCAGCCGCATTTAGGGGAGCGATACGGGTTTGCGGTAGCATGCACCGCGTCGCCCCCTGCGGCAGGCCCAACGGGCCTCGTCCTCTACATTAGCCCGCTGGGGATGAGGGGGAAATCCCCCCCCCCACCTCTTCACCCAATTCTCAAATGAGAATTATCGTCCGGGGGAGAGGAGTGTTGAGCCACCCCTTTCCCCTTAGGTAGAATAAAAAACATTCTCCGGCCAAGGATTTATTCACAGTACCTACAGAAAGTCCGAAATTGCTATTCTATTAACAATTAATAGAATGAATCTCACATATTGATTAAAACCATTTCACAGCGAGCGGTAAATTCGGATGAAAGTTTTTTTTGTTATTCTGTACTTTATTGTATACTTTACATTATATTATACATTTGTACATTGGCGCACTTAATGCAACAAGGCATTTCCTTCCAGCTAACCATCGAAAATGCAGAAGTAATATAGTAAAGCAGTTAACAAAAATGAAAAGAAAATCTTTATAGAAATATGTTTATGAAATATGTTTATTACATTAGTAATACAAAATAATTGTAGAAATAAACTAAAATTGCTATTAACGCATATTTTCACATTATACGGGAATCTTTAAAAAATATTTAAAAACATACTTTATATAGAGATTCACAGAGCGTAGTATAAACCGAGATAAGTAGTGATTTGCATAAGTCTAGACAACTTTCAAATCTATCTAGATCGAAATGTTGCGAGGAGGTGAACTATTCAACGTAGTTGGAATCGAATCAATAATCTCTTTACATCGAAGTGCGGTGAATAGAAGAGGCAAGAACGTAGTATTAGAAAAAATGGTCAGCTAAATTGTAAGGTTGTTTAAAACGTATAGAACAAAGAAGTCAAGATTATTTCAGCATGTACGCTCACTAAAACTTATTGTATCACATCAATTGAATATAATTCCGTGGTACATACACACACTATTTAGCGTGATAAGCGTCGATCGCGTGTCAGAGAAATTCGAAGTTCTTTAAAGCCGCTTTCAGCTAAATCGAGCCCTCTATTCAAACTTTATTTATATGTACACAGTTCAACTTTTATTGAGCTACATTTATAGTTTATATTTTACCTTTACCAGCGGCTTTATTCTCGAAAACAGGCGACAGTTAAATTTATATACAAACCAATGAAATAACAATCTTGTAGCTAGGCTGAATCCTAATAAAAAAGTTTATCACATAAAAATTACAGGATAAAAAACGTTCACGATAATGTTAATATTAAAATAACACTTAATATTAATATATAAATAAATAAATGAGAATTTCAAAACAGTGAATTATATAATATTAGAGCTACTTTTTCTTCTTAGATAGTGGCAACCTGTGTTACAATTTGTGCCAGTGACATGTAGATGTAGACATGTAGTGACATGACATGTAGACATGTAGATACAATCTTGTATTGGCGTTACCAAGCTCCAGCAAAACTGTGGCTTATCCTGCTAGAACTTTCCATGGAGTTTTGTGCGGCACCTCAGAATAAATGCTACGCGTTACTTGTGTAGGCACTTATCCTTATCCTTCCCATTCCTACACACATAATACACATAACACATCATTCATCAACATTTATACAAAATTAATTACACTACACAAAGTACTGAAATTGGTAATCGCTAGTCGCCTATAGACAACGCGTCGCGCCGTCGCAACCGCTTAGTAACCCGCTCCCGCCCCACGTCCTTGCCGCCGCGATTAGCAGCGCCTTCAGTCACTCACCTGATTGACCGCACTCCGTTCTGAAGTCCGTATATTTATACCACGATAATATAATTTCTCAATTAGCAGTATAAATAAGACAGCTGTAAGAATTGTAATTAAAGCCCGATATTCAGATCGAAGTGTTTATTTATTACCACACAACAACCCAACAACGCTAAACTTGTATACAATAACCGAACTATATCAAACAAAATGCCACTAAAATTCCATGATATAAAGTCAATTACATAAATTTAATTAATTAAAGAAAACAATCGCTACATGACAGACTGAGATCCCGCCAAAAACTCATTAAAGCTACTTATTAACCTTCATTGAATTACATATATTCTCTTCTAAGAAAACTGCAAAGGTATCTAACCATACATTCAAGAATAAAGTTGGGAGTATTTTTTATACAACGCTGTATTAAAATGGCAACCCCTCGTTAGAACTTGCATCGAATCTCTCTCACATATTAACTCTCCGTGTCTTTTCAATACACTACATTTGTGTAAAAAAAAAAAACTAAAACACATTAAAAATAGCATAATATAGGGTGCACTACTGTTGATTAAAAATAAGGATAACTAAACAGTAAACCACAATACCATCATAAACTCTTAAAAACCTATATTGAACTAGATATATTATATGTTATTACTGAAAACAAGGCCTTTAAGCGTGACTCTTTATTATTGTTCTAATCTTTAAACAATGTTTTAAGAAAAATTATTGCCTCATGGTGAAAAATTCGAAGGAGTTTTTGTGATATAGCAGAATATATTGCTTTTATTTTTAATAGTGTGACTATGTCATAAATATAATTTCTACTGTTTCCAATGATCCCATTTTCTCCAAAATGTGAGAGAAATAAATATATACCTAAGAACTTGACTAACTTCTTTGATCGGAATCAAATAAAGAGAATTGATAGCTGTTATTTCTTATCCTCAGTAGAAAATGGATTTAAAATTGTTTTAGTAGACTACTTACATTATTATTGATTGTAAAAGCCATGAATTCTACACTCGTGTATTTTCCCACAGATGACAATATCAGAAGAATATTTCAGTAGATTATTTTTGTAATTTTATCTGTGATGAATTTCAGTAAATTCGTTGCTAATTAATTTATTAAGAAAAGCAATTTACAACGCAAAATAAATATAACTTGTTACCATTTATAAAATATATTACAAATATTTTCTATTTTATAGGTACAAATGCCGTGAAGCACTAATATGACATCGGACGTCTCCCTCTGACACGATGACGTTGCGTACCTGTCTCTTTCTGTTTCTGCTATGCGCTACAGAGGTAAGTACATTTGTAAATAAAATAACTTAAAAGAAAACAGATATCTAACCATCCATTCAACCGAAAACGGTCCTAAATGGGGCATTACCATAATCACTACGCTTGATAGGAGGGTCGTAGTAGGTGTATGTGGTGCTCAGAGGATACTGGTGGCCATCCCCTGATTTGATCCTTTTAGTGACCTTTTTCAAGGTACAAAATACATTGTTTAGCAATTCAACTGGAATTATGAACATAATATAAGCAATATGATAGTTGTGTGTGGAAACAAAAATTTGAAGCAGAGGGATATTAATTTGATCGGTTGGAGATAAATTAACTAAATCAATTAACTAAGCATATTGAAAATGTGAGATATTAGGAGCCAGTTGCATTAAAATATTAATTACATTGATAGAAGCTTCGCGAGAATATAAACAGATGGCAACTAATACGATTGATATTTCTTAGCTAATTCCGCTTTAAATGACTTTCAGCTTTCACAACTTTTAAATCAACATTAATAAGGGAATTTATTATTTATTTATTAAAATTTGAGAAAAGGTTGTTAAAAAAATTGCTTGTCGTATCTTAAAAGGATTTAAGTTGAGGAGGTTGATAATTAAGTAGATAAGAATTAGCCCAATAGAAATAAACTTGAATACGGTAACATTTTTATAACACATATTTACAGAGTGCGGAATGAATTAATCAGTGCGGAATATTCATGTGTTGTTCTGTACACAGAGGGCTTGACACAATAAAACTGTAAACACTAACACAATATTAGAGTGCCAAGACTCGGAGAATATTAACTAACATGTTTCTAAATTGTACAAACGAAGTTTTTCATTTAATATTTATATTATAACTGGCTGGTGTTCGTCCACTTTGCTTGGTGTAAATAAAAGACACGTAAATGAACGTACCTGTTTAAAGTTAAAAAGTTATACCGTATGCCATATGTTGGGATACGAAGTCGGGTTATATCCTTAGTGTGTACCCTGGGCAAACTCGATTCGTTGGATGGAGGCTGATAGACTGACAGGTGACGCACCTATTATTTATTATTAGTATTAACTTTTTGACAATAACGAAAACGATACCGCAGAAAACGCTACCAAAATTACATAATAGTTAGTAATAATGAGTTAAAGACAAGAACTAACACATGACAGACTGACATCCCCCAAAAAAATCTATTTTCTTTTGTAATTTGATGTACGTTTTAATCATATTCTGTTGGTAGCACAGCTTTTAATATGTTCAAAATTTCTAATTTATCCTGTTTATTTTGGATTAAATTTTATACCTAACTTATTTTGAATTTGACATTGTTTTTATTTTGAATTTTCTATTTCGAATTATTTGATTTTAATTTTTAACATTTTGAGTTAGATTGTAACTCTATTTATTTTTATTTATTGACATTGAATTTGATATTATTTACATGTATTAAGATGGTAGTTTAACCTATAGTCCAATGTAACTAGAATAAGCAACTGTCTAGAATATGCTAGAATAAGCAAGTTTATAGTAAGTTTTATAAACACCAGTGAATTGTAGACACAGGAGAGAAAATTGTAACTGTAAATTTAAGCAATGTTTTCATTGTTTATATTTTATACCTATTACATTTCTTAATTCTAAAATTTTATACCTATTACATTTCTTAATTCTATTTTTAGAATTAAGAAATGAAATAGGTATAAAATATAAACAGCAAAAGAATGAGCTGAAATAAAAAAAATTAAAGAAAAAAAACACACACTGAAAAAATCATTGTAATAAAAAAATAAATCATATTCTGTTTGAGCTTTTGCTAAAAAACAGATCGTGATGGATCTATAGTATGACAAATGAGACATTTTAGTTTCACTTTTTCCCCTAACATTATTAGAGGATGTGGTGCAGGATGGTAAACACACTAAGCCTAGATACTAGTACTCAAGTGATGCTGCCGGAACACACCTATTGGTATTTGGCGACAGGTTTTCGAACTTGAGGGTGGTAGTTACCCAGGCGAGCATTGTTAGTAAATGCCCTACCACCATGCTATGTTTCCTCCCGATGATTTCCTTCACCGAAAGCTCAGGCTGATATTAGAGTTGTATAGGTGGGTCTGAACCCGCGTCCATTGGTGCGGAATCCGGCCACACCACCACCACTGCGCCATCATCGCTTCAAACGTCTTCTTAAGACGTCCGCACCCTTTTTTTTTTTTTTTTTTCGAGGGTAATGCATTTACGCACTTCCTGTCCAACCTAACCCAGGGCAAACCCCCCAGGAAAGGCTGAAGCCGAAGATGTGTGACAGCCTTTCACCTTCAAGGTGAAAGGCTGTCACACACCAGAATTAGTGTGGGACTCGAGGCGAGAATCGCTAGTCACCACCCACTAACCCCCCCGGTTCCTCCCGCCACCTTGCGTGGGACAATACGGGATGGCAACGCATTCAACCGCGTTGTCCCAGTGGCTATGTGGACCAGAACTAAACACCGTCCATTAGTATAGAATGAAGGGGCACCTCCGCAGCCCCCTACGTCGCTGTCGACGCCTACTCAGAGAGTCCGCTCCTGGATCACGCTCCCGGACCCGCTCCGCAGCTTCTTTAGTCTGCATCACATCTTCACAAAATGATACCACAGCCTCTCACCCTGCTTCATCCTTGAGCATTCCTTCTACCACCCTTCCTAACGACAGGTCGCTCCCTACTGCCCTCACCAGAACTCTCCGCTGCTCCTCGAATGCACCACACTCCTCAAGGGCATGCTGCGCCGAATCCTCCTCATCTCCACACTCGTGGCACATCGGGGTCCTTTCCTTCCTGGCGTTCTTCCAAAGGTATCTACCGAAGCACCCGTGGCCAGTTAAAATCTGAGCCAACCTGAAGGTAATCGACCCCCATTTCCTTCTATACCACCTCTTCAGAACCGGTCGGATAGCCTCAGCTGTCCGCCGCCCATACCGGGCTTCCGCTATATCAACCTCCCACTTCCTAAACACCGCCTTCCTACACCTTCTCTTTATTTGCAACGCCTCTCTAGGGGCCAGTGCCTCCCCCCGAATTCTCTTCTCCACCGTTTGATGGTAGGAGGCAGACAGAGCCTCTGCCTCAAACTCCCATGGTGGGGAGCTGGCGAGTATGCAGGCGACAGTATGGGACACCGTACGGTAACAGCGGGCCTCTCTCAGCGCCACAACCCTTTGTACGCTCCGGAGCGTACGTCGGTTGCGGGCGCTGAGAGCATCAGCCCACACCGGTGCCCCATATGTAGCCATGCTCCTGACCACTCCGGCGTAGAGTCGACGGCAGCCGGCTCCTGGTCCCCCTCTATTCGGGAGAAGTCGAGCCAATGCTGCTGCCGCTCTAACCAACCGCGATCCTAGGTCTTTGAAATGATCCTCGAATTGCCACTTACCATCCAAAACTAGCCCAAGATATTTCATCTGCGGCTTCACTCTTATCCGCGTACCACCCACCATCACCCCCGCCGCTCCAGGGGGTGGGCCCTGTCTCGGACGGTGAAATAGCAGCGCTGAAGTTTTGCTCCAAGCTAACTTGAGCCCTAACTCTTCAATTCGCCCAGCAATCAACGCTGCCCCCCTTTCCGCCAAAGCCACAACCTCTTCCCATTTCTTACCTCGTGCAACTACCAGCGTATCATCCGCATAAGCAAGTACTCTCAGCCCATCTGGCAGGGGGTCGCGAAGAACCTTGTCAAATCCAATGTTCCATAACAATGGGCCCAACACTGATCCTTGGGGAACTCCACACTCGATACTTCGCCGAATTACTCTCCCGCAACTATTCACGAAGGTCACAGCTCTTCCCTCCAAGTAGCTATTCAACAGTCGACTCAGATATTCCAGCACCCCGAAGAATCTAAGCGTCTCCCGGATGACACCATACGGCAGACTGCTGAACGCATTGGCGATATCGCCAAGAGCCTGTCTCTCGCCTCCGTCGCCTCCGCAGATAGCCGTTTGAGTACCAGCATGGCATCAACCGTGGACCTCCCCACCCGAAAACCAAACTGGTTGTCAGACAGATTCCGTCCCCCATCCTTCAGGTGCTGGTTAATCCGCGTAGCCACAATCTTTTCCAGCAGCTTCCCAACATCGTCCAGGAGTACCAGCGGCCGGTACCCAGAGGGATCCTCTAGAGGACGCCCTTCCTTCTTTATCAACGCCAGCCGCCCCTCCTTCCACATTGTCGGGAACCTACCCGTCCGCAAGCACTGATCGAAGACCTCCCTGAGACGCTCCCCTAAAGACGTCCGCACCCTGTATAAATCAAACTTAAAATTTATTCTTGGAATACATTATACATTTTTATCCCTAACTGAGGAAGCCCATGGATCTACTGTCAGTACAGTGCAACATGGTGCATTTTACGAGTTTTAGCAAAATTTTGCTTAGTTATGTAGAAGTAGTTTGAAATTTATTAATTAGTATATATAATTAATTAATTAATAATAAAGAAATTAATTGTTATGCAGTATTTGCTCCTATGTTATATAATTTTGGTAACAGGAATAATGTCTTCAGGTCACTATTGGGGCTGCCTCGGTATTGCAGTGCTTCAGGGATGTTTGATGAAGCACGAGTTGATGGTTTTTACGCAATAATCCGTTCTCTGTTCTCGGATAAAAACGACTGGGTTTTAAATCTGATTCTATCCTGAGTATGTTCTGGGATAGGCCTGACAGTTCCTTCACCACTGGACGAAACTGATAAAAAGTGTGTGCACCTACGCGAGTTAGCTGTTTTGTCTGTGTGGTTGTAAGTAAGATTGATTAATGTATCATGTGTAACTGTATATAGTCGTAATATATTGTCAACATATGCTAAGTTTACTAACAATATTGGGAAACGAATAAAATTATATTTTAAGTTATTATCCACAAATGAAGTATATTCAATAAAATTACCTCGAGAGTAAATTCTGAGACGTCACAGAAACTTCCGGTACAGTTCTGACAGGATACTAAAATTGTGTTATCAAAAAACATAAAGTTAGACCTAAAAAACTTGTATTCATATACATAATAAATTATAAACATCAAGGCTTGCACACCACATGTAAAAGACATCGTTTCCTTCTTTTTCTAAAATGTGTAACATAAAATCCGTAGACAGTTCAAAGCAAGGTTTGTACCAGTGTAGCGCCCTTGTGCCAAATTACTAGTTCCCTGCTGAATGCCCTAAGACCTCATCGCGAAGTTCAGTAGAAAGGCGATATAGGCTATTCATGTCAACAGCATTAATTAGATCGGAAGACAAAGGTTATAGAATTTCTGTCCTATATTACTCATTTTATAGAATACATCTTTGGTCTATGGCAATGGTTCCTAATATTTTTTTAATAAGATACCATTCTGTTGATAGTAGGAACCAATATGAATAAGAAAAATAACGTAAGTCAACATCTAAAGTAAAGTTTTATTAAAAACATTACCATTTTATGAGAAAACATATTTTATATTAATCTAGTTTTAAGCTTCTAATATCTCCTTCACAACATCGGTAATCCTTGAACTAGTATTATTGCTCAACTCTACCGGCCCCCAGGTACTTCTAACAACCAATTCTACCATTTGGTGCAGAGCGATGCACCTTTCGTGAAATTTAAAATTAATCGAGAACAATACAATGGCTTCTGCGGACCAGTGGTTGGAAATAATTGGTCAACCAGATGGTAAAAAACGTAGTTTTCGTATTTCAGAAGTTGCTAGTTACCCGACTCGCTGATTGGGTTGGCAAAAAAAAAATTCTATACGTTACAAACAATCAGTTAGTATTTCACAACTCTGTACAAAATTCTGCGGTGAAAACTTTTAATTAACACTCGGTTCTCCTGTATTAACAACGCTAGGTGGGTGAAGTTTTTGTTTTTAACAAAAATAGATCCCTTAGGGCGGAAGTTCATACGTATCACGTATTATAAAATACAGTTTTTGCCTGTCTATATGGTACTCTGCGTAAATATTAGTGTCACAAAATTAATACAATAACACAACTGTTAACTGACCGTCTAGCAAGCGTGTTAATTTTCGTCGCCATCTTAACGTAAATGTAGGTACTGTACTATTGACCGGAAGTTATCAAATAATATTGTATTATAAAATGTAATTTATGGTGAAACAATTGGAAGTTAAATGTTCTGAAGCAACTCGTTATAAATTATTAAGATTAGTTATTTAAAAGTTATTTTTATTGTTAAAAAATTGTTATTTGGGATGCGTTCTTTGAGTTAGGAAACTTCGCGGTTGTACAACGAAATAGTAACCAAACTACACACACACAACTGTCACAGGACATTCTGTTACTGGTCATAAGTGTCTGGAATCACATATTGCTTTTTATGACTTAATGATTTTCTTGTATAGATTTCACTTATTTTTTTTTCTTTATTACAGGAAATAGACAAGTTAGCAAACACTATACATTTATACTTGTAGTAATAAAATAATAAATTACAAAAGATTATGAGCTTACTATAATACTATCATACTCAAATTAGGTCTGTTTTTACGTTTTACCATTACGTTAATTCTAATGTTCCGCAGAGTATTTTTTCTCAAAATATCTCTAATGTACAGATTTGGTTGTTACACTATTTTATTATAAGTACCGAAAGAATATCATATTTAAAGTTAATTTTAGTAATGATATAATTAATATATACAGGAGACCAAGAGACAACGGGAAAAAATTAAAGTTTAAATCGATAGACCAAATAAATTACTTTCTATATATATGAGAAAAAAAAACCTTTAAAGATTTCCAATTCGGACGAGTTAGTACCTGCGACGTATATTTCACTGATTGCATCGAACGAAGCGAAATATTCCGCTGAATAAATATTGATTTATTGTATAAACTGTTTAAAAGTCGTGTCTGAAGGAAATTCCGTTCTGGAGAATTGATTCGAGCGTTTCTTAACGTCTATTTTCTGTATATTTTTAAAGTTAAAAGATTGTATTCTTTTCTTGTGAATCATGTGATCTTTTATATTAATTGTGTGATATTAGGTTATAATTTTATTATCCACAGAAAGTAGATTTATACGTCTTGCGAATTTTAGTTAACTTTAAAATATACATTGTAATTATCAATTATATATTAATATTTATTAATATACCTCCAGTCATCTTTCTCCTCATTTTTTTAAGAGATTCTTTTCGGCGTGTGTTAAATTTAAAATTGTAAAGTATCTATCGTCATAATATAAACTCCATGATTTTAAATATTAAAGGATAGATACAAGTACATAGTGGCAGAGAAAGAGTCAAAATTATTAAACATACTTTTTTGAAGTTATTATTTCTTTTAGCTCGTTAGGAAAAAATGATTAGAGTAAGTTTTTACGATGCGCGCGCACACCTTCACGAAAAAACGACATCCTGAAGTTAGCCAGCCAACACACGATGCGTGCGCACAGCGTCACGAAAAACCAACACCCTAAGTTAGCTGTCAACGTTTTAGTTTTTTTTCTATTATTACGTCAAAGAATTATAACTTCTTACGTGCGTATATAAGGACACACACACACATTTTTTTCAATGATTCTTCAATAGTAATTAAGTTGACTAATTTTGACCACCGAACGAACACTTACTTAATAAATACTTTGCAAACAATTACTACACTTTACTACGAAGATGTAATTTACTTACTAACATGTATAACATTCGAAAATACATCAAGTTAAGACGACGCTGTAACAGAATTATCTATGCGAAATCACAGAGCAACTGTGTCGAAATGGAGGACGAATATGTAAATTGAATGTAGGAAGTTGATGTAACCTGAAAATTTGCGTTCCTTCTTCAAACGCTACTTACTACAGCTTGTACAGACACTTTTAACTTACACATACTGACATTACTGACACTTACACACAATTAGCTTAGGGTTAATATCTTAATTTTCTTTTTACATTATTAATTATAACCCTTTGAGCACTAACCTGGCGTTTACGCCCACTTTCCATTGTTTTCCTATTGTCTCATTTTTACGGGTACTCGACACATTTATTAAAAAAAAACCTTTAATAACAGCCGTTTAAACTGTTAACAAGGTGATTCATGAATACAACGAGCATGCTTTAGTAAGTACCGATAAAATTCAATTGAATTTTTTTTTACACGGAATCAAACGGCTCAGTGCTTTGACCACAATCTCGCCGATGTTAAGTGATGATGTAGTCCTGGATGGTAAATACACTAAGCCTAGAGGTACTGGTTCGTAAGTGATGCTGCCGGAGCACACCTATTGGTATTTGGCGACAGGTTTTCAAACTTGAAGATGGTAGCTACCCAGAAAGGCATCATTAGAAAATGCGCTACCACCATGCTATGGTTTCCTCACGATATTTTCCTTCACTGAAAGTTCAGGCCGATTTTAGTGTCGCACAACCGGTTGCGCCATCATCGCTTCATAATTCTAATTCAAAATTCATCATTTTAATATAATATACATATACATACGAGTACATATACATCATTCAATAATATTTCAAAGCAGTAACTTGATTTGGATTCTGTTTTTATATATTAATATGTTGTAACATAAGGAATAAATTATTTCCATCTAAATTCACACATCCAGAGGCGTTATTAGCTTTATGTTGATATACGACATTATCGTTTGGGGCACACTGCCGGTACGTTCTGACAGCATGTTGTCATTCCACCAATTCTACTCCAATGTAAGCATACAACGAAAACATACCCCGAAACCATAACAACTGTAAGGGTTTTTATACTGGAGTGAAATCTGTCATCAAACACATCTATAAGTATGTTCAATAAACGATTCAATATCACTTGGGAGTCAATATGTCTAGATTTATCCGATCATGGGTCAAACCTTCGCTTCACATCACATCAGACTGTGGTCAATAGATGTAATACGTATTTATAATAACTTATTTAATCAATGATGTATACTTCGATGGTATCATATGATATAATCTTAAATAACAAAATATTGATGAGAATGTTGCTGATTATTACCACACTGCAGACACCGACAGTAATAAAATGGTTGTATCGAATTGCGCTTGACATTCATGCATGATTTCCATACAGAATTAAGGCACGCTTTGACGGCGCTGTATACCTATTTACTAATGAATTGTTCTTAAAAACACTTTAAATTTAAAAACAAAATAGAAAAAATGCGCAATATTTGCGATCCGCTAAAGCAATGTGTATCAATACGCCATCAACAAAGCCATACGTCATCTTGCGATTTCTTTCGTCTGAGAACACATCACCCCTTAGATGATCCATCATGTTGGAATCATCACTACGGCACTGTGATTTCAGTTTTTTGTATGATGTAGCTTTTTCTGTTTTCATACCAATAATTAATTAATTTGCTATAATTTGTAACACATTTTCCTAAAGTATCTTTTGTTCCCAATGAGTTGTATAAAAGATTACAAAACATAGAATTTACAAATTCTATACAAACACAAATACAAACAGACACTTCAGTTGTATTTACATGTTCGAGTACAGGTTATTTCAGCTTTATTTGCATTTTCAATTAACTATTTCATAAAATTAATTCATAATTTATCATATTAATTTGTTTTTTTTTAAATCTGACATGGCAAATTCACTGCACAATATGTGTGTTCTGACAGCATCGCTTATGAGAGCCAGTACCTCCAGGCTAAGTGTGTTTATCATTCTGAACCACATCAGATGAACTTTTGGTCAAAACTCTGAGCTTATAGAGTCAATAAAAAAATAATGAAATCTACGGACGCTATCTATAAAGATGTATCAAAATTAAACCATATAATGCGCTTTAAACCGGGTATTACCGGATCTCTATTCGTATAAGGTATTAAACCGCCTACATCCAGCTGCAGCCGGCTACATCCGGTTATAACCGGATTGTCTCCGCTAATGAGGAACGTAATTACGTAGGCGTCTGTATGTGTGCTTATGTGTACGGCTCTGAAACTGAGTTACATTCGTACGTCTTGACAGTAACATTTTGTAATGTTTTTTTATTATTTTTAACTAGATTTTCCGTGCCTTTGCGTATATCATAGTACATTTGTTATCGATTTAAATCTATCCATCCATCCCCTCATCCATTCAACCGAAAGACGTCCACTGCTGGACATAAGTCTCGCCCAAAGATCTCCACGACGACCGGTCTTGCGCCACCCGCATCCAGCGGATTCCCACGACCTTCGCCAGGTCGTCGGTCTACCTTGTAGGGGGGCCTACCGACGCTGCGTCTTCCGGTGTATGGTAGCCATTCGAGAACCTGTTGGCCCCATCGAGCATCGGTTCTGTGAGCTATGTGCCCATCTCACGGCCACTTAAGTTTAGCAATCCTTCAAACAATGAGTTACTTTGGTTCTTCTACGGATCTTCCTCATTCTTGATTCGATCACGCAGTGAAACTCCAAGGATAGCCCTCTCCTTTGAGTAACTTTGAACTTCTTTATTAGGCCCATTGTGAGCGACCACAAATAAATATATATCTATACAAAAAAAAATTGAAGTGTTTGTTTGTAATATCTAAATATCAATTTTTTACTAAATACATATGAAATACTGACTAAATAGCATTTAGTCAGTTCGAAAAATAAATAAATACAGCAACATTTGACAAGAAACTAACACATGGAGGAAAACTATAGATGCTTCTAATAAATTATTAGCTACGAGTCGTACAAAGAAAATATTTCTTAAGGCAATTTTATGAGATGAAAAGAGATATAAAAGTTTGTGGGAGAATCATTTAGGTTTATAGACTACTCTAGAGACAATACCAAAGTCTATTTATTTTATCAATGGTAATAATAAATGTACAATAATAAATCCCGTGTCAGACTGGAACCGTTTACTTTGAACCCTTGAAGTTAAAACAAATAATATAGCTAAACTTCGAAAGGTCACAAATAGACACGTTATGTAGCCGATAACAAAGTTGCTCTATATTTCGATAATTTTAATGATTAAGAACAAACTGATCATATTACTCAAAGGAAATCATATTTATTTAATATAATTTATTTTCAGTAATAAAATTACTATATAGAAATGAAATAAAGTTACATATATCTATCTCACTTACTCATTACTAAAATTATTTTAGTGTGAATAGTGCTTACAAGTACGTAATCTAATTTATAACGTCTACAAATTTAGTATCGAACTATTTCATTAATAGAGTAAATAGATAATTAAAATTATTGGATATAAGTCTGTATATCCGTAAAAAGTATCGCTGTATATTGTTCAATATCCATGTTGAAATATTGATGAGACACATTACTGTGATCGAGTTCATAAGCTTTACCGTGCGCCACCATCTCAATTCGCCTTGACGTACGAGCGACGTGTACGGCGTGCCTGTCAATACATACAGATAAGATGACAATAGTGTATTGTTTGTTTGTTGTCGATGCCGTGATGTCGTATGTCGTGCGCTACGAAACTAAAGTAACAGTCAAACTGCAAAAATTTACTAAAAGATATTTTTCATTATCCATGATGGATGGTAGATTTTAAATTTTATTAAAGCCATTGACAGTTATAATCATTTAAATGCTGAGTATATTTAAATTGAATCATTAGTACTTAAACATGCACCAATTAGGATGGAGCTAGGAAGGGATTACCTGCGTCTACCAATGTACCATAAAATTAGTAAAGTTTCAAAGCACTTTAACAAAACATTATTTTTATGTCATCTAAAGTATTTGCGGAGTATTTATTTATCGTTCTAGGTACTTTTTGTTTATTCAGCTTAATCTTGAATATAGATGAAAACTAAAACACTAATTACAGTCATTTGCAATTCACTATATAAAATTTCTTTAATATTCAATGATTTAGCTATATTTTACCATGATTGTTTATTGTCAATTCGGTTCACTATTATATCCTATAACTTGTTCCATTTATTACTTAATGTAACAAAATACACATTAAATAAGTCAGTGATTTATAAATTACAGTATTAATTATAAACGCCCCGTAGTTTTTGATTTATAAACCAACTAACACATTGACGTTTTAATATGATTATTATGAAACATAATTTGAAATAAAATCTTAAAAGAAAACCAAAAAATATTTAACGTTTAGCGTGTATGTTCTGCACGATCCGTGCACTGCTATGTAAACCGACCTTTACATACTAAAGCAAAGTACACATAGATACGGTCACAATAGTAGTGTTACGTTTGTTTGTCTTCGATACACGTGTGTGTTATAACTAGTACAAAAGGACCGTCGACTGTCGATTGTCGATACATCGGGAGAGTCGGTGTTGATCTTGTGAATTGATCGGTTACGAATGTGGAAATTCGCTTGATCGCATCCATTATGTGATTGTGCATGAAGTAGTTACAGGAGATGTGTTATTACAACTATACACTAGCTTTACCCCGCAGTTTTACCTGTGTTAATGTGGATGACGTTAGCAAACTTACCTACTGTCTTATAGCTTGAAGCTCATTAAGTCGATTTGTATAATTCTTTTATTCATTCATCGATCTGAGTATATTGTAATATTTTATACATCATATAAGTACGTTATATAATAGGCAATGTCTATCTGCACTGTCCGTTAGTTAGGTTATAACTTAAGAATCACTGAACAGATTGACAAAATTCATCTTTTACTTCGTAGATATCTGGTCAGGTTCTCGTCTATATTTTGTTACGTTAAAATATGAAAAAAACTTTACAAAAATTATCACTGCTATATTTCTTTTTACATTGTTATCCTTTTCCTTACATTACATAAAAACCATCACTACTCGTATCTGTCCGTGCGTTAGTGCACAAGAAAGGAGCCGCGGGACCACAACTAATTTTATTATATTTGATAATGAACAACTTATGAGAATATAATAATTTACATAAACTTCGTGGAAATTTCAATTTAAGTGGCAGTAGGCTGGGCACATAACTCATAAACCCGATGCCCGATGGGGCCAACGGGTTCTTGAATGGCGACCACATACCTGAAGATGTAACATAGGTAGGCCCCCAATGAGGTGTACTGACAATCTGGTGAATATTGGGATTATCCACTGGATGCAGACAGGACCATATTTTGTGGAGTACATTGGAGGATGTTTATGGCCAGCAATGGACGCCTTTTCCAAAGTCTAAGCCAAAACACAATACAAAAAAAAGAATCCAGCAAACAAATTGAACACCGAGTTAATTACTTGTCAGGCGCTTCTTTTCGCAAACGTCAAAGAAACATAATCGAAGCGCTAAGCAAAGCAAAGACAGACGACCTAGATTGCATTGAATAAAAGGAATAATAAATTAATTTTAACAGATAAGTAAAATTAATACGATTATGCAAAATAGATGTACTTATTTGTAATTAAAGGAAAAGGGGCTTCTAGATATGGTATTAAAACTCATCATTTTTCTAAATCTTAGCGAATTTTCTTGTGTAGACAAGATTTCTAGAGCCGAAGTAAATGAGAACATGAAATCCCATGTCGTACAGACATTTCTTTTTTTCGAACTGACTGACTCAGTTGGCTTGAAGGCCTTTAAACTTTTACTAGGTTTTTGCGAAACCGTAACCGCCTAACGAAACCATAATAAAACAAAACGTCGACTTGGGTTATTTCCGTATTCCACATTTTTTACATAGGTAACATAATATTAGATATCCTATATAAATTTATAATATAATTTACCAGAATATTTTTATCTAGGTAAGCAAAAAAGATGCATTATTTCTGCAGAGGTGTATCTGTGAGATGCAGTATAACGTTTGTTAGACTAGTGAGAGCTGGTGTCACTTTATTACGATATAGCAAAATCGAGGGCTCCTTTTCGAAGGTTTGGAATAAGACCGAATCAATTATTAATTTAAACTAAAATATTATACTTCTGCCTACTCTTCAAATGCTACGAAACCATATTAAGTTCTATCGCATAGTGACATCTATCGGAAACATAGTAAAACTGAATATCATTTTCGACGGTGTCGTCTAACTTTTTTCTTTATTATTTTACCTATGAATTCCAATACTGAAAAACTTGCGTCTAATAATGTCACGTAGAAAATTTAGAGTTACCAAAACAATCTTATAGTGACCGTATCGCATTGACTTAAAGATAAATGTCGTTTCAAGATTCAAATACGTAAGTGTCAAATAAAATGAAACATTAATTATTGACCCCGTTTTTATCGGTAATTGGTTTAGGTACGTACGCGGATTTGTCGTTGCGTTGTTAAATTGAATATCAGATCGGAATGGCGACCACAAATTTGGCTCAACGAATAATTATATCTCGGTAAGTGCGGCAACGTGACGCCGGGGACGTGCCAAGAAATTCGGGAATGTTTACATTGGGATTATTACTTGTTCAAGTACTTGTTCATGTCATTTACAATTAACCAGAGTAGAAGAAAAAATGAAAATTCCCGGCTTAAGGTTTCGGCTAGTGCACTTTAAACCCTCAAATATTAAATTTAAAGACATGAAAACAGATATGTACAAAGATTATTAATGTTAATAAGCAGGTTAGGTTAAAAAGTTAAATTGCAGTTGTCTGTCCTGGTATGGGGATATTAATGTGGACAGTTATACGGGAAAAGGAAAACCAAAAAAAAGACGGATGGATTGTGAGAAAGACGTTATGCTTAGAAAGGGAGTGAATCCGGAGATGACTGCAAATAGAATGGAAGAGAAAGATATATTGCGTCGACCTCAAATGAAAATGGAAAAGGGGGTAGGGATACACTCACTACCAACTATAGCGATCGGTAATTCAAAACATCGTAATCAAATCATAATATAATTTGAGGACGCTTCCTTATACTCGACCAAGTAATTGAATATTAATAATTATTTGCCTTCAAGTGAAAAAAATCTGCAGCGAATCACCTAACCTAAAATTTTCCAGCAAATTTAAGTCAGATCGATTTTGTTTGAAAATTATCTATATCATATACCCGAAAATAAAAATCTCATTCACATTTAATATCTATACTAATAAATAAAGTTGAAGTTGCTGTTTGTAATGTCAAAATTATTATTTTTTACTAAATAGATTTGAATGTATATACGCTACCTACACCAAAAATACAATTCTTAAAATTTTTGTCCGTCTGTTTGAAACGGGTAATCTCCTGAAACCGTTTCACCGATTTTGACGGGACTTTTTTTGGTAGATAGCTGAAGTTATTCCGGGTAACTTAGGGCGAGTAGTTTATGAGACATATTTATACCTTATCTTAGTACAAATATTATTTTAGGAAAATCATTAGGATTATTAAAACGTAATTAAAACGCAATGAAGAACATCTGAAACGCGAACGCAGCGGCGGGTACACAGCTAGTTTATAATAACTGTCTTACAAGTTGTTAATCAATTTACTGTCCATATCAAACGGAGCACGATCTCACTCATTTCTATCACGTGCGCTCTGCTGACGGCAGATTTTTCCCTTCACGTATAAATTCTGAGATATTGATAATCTGACCCGACCTGATCCTCTTAGTATTGAGTAAGGATTGAAGATGACAAATAAATTATTGGAAAATGGTGACTACTCCGTGATCCACGATTGTTATATTCAACGCAACCTTCGTTTGCGTTTGATCAGAAACTTTCTATCTGAAAATCATAGTTATTCTAGGGGCATGTACTAGAATGTCCTTCTTCTTAGGCAATTGCATTTTGATAGGTATGAAGTTTGGTAGATATATTGTTTAACAGTCAATACATCTTACGAACACGTGACCATAATTTGCAGCTGTTCTATATTCCACTTGATCTTGCCGCGTCTCCACTCGTATCGTATAATTTCCCTATAATTACTATGAAATTATTCATTGCATTATTATAGGTGGAAACATGCTTTTAACACGCTACGCCACCCAACGCAACTTCGACTCGAATCAAAATATATTATCTTCTGTTGCCAGAAATACGCTAATGACCTACGAAGTGAAGTCACGTCATGTATTAATAGTGTGTTTCTGGGAATAGAAAGTAGTACAATCCGATTCTACGCAACACGCCTCAAGTTGCCTCGAGTGTTTCTGGCAATAGAAAATAGTGTAATTTGATTCGGGTTGCGTGCCCTGTTAAAACTGTAAGAGAATTTATGATAATTTCTTGGACTTTCTTCATATTATCCTCATAATTAGTTACAGGGTTTTTATTACCTAACCAACCGTGTCCCCGCAGCTGCACCCGCGTTTTATATATTTTTCAATGTGCAATTTAGATTTTATATTTTTATACTGGACCCTAATTATTTTCCATAAAAATTTTAGCTAATAACATTAAGTAAATATATTTCTCACAACTTCAAATACTGTTGAATCGGATTTTTTTACAATTTTTTTACGCGGAACCCTTATAATTTTCGGAAAATAAATGTACTCTAAGTTACGCGGAGTAACTTCAGCTATCTAAGTGAAATTCGGTCCAGCCGTTCCGGAGATTACTCAGAACAAAGAGACTGACAGTCGGACAGACAGACGAAAATTTTAATAATCATATTTTTGGTATAGGTACCGTATATAAATTCTAACATATTCAGTAAAAAAAATATTTTGACATTACAAACAGACACTTCAATTTTATTTATTAGTATAAATGTAATAAATACGCAAAGTTATAGGCGTTTCGTGCCCAACTGGATAGAGACTGTCATGCTCTGTCATGCTCTCCATAGTGAAGTTTACTGCGCGCCGCGATCCAGGATTAGCCAGTCTAGATCCAACAGTTAGTAGGGTAGTTGGACAGTTAAGCTTGACCAGATCGCGACCACTATACACTTGTGAAAACCCGTCGTTGACGTGCGTTGTTATTTACGGCTTTGGCCGTGACAGAAGTAGGCTAATATGATGATGACGACTATCGAAGGATTTTTATCTATCTGTAGAAAATCAGATAGAGTTCAGCCATTTTTTTAGATAAAATCAACCCTGGGTTGAGGGATGCCGACAAATTGATTTTCATATAGTTTTATCATAATAAAAAACATACGATAGGCTGTGTAGGTAAACATTTTTTTTATTTATCTCTGAGCGTCAGCACTTAAACTGTAGCATGTTAACAGCTGACTTTATAGTATTGGTAAAGTGAATCTATTAGTTTCTTCCCTACCGAGAATAGTAAATTCAAACACTTGCCAGTCAAACTGTTCGCTGAATCGGATTTTATTCGATATTTCTCGAGTTTCAATTTTTTACGCGGAACCCTAAACTATTTTTGTAAAACAAAGGTACCCTTAGTTACGCGGAGTAACTTCAGCTATCGAAAAAAAGAGTTCCGTCAAAATCGGTTCAGCCGTTTCGGACATTACCCGGAACAAACAGA
The DNA here is from genome assembly GCA_014132275.2 of Samia ricini. Lineage (NCBI taxonomy): Eukaryota > Metazoa > Arthropoda > Insecta > Lepidoptera > Saturniidae > Samia > Samia ricini. Next base: position 19,517,835 of record AP028163.1, read on the forward strand.
CATATTTTTTTTATGTATAGGTATATTGTATATTCATAATATCTATTTAGTAAAAAGTTATTTTGATATTATAAATAAACACTTGAATTTTATTTATTAGTATAAAGTTTAGATTTAAATTTAACTACGTAAAACAGACAGTTTTTATTAAATATGTTTAACGATAGTAAATTGATACGTTTGTATGAATGAATAATTAAATTGTTTTCATGACACGCCATAGTATCTAAACATTTACATAACAACTTGTTATATGACCGCTAGCTACCATTACAGTACGCCGCAAATATGCTGAAATATTGTCTGAAACGAGCGCGTCGGTTCCGCGGTCTGGTGCGGTAACGTTCGCAAAACAAGCGATTTTTTTTTTCTAAAATAAAGTCATCTACGTAAGGGTAATTAGTTGGATCATAACGTGTCCAACTACTTAGTGTGTTTTGTAGTGGTGGATTTATATGCTGGCATACTGAGTTTCCGTCAAAATTCTTCAAAAACCTGGATCGTTACCACCGTGGATCGTGATCGTGAAGCCATCTTTCAAAACAACTGTTTAGATTCACATCTATTGGATGCAGTCATTGTTCTTGGAATTTACTTTATTTTACGTCAGATGAAATGCAAAAAATTTTTACGAGCTTGGAGAGAACTCTCAGAATTTACTTTATACATCTCCAAATAACAAAAATAATATATATTAAATGAATGAAATGTTCTCCGTTAGTGAGTGGATCACTTAAGAACGGCTCGACTGATTTCGATAATTTATACTTATGACCACGATTCACAATTCAATCGACGGATTTGCATAATTGCTTGGTCCTGGAAAAGTTTTCTGCATAAAAAATATGCCAAAATTTGTTTCGATAAAATCATAATTGTTTTGAATGTTGAATGAAATTGCTCCATCTAACAGGTGGGCGCTCCGCCCCACACTACGAAAATTAGCTGGGAACGGTTGGATTGGCAGACGGCCGAGGGTCAACTGCAGTGGTGTCCGCTATGCGTAAAGGACATAAGGGAGGATCAACACCATATGGTGGGCGCGTTCTGTCAGCCCCCATATCAGACGATGACGCTTGATATCAGGCTGCCCCCCTTCGGAGAGAAGATAGAGGAAGTGGCTCAATTGTTGGCCCTATCGCTGTGGCGGCGCTGATCATGTCGCACAATCCCGTATCGCCTCTCTAACGTGGCGGATTGTACCGTGGGTTATAGTAAACATTTCTGGCGCTTCACGTCGAGCGAGTACCACATACTCCCTGCCTCCCGGATTTCCCGGATTAGAGATGAGGGAATGCGTAAGTGCATTTCCCACGTAATTAAAAAAAGAGCGAAAGAGTGGTTAAACCTATGTCCAGCAGTGAACTAAGACGGACTGAATAAGATGACTTAGTAGTAGTTACCCAGACGCGTATTAAAAAACGTTTAACCCTATGAGAGATTACATGACGATATTTCCCTTCACCGAAAGGTCATGCTCATTGTAGTCAGTTCTTGTATGATATAATCTAACAAGATAGGTCTGAACTGACAACGATTCGTATTTCTAGTTAATTATATAATTTTTATTATATGATCCAATTGATTGGGTAAATTTTGTCGAAAATAATTTAACAATTTTCTCGAATTAACAGGTAATTTACAATGTTTCTGCGAACCGTACGGCCTCATCAATATTCATCGACGTCAGATAAAGTAGATTTATTAGCTCTGCTCATATCATTACGCCGCTCCCGGTGGGGGTGGGTTGGACCGCTTAATTTTATGTTCGCCTACTTTGATATTGAGATTGATATGATTTGTATATTTGTTTTTGACGTGGTCTATTTTACTTCGAGTCTTATTGATTTTTTGTTTTAGTTCAAGTCAATGTTTGACACACACACACCGTGTTAGAAGTAAAATTATGTGCCCAAATCGCCATTTTGTTATTAGTTGTCAACACTGAGGAATTAGTTTTAGAATTAAATTCACAATCTGCACCTTTTCTCAGCTTAGCTTGTCATTTGAATATCTTCAAGTGAATCACCGCTTATCCATACGTTTATAATTATATGCTAGAGTAAACAGCTCCGGATCTACGAACCGGGGCAGAAACTTGATAGTGAAGCCCTTCTCACCAGCATTTGAGATAAAATACTTAAAAAAAAACTCGCAAATATATAATGGTTGGCATTTGAATGGGACAATAAGAATCCTTTAATAAATTTGTACTTTTCATTATGCATTATCTAATAACTTTCTATACCCTATAATAATAATAATATAATATAATAATAATAAGTAATAATTATATACCCGGGAAAAAATAGATCTACATTCAGTAAATCTATATACATCTAAATTTTCAACCAGGTATCGGTATGCTAGGCGCTTGGGGAGCAAAGGTTCAGAAAGAAAGTCTAACCGATAATATCCACATTTCAATATATTTAACAAAAACTGAACTGAACAGAAGTTAAATCTGAAAGTAACACTTTATAAAGCAAAGAAAATAAACATTCCGACGCAAATTCTTATAAAAGTTTAAGGTTCATCACAAATCGTTAGCTTAAACTTTATGCGTGCAATAACCGATGGTATTGCTTAGCAGTATGAGTCGAAATGCAGGATACGTCTCCTCATACCTCTAAATGATTAGTTTTGTCATCGTTTATTCTCTACATAAACAGTGCAAATAAATTGTCGAAAACTTTTTTATTTATAACAAAAACTACACCCAAACTAGTTCTTGAGTAAAGGCTTAAACGAAATATTATTCATTCCGTTCAATTGTCTCTTTAAGTTTTGCCCGTCGGCCCACTTCGAATCGAATCGAGGAAGCTATCGTCGTCGTCCTGTTCCAGCTTCTTCCATTCCTCCTGCTTCCTGTACGCCTGGAGCATCAGTTGCTTGCGTTCATCTTCAGTCATGATCGGTTCCCTGCCGGGAGCACCTTCAGAATTGGAGCAGAGCTTGACTGTCACTTTTGTTTTGTTATTTCTACCTGTGAAATTTAATGGTGTTATGCAAAGCTGCTTGACCCTACGCCCGCGGGCCATAATGTGGCTTACGTTTATTGAATGACCCGCGTAAGTATATTTCTAACAAGTTGAGAGTCTTGCGTACGCGGCCACTAACAGAAGATGTTTGTGAAAAACTCTGCATAGGTCTTAGTTGTGTAAAAAATATAACCGAGTTTTATTTTGAACAGTTTAAAGTTGAAAATAGTTTGTCAATCGGTTTGTTGAATTCATATGGAAACTGTATAATTGTATACTGAATTAGTAACATATTTGTGACGCATTATTGCTTTCAACACCTAATTTAACGCCCTGGCATAAACAATATATTACAAGAAAAGCTATGTCTGAAATCGCATTGGTTATAGGTATCGTTTACATATCATGGTTTTTATTTAGATTTTTTTGGCATAAGTTGAACTAAAAATCGATCTTTCACGAAATGAATCGATGTCCTTAGGATGTTGATGATATTTGACGTCACGAATTAAATCAACATGGAGGCTGGCACATTCATGTGGGAATTTATAATTGAAATAACTTTTTAGGGCCCTTAACGCTACCTAAAAAAATAAATAACAAATCTAAAACTTTATTTTCATCGAAGAATCAAAATAAGGAACAATATCTTATGATAGATAAACAACAGCAACAGTTAGTTAGAGGCCCGACAAAACATTCTGAACCGTCCGTTTGGCCCGACTGATAAAAAAGTTGAGCAGTATTAGTGTAATGATATAATATTCTTAAATAAAGTTGATTGCTTTAAATATGTACTACTAAGCTTATTTCAAATCCTACATTTAATATTAAAAAGACTGGGTAAATAATAAGATAATTGTACGACTGAAAAAACTTCATTGCTTCCATTTTAATGGCTGTATAAAGAATTGGGAGAAAATATTCTTAATTCAACGATAAGAATTCTAAAATTTAAAAAAAAAAACTTCTCGTTATGGAAGCCGAAAAGTTGTCAAAGGCATCATCATTAAAACATCTTTGAGACGTGTTTTAAACGTTTTGACATACAGAAATAGACTTTGTGTATAATTCCTTCCCACACAATTATAAATTGCAACAGAATCTGTAAACATCAAGGTGATTTAGTTCACGTTAGACTATATTAAAGAGATTCTAAAATAGTCCAAAATTTATAGAATTTAAGAAACCAAATAAATCTTGCATACCCAAATGATCGCTTAATTTATTCCCACCGATGAATTTCTTCCCGCAGGCCCAAAGGCATGCCAATGTCGGATCGATAACTTCTTTAGCTGCTTGAGTTCCACTCAAATCTTCAACATTCTCAAGCTCCATTCTAACTGGATCATGAGGCGGTAATCCTGCTGGAAAAACTATTTTAGTCGCTCCTCGGAGTTCGTCCAGTGCCCTGGCAACGTCTTTCTGCGTCAAACATTTAAGAAGATCAACCTGAAGATCATAAATTCCACTATAATGTATTTTCTAGAGTTACTATATTTAAATGGATCGTAAATTTATGGACCTGTTAAAAAAAAAAACACCATACAATAATCACAGTCTTTTTGGAGCTCGGCTGGTTATTTCCTACTTTCCAGTCGAAGTCATGTCAAAAATAGACATTAGATTATGGTATATGATCTGGCAGTTATATTTAAAGGCAACTATTTTTCTTTTCAATTTTTGACCTCGAATAAACTTTGTCCATAAATTTGGAATCTGAAATCATTTTTGATTTGAATACTGACATGTTTCTTACTAATAATCTCCTTTGCTGTCTCCGAGGCTTTCTTTAACACCTCTTGTAAGTTAGCAGGAGGAGCTAAACCACATCGACGGCCCATATCGTCTTTGGCAATAACATAGCCTTGCGGAGCGCATCGCTTCGCCCATGGATCTTCAAGCTTTAACTCTTTTACCTGAAGAAGAAATATTAGTTATAAGTTTAAAATGGTCCACTACAAGATTTCAGAGTTCAGATATTTTCGTGTATAGACCATGAAACTAAATGATTTCTTATATTAACTAAATAGAATCGTGCACATAATTCTCATGGCTAACAAGATCGAAATGAAAGACTGGTGTCTTTTATGACGTAAAATTGACAACGGACAAGATAGTACTATGGCTCATTTTAGTACAAGTATGTCCAGCAAACGACAAATAGGTAGGGCTCTTGTATCAAACTGTGTCGAAAACGTTATGGTAGGACTCACATGTACATGGTACAAAATTAACATAACAGACGTTAGCGTGCATCACGTTCCAGGATCACCTGTATATTCAGACCTGCCTAAAGACTTTAGTCGTGCTTTATGAATCTCGACATTATGATATCGTCTGTTGCTAAATTTTTATCTATAGGAGGCCACCATTGTTTTTGAACTGTACTTTAATTTAACACCAGAAAGTGCAATCATTTTGAAAAACAAAAAGGAAGGAAATGTAATAGCAATCAGAATTATGTAAAAATCATTCATTGCGCTAAAAAACCCTTGCCTGCTCTTCGGAAAGTCCTTGCATTTCTAGAGGTAGAAATGTTCCATGCTTTGATAACTCTTCCGCCTCGTAGCAAATTCTTGTCACCTTCAATCTTCCATTAAATATGGCCACTATATCCTTAATGACGTCGTCTACAGCGCTCTCGACATCAGTTTCGTAAAGAAATTGTTTCTCATCAGCTCTTTTAACTAGAAAAACTACCATTTTGCAAAATTCAAATTAATTCTACCTTTGAAAGTCTGGAAGTTGCGAAGTATTGATGTAATGAGAATCTGTCGCTAGGATACTATGTTCGTTGCTATGGTAACTTGTAAATTTTGAATAACATTGAGACCTTTTTTGTTTCATTTTTCTTTATAAGGAAAAGACAAAGGAATTCAAATCAAACAGCCAAACCTTATGTTAGAAACACTTTTGATTCAGCGAACTAACAAAATAATGGGCTCTTGTTCAAACTCGTCAAGAGTTTTGACACAACTCAGAATTCATGCTTCGTATTATTATTTTCAACACACTTCATTGTCACGCATTTATTTTTCTTTTGCTGCTTCCAATAGGTTTACAGGTTTTCTAAATTTATTATTAGAGAACTTTTTCATAAAACAGATACAAATGATAACAAAAAAGCAGTAGAATGAAGGATAAAATTGGTGATTGAAAAAATAGATTTAAGAATGAAAATGCCAAAAATTTACGATTTTGTAATTTTGAAAATATTGTACGAGCTGGTTTTTGTTTTAAGTAGATATATTGTGAAGGCTCAGCGCTTTGAACTAATCTAAGGTAACTAATTAATCTACTCTAAGCTGATGTGTAAAGAAGGTAAACAAACTAAACCTATAAGTAGTGGAACTCTAATGATATTGCCGGAACACCTTGACAAATTTTCAAACTTGAGGGTGATCATATTTTCATATTTTATCTATACTAACGAATAACACTGAAGTAAGTGAATTGATAATTGATGAACCTATACCAAAAAAAATAATTTTCGTCTGTCTGTTTGTTCCGGATAATCTCCGGAACGGCGGGACGGATTTTGACGGGACTTTTTTGGTAAATAGCTGAAGTTACTCCGCGTAACTTACGGTACTTTCATAAGCGCCTTATCAGGGTCTAAATTGAATAAAGTGTTTTTGATTTTTTTTTTAATTCTAATATTCGATAATAATTAGGGTTCCGCGTAAAAAAAATCAAACTCATAAAAAATTGAATAAAATCCGATTCAATGCACAGTTTAACGAGCAAATGCGTGAACTTATGAGAAATATAAATTTACTTTATCTGAGTATTAAACATTTTTAGGAAAATAATTACGGTTCCATACAAAAAAAAATTAAACGCAGTAAAGTACATATAAAACACGGGTGCAGTCCCGGTCACACAGCTAGTATATTGATATAAATATAGAAAGAGTGATATTTCTCCAGAACTCAATATACAAACGTAATCATTATTTCATAAAGTATTTCTAGTTTCATATTGATATCTACAGTAAACAAAAAAAGAACAGAATCATTTGACAAACAAAGGAGAAAAGGGTTCTTAACAGTTTTATCTTTGCCTATTTGTATATTATAGATTATAACAGTATAATGAAAATAAAATTCATGTACGTCGTTACCAAGGGAAATGAATATAATGATAGAATCGACGAACAATAGAATCGATATACTACACGCGTTATTGACTTACTAAAGGCGGAACCTGTGTGAGAACTTTGTATGGAATGTCAAAGCTTTGTTCACCTTTTATTCCTCCAATATATGTAGTTTTATAAAGTACATAATTATATTCTTTCTGCACAGTTCTAAATTAATTATAGTATAACTTCAAAAGAAATATTTTAATAACTGTGGAATATTGAACGAGGACGATAATAAGACATTTCTAACTAGCATTTCTACTGGCCGGTCGGCTGATATGTTTATTTTTAGCTACATTTTATCTCTCAATAATGGATCTTATAACTTTAGCATAGTAACTTAAGTGTATGTTAATAATAATTGTTATACAAATAGAAATTAATGCAATAAGTTTATATTATACAATTCATTAAAAAATATTCATGATGCATGTATGAAGTATTGCTAATATTATTTTGCAGGCGCTCTTGGTTTTTATTATTATGTTTATAGTACGGCTTATTACCTACCTTATTATTAGTATTGATGTTTTTATTTATCCAATTCGATAATATCGTCTTTTGAAATATTAGAAATGAGCTGACATACATAAGCGCTGATGCCCGTCGAAATTATACGAATATTAGATATTTACCGTGATCAAATAGATTATACAGTATATAAAGTGGAGCTACATATTAATCATGTTTCATGTATATATTTTTTCGTATAACTCTAATCTAGAATGTTCCACTAAAGATTATATGTTGTACGTGATTAAAAGCGAAATACGTTGGTAGAAAAAGTTAAATTCGCTTTTAGTAGACCGAGATTTAAGTAGATAGGTATATTATACTAGCGGGCTTGGCAGGGTTGTCCTGCCCTGAAAAAAAAACCTAGAATACGATTGAAAATTTTACCTACGCTAAATTTTGTGTATAACATACAAAATGATATACAGCACATTTATAATAAAATGAAAATAATGATATACGAAAGATTCCAAACGCATGTTAATACGCGCCATGTAAACTACATTGTTGCATCGTCAAAAAGTTTGGAATTGAAACACGGTGCCGTCTATCGGACACTTTTCCAATCTAGACAATAAAATATGTCAATATTTGAACCCTATAATTAAACATAGGTGGTCACTGGTTGGGGTAAAAACTATCCTACTTTTTAAGTTGGGCTAAGGCACACACACAAATTTCATTTCGGAGTTCATTGCGGACGAACACTGTGTCAGGAAATTTCATTATACACATAGACTAGTATATAGTTGACGCTGTCATCTCGGCTCGTGAAGCTTTTTAAAGTTTTCCTAATGATATGAAGTACGCAACATACATAGAGGCCCCCTGATATTCTAGCCACAAAAAGGGTAGCAGATCCATCTGAGATAAGTCTAAAATAGAATACTATTCTTAGGGGCTAGAAAGGCCAATGTTTCAGTGCATATATTTAGTATTCAGTGTACCACAGTTTTGGATCATCCTCATTTTTCTTACATCAAAGAGGCTTGGCATAGAGATCCTTTATTACATTTACTCGTTTACACATATGTAAATCATTCTTCGCATAACCCATACCTTCATTCTTCTTTCTCTACCTCTATTCATACCCTTTCATACTTCTCTTCTGGTTATGTAACTTTCATTTCTTTTCATGGGCATAACCACGCCACCCTGGAACTTCTCTGACACTGGTGCTACTTCCGAGCTTATTTTGATATATTGATTTATAAAATTATCCATTCTAGTTATGCCACACAAAATGAATCTTAACATTCGCGTCTCTACTACATACACTCTTCTTTCATTGTTTCTTTACAGCCCAATATTCAGATCCATACAGCACGATACATCTTATGATAGTGTTATATTTTTTTCCTTCAAGGCTTAGGGGCATTTTCGGGGGTTACCCTCAAGGGTTACCGTGGCCTTATTTCATCTTCATTCAACTGAAAGACATCCATTGCTGAACATAGGTCTCCCCCAAAGATCTCCACAACGACCGGTCTTCCACCACCCGCATCCAGCGGACTCCCGCGACCTTCACCAGGTTCACCACGCTACGTCTTCCAGTACGTGGCAGCCATTCAAGATCCTATCGGGCATCGGTTCTACGAGCAATGTGGCCAGCCCATTGCCACTTCAGTTTGGCAATTCTCCGGACAATGTCGGTTACTTTAGTTCTTCTGCAGATCTCTTCATTTTTTATTTGATCAGGCAGAGAATCTTCGAGCATAGCCCTATTCATTTCATCTATTCTCCATATATCCTGTTCCTTACATCCCGGTCAATGTCTACGACGTTTTGAATCAATGGGACCTACCGAGGTGACAATATCACTGGAAAAAGTAAATAGATTTATTTTCGCAACAGATAATATACATAACATAACATTTTGTTACAATAAATGTAACAAAAATAATCGTCAGCTATTCTCGGCTATTTAATGAAAATCTAAATATATTTGCTATTGTAGATCAAAGATTGTTATAAATAGCGAAATACATCGGCCGATGAAACAGGGCCGATTCTACAGGACCCGGGTAATGTAGCGTGAGGGTCACTGGACCGGATAATATGCCGACCGAGTCCCCGACGTGGACTACGGACCTGATAGATTCTATTGTGTATAATTTTTCAAAACAATATCATTATAACTTATATTTATGCTAAGGTCTGTTAAGTCAGTCACCAAAATATTCCAAGAAGCTCATTTCTTATAACTTTGAGGCTCTGAAATAAGATACATAATTAATTACATTATTACACACGTCTTGACAGATTTAAAATCATATTTAAAAAATTCTGCAGAGCATAAAAATTATACTATTATATTTTACTTAATAACTAAAAGTCTTTAAGTTTTCGTTGTAAATTACCATACGACGATTACAAGCTAGCTTGTCAAAAGCATAGGCTACTATCATTGCGTGATGGGCGAATTCTTCAAGACATGTTACTATTATACAATGTATGCTCAGGCGGACTCGGTTGTTCTACACCCATCAATAAAATGTTGCGACTACATGCGCCAAGCATACGTACTTGACACACACAATTATTTCATATTCCCAAGCATCAAACAAACTATGGGTTCAATAACTTGACGAGTAGAATTCCACCGACTTATAATAAACAATTTAGTGAAATAGGTATGTTTATTTATCTTCAAACTTCATAACAAAAATATATCTAAAAACAGTTTTAGAAACCAAATAAAAATCTCTCTAGACAACCATTCACATAAAATTTATCCAGAGCCATATTTTCTTACATACACATATCGACAAATATACATATAACATCAACAAACAAACACACACAAATATATACACACATGTAAACATATTCTTATGTTTAGTTTTTAAATAATGATAAATTCAATTTTGCTTCTTTACTTAATGTATCGGTTTAGTATATACTATGTCTATTTTATACGAGCTGTGAATTTTTAATGTTAATAAATAAATAAATAAACTTATGGCGGATACGACGGCCTGGTAAAAGTCGCGGTAATTCGCTGGATGCGGGTGGCGTAAGACTGATCGCTGTAGATCTTTGAGGGAGACCTATGTCCAGTAGTGGACGCATTTCGGTTGAATGGATGGATGGAACTTATATAGAAAATAATAAGTAAGCACCCCTATTCGTTCGACTAGATACGCTAACTACTCTTTATTGTTTCAGATAACAAAATCGACGGCCCATCGTCACGGTCACGATATATCTACAGAAGATCCTGAATTTCTGGAAGTGTTACACGATAATAGTACGCACCATGGAAAGGTAAGAAATAACTTGCACGTTGATTACCACATTATTCCATTATAAGGTAATAAGGCATCCAGTTCACTACCGGCCAGCTGTAAAGCAGTACACTGTTGTTGTACACTACATGCCAATTTTACACGAAATCGTATGATTCTAAAGCACTGATTTAATTAGATTTAAAAAAGACAAAAGTATGAAGCACGCTATTACTTTATATCGCTATCAAGCTATTCTACTCACTATGCTATATTCGGTCTTGGAGTATATTTAAAAAAGTGGGCATACATATTTAATTATCTCTTTCTGGGTATCTGATAATCTTTTACAAATAATTAGTCTTACAGAATTAAACTAAAGATGTATTAAATACTTTTCACTTCTAGCACGTGTACTCAGTACACACGATGTTTTTAATTTTATTAAGCGGGCATGTGGTCGGCGACAGATTTGACAAGTAGGTATTTTAGAAATCTTTTGCTATCGCGTTGTGCCCCAAATGAAGAGTTATAAAACACAAAAGGGACAAATGCAGCTCGGGCTGATTTTACCTCTCCAAAATAAACGAAAATATCACTTCGTAGTACCCTGTTTCCTCCTCCAAAACTGAACCGATTTTTAATTTTCTTTCAGTTGTAGAATAATAAAGACTACGGCTATGTCTCTACGTATTTGCTTTTTTTATATTTTATTCAGAAAATTTATTTCACGAACGTCTGAAATAGACGGTAAAAGCCGAGCATTTTTATCGTTTTTAAATCTTTTTTTTTTTAAGTTTCCATAGTTTCTGCAATAACTTATTTATCGATAAAATGAAAACTTACGGGCATGGCGGTGGTGGATATATATTATTTGGTATAAAAATATTTACCATAATGCTATTAGCCAGTTAGTAAACAGGGGACTACGTTTTTATGGAATAAATCCCGCTAGCATATACTCTTAAGGGAAACATTTTTCATGATAACATAAATAAATTAATGCAGTAACATTTTTAGCTTCCATCGCGCCCATTAGTTTAATAATCACTGAACATTATTTTTTATTTTTTTTATTTATTTATTAGAGAAATCAACAGCTCTTAATTACATATTCACTAAAATAATTATTAACATATTGGATTAGCCAAAGACGATTTCTAAATTTACTTAAAAAGATAAACAGTAAAATCTAAACGAAACACCTATAATAAAATAAATTACTTGAATACAATACAATTGTTTTCAATATGATCCCACCACAATATTACACAACTATACATTATACTATAAAACAGAACTACATCGGAAGACTATATGCTATTACATAAAAAAAAAATAGGGAAAATAATTAAATTGAAATAATAAGAATATTCGCATCAAAACTAATAAAAAATAGTAATAATAATAGTTCACGTAATTGTTGTGTGGTGTGCGCGTATGTGACTGTGTACATATGAGTGTGTGCATGTTTATGCGTGTGTGCGAGCGTGTGAGTGCGGACGCGCGCATGCGCGAGCGTGCGTGTGTGTGTGTGTGTGTGTGTGTGTGTGTTCGTGAAAGAACGTGTGATTGTGATGTGTTATAGACTATTAAAGGAAGATTGAATCTTTCTCTTAAACGCTACACTGCTCTCAAAAAAAAATGTCTACATTAGCTGCATTCATATTATATAGGTGTGAACATCTAGTCATCAATGAATGACGGACATAGTTGGTTCTGGTTAGTTGCTCGTGGAAAAGACGAGGATTACGGGTACGTATTGGTGTTGCCCACAAACCTATCCGCTCTAACAAATATGAACAATCGATTTTATTATTAATTAAATTATATAAAAACATCAGATCGGCTACCATACGTCTCTGTTCCAGAGGCATTAGACCTAATTCGCGGAGATTCTCATTTTTATCCGCAGACGAAAGCATGCCTCGTCGCCTAAGTAAATTCAGGAATTTTATTTTGAATACTTTCGATCCTTTGACTGTGTATATTGTAATAAGGAGCCCATATCTGAGATGCAAATTCTAATACACTGCGTACATAAGCACAAAATAATGCCTTTATTGAAGATTTGCTCTTAAAAGGTACTGAAATTCTCGTTATGAAGCCCAACATTTTGTAAGATTTTTGAATAATATGGTCATATTGATGTAGATATGATAATTTATGATCTAGCTTGACTCCTAAATCTCTAACACTTTCTTCCCTTACAATTGGTGTATTATTGATCCTGTAATCGTATTTGATGACATTTCTTTTGCGTGAGTAGGTAATGTACTGACATTTGGCTACGTTAATATCCAAAAGATTTAGGGTACAGTATTCGCATAATCTGTTTAAATCTAGTTGTAACTTGTAACAGTCATCAATAGTCCTTATTGGCATAAATATTTTTGTATCATCGGCGTACATAGAGAACCTCGCATATTGAAAGCAGGAACCTATGTCACTCACGTATATATTAAATAAGAGTGGCCCAAGATGTGATCCTTGTGGAACGCCTGATGAGATTAATGAGAACCTGGAGTATTGAACCCCTATTCTAACTGCCTGAGAACGATTATCAAGGTAAGAAATCAACCACCGCAATAAATCTCCGTGAATACCTATTCCGATAAGTTTATTTATAAGAATTGAGTGAGACAGCCGATCGAAACATTTCGCAAAATCGGTATAAATAGTATCAACCTGTAAACCATTATCCATTGCATCAGTTACAAAATCTGTGAAACTAGCTAGGTTTGTAACTACTGATCTCTTACACATGAAACCATGTTGGTTATCTGGAATTATTTTTCTTAATATAGGGTACATTTGATTGTAAACTAATAGTTCAAAAAGCTTGCTAAATACTGGGAGAATTGAAATAGGTCGATATGTTTCGATTCTTGTTCTTGAACCACCCTTGTGAACAGGAACGATCAAGGCTTGTTTCCATTGCTGTGGAAAAATCCCTTCGTTGATTGATCTGGTAAAAATTATGGATAACGGAATTGCTAAAATTGTCGCACATTTTTTGATGAATATAGGAGGAATACCGTCACTCCCTGGTCCTTTACTACAATCCTGTGTACGTATGTATTTCAAGATCAAGTCCCTGGATATAATTATTTTAGAGAGATTTATATCATGTGTGGGAATGACTACGTTACTGTCTATTGTTGCATCTGGTTTCCTGTATACAGAATCAAAATATTTTATAAAAGCTTCACATATCTCTGCCGGATCATTATAGGATTTACCTTCAAACGATACCGTTTTCGGTATATTATTCTCACCCTTTAATTCCTTAGCATACCGCCAAAAAGATTTAGGGTGTTTTGTAATTGACATTTCACATCTAATTAAATAATTACGCCAACAATCATCTTGAACACGCTTCTGTCTCCGTCTAAGTAATACAAAGGTATCATAATCCCGTGGATTTTTATTTTTTTCCACAGCTTATGATAACTAAGTTTTTCTTTAATTATTTTCACTAGACTTTTACTATACCACGGTGGATAATTACTTGGCACCGTAGTGAAACACGGTATGTAGTCATGAATTGCTTTATTAATAACAGAATACATAAAAGCAACAGCTTCATCTACACCATCTCGTAACAACTCTTGATCCCAATTAATTTTTTGCAACTCTTTAATTATGGCGTCATAATCCCCTTTCTTGAAGAGAATAATTCTTTTCGGAGGGTCACGAACTTTTGTAATATGTAACTCAGGTAGCTCTAAGATAATGGCAGGATGATGTGGTAGGTCTTCTGATACCATCGCTGACTCTGCACGTGTGACTCCTATATAACCGTTGCTAAATACAAGATCTAATAGTTTACCATTATCATTAATTACATGATTATACTGGCTTAAGCCGAATTCCGAAATTATGTCATAAAACTTTTGAACAGATCCCACAAGAGGACCGTTATAGTTTAAGAATCCTGGTTTCCCTGTCCAACGAAGAGCGCTAAAGTTAAAGTCACCAATTAGAATCAGGTGATTTTCCGAAAAACGATTGTAAATGTCGTTTATGTAAAGACCAACATTATCGAGGACAGGATCTCGTGAGGAGCGAGTACCAGGAAGGTAAAGACATACCACATGAAGGTCTAGATTGGAATTAATTGCTCGTGCTGGTAAAACGATGTGTATCGCTTCAAAGAGCGTCGAGTAAGGCAGTGTGATTTCGACACCGACCGTCGCTCGAAGCTCACGCTTAGCTAGTAGCATGACTCCTCCACCTCGCGCATGACCAGTAGCTACCGGGTCACGATCACATCTGAAAATATCATAACGACCATCCGATACTTCGGTATCGTAGACACCGCCCAACAGCCACGTTTCTACTATAGCCACCAGATCAAAATTAGCCGTTTGCAAACTCTGTCTGAATTCAATTGTTTTACCTCGGATACTCCGAGCATTCTGATAATAAGCACTCAAAGACTCCATTGTTGTGTAAGAATAATATATATATACATAAAATTGTTATTCTTGTACTAAAATATTTAAAAACCTAAAAATACAAAAATACAAAATTAAAAAAAATATAGTTTTATTTTTGAAATTAATTTGTATGTAGCTGTTGTGTTATATTATAGGGAACGTTAATAATAAATATTAGAGAGAAGAGAATTACATCATAATAATGTACACACCTTACTAAATGGAGCATGTGTAGAGAACATAAAAATAATACAATAAAAACTGATAATATTCCTAAATAAAGTGTAAAAATTGTATTAATGTGGTTGTGTGTAGTGTATAGTGTATATGAATGAGTATATTTTTGTAAATTCAACATTGTTAAGAGTTGTTAATATGACACGAATAATTCTTAAATAAATATTAGTAAGTATACTAAACTTGTTACTTATCACAATAGTTACAATATAACAAATAGTAAGAGGGTAGGATAACCTGTCGATACAACTTAACCCTGATGCTGCTGTCCCTTTTTTTCGTTGAGTGATATTAGATCGTGTTCTGTTTTTATATGAATAGGTGGTGATGTATCGTTCTTCCTTACAACTATTCTCCCGTTTCGCACCCATACGTATTGAAACCCCAACTGGGAACAAGTTATTCTTGCAGCCTTGAATAGAATTTTGTTTTGAATAGTCAGATGTTCGTTTATATAAATCGATTTTGGTACACCGTGGAAACCAATATCTGATGAAGCGCATCCCTTTTTCCTTCGTATAGCACTAATCAACTTATCTCTCTGTAAAGTAGAAGTCAATTGTGCAATTATTGGCCTTGGTAGCCCAGAAATACTAACTTTTGGCTTTATTCTTTTGGCAAAGATAATATCAGAGTTATTCAGATCAACACCTATAAACTTAGCTATATCCATAATAATCTTCGACAAACTTTCCGACGAGTTTTCGGGTATACCGTAAACTTCAATATTTTGAGATCGGGATTTTTGTTCATATTCATTTATTTTAAATTTTAATTCATCTAATACATTATTATCTTCGTTACTCACTTCATCAATTTTCTTATGTAAAGATTTTAATTCAAGCTCCAAATGATTGTTTTTTTCCAGTAGTGTATCATATTGTGAACTTATAAATCTACAGGATTCTTCCAACTCGGAGCAACGTTTATTAGTGAGAATTAATTCAGACTGAAAGTTATTAATTGTATTTGATAATTGTGTTATCTTTTCATCCTGAACTCTGTATTTCTCCAGAATTGAAGATAGAATCTCCTGTTTGAACAACTCCAGAGTATTTCTATTCTCTTTACACAAATTATCCATTTCTATTTTTAATAATTTAAATAGACCTTGGATATCGCCGGGTTGAGTATCGCTGGCGGGAGACAACGCAACGGAGGCGTCAGCAGCAGAGGGATCCACTGCTAATACGTCGATCGCGTCGCCCTTGAGCGTACATAAGTCCCTGTGTTTGATCTCTAAACCCTGTGTTTGATCTCTAAACTCTCGGTTAATTTAGTTTAGATTGCGGGCAACATGGACCAATCCATTTCGCTTTCGTAGAAGATCTCATTTTGCGAAATTTATCTTCTTGAAACCCGACACATTTAAAGTGATATTGTTTGTTACATATAAAGCAATTTACGTTCTCTTGATCATATATTAACTTATTACAAACAATACACTTCATACCGAATAGTTCCAAATGTGAAATGGTGATAAAGGTGACTCCTGGGACTGATCTATTTATGTCAGGTTAGCACAATATTTAATTCCAATAATAACTAGAGATAATCAGGGAGTAATTATTAGTTGATATAAGTAACACTTGTAACACTTGTAACGAGAAAACTATTAAAAAACAAAAAGAAAACGAGACAGTTATTTAGATGACGTCGTTTAGATCGCGGGTACTTATATTGAATATCTTAAATCTATAATAATATTAGATTAATGTTATTATAGATTTATTCATTAAATACATATAACTAGTTATAATTACTTCAACAAAAATACATTACTTTGATATCAACGAATATAGTTATTATATTATGCATCACTATCGCATTATGTACGTCATAGCGCCAGATCTTGAGCATAGTATCTTCGCGTAACGATTCGCTGCCTTGTTGCTGGGCTGATAGAAGACTTAAGAATTATGAAAAAGGTTCTATTGTGTAGAAGCATCATCAGCATATATATTTCTGTCGTGAAATAGTAATATTCGTTGTTACAATCAATTGGGTGGTATTGGCAACTAACTGTCACACGTAAGATTTCATGTCAGACCTGAACCACCTGGTATAATTAACTTAAACTCTGATAGAATAACAAACCATATAATAAACAGTTAACTCTAACTAATAGAGTCATTTATACGAATTGGGATAGGTTGACAGGTAAAGGACTAGAATAACATTTATCGTCATACGAATCATGAAGCGATGATGGCGCAGTTGGTAGTGCTGTTGGATGTCACGTCAATGGACGCGGGTTCGGACCTATCTATCCAACTCTAAAATCACCCTGAGCTTTCGGTAAAGGAAAACATCGTGAGGAAAAACATTGTATGACATTTTCCAATAATGCCCGCCTGGGTAGCTACAACCCTACATTTTGAAAACCTGTCACCAATAGCTGTGTTCTGGCAGCACCACTTGAGAATCAGTACATCTAGGCTTAGTATGTTTACCATAGTGGATCAAAACACTGAGCCTATACAGTATTAAAAAAAACCTTACATATAGTAAGTATTGAAAACAAAAACCTAACAGGTTAGGATCACAGTTGCTAGGACTACGGCTTGCATTAATGATTCCTGCAACCTGGCCACAGGAGCGTGAGGAACACCATAATGTTTTACACAGTATGGGGAGAGGATATCTATTGTATGATTTCTCCACGAAATTGTCAGATCATGATATACAGTACAATGACGTATTGTAAAATAATAATTCATTATTTACATAAAAAACGAAAAAACTCCTAAGTAAAAAAAGAAACCAATTTGATGTTGAAAATAACTAGTTGTACTGATTAAAACCTTATCGACTATACGAAAGAGTCTCGTTTCTACGAAAGAGTTTTTAAAAAAAAAAATAATAATTGAAACATCGCGACCGCCTGACAAATTGATGTTCAACCCACGGGAGTCCAAATTTGCATATGTGACTCTTGTTTTGTAAATTTTGTTGCCTTAAAACATAAGCGGTAGCTATTTTGTAACCGAAAACTTTTTTAGCGGTTTTGAGTAATTCTCGATAGGGGAAAATGTATAGATTCGCGTCACTAATGGAATGTGACATTAGCTGTCAACCTGCTGTCAACGACATGGAAAGTTTTATTATTTTATTGTTTTTTTTATTTTCTTATGTTGACTCCGCTGAAGCATTTGCCAGTTTAGATGTTTTGTTTCAATGATATTTTTAGTAATGTTGCTGATGTAACCATTGTATTAATAACGTAGGAAGATAAATGAATAAACAATAGAAATTTAGGATTGAGAAAATGGATTAGGATCTTCTACAATACAGATATATTTACAGCATATCATACTAAATTAGTCAATTCTAAATAATTATTCGTGCTATCATTTAAACAACAAAAAAAAACAGTCTTTTTCAAAATGTTCTCTTCTGTCAGCAGTCCCCATGGCTGCATAGTTTTGTTAACCCACATATACCGCTTTTTTTAAACGAACACTGTAAAATTTACTCTTATTTAAACAAGTTTTAAGCAAACGGCCGGCTTAATTTTAATATCAAGAGTAATCACAAATTAGACGTCCTTTGCTTCAGGCTTAGTAAGTCCAATAAAAACTTTTTAGGTAATAGTGTCAGGTTCTAAAACAAGGTTCCGAAGCACAATAGCGATTAACCTGACAATAAGTTTAAGCACTAAATCAAGCATGTCCAAAGGTTATTATAGGGTAGAATATTACTGGCTTGTGTTTTTTAGTTTTGCTATGGTTTTGTCATTATTATTGGTCATGACAATTATATAAAACTAATATCGAGAACATGTATTCACCTAAAAATAAACCATTTACATATATAATCACAATATCATCTAAATGGTCGAAGTAAAATAATTAAAGAAACGAAATTCTATATATTTTTGTGTAGATTTCATTACACTATTATCCACATTATTTACATTATACAAATATTACCTAATTTAGAACTCGTTAGATAATGGATGTATGATAGAAAAAAAATGATACCTAGTTAGATATTATCGAGTATGAAGCCAAATAATGACAAGACAGATGAGAGATGTTGTCTCTTATAATATGCAAGAAAAATATATTTCAAATGATGATTTCAAAAATTTAAATAATACTCTTCATTTGATTGGTTAAAAGACACACAAAGGTGAGTACAAGTGGATTTTTATTACGCGTGTAATTGGTATATTGCGTTGAATTTTATTAGACAACAGGCGGAAATGATCTTTTTTGAATATCCGTAATTAAATGACGCAAATTAAGGAAGGATATTATTTTTATCAGTAAACTAATTTTCTCATATGCTTTACAAGCGCATAGTTCCAAGTTTGTTCTGCGCTTAACTCTGAACTTTTTAGTTATTTCAAACCTAACCTGTATTTTTTGTCTATTCAGAATTATCATCGGCGCTCGTAACTTGGATCGCAGAAAACCCCTTTGACGGTCTCGTACATTGTGATTGTAAATTGTGTCGTATCGCGGAAACCCTGTGGGAGTAGGGTTCGTCGCGACTTACATCTCTTGTTTCTTCTCCTTAAAATTTTACACATAATATTTATACCCTTTACTGTCTTCAATTTTGTTACAATGAACTTGTACGTCAATTGTATTTTATTTTAACTACCTATTTTTAACATTTATTCGCTTTATTATCTGTATATGAATGACAAAGATATTTAAAGGCACTTTTTATTTATGTTTGTTTTTTTATTTTTTGTTCAGTAGCTATTGACGAGCTAGTATAGTAGTTAAAAAGTTTAGAAACAGTTTTTGATCAATTTTTCAAATATACAAAGCAGTCTGGTTAGTGACACCATTTGTAACTCAAAAACCACTGAGCGGATGTTTATAATTTTTGATTTTGTTTGATTTGTTCCCGGCTCAAATAGCAAAGTATTTTTACGTTCATAAACGCCATATCAGAGCTTTAACTGATTAAAGTATATTTGAGTCTATTAAATCTATGCTGATGACATGGTGTTGCTGAGCCCATCGATTGGTGCTATGAGAACACTAGTCTCAGTGTGTGAAAGATATGCGGTGGCCCAGAGTCTTAGGTATAACACGAAGAAGAGTGAACTTATTGTTTTTAAAGCAGGTGCCCAGGGGTACCAATGTGTGCTTGGTGTAACACTCTGCGGATCACCTCTTAACAGAGTAACTAGTTTTAAGTACCTAGGTCACTGGGTCACCGATGATCTGAAAGACGACTTGGACATAAACAGGGAACGTAGGTCGCTGGCTGTACGGTGTAACATGCTGGCTCGCAGATTTGCGCGATGTACTGAACCGGTCAAAATTACTTTATTTAAGGCATATTGTCAGTCTTTTTACACGTGCGGTCTGTGATCTAGGTATGGCGCCCGTGCATACAGCGATCTACGTGTCCAGTACAATAATGCACTCAGGATGTTGTTGGGGCTGCCGTGGCGATGCAGTGCCTCCAGTATGTTTGCCGAGCGACGTATATATGGGTTCCCCGCTATAATTCGTAAAAAAATTGCCTCATTAATGATACACCTACGCGCCAGTTCTAAAAATATGTTGAATGTATTCACAGATAGATGGGAGCCCCCAATGCTGCGTCATTGGATTAAACTCCACACGACGTAGCGTAACTCAATTTTAAACTAAACTATGTATGTAATATGGGCTTGCCTGAATTAAACTGTATAATAATAATAATAATAGGTTGTTCCTGCTAAGTAATAAGTTGAAAATATTGAAATTGCGTATTCCAACTACGCTCATTTGCCTGCGAAGAATTTTTTTTACGATTGTAACAAAATAAAATAGCGTCTACTGAGGTTTTTCTCTATTAAAAAATGTACAAAAACGAAACAATAACGGGTAATGGTTTGCGCATGAAATATTCTTCACGTGTGAAAGAATATGTGGTTTTGTTATATTTATAACGTACAGACACACTCAAAGGAGAAAATATTTAAACATTTATAAGTTTAGGTAGATTGCAAACTTGCGACTGATATGTATATACGCTTTACTTGTCTTTTTAAAACTCTAATAGACATGATGATGATGGTGTCCAGCATGGTACAAAAACACTAAGCTTAGATGACAGAAGAAGACAGAATTCTTGAGGTGGTAGGAAATGGAGATTTATTAGCTAGTCACGAAACTTGAGATTCGGTGTCTCCAAGTTTAATAAAGTCGAGACAATCTAAATCTATATAATTATTTTCTTATGAACTTTATTTGAATATACAGACGAAATTTATAAAATTACTTTTAAATTATTTTTAATTCCCAAAATCAAAGATTATATTAACAATATTTTCGCCACACATCCGGCGGCGCCTTAAGATATTATCCGCCTACATCCGGTGGGACCGTCTCTCACCTGCCACGTGTCAGATCGCATGGAATGACTATATAAGGCTCTGTAGAGCCAACACAGGCACACTTAAGTTCTATCTGTTAAAGTGAACTTTCCTGATATAATAAAGTGTTCACATGGGAATAATACATAGTGAGAGTATTTCAACAATTACTTTTAAAGTTACCCGCCGAAAACTTAACACAAATCGGTTTCATATGTTCACAACTACCTTTAACTTTTAACGATACCATATTTTACCATTGTCAAAACGGCGTAAAATTTGTGACTATAAATTATTAATTATTAAAATAATGATAAAATAATAAATATAATAAATAATAATATTAATAATAATAATAATAATATATTAAAATAATATTGTTATTAAAATTTTTAAATAATGATACTAAACCGCGGATCCCAAATTATATTTTAGTGTTCCATTTAAACTCGACATAGGTCTCTATTGCAAATTACATTTGTTTCATCTAGTGATAGGAAAAATTCTTACTTAGTGCGAGCAAGTAAAAGTATCAATGATTTGTGTGCGCTGTATAACCTTGATCCTTTCCGAATCTTTACCAGTTTTTAATACTTAAATTGGTCTCTATTCTCTTATTCTATAGTGGATTATTGTGCTCTCATTAGTTTTCGTATTAGTGTTAGCAACGACGGAATTGTTTACATTTTATATATAATAATTGATGTGTGAAATGACTTGTTTATATTTAATATGTTACTATACTGATAATTATAACTGTTAAATTACTGTACTGTTTATGACATTTGGTCTACACAAAAGATTCCACTGTAAAGAGAAAAGACCAAGATACAAAAGTATAAAACAATGTATGTATGAAGCGATGATCGCACAGTGATATTGTGGGTTGGATTCCGCATTGATAGACGTAGTTTTAAATCCACCAATCTCTATTATTAAAACACTCTCGCTGTGTATTAATCCCACGTCACCACTTTATTATATTGCAATACCAGGAACGTTCACTTTAACATATAGAACTTAAATGTCCCTGTGTTGGCACTACAGAGCCTTATATAGTCATTCCATACGATCCGACATGTAGTAGGTGACAGACGGTCGCACTGAATGTAGGCGGACAATATCTTAAGGCGCCGCCGGATGTGTGGCGAAAATATTGTTAACACTATCTATCTATGTTCTGCTGTCACCAATCCGCCTGCCAAGCGTGGCGATTATGGCAGTGCTTCCTTAATGGTAGAGACCCTATGTCCAGTAATGAACGTCTTATAGTTGAACGAATGAAAAAAAAATAACCCATCCTCTGTTGCCTTGCTGAGGTGGGTATTTATGTAGCATTTTACGACGCATAAAAAAGGTGGCATACTTATATTTGAAAATCTGAGCTATGTTTGTGATTTTATAATAAAATAATTTATAAGTATATATGTTGATTTGTTTCAAAACTTATCAAGTTATTTCCATAGTCTTTAATGAGGTTATTATTCTTTTTCAATTACAATAACTATTTGTAAAACAGATATATTCATATTTTAACGTAATCTTAGTCTGTATGTAGTAATTTTTATTTCTTAGTAATTAATTTGCGTTAATTTACCATAAATTATGTTATTTTGGTAGGATTTTACATGATACTAGCTGTGTCCGTGACTTCGTTTGCGTTTCTCGAATCCTCAGGAATAGACACAAAAAATTTCATTAAAATCGGTTCAGCCGTTTAGGAGGAGTTTAGTGACATACACATGCAAAGTAGATTTATATATATATAAAGATAGTTAGGTTATTGAGTACAAGTGAAGTATATTCGAAATAATGAGAAAGAATGAGATGTCACAAAAACTCTTTGGAAAGTTCTAAATCATTTCGTTAAGCAATTTTTTAGAAGATCAGAAAAATGAAACAAGCTCGGACCTAAAGAACTTTTACTCGTCGCCTAAGTAAAAGATAAAATAATAACGAAGTCACTTCCAGATGTAATGACTCCCGATGGAACACGCAAAAATTACCCTTCTTCAATTTCTCTTTCGATAATAAACTCGATAATTATCCGATAAATATCATAACTTATTGTATCATATATTTATTACTAAAGAAACTTTTTAATTTACTACTTAAGTCTAGAAAACAGAATTACTTCTTAACGTTTAATCTCTAGTGCCTATTAAGATTGCGATGGTCGTTGTTAACAAATTCTAACTTATCTAAGTTTTACGAGCGAGCATTAAATTTTCTAAAGATGTTAAAGTTAATTTATTGAATTGTTTAAAATTTCTCCTTTTGCGGTTTATAGCGATTCATAATTACATATTGCCTGTAATTTATATTTTTGTAATATTTTATCCTTTTTTTTTGTTCTGCTCGTCACGACTAAATCCTGTAGATAGGTCTTGTATACATATGTAACCTACAGCGATCACCAACTCTCCTGCCTAGAGTGCCGATTATGGCAATTCCCCCCTTTTGGGGGACACTTATGTGACCTAGTAGACGTCTTTCGGTTGAATCAAAAAGGAGTTGAGATATTTCACTTCTAAAATATTGTATCGTATAAGTTATTTAATGCAACGTCCAAGCGTGCTGCTTCAATCGCACGTCAGCTACGCTCGACGTTATATCCGTATTTGTGAGTTGAAATTGGAAAGCTTTTACCGATCGTAGCGTACCTAACGAGCTGTCATGCCGCCAGTGCAATTATTCGAAAATACAGAGTCCCATCGTACGCAATACCCTATTGGCCTGGTTATATTCATAGAGAGGAATAAAAAAATAGGCAGCCATTGGGACTGGCAACAGAAGTTAAAACTCGAAACTTTAGAAAAACTGATTTCAATGTTTAAATTATAGTGTGAGTAATATATATATATATATGTAAAAAAAGTTGTTAATTGTAAGTATTCACATAACGGAACATATAACATTTGTGTAATTTTTACATCTTGGCGCTCTGAGCAATAACTGTGTACATTTTCATATAGTTTATTCATAATCATACTATACTAAAAGACTACGTAAGTATACATTTTATTATTTATCTCTGAACGCCAGCATTTATACTCTTATACTTGACATACTGTAGCATGTTGTTGACAGTTGACGTCATAGCATTTTTGACGCGAATCTATAAGTTTTTCTCCTATCGAGAATCTCTCAACGAGCCTAAAGAACTTTTCACTTCAAAAAAATAATTACCAAAAAGTTTTCTTTTTGTATACGCGCCTGTATTAAAGCGATGATGGCTTAGTTAGTAGTGTGGTTCGGTGGTCACTTGAGAGCATTTTCCCTACCTGAATCACATCATCACCAGGTGAGATTGTAGTCAAAGCACTGAGCTTTTAAACATAAAAAAACAGACAATATTTAAAGTTTCTATAATGAAGCAAAAATGTCTAACGTTATTTAGTGTATTATGCTAATAGTAAATGATTATTTATAATCAAGCGACGCAGGTTTCGAATGCGAGTCTCGAAAGGTGACAATCAATATATTCAATGAGCGACTGCGAGCGGGTGGCGCCGGTATAATAACCTACATACATATGCGCTTGCACAACGTACGTTTCCATTGACTATATTTACAAGCTACAGTTTGGTTCACGCAACAAGATAATGATTCGATGGACTGTCTAAAAAAACTTATATTGAAATATGTTTTTTTTTAATAAACATTTCGTCAGTGAAAATCCATACAGTAGTTAAACAAAAAAAATTAGAAAGGATTATAACCAAATTCTGTGGTTGAAGCGAGACATACGTTCAGAATATTAATCGAATGTGTCACACACAGACGTTGTTCTTCGAAAAGGAAAATTGTGTGAACAATTTTAAATATTTAATTCAATAATCCTGTATATAAATCCGGAGACGTGTTAATAAATACTAGCTTATTCACACGAAATCGTTTGCATTTTCATATCTCATAGGAACCTTTAGCTTATCTTAACTAGGTTATAGGTGGAAAGTTTGATTATGTGTAACCTGTACTAATATATAGCCTTGATCCTTTCATGAGTTCACTTCTGTATGAATATGAGAACTATATTAGATTTGGTTCAGTAATTTTCAAGTGCTGATAACAATCGAAATAACTTCTAAATCTGAATTTAAACAAGCTTATAGTGGTTTAGACTACACATTGCTTAGGTTATTACTCGTATTAGACGAAGTCTAATAGGATAAGAATTATGGCCATGTATTGTATAAAATAAAAATGTAAATACAAAAAAAGTATTAGTTTAAGGCTAGCAAATGTATGCGCAAAAAATACAAAAGAAACAAAAAAACACACACTGAAAAAATTAATTAAAAAGGTCCCTGATTACGTCACGAACATTATTTAAAAAAAAGATCCCCTGGGAAACTGCTACCCTCAAGTTTAAAAATCAGTTGCAAAGCATCTATTTGTTCTGGCAGCATCACTTGAGAGCCTGTACTAGGAGTACGGCTTACGGTTTTTACCATAGTGGACCACATTGCCACTTAATAAAAAGAGAGGTTATAGTCAAAGCTCTATATACTGTTTAAAAAAGAAAACATGTGAACAAAGTCGTGGCAGATAATTAGTCATCAATAATTTCGCGCGTATTGATTGAACGATACATATATTCCCACGGCGGCATTATCGAACATCAATTTGTTGGAATATGCGTTTCAATGCATAATAATTCCCCGATAATCGGTAAAACCGCCTTTAAAATAAATTATAGTTGAAAAAAAACACGCTTCAATTTCAATTCAATAAAATCTTATCAGCGTTGAGCGGTTTTCAGAGGGGAACACTTATAGATTACCAATGCGTCAGCCGTCAACATGCTACAGTATGTCAAGTAAAAGATGGCGTTTAGTTACTCGCGTTCAAAGATAAATAATAAGATTTATTACTTACGCAGCCTTAATCTTATGTATTTTTATAACTAATAAACTATTTGAAAATGTATATAATAATTATTGCTCGAAACGAAAATAGATGTAAAAAATCAGACAAATGTTATACCTATGTTAAGTAATTAATTATGTTAATAATTTAAATTAACAAATTATGAAATTCAAACATTTTTTTTTCCACTTTCGAGTTTTTACTTTTGTCAGCATTCCCTATGGCTGCCTAGTTTTTTTTAAACCAGTACTTGGTTCATTGCATTCATTTAATCGCAACCTCTTTAAATTTAGGCCTGTCTGTGTATAATAGTGGTCTACGTAACTTGTGCGTGTGTCAAAATATTTAATTAATTCGTACAATTATGCCAAAATATTGGAAAAGTTATTGTCATGTCAACGTCATTGGAAAACATATTTTCCTTTATTTTCACTTGATGGTGATACTTGTATGACTGTTTAATTAATTTCATAAAAAAATATAAACCTATCACCAGATCCTAGATAAACTTATTAAACTATTGTATTGTCATCGGTCCTTTATAAGGGTGCAAAGTTTCATTTCAATTTGTAAATTTTATTAAGTACTTAAACTATCAAGAAAGTAAAAAGATAATATATTATCATGTTTCTCTTTAGAGTGTTTGATCTTATATAAACTTTAGCACAAAGTTGGATTCCTGTGTTGGTTACCTCAACCGATGGCAGTAATGATCGGGATCCTTCGACCTTACCCTACCTTGTGGTTAACAAACACACGTTTCAGTTTCTGGAAAATTTAAGAGCTTTTGAAATGTATGTATGTAATGAATGAATTTTAATTCTGGTATCGAAATTTACTCGTATTATCTCTTCATAGTATTTTGCAATCACTAAAATGTATGTAAAAGTGGATATATTTTCAATAAGGTTTAGACTTGTTAATTAATTAATCATTATTGTAATTAACGGTTTTATATTCGCCTATTTTTATATAGAAATTAGTTATTTGTTATGTATTATATAAGTCTTGTATAAGTTAAACGAATTCGAAGCAGATTATGTATTGGTGGAGATTGCAAAGTAAATATCCGATTGTGTACAGGAGCGTGGCGGATGGTCGCAGTGGAGCGAATGGTCATTATGCTCACGTACTTGCGACGGTGGAGTCTCCAGGCAGCTTAGAACTTGTTCATCTCCAGCGGGCTGCCGCGGAGAGCCTGTTAGATACAAGATTTGTAACATGCAAGTGAGTGTTTTGTCTAATTTATCTACGTATTAAGTAAGTAGTTAGACTGGGCCGCGTTTGGGAATCTACATAAAATCTTCTCGTTCAAAATGCCGCAGTGTCTCTAGACAAAAATCTTCAACCAGTGTGGGTCACCAGTGATGAGACGTGGGCGCTTACAATTAATCTAATCAGAAATCTCAAAGTTACCCAGAGGTCAATAGAGAGGGTTATGTTAGGAGTTGCACTACGTGATTGAATCAAACATGAGGAGATTCGCAGTAGAACCCAAAGTAACCGACATTGTCTGAAAAATTGGTAATCTTAAGTTGCAATGGGCTGAGCTCGAAGAACCGATGCCCGATGGGGCCAACTGGTTCTCGAATGGCTGCCGGAAAACGCCCTCAAGGTGGCCTGCGACCTGATGAAGGTCGCGACAGTCCGCTGGATGCGGGTAGCGCTAGACAGGCTATGTTTTTGGGGATATCTATGTCCAGCAGTAGACGTCTTTCAGGATGGATGGAGTAGGTAACTCTGGAATCTGTATATGATTTAGCGCATTTTTGGATTCCTATCTGAAACGAATGGTTGAAAACATTGGCACAAGAGCAGTTCCAACTTACTTCTTAAGAGTAAACATCTATTATTGACTAGCTCTAGTAGTTACAGTAGTTTTTAAGCTAGTTATAAACAACAATGACTACTTAACATAAGGAGAGCTTCATGCTAGGTTGCAACTTTAAAAAAAATGCGAAATACAAAAGATATCAATCGGTTTACTTTTAATATAAACATTGAACATTGCGTATTTGAAGTTGTTAATAGATAGTATAACAGTCATAATATAGAACAAATATTACCAAAACATTTTAGCAGAATTATATTTTACTCTACATTTACAAACGTTTGATGACAATTTCCCTACATTATAAACGACACAGGCATCTGGCTTATCGTTTAATCTGAGCCAGTTTGATTGCGTGAATATAGTCCAGAAAATTGAACAACTAGAAATTTGAATATTCGGAAACAACATTGAACTCAACTACAATTTTCAGATTACCACAATACGCATCCTCACATGATCGTTTTGGCCATACATGTTATACCTTAGTTGAATATAAAAAATATGGCGGATTCTCTAATACATATTCTAAAATACAACTGTTACAGAAACTCCGAGGTGGATTTCCAATTTACAGATGATGCCTTACCTATAAATATACTATGGTTTTATCAAGTTATTTTCCTTCACCGAGACACATTTCCATTGTAGGTGCTGTCTTAAATGAAATACTGCTTCTACTAAACCATCATTACTTTAAATATCAATCACTTAAGTACATTACGTATGCACCTCAAAAGTACGAATCTTAGTATTAGCGGCCATTTGAGTCATATAATACAGATACTTTTAAAAGAAGAATTAATCAGTTTACTTGTCATCAGCGTCATCTTCGACTTCAATTAGATGTAATTGAGCATAGTAATTCCGTTATTTAACACTAACAATTTAACCAAAAAGATCGGGTAAAAACATATCTTCCACTAGAGACAACCATACGAATGACGATAAATCTTTGTAATTTCCCGAACGTAAGTCAAACATTACCTTTAAAGCGTAAAGTAAACAATAACAATTTGAAAACAGAAATTGTGTAAACGAGCCCGAAACTTCGCTTTCAGCCAACAAATACCTTTATGATTAATAGTTGAACATTGAAACTGCGATAGACGGGAATGACGGCCAAGTTACACCGAAGCGAGCATTTTTTATGTATTTTATCAGAATTTATTCGAAATTCAAAAATTCAATTGTAGCGTGTCCATTGATGAGGACTCGAATCGAGTTTGGGGTAGAAAATCATCGTGATAAAAAATATCACGGTGGCAGAGATCTTTATAATGCCTGGATGACTATCTAACACTCTCGAGTTTGAAAATCTGTCGTCAAGCACTAATAGTTGTGAGCCAGTACATCTAGGTTTAGCATTTTTTTTCCATTTTTCACTACATAGACTTTTCATATCAGTTGAGACTGTGCATCAACGCATTGAGACTATACAGGATAAAAAAAAAGTTTATGTGCTAATGCACTAATGCTAGTTAATACTATTTCTGTTTTCGTGTCTGTTTTCTGTGTCTTATTTTCCGAACCGTTGATAGTGTTTTGAAGTCCATAAGCCAGCTATTAGCCAATGCAGGGCCCAAGTTGAATAAATTTACTTTGTGCACTGCAAAATATTTATTTAAAAACATGCAGTTTCATTTGCCGAACACACCATATTCCTCGATTAATTTGTGTTATCAGTGATCCTATTAAATAAATGTAGAATTTATAATATTAATACATTTTACAGCCTAGTCAGTTGATGTGATAGTCAAGCCCATGTTACCCATCCAAAATTCTACAAAAAAATTAGATTTACAAACTTGTAATCCGAATTTTCAAAATTATTTACATCGAAAGAGTTAACAATTCAGCTTCGGTGTAAATACGGCACTGAATAATCTCGATAATATAAAGTTAGTAGGTAATAATTACTTGTGAGGAAAATGGTTTATTGAAAATTATTTTGTTAATTTTGTGTTGAAATATTCGACGCTTCATTCAATTTATTAACTTACGTACGTATATGCATGGTTAATTGAATTTATTAAATTTGGCCTAATCTGATCGTAAAAAATGAATATTTTTTGTGTAAAGAGAGTATAGTAAAGCGACTAGTTTCTTAGGCCAGATATATTTAAATTTTGCATCATCTGCAAGAAAATTCATCCACTACCTAAGCTTATAAACCTTGCACATTTCGTGCTAAGTTCGCAGTTCCCAGTCAGTCAGTCAATAAATTTACCATTTTTACCTGACGCCAAATTTTCCCAATTTCTCCACCGTAATAAGTTTGCGTGCATATTACAGTCTAGCTCTTATGAGTTTAATTGTCGTAGCGTTTTCACGAAACCCTTAGGAAGGGGGAAGTGAAATGGAACATCCGCCATAGGGAGGCGAAATCGTGAAATGAATAAGAAATAGTATTAGGTCCCACTTTATTGACTGTTGGCGCTTTTAAATCTGATTCGACCGTCTGCTTTGTTTCTCGAGAATTATTTCACGTAAATTGTTCGCGTACAAATTGAGCACTTTATTTTGTTTTTTTTCTCGCGCTGAGTTTTTTTTGCCTTTCTCTCTAGTCTTGTAACGATGTCGGATTGAAAATTTATTTTCTTGCAAATTTATTTCGTCTTGTTACCGTTTCGTTTGGGTTGTGAGTTGACTTCTAAGGAGCTGTTGTCGTTTGATAAAATAAGATGTGACCTTTTTTTGTTTCTTATCGACTTGAATTTCTGAGTGCTAAAATAAATAATACTTTTATAGTGTTTTGAATTTCTATTCACTAATTTATTTTATCATTACTCTTTATAATTTATTGTTATTTGTGCTCGCTTATTACATTCAAAAGTTTTTACGACTTAATACTGGTAGTCAAAAAGTTGATAGCATTTAAGGTAGGTATTGCAGGTATCGTGAAAAATTGTACAAACTTACTTTTATAATACCTGAGTGCAAAATTTCTGATTTCAATAAGACATATTGAGCCTTAACCAATCTTCAAAGTTTTCATTATGTGAGTTCTTTTTTTGCGGAGAAACTGTTAACCCTCAAAATGTCTATCATCTCTCAAATTTGTCTCAGTTTTTCATTTGAGAAAAAATTGTGTTTGGGTGAAGAATGTTTGACTTATTATTGGTATTACATTACCGTATCTTGTTTCACAGCCTTGTAGAGGTAACGTATCACTTTTAGAGAAGGATATATGGCGCGAACAGCAATGTAGTGCACATGACAACACTCCGTATGGAGGAGAGCTTTTCCACTGGCGTTCGCATCGCGATGAAGCCGAACCTTGTGCTCTCACTTGCCGTGGGACTCCTCAACATCTCGGCCAAAGACCTGAATCTGTGAGTAGTTATTTTATAATCTATAAAGTGTAGAATCTATGATTCCGTTTTTAACCCATGCTAGCAGTTAACGGTACGTAATAAAAGCGTACTTATATACTGGACCATTATTTTATAACTGTGCCGCCCATTAATTGTGTACTGTCATCTAATTGATCGATTAGAAAGGTTTTTTTTTACGTATGTCCTTGTAAGAATTATTTTGATCAAATATGTTATACTGTTTTTACATTAATAAATTTTAAACTTAAAACAGGTCGATTTATATAGTTTAAATAAAATCTTCGAAATATTTTGCATATAAATATGTCAGGTTTTCTATTAAATGTTCGTCTAACGATGATATTTTACATTTAAATTTCTACGATACACAGAAAATTTGTATTTTACAGTTCGTTTTTATGCCTGCACTTTATCTGATTTTAAATAAAGTAAAGACCAAGAACAATGACGATAACCGATAGATGAGAATCTGTCGACAGTCACGAAAATAATGCAGGGCTAAATCTACCAAGGCTATAGTCTCTAGGTAGATCTGGATTTACACTTATTGGTTCCGGAATGCAACCCACATTGCGGCGTTTTAACGCCAGGCATAGTAATTGCGACCTAGTTGAGGACAAAAGCCCTTTCCTTCATTACTTTTATTTTTTATTTACCATATTGGCAAAATTGGTTCATGTGGATGAGGCCAATTATGATTAAAGTGACTTAAAACGTGTAATTTCATTGCAGGCGGTATCTTTGGACGAGGACGACCGGGTAGTGGTAGCCGTATTAGCTGCCAGGGTGTCTGATGGTACGAGATGTCGGCCAGGAAGCTTGGATATGTGCATCGATGGTCGTTGCCAGGTAAGTGAAAAAAAAAGTTGAGTTAACAGTTGATCTCTGCAAATTTGATAACAATACGGCACTGTCTTCTAGACCTGAGAATTTGATGCATAGTGTTCAAAAACTTGTCAGGTAAAACTGATTCGCTTTTAAACTCAGCGCTGTTCTTTTCATCACACTGTCTCTTGACGTCTGAGGTTTTAGTATGAACTTTGATAGTTTTAAAACATAATTAAGCTATTTGTTTTCTTTAGTGTCAGTTATAGTTCCTTTGGGTTGTTAATTGTGTCTCTTCCTCACAGTTTTTTCCTGCTCGTCCTTAAATGTTGTTTCACCGCCATTTCCATGTATCTCTAACGTGTTTTTATTACCCCCGCAATCTATACGTTAGTTTTGTAACTAATATTATATGTATGTGTATATGTGGATGTATATATATATGTGTATAGATAATATATATATATATAAATGTAGACATATGGTTACGTATATATAATTGGAATGTATATTATAAATATATATTATTATTTGTTTTGTCCGTGGTGTAAGTTTTGTCCATGGTTTAAATGCACCATTAATGCTGAGGCTGAGCCTGTTCGTTTCCGCACAACATTTGTATTTTGTGTATATTTCTTTTAAAAGATTATGTAGTGATATTATATAATGTTTCTTTATTGTGTTGTGTGGTGCAAATAAATACTTTATTTCTTTCTTTGTACATTTACAAACGAAAAAAAAGTAGGATTATATTTGATCAGCGTCACATATTTAACCCTCTAGATGCTTTATTGTAAAGATCCTGAAGATAATAGATGGGCAAGTGCTTATTTCTCTTGCAGAAAACGGCAAAGCTCATGCCACAGTTTCGCTCTAAAGAGTATGTTTGATTTTAACTAAGCTATCAATATATACTAAACATAAACCAAATGATCTCTTTTACCTAACCTGTTCATTTTTCCGTATTGCAATAACAACTGAGAGCATATTCAAATGCAGTGTTAATCCTGATACAAAATGACAGACAAATAAAGTATGAATATACGCTGCCTAATTTCCATTCCATAGTGAATACCAAAGGGTGGTTACCATTTTCCGACTATTACTATATCCGTATTTATATTAACCTCGAGCGGGTTTTGCAATCCGCTTCGAATAATTAATATCAGTTGAATCGATTTTGATTTTATGGATCTAAGCATTGATGTAGATTGGGGCAATAAACTATTTCTATCTGTATTAATTTGTGTATAATGTCTATATTAAATTAATAAACCAGTTAATGTAGCGCAGGCAGACGTAAAAGAAGGTGAACTGACCATCTGGAAGTTGGCAGATTCCGTTTGATACAACGGGTATGGAATGGAAGGGTAATGTGTAGCAGTGATTTTCGAATGACACGACTATGCTGATGAATTATTATTAAAAGATGAATGAATGATTAAAAACAAATGTTAATGACGAAAAAACTATGCCATCCCAAAACTAGCCCATGTTAATTCTAATAAAGCATCAACACATATCTCAATTTTTTAAACATTTGACAACAGTGATGATGCGGCCGAAGTTAGTAATCACAGTTGCCTAGAAGAAAGGGTTCACAACTTTATGTCTGAACACATCAATCATTCCTTCGCAACGTATTTTTTTAACTCGAGGGTGGTTGCTAACCAGGCACCTCAGTACTATGGTTTCAACCCGATTCTTTTCTTCACTTAAAGCTCAGGCTCATTATAGAATTGAATAGGAGGTATTAAGCCTACGATTAACACGAAACCTGACCACATTACCTCAGGGAACCTTTTCATTCTTGAAAGTGAATTTACTTCACTAAAAGCTCAAATTGATTTTAGAACAGAATAAACCTATGTCTATCAAAGTGGTAACCGCCCACAGTTCTAGAAATCCACAAAATACAAAGTTGAACATCGATTATAATCTATAGATTACTAATAAATTGTTGCCTTTCTCTCGATTTTTTAAAATAAATAATGGTTCAAAAAACTAGTATGGATCAGAGTGTTATCCCATAAAGGTGACGTACGAAAGAAGATTACATGCAGCTGAGATGCAAATGTTGAGATGGATGTGTAGGGTAACAAGAATGGACAGGATTAAGAATGAGTATATTAGAGGAAGTTTGAAAGTGGCGCCAATAACAGACAAGTTAAGAGGCGGTCGTTTGTCCTGGTATAGACATGTGATGCGCAGGGAGAAAGAGGATGTTGTAAGAAAGGTATTGGATATTAATGTGGACGGTTACGTGGGAAGGGCAAGACTAAAGAAAAGATGATGGACTGTATAAAAGATGATATGCTTAGGAAAGGAGTGAATGCGGAGATGACAACAAATAGAGAGGAATGGAAGAGGAAGACATGTTGCGCCGACCTCAAATAAAAATGGGAAAAGGGTAGGGAGATGATGATGAACCGTTCAAAAAACAAACAACACGCTTTACTAAAAAACCAAAGTAAAAAAAAAAATTAAAAAAAAAATTAGAATAGCAATAGAAGGACAAATAGAATAATTTATTTTATTGTAACAAAGTGTGGTGTGCTTAAATATAAACTGTTATTAATAATTATTCACAAATATTCGTGAAATATCGTTAAAAAACGTCGATATTTTGTATTCGAGTAATATAAGTTCGAAAATTTTGTTAGATAAAGAAAGATCAAGCTTGTAAAAAGTGCATTAGCATTAATAAATGTTAATATCGTGCACAATGACTAATAAAATCATCTGGACGAGTAATTCGAGAGAAAAATTCATGTTACAAATTCTAAGGTCTTAAAAGAACCCCATCGCTAATTCAGACAGAAAAGGCTAATTCAGTTGTTAACAGAAACGTTGACGTCATAATGTAGATAATTTGCTATACTACTTCCACTTATGTAATACTGTTAAAGAGTAAGGAAGGAAGACTAGATAACTTTCTATAACTAACTTCTGGGTATTGATAGTGCAGTCATTTGACAGAAATAGGTATTTTCATGGTGTACTAGCAGTGGAATCTTATGCACCTTCAGTTATTTTAATAACTTTGTTCAGCTCATAAACCTTTATCTTGTAAATTCACAAAGATATTGTCACGCGTGTTTCACGCTATACCAACAATTCCTCGTTCACGCACTCGGTGTTCTTTACACGCTTGTCTAATCACGTGCGTAATGTAACGCAATATTTTATACAATCCCTTTTTAATTTAACAAATTATGTACCTGCGATATAAGCGATAATGGCGCAGTTGGAAGTGCGGATTCAGCGTCAATGGACGCGGATTCGAATCCACGTATCGTCGTGCTAAAATCATCGTGAGTTTTCGGTGAAGGAAAAGATCGTGAGGAAACCATAGTATGGTGGTAGGGCATTTTTTAATAATGCCGTCAAGTTTGGAAACCTGTCACCAAATACTAATAGGTGTGTTCCGGCAGCATCACTTGAGAACCAGTAACTGTAGTGTGTTTAAGTACTGAGCCTATACAGTGGAACAATAATTTACTTTGATACTTTCACTCATACAAATGCAAGACTAACGTGACTATACGTCTCGTTTTGAACGGGATCGTCCCTTTTTTTGGTAATCTGTCCCGTTGTTCCAAAAAAAGAGGTCCGAAACGCTATATTGCCATATTTCCAAAAACGCGTGATAATTGTGAGTGTTAATGAGTACGCCTAAACTATTAAAACAATTTTTTAAAGATCAAGAATCAGCGATGATAATAACTAAGGTGAATTTTAAAAACTATGCCATGAATTTCATTGTTATTTAAAGTCATCACACCATTAAAGCAAAATTTATTCCTCTGACAACAGATATTAAAAAAATTAATGTATAAAAAATTTTTACATAACATTTTTAATGTGTAACAGTAACTATTTTTATATAAATAAAGAACAATAAACAATGTGTTTTTCATTGAAAACCTGATAATTGATGTGAAAAACCAACGTCCCGAGCAACAAAATAAATTGCCTTATTAGGCCTTTTCTGATTCCCATCTGGCTAGATACAACCTTTAAATTGAAAATCAGACCTATATAAAACCTATATAAAAATAGACATTTTTTTAAATATGTGTGTTGTTCCTAATGGTCTAAAACATTTTTAAATGGATGTACTATTAAAGTCGATATGTTTACGTTGAAAAGTGTATGTCAAATTTATAATATTTGAAATCTCAGAGCCGTACAACTCCGTCCATAAGTCAAATTGTCAAGACTGTCTTCTTGTATACAGAAGTCTGTGACATATCGTTATAAATGGATATGACATACACGAAAGAATACCGCTGATATTATTTATTATAACAATCCAAAGCTTTAAGCGATAATGGCTTAGTGGTAATATTGTCGGATTCCGCGTCATTTAGACGTAAGTTCGAATCCATCATGATCAATTCATAGTACGGCGGTAGAGGCTAGGTTAGTAACCATTTAAAATTTGAAAATCTGTTACTATACAATTATAGTTAAGCAGTATTAACTGCATACATATATATATTTAAAAATAACTTATTAAAAAAAACCAGATCGAGTTTCTTGCCGATTCTTTTCGGCTGAGTGAGATAAATTACGTTCATAAGCGCATTCTCAAGACCGAAATAAAATAAAGTTTTTTTTTTATATTGAAAAGTAATGCGCCCCCTCTCCTTTTTGTAGTCTTTTTTTTTTTTGTTCTTTTTTCGAAATCACTCATCCACGCTTTCAAGCCTCGTCGCCAATAGGAGGACAAAATTACCGTGAATTTATTTCGGTAAGGTACAGGTAAAAAATACATGATCCCGCGCGTCGAGCCGCCGTGATCATGAAAACACGGCCCATACTAAGCTCGCTTTTACACGAGCGGCGTGTTAAAATGAGCGTGTTTATTGCCGTAGTACGTACGTGAACACGGCGTAGTGTACTATTTGACAGACTGTTTGAGGTATTCACGTTTGGAGTATATGCGTTTGGTAGTTTCTTTGATCCTACTTCAGATCATTATTATATAAACAACAGCTTTACGTAGTATATTTTCAAAAGCAAATAAACTAAATTAATACACGCATTTTACAGTTCTGCCCAGTATTTCGTTCGCGTAGATTTTACAATTTAGTCCAGAGAAAAATGATTTAAAGCTAGTACCTCTCTAGGCTTAGTATGTTCGCACCATACTGGGCCATATCGTCACTTAACATCACATCAGATTGTGGTCAAAGGACTTATCATATTATACAATGTAAAAAACTAAACACCGATAGGTTTCTCTCAACAGTATCATTTGAATATTATTTTCTCTATACTTAGCATACGTATTTATCCTACATTTGCCCACAGAGTAATATAACTAAGAGTGATAGGTCCATAGAAAAACTCACTTAATATTGAAGCCAAAAAAATATATATGTGCGTATGTGCGACTCATAATTATGTAATCCCCGTAACGAAAAACATACGTGGCCTTTTAAAACCAACTTGATATGGCTTCACTCCGTGTGTGACTACTGCCATTCTTAGTGTTTTATTTCTTTGTTTTATATGTATAGTTATTTATTATCATGTGATCCACTGTTGCTCAATCTAACTCGATACTTTTATAACGCCTATCCCGCGTATATGAAACCTAACACAATGGTTTTTAATTATATTATAACATCATGATTATTAAATAAACCTCATTATTCAACCTACAAGGTTATTTAAAAAAAATTATCCTGAATAAAAAAACGTACGTACCCCGAAAATTATCAACGACCCCATCATTATATGCATGTACGAACGGGCGGGCGAACGGACGGACGGCCGTGTGTGTTATTTTAAAAATAAACTCGTTATTTCCGGTGTGATGTGTCTAGCTTTCAGCGTGAACCGGTGAGACCGTGCCGTGAATATTTAATGGCCGACGTTGACCATAGACAACAAGTTATAAGCTTACTGCGATTTTTTTTTTTATATTGTATAATTATATATTTATATTTATTAATTAATGTTTATACTGTATATAAGCTGTGTGTGCAGTGTGACGGAGATATCGACAGAGAAATAAGGGGAAGAATCAACTCAGTTTGAATGAAATGGCGACAGGTCTCTGGTGTCATTTGTCACTTCAGGATGCTCATTAAATTGAAGGGCAGGATATATAAGCCCATTATAAGACCTGTCATATTGTATGGATCAGAGTCCAGGGCTAGTAAGAAGATGGATGAGAAACGATTGCATGTAGCTGAAATCAGAATGTTGAGATGGATGTGTGGTGTCATAAGAATGGACAAAATAAGGAATGATTATATTAGAGGGAGTTTAAATGTTGTGCCATTGGTAGAAATGTTGACAGGTTCTCGTTTGTCGTGATATAGAGATGCTATGAGAAGAGAAGAAGCGCATGTAAGTAAAATAGTAATGAATATGAATGTGAAAGGATGGAAAAGTAAAGGAAGGCCAAGGAAAGTGTGGATGGAGTCTGTAAGAAATGATATGAAAGTAAAAGGGATGACGACTGAGAGAGATGTATGAAAGAAGAAAACATACTGGATCGACCCTAAGTGAATTGGAAAAAGGGCCTGAAAATGATGATGGCTGTAAAGGCCGAGTGTTTTGACCATATTCTGGGCTGATGTTAAGTGATGATGTGAGCCAGGTTGGTAAATACAATAAGTCTAGAGGTACTAGTTCTCAACTGATTCTGCCAGAACACACCTATTGGTGCTTCATGATAGGTTTTCAAACTTGAGGGTGGTAGTTCACTAGGCGGGTATTATTAAAAAAATTCTCCACTACCATGCTATGGTTTCCTCGCGATATATTATTTCATCGAAGGCTCAGGTTCATTACAGAGTAGATTAGGTTGCACCACTAACTAAGCCACTATTACTTCACGGTGGTATAAATACTATGATGTACTTGAGTTTTCGGCAAATTGGATTAAAAACGAAGATGTCTTCGTAATAATGTATTCAAACAATTATAGTGGATTCGAATCCTACATGAAGCTTGATACTTCACTGAAAACATCTTATTAAAGTCATAGCATAATGGCAGACTATTTTGCAAGCACCAATACATATGTCTTCCGCTAGCATGAATAGAGAGGTAGTCGGTCTAAACCTTATCTTGTTACCAATTATAGGGCAAATGGTTATTTGACATAGTGGTTCGAGCAACCACTCGAATACTATCCGCTAGCTTTCACTAAAGTTTACAAAATTTGCGTTTTAAATCACATATTATATACCTAACTAACCGTGTACCCGCGATGTGCCCGCGTTAAATATATTGTTCACTACGTAATATAGTTTTTAATTTTTTTACGCGGATCCCTAACTATTTTGAAAAATAAAAGTAGCGTAAGTTACGCGGAGTAACTTCAGTTATCTACCAAAAATGTCTCGTCCAAATCGGTCTAATAGCTCCGGAGATTAGCCGGAACAAACAGCCGGACAGACAAAACTTAAAAAAAAATTTTTTTTTGGTATAGGTATCGTATATACATTGATATCTATTTAGAAAAAAAAAATGATATTACAAAACAGAAACTTCAATTTTATTTATTAGTATAGATAATGGCGATCGAGTTTTAACATCAAATCGCTTGTTAATTAAACCACGCAATGCGTATAACCCGACTGTGCAGTAATTCAGTTAGTTATGCTTTACGGGGCCCCGACGCCGGTATAAACAGGGCCTTTTTGCGAAAAACACAATGCTAAAATACCGTTCTGAAACAGTTAATTTATTTTATATACCTACAAAAAATATGGTATTTGAATCTTAGTTGACTTCATTTATTCCATCATAGAGATAATGAAACAACTTTATTTTGGATGGAAAAAATTATATAATATTAACTTTGTATACACTGTGATGCCAGCTAAGAATAGTACCACCCCATGTCTTCCCGTGGGCGTCATAAAAGGCGAATAAGGGATAAACCAGGGGAAGGGTACCACAAACACTTACTACGATCGCCATCCACCTGCCAAACGTGGCGAAATGCCCTACCACCATGGTATGTTATCTCACGAAGTTCAAACTTTTTACAGACATTACAGCATATGGGACATAATTGAATCCCCCTCCCCCGCAGCATTCTCTCCTCTTGTCAGAAATAGTAAGTAAAGATCTCACCCCCACAATAATTTCTGTAAGGTTCGCTGATTAACCTCTTTCTCAAAGTTGGATATACCTTCTTTTTTTTTTTTTTGACGGGGGGAAATGCATTTACGCACTACCCTTACCTATTGTATTAGTGAGACCGAAGTCCTCCAATACAATAGGTAAGGGGTCAAAAGTTGGATCTACCTAACTGGACTGTAGCGTAGAGCCACCGATTTTTATAGGAGTTGGCACAACATGGAATTAGACATGATTTTCGTCTTGTCCATGTTAATTTTAAGGTTAACTCGTTCGGGACTCTACTGAGTTAATCGAGCATCGTACTTAGGTCTTCTGCGATTTCAGCCATGACTACTGTATCATCACCAAAGCGGATGTGTGTTATGTACTCGCCGTTTATGTTAATGACAAGTATTTTGCAATCCAGAACCTTGAAGACATTCTCAAGCGCAGCAGTGAACAGTTTCGGAGAAATAACATCTCCCTGTCTAACGCCACGCCGCAAAGTTATAGGTTTCAAAGTCTGGTCCTGTAATCGGACTGACATAGTGGCGTTTTCGTACAAATCCTTGAACGCTTTGATATGTCGATAGTCAACTTGGCACCGCTGGAGAGAATGTAGTACAGCCTAAGTTTCAATCCAATCCTAGGCTTTTTCTTAGTCCACAGACGCTAAACAAAGGGGTAGGTTATACTCCTCGGTCTTCTGTATAACCTGCCGCAGCATATGTATGTGATCTACCGTGCTAAGCCTTTTCGGAAGCCGGCTTTTTCGGAAGAATGGAAGTCGTTAAGCCTGCGCGCTAGTCTGTTCGTGAGGACTCTCGAAAACAACTTATAGACTTGATTCAGAAGTGAGATGGGTCTATAATTTTTCAAAAGAGTGTTGTCACCCTTTTTAAAAAAGAGGACCACGACACTTCTGTGCCACGACTGTGTCGTTTTTTCCTTGAGTATGAGGGAATGAAAGAGCTTCTGAAGGGCCTAGAATCGGTTTTCCACCCGCCTTCAGCAGCTCGACTATTATTCCGTCATCACACGGAGTTCTTTTTGAGCTATCTGAGAGCCGTTTGAATTTCGTACTGGCTGTCGTCCAGGATATCTTCGGTAAAGTGTCGGGTTATTCTAGCTCTGGGGTCATTAGCTAGACTTCGAGTGGGCTTTGGTGTCGATGTGTAGAGCTTTCCGTAGAACTTCTCGACTTCCTTCAAAAACTCAGGCCTGGAAGATATGATTCTGCCGTTGTCAGTCTTCAGCTTGGACAATCGGCTATGCCCAATAGCCAGATCTCTAGCGAAAACTTTGAAGCCGCAGTTTTGCTGTATAGCCTATATATAGTGGGTTTTGTTACTATGTATGGCCTGTGAAATATCCTCATACATAGTTTCCACTTATTCGTCGGAGTAAGCTGAGATCAGGGCGTATACCTGGATAACCTTCAAGAAATACCGTATATTCAAGGAAAATAATAATAATTGTCAATAATTGTAAAAAAATAACTAGGCCGACAGAAAACTCAAAGCTTTGAAAAATACTGTTTTTTCAATGTTTAAATTACATTATAATTTGCTAATTAAAATTATTAACATAACCTAAAATTTAACATATAACGTTTGTCTGATTTTTAAATCTTAAGTATAAATTTTAGTATTTATCTCTGAGCGCCAGCACATAAAAACCACCTACTTGACATACTGCAGCATGTTGACGGCTGACGTCATAGCATTAGTAACATTAGTCTATAAATTTTTCGCCTATTGACAATCCCTCAACGCCGCTAAAGGAATTTTCACTTTACAAACATGAATAGTACCTACATTTAGGTACCCTTATAAAAAATTCAATTAGATCTCACAAAAAGGTCTACGAGCAAACAGCTAGATTTGTTTAAAACATACAAATCGGATGATCGCGCTTCTTTTATTATATTTATCCTGTTAAGTTTATATATTTTCTCATTAGCTAGTATCTGTAATACCATAGCCCTCGTTTCATATGTTCTTTAGGTACGAGTGAAAAAGTGCACATTAAGAGGATATGCGGTCGGCGACAAATTTGAAAAGTAGGTACTTCAGAAATTTATTGATATCGCGTTTTCACAATTTTAGTTATTCTGGTATTCCAGACAAAGACAATTTCTAAAACACAAAAATCATAAAAATTGGTCCAGCCGTTCTTGAGTTATAAATGGTTTAAATAACCCAACTTTGTTTTATATATATATATATATATATATAGACTAGCTGTGTACCCGCGGCTGCGCCTGCGTTTCATATATTCTTTACTCTTCACTGCATTTTTTTTTTATACGGAACCTTAATTTTTTTTAATACTAAGATAAAGAAAAATTATTTCTAATTAATTCAAGCTGTGCATTGAATCGGGCTTTATTCAAATTTTTATGAGATTTAATTTTTT
This sequence comes from Samia ricini, assembly GCA_014132275.2. Classification (NCBI taxonomy): domain Eukaryota; kingdom Metazoa; phylum Arthropoda; class Insecta; order Lepidoptera; family Saturniidae; genus Samia; species Samia ricini. The sequence goes on from AP028163.1 coordinate 19,561,088, forward strand.
ACACGGTACCCTAACTGTTTTCGTAAATTAAAAGTACCCTAAGTTACCCGGAATAACTTCAGCTATATACCAAAAAAAAGTTCCGTTAAAATCCGTCCAGCTGTTCCAGAGATTACCCGGAACAAAGGGACGGACAGACAAAAATTGTAAAAATTGTATTTTTGATATAGGTATCGTATATACATTCATATCTATTTAGTAAAAAAAAATCACTTTGACATTACAAACAGACACTTCAATTTTATTTATTAGTATAGATTATTAAATGAATTCATTATTTCGTTATAAAACATTATTTAATTTTAGCTGCATTGTAGACAATTTTTTACGACGAATAAAAACGAATTAGATACCTACGAGTTTCATCTTGAAATTCGCGTGGTTTTTTTTACTTTTTAATAAATGATTGCGAGAATACAATTTTCGCGTTCAATATTGAATAGGCGGGCGCCCGTTTCAGCTAAGTGAGTGCTTTTTTGTTAGTAAACATTGCTCCGGTGAGTAAAGCGTGTCTGAAACACCATTGGTTTGATATAATTAATTATCTCTGGAGATTCTTTGAATTGTTCCCTCCATTGTTGTTGTATATACTTAAATAAATTATTGTTTGATTAATCAATGCCTTCGTTCGGGAATGCCCTAGGTTGATTATCAATGAAGCATATTTGTATAAAGAGCGGTTTCTGTATTATATATATATATTATTATTATATATATATATATATATATATATATATATATATATATATATATATATATATATATATATATATATAGGGCATATATTTTAAAAGGCTCTTTAGATGGAAAGTGTTAGTTGCTGTTTTTGAAGCAATGATGGCTCAGTTGGTAATTCGTCGTCGATAGACGGGCGTAGGTTTAAACCCACCTATCCAACTCTATAAATACCCTGAGCTTTCGGTGAAGGAAAACATTGTAAAGAAATCATTACTTTTTAGTACTAACCGACTAACCAAATATTATCCTCAAGTTTGATTCTTCAACTTCAAGAAAACCTCGATTAGCTTGTTTACCATCCTGGACACATCGTCACTTATTATCAAGTGAGATTATGGGCAAACCGCTAAGCCTATATAGTGTAAAAAAAACTTCATCGCTTCAAAGGATCACGGCAGCTTTGGACCGCTCACTGTCGAGTGTGGCGAGGGTCATACTTGATAATGAGAGGTCATGAATGTATGGTCTCCCCCTGCGAGAACTTTATCTCAAAGGAGGTGACTGGCTATATTCCATTGTATTAATTCGGTTATCAAATGACAATCAGATACCGGAGGACGCAGGGATAGGCCCACAACAAAATGGACCGACGACCTGGTGAATGTGAAGGTAAATGGAGATTTATAGGGGAGACCTTCATATGTCCAGTAGTGAATATCTTTAATACACGTTCGCAAAAATTTAGTAAACCTAACTTTTTAGGTAATAGTTTTAAGCTATGGAGCCAAAGCACATTACCGATAATTTACATGACAATCCAAAGATTATTACTGGGTGGACCATTACGTGAACGATAGTGATATCTGAAAATGACACACCCCTCTCTGTGCTTCCGCTAAAACCTGATATAAAAATAAATTGTATAATTTTTCTGGATCTTCTTCTCGAATAGGTTGTCTTCGTTCATGTGTCTTTTCAAGGCACAAATTGAATATAATATGTTTTTTATTTTGATTTTATTTATCTCTCAAATGGTGTAGTCTATGGGGACTAACACTCTATTCAACAGCATCCTGATGATTGCGACAAGTCGATATTTCGAAGCGATTATGGCGCAGCGTGTAGTGCGGCCGGATTCCGCGTCAATCGACGTGGTTTCGATCCCCATCTATCCGACTCTAAAATCGGCCTGAGCTTTCTGTGAAGGAAAACATCGTGAGGAAACCATAGCATGGTGGTAGGACATTTTCTAATTATGCCCGCCTGGATAGCTACTACCCTCAAGTTTGAAAGCTGTCGCTAAATGCCAATAGGTGTGTTCCGGCAGCATTACTTGAGAACTAGTACTTCAAGCCTTAGTGTATTTACCATCCAATGTTTACTCGCCAATTAATAGAGGATAAATAATTACAATGCATTTAGTGACACTGAGTTTAACTGAGAAGTGAGAAACGGTTCTGATGAACATCATAAATTACATCATTTGGACATATTTTCAAATAGTCTTCATAATTTTAAGTTAAATCTTAAATTGAAAATATCAGCTATGACATAATCGCTCCTTACTGTTAGTTATTAAATATTTTTACTCTTTCGCTCTCGATGTTGTATTTTTTATTTTATTTTATTGGTGATTTTTTACTCAATTATTATATGCATGCCATAGCTTATAGCACTATACCTTTTTTTTTTTTTTTTTTTTTGACGGGGGGAAATGCATTTACGCACTCACCCTACCCATTATACTAGTGGGGCCGAGTGCCCCACCAATACAATAAGCAGGGGGGCACGGAGTGACGAGCTCCGTGCCAGTGTGGGACTCAAACCCGGGCGAGAAGCGCCCGGGAATACCCACTAAAACCCCCCGGGGCCGCCCGCCGCATTTGGGATGGGGGCGATACGGGGTTGCGAGGCATGTCGCCGCGTCGCCCCCTGCGGCAGACCCACCAGGCCCGTCAGTGCAATGGCCCAGCGGGGATGGGGGGGAGAATGACTTCTACCCCCCCACCTCTTAGCCCGCCCCCCCCCCAAGGGGGGAGGCATGACCAGTTGGTCAACAACCCGGGGGGTTATAGCACTATACCTACTATTAATTTTTTTTGTTACGTAATTTCTCTTTTTTATCATATAATTTATATAATAAATTATTTACATGAGCTGATGTTTTGAGCTTGTGATTTGTGCCTATATTTCAGGTGGTATCTAGCGCGCCTATAATGCCAATGTAACTTATAAATTATGTTGATGTTCACTTTGTTGCTATAATAAATAAATAAATAATAAATAAATAAATCCTGGACCACATCGTTACTTAACATCAGGTGAGATTATGGTCACAGCACTGAGTTTATGCCGTTTAAAAATAAAATATATGTAGTTGTACTTTTATGCCAGGCACCAAAAACGTTGGTTGTTTTTATCGTTTATTCATTTTAGATTTACTAAGTAAGATTACCTTCAAGTGACGTAACATGTTGAAGTAACTTGAAGATTGTATCTAGCTAAGTTGATACGTAGTCGAAAATTTCCTACAATATTTTTTTTTGTGACTAATACAATTCCGAATATTAATAATATTATTTATATGAGTTTAATTCTTTAGTATAATAGTATGGTATTATATAACTGTAAAGAAATACCTCCATCAAGAACTCAGAGTGCCTTCGCAAACGCTAAAGGGCTCGCAAGATTGGATTGCTCTTTGGATAATTAATTATCTTTGGATCCAGGACCATAGTAACGTTTTTAATACAGTAATAATACAGAATCAGTTTATTACTATGTACGTACGTCCTACAATTTATTATTTCAAGTAAATTCAATTGTATGTTTGTATTTTTATTTGGTTTCTGTTTTTCTAAAGCCTTAGAAGAATATCTGACGGGTTTTATTACTATAAAATTGATTTAACTAAAATTCTGAATATAAATTTTATCCTAGAAATAACTAAAGTAACACTTTGTGAGAACTGAAATTAGTTATAACAATAATTGTAATGAAGTTTAGCTAACAGCAGACGAACGGTTGGACTCAAATAATGTATTATGTAAATTATCCACTGCTTGTCTGCCGCGAACATCGTGTTAACTTAAGTAATATTTAATGTATTCTTACTTTATTACGTTTGAAGTTATCATTGAATACCTTAGCCCGTGGTTTCACTAGCATACTTATAACTATTTTTATTATAACTAGTAAATAATTTAGGTTATTCTCTTTGGGTTCGTTGAATTACTGCACTTCGTCTTATCTATAGAAATAAATAAAATTTAAATGTCTGTATTATATAAAAAAAAAAAAACATTTTTTTAAATGTTCGTCTGTCTATCTCTTTGTTCCGGCTAATCTCAGTAACGGCGGGTCTGATTTTGTCGCGACGTTTTCTGGCAGATAGATGAAGTTGTTTTTATTTTTCGAAAATAATTACGGTTCCGTGTAAAAAATTATTAAAAGTCACGATATTAGGTAGAAAATACGATTCAATTGAAAATTGTTTGAATGTTTTTTTTACACGATATAGGCTTAGTGCTTTGACCACAATCTCACCTGATGTTAAATGACAATGTGCTTCAGGATGGTAAACACACTAAGCCTAGATGTACTTGTTCTCAAGGGATGCTGCCGGGACACACCTATTGGTATTTGGCGACAGGTTTTCAAACTTGAGGGTGGTAGCTACCACCATGCTATAGTTTCCTCACGATGTTTTCCTTCGCCGAAAGATCAGGCTGATTTTAAAGTTGGATAGGTGGGTTCTAACCCCCGTCCATTCACTGCGCCATCATTGCAATAAAAATATGTTTACTTTCTATTTGTACCTACCAATAACAGTTTAGGACAAAAAAAATGACCGTAAAACAAACATTATTTTCCAATAATTAATGAAGAATACGCAGTGATGAATTGTGTGAATAAATTCGTTTTAATCTAAACAGAATAGGCACTAAAACCTTTTATTCTGTATCACGAAACATGGCAAACAGACATACGGTCCGCATAATGGTAAGCGGTCACCGTAGACTACGGACGGCTAAAACAACAGTGGCATCTTCTGAATTTTATTTACAATTCTTTACTTGAGTTATTATGGCAATAAAAAGTTGCTTTACACAAACGAAGCCGCACACATAGATAGTCTATAATAAAAAAACTCTCTATATTAAAAAGTCTTTTGTAAATAGAAGCAAAATATTTTTTCACTTCCATCAGGAAAACCTTGAAGCTTGAATTTTCATGAAAAAACTTTCATTGACCGTATTTCCGGTGGATAAATACTGCACTATTACTTTTAGTATTATTTCTTAAGAGGATATGCGAGCGGCATTTATTCCATAAAAACATAGTCCCCCATCTACTCCGTGGATAACGCATTATGATAAATATTGTTATAGCAAATAATATGTATCCACCAACGCCATGATTTTTGTTTTTTTTTTTTATTTTAACTTTCAAAAAAATTGATGGATAAAAGCAAAACTTGAAAGCATAGCCAAAGTCTTTCTTAATCTATAACTGAAAGAAAATTAAAAATCAGTTCAGTTTTTGAGGAGGAAACAGGGAACTACGAAGTGATGTTTTCGTCTCTATTGCAAAGGTAAAATCAGCTAGAGCTGCAGTTGCCCATTTTATGTTTTATAACTCTTTCTTTAAGGCGCAACGCGATAGCAATAGATTTCTGACATACCTACTATTCATATCTGTCTCCGGCCGCATGTCCTCTTAAGTCTAGATATTCAGCGATGCGTAAATTTCATAACAATCATGATATAAATGTAGGTAGGTACTGGCATATTTTTAATCTTTGAAAGTGATAACATTTTTGTTTTAATGATCTCACTCGTTTATATAACAAAAACAGACAAAGTTGTTTAATACATTAAACTTATGTTTTTGACTCTATATCATGTAATCTTGGTGGCGTTTTGTGCGATATAATTTGGTTATTGTGTTCAAGTTTAATTTTGTTATAGAAAATAACGCGTAGCATTTATTCCGAGGTGTCAATAAAGCTCCATGGAAAGTTCTAGTATGATGGGCCACCGTTTTTCTGGGCTTTGGCAACGCTGATACATGAATTCGAATACATCTTCTCCACATGATACTGGCACAAATTGTGTTTATACAGATTGCCATAATCTAAGAAGAAGAAGAAGAATATTCTATTCCAACCCAAATGTAGAAGAAGACCAGAAAATAGGACACTTAACTTACTAATTTTAATGAGAACCTATTTAGAGACTTTGAAATTGATTAATTATTTTTGAAGTGACTACTTCTTTAGCGGCGTTGAACAATTCTTGGTAGGGAAAAACTCATATATTTGCGTTACCAATGCTATGACGTCAGCCGTGAATATACTATAGTATTCCAAGTATAAGATGGCGTATAAGTACTGACGCTCAGCGACAAATACCTAATAAAATTTATAATTACGTAGCCTATTGTATGTTTTGATTATGCTTAAACTATATGGAAACGTAGATAATTATAGCTTGGTGCGCCGATAGATGTAAAAAAAACAGATAAATATAAATAATTTCAATTAATAAATTGAAACATTTAAAACAGATCCTGTTTCGAGTTTTTACTTTTTTTTTCGGCAGTATATATGGCTGTCTAGTTTTTTTTTAAATTTCTATTTAGTGTAAATTCCGATATCGTGTCGAAATCTTGGAGTAAGTCTGAGTTATTGCTACGACTTTGAACATCGATTAGTTTCGCGCGCTTCGCAAGGTATTGGAGGGGCCAATTTTTTATCAAATTATAAAGAAATTACGCTATATAAATTATTTAGTACAAATCGCACGTACGAATTTTTAGGACAGTGGTAGATAAAATATTTTATCAAAAATATCCATGAATACTGTTACGATTTTTGAAATTGAGCACGAAACTGCCACCTTTTTCTTATGTTATTAATTGTTACATGTTGCCATAGATAAAACACTATACTCATGTTGCTATGGAAATATATACACTTATTCTAAATTTGAACTCATAAGCTCGAAGATATATATTAAATAAATTACTATAGCAAACCATCCCGTGTCAATTTTGCCATAGCGTGCTTCTCGTGGCTGTTTCGCCTGCGCGATTAGTTGAAAAAGGTTTACTTACGTATGCGTGTGCGACGGTTGAGCGTCCGCGTCTCCGCGCCTTTGTCTCAACGACTCTCAAGTCTCAAATCTACCGTCAGTCTGCCCAAAGAGCTCGCGATAAGTAGATGTACGATTATTATCGACACGCACCAACAACGCACACGCATGCACCCGCGTTTTTAAATACAACGCTTTGTATTAGTTATAATATTTGCATAAGACTTGTCACCATTTGTGTGTATTTTCGTACAATAAACTTTAGCCCTAAATAATAGTCTGTTTCTTGAATGTGAGGAACCACCACCCCTCGTATCTGGTCCTCCAACATGCTCCAGTGGTTAGTGTATACTACTTAAATAAATACTATAACAATTAGAATACAAAAATAATTGGTTCTAGTTAAAAGAAAAATTATTATAGCAAACACAATGTACACGTTCTTGCTATTTTATTTTTACAGGCACTTCACTTATTAAATTTATAATTTATGTCGAATGGAATTACAAACGATTGTAGTATTATTGTTCGAGAGGCAAACGAATATTACGAGCTTAACATTCCGCCTCGCATAGTTTTAATTTTAAAAACGGGAGCAAACATGGTGCCTAGGACAAAGGCACGACGAGAACGAACTGTGTTCCGCGGTCTTTGTTACAAGCTGAAGCTGTTTTTAATATCAATAAATACGAACATATATTCGTCTCAATTTGTAATTTTTATTTTAATATAGGCAAGAGTGAGATAAATATGGATTGCAGTGTCACCGACTAATTTATCCGAGTTCCGCTTAGTAGGTAAATTTCTAAATTTAGAGATTTAGAAAATTACATGAAACAATTTGATATGTAATATTTTTTTAAATATATTTACATATTATGTTTTTTTTAACAAGTTTTTTTAATCAATTATTTTTTGTTATTCGAATTTGATTGAATTAAGATAAAACTAAATAAAACAAACTACATATCACAACAAATTTTATGCGCCATTTATAAATAGCGACTAGCAGTGTTTCGTTTTACACGTCTAATTTTATCACATGTTAGAAGAAGAAAGATAACTCTAATATTATTTAATATCTACGAAAGCTTGTTATTTATTTTATATACCTTGTAAAATACAGTGCAATTTATTATGCTTTTTCGTGATATTTTGCAATGTTGTTTTCTTATTACTGACCTAAAAAACTTAAAATAACGTTTCACGCTTTAAAGTCTTGACTTGTTGCAAGCCAAAGCCTTATTATTTCGCGTCCCCATTCCCTGATGATGTCAGGTCGCATCCGGCATTGTGTCACGCAGATTCAATACCAGTACTCTCTTTATTTTTTGTTTACCGCATAAAGGACTCCGTTTGGCTTTTAGTAAATTTCTGTATAAATCCTGATAAATAAAAAATGTATTATTTCGTTTTTACTTCAACTATTCTTTGTATTTCTTTTTTATCTAGCTTTAATTCTTTTTTTATTTAGGTTGTCTGGGATTTTTATTACTTTAGAAGATTAAAAGGTTTAATTATGATAAAACTGGAATAATATTATATTACTAAATAACATTAGCCCTCTTTAACGAAATACCTTTAAAAGAGCGCTACAACGGTGATTGTGATTTTGCTCCTGTACATACTCCAGGAGGCTCTTCCACCACCTGCCCAATAGAGTGACATTAAATGCATCTTAGTATAATACGTACAGCACGTGCACTCCTGCACATTACACACAGTTACATGGGTTATGTAAGGGACCTTTTTCTTTATTAAAAATGTAGAGATTTAGTTAGGCTTAAATCCGATCACAATAGATCTGACTAGGTCGCAGTGATACAGGACTGTTTAAGCCTGCATAGCCCCTTTTCGAATAATAATAGGCTTAAATCCGCGGATTTTTTTTTTCGGTAACTTTGGTGCCCTTGTGATAGTTACCTTTTTCGGCATTTTGCCTTCTACTTTTTTTATTTATTATAATTTTAACCCTGCAAGTTGCAAAAAGATGAAGCTTTTGCATGGTGGTAGGGCATTTTCTAATGATGCCCGCCTGGGTAGCTACCACCACCACGCTACCACCCTCAAGTTTGAAAATCAGTCGCCAAATACCAATAGGTGTGTTTCGGCAGCATCACTTGAAAACTATTACCTCGAGGCTTAGTGTGTTTACCATTCTGGACCACATAGTCACTTAACATTAGGCGAGATTGTGGTCAAAGCAATGAGTGTAAAAAAGCCGTGTAAAAAAAATCCTTAAAGCTATAACAGACATGTGGAGCCGACCGGGTACATGGTACCACGGACGACCAAATTGACTGAAGTTATCAGTCGCCTAATGAACACGTCATTAAAATATAAATTACTATTATAAAAGGAGATACATATATAGATTATACGATAGATGTTTCCTTTTATAAATTGTATGGATTATTATGACGCGTCAACGTTGCTGCTACAGCAGTAGCGCGCTTCGATAATTCGTTCAAACCTGAATGTGCCCACAAGGCGAATGACAACTTTGGCCTTCCTCCGTACCATGTACGCGGTCCGATCCGCACGTCTGTCAGTTATTTAAAATTAAATAAAAACTATGTACACGTAACAGAATGTTGTGCGGGAACAAATATGCCGAGTATCAGAATAAATACTGAACTGAAATCGGAAGATATTTTTTGGAAGTCTGGTCGGGTTAGTTACGCTATTTATAACTTAAGAACGGCTGGACTGGTTTTATGATCGTTGATAAATTTGTATCCACGCCAAAGAGCAGATTAACTGAAATAAAAAAATCCAGGAAAAAAAATATAATAATGATGAAAATTCAGTTTTTCATGTAGTGTAATGGCGTTTTTTAATGATATCTCGAGTACGGATGACTAATTTAGATGATTTGTTTTTGATGAAGTTTTCTCATTTGAATTTAATATACCTAATAACATAACATTTATTAATACTGTGGAGGTACGAAGTGTGCCGAGGTAGTTCTCGCTAGTAAGAGATTAATAGTATATGATCTAGATGGAAAAGAGACAAAATCATTAGCATGTCAAAAAGGTCCATAACGTAAAGAAACAAGATGAAGACGTCACGTAGATTCTAACTTTCCCCCAAACTCGAGAGATACGTCCGTCCACTCAGACGTTACAATCTTGGGAACGAGAACCGAGTTACTTCTTGACGTTTTGCATAATTTCATATATATTTAAAGTGGTAACTTTCGGCGGAATCTTTTGCATAATCCTCACGGAACGACCGTTACGGGGGAATACTAATTCGTCGGGGAAACTTTTGGAGGGATTCTATGTCGAAATATAGGTGAATGGTTTTATCAATTTTAATGCCAATACTTCAGATTTTTTGTTTTTACACGGTATAGGTTCAGTGCTTTGATCACAATCTCACCTGATGTTAAATGACGATTTTTTAATGGAATAAGAGGCAAACGTTCAAGCGGGTCACCTGATGGTAAGTGACTACCGCTGCCTATGGACACTCACAATACCAGCTGGTTTTTCCAGGATGGTAAACATATTAAGCCTATATATACTGGTTCTCAAGCGATGCTGCCGGGAAACACCTATTGGTATTTGGCGACAGGTTTTCAAACTTAAGGGTAGTAGTTTCCACCATGCTATGGTTTCCTCCCGATGTTTTCATTCATAGAAAACTCAGGCTGATATTAGAAGTGGATAGCTGAGTTTGAACCCGCGTCCATTGACGCGAAATCCGACAGCACTACCCACGGCGCCATTATCGCTTCAAAAACTCTTGCTGATCCTGAAAGGCAACTTGTTCTATCGACCTTCATTGTTCTACCATTCCACTGACTGCTGGATGTATGGCTGTACTGGCTGACTCCGGCACGTGACATGCCTTAACTCGTAGCTATGCTGGGTTTTTTTCACCATGTGTGTGATAGTCGTTATTCAGTCCTTTAAACATCTGTTGTTTTAGCGCGTCGGCTGCGACCTTCGCGTGGGATCGACGAGGCGTGTTGACGAGTGCGGTGTGTGTGGTGGTGACGGCTCGTCCTGCTCCAGACCGAGATACCACTGGTTGGCGACTCCTGGTTCCCTATGTTCGGCGACCTGTGGAGGAGGTAAGTGATCTATTGTAAAATAAACTCACCTTGCAGCGTCTGTCTGGGAATGCGATAAACTCAAAAACTACTAATCATATTTTCATACAATTTTTGCCAATAGATAGAGTAATTTATGAGGAAAGTTTAGGCAATATTTAATAAGGTTTTGTTTTTAGTTAATCGTATATTATTTGCTATCCGTGCGAAGCATGGCCAGGTCGTTAGTTAAAAAATACTTGTAGAGTTAGCATATAATATACATTTGTCCGCGACTTCGTTAGCGTTTCATATATAAAAAATTAAATTCGACCAAATTGTTATTAATCACATACACATACTTAATTAAATAATATTAATTAGTCACATACACAGGCACAGAAGATTTGTTTATGTAAAGATAAAACAATGTTCCGTGACTGTCTAACTGTTTCTATATCAAAGAATGAATTTTGAATCGATTTGCACTCTCAGTTACACATTTTTTAACCGAAGGTTTGTATCTTATGTATTGTAATAAATAAAATTGAAGTGTCTGTTTGTAATGTCGAAATAACATTTTAACAAAAATTTAGCGATGACGTACATATGTACATAGTAATTGCTTTAAAAAATAATATAAATATTAAATAAGAATTTACGGTTATGTCAACATCATAAAAATTCAAATATTTACCACATTTCCATTTAATACACACATATACATTTAAACAATCATGCAAACACAGATACAATTTCGCACAACTGGTTGATAAGAAAACAAAATTATATGTATATCCTTTTATATAAAAAAACCCTTTTGTTTCATTTTTTTTTTTTATCATTCTGTTTTAATAATGAAATCATTTTTTTGCTTAACTGTTTTATATAATTTTATATAATACGCTGTTGGATTTTCTAATAAAAAGTAATTAAAATGAAATGGCGCAAGATGGCGGCGCGAGGAACAGGCATCGCGTAACCGCTTAGCTTCTAAATCTCTTAAACAATCGAAATGCGCACTTAAATGTAAGCTAATAAGGTATCCTCTAGCTCGTCTGATGAACAACCATCCTCAATTTGTAAATTTAATCATTCGTGTGTTCAAACAGATGTACTTGAAAGCCTAGATTTACCTTGTAACTAACTAACTTTAGCCACATTGTCTCTTAACTTCTTGTACGATTCTGACTGGTTTGCGATCTCCTTACAAAAATTATAACACCGCTATAGTACCGTGCATAAAATTAAAACACTCAGAACGACAGTAGCCACATGCTGAGAGAAGGGATTTCCAGTTGGCTTTAAAATATCACGTACGTCATTCCTACGCAACATTATTCCTATGATAACATTATTCCGTGTCGTCTTATAACGCATATATTTTTTTGTATAAATGTTAACCGAACTTTTGTATGAAACTATTGCTCTTAGCGTTATTACTTTGGTGGCATTAAACTATCTGGAATCACCTGATATACATATAATCATTTGTCAAGGGGTATGATGGTATTTCAGTTCCCGGTTTTCACGGCCTCCATATATGTGGTAAAATAAATATTATGATCGCTTAGGTTTGTTGCATTTTGGAATCTGTCAATTTATATTTAAATACTAGCTGTGCCCGCAACTTCGTCTGTGTGGAATAGTGAGTTTGGGCAGCATTTTTTCGGATTTTGGTTTATTCTGGATTATAATCACCGTCGTTACATCCTATAGCCATCGGGGAACAAAGCACACAGGCTGCTAGAATTATTAACATGTGATAAAGCCACATAAGCTGACCGTGCGAAAAACAGTTAATACTTAACCACATCCACAACTTTTAGCGTCTGACCATAGGCTTTATTAATTGTCATCGCGACACTGGTCATAAGCTTACTGGAAACTGGACTCGTTTAAAACTAAACAGAAAATTGTTAGGAATGAGAGGAATCCGAGGCATAAAAACACTACCACCTGTTAAAATCTTTGCTTCTATCAGGTTTCGCAGAATCAGAAATTTAAAACAGAAAAATGCACTTTTAATCTAGTATTGTTGCAAAGTTTTGGCAGTCTTCAATTTCTTAGCAGCATTATGGGTACGCTACGCCTACTTTAAATTTATTTTATGAGCTGGTAGTCCAGGAGCACTGAGGGATTCTAAAAATTCTACTGGGTAATTGGTAGATTCTTCATCTTTCATAACTCTGTTAATGGAGATATACTCTACATTATCCCCCGAAACAAAGCTCAAATCTTCAGCATTTATTGCTGCTGCTTGGTCGTTTCGTGGTCTTAAATTAGCTCTTTCGCAAAGCCATGAATTTTCGCAAGTTGGTATTTGCGTTGCGTTTCCATTCACGGATGATATGAGGTCTCGCATTCACGAAACTTCGTAGCATAGGTTTGCGTTTAGAACAAATTTTGCTTGTTCCTGCGGATACACACCGTTACCGATCTCAAGTTACTATAGAGGAAATATAGTAGCAATAGATACCACAATTTCATCTAATTTGTTTCTGGTATTAATAAAACTGTAAGGCTGATATTTTTATTATAATTTGTTATGCTAGTGCTTGGATTAACTTGGTAGAGTCTGAAATTGTACACATCTTGACCATGGAAATATATCAAAGGATACTGCAGGGCATCATATGCTCGGTGTGTTTCACAAATACGTTGTAAGCGATCACCATGAGTGCGCTGCACGATGTCACGTCTATCACATTCCTGATTGACTAATATTACTGCAACTTCATCTGCAACGGGGACATTGTACTTTTCACGATGTTCTTCCGCAGGACGTCTATCAGCCTTATTTATAACTTTATAATTGTTATTTTGGCCTTGTGGGATGGAATCTATTGCGGCTTTGAAACTTCTGACATACGGATTTACTTGATGTAACATATTCTCAAGTTGAAATATAAAGTTGATGTTCAGCTGAGGAAATTTATGATGTCGTATATAGGCCTGTTTATTGTAATTTGATACAAAATAAATTTAAAGAAATTTTGGTTCATTTTGAAGAAGCAAAGATCCAATCAAGTGATAAATTGGCCCTGACCTTAAAAGTTGGGTGTGATATGTTTGACCCCAAAAGATTTCATTTGGAATACACTATTATATAAACGGATATAGTCTAAAAATGTTTACAATGAGGATGCTCACTATTTAGTAAAACTTTTATAAAGGGGCTCATGATAAGTTTCAATGAGCACTTTGCCACCTGAATAGCATATTCCCTTTGGTTCTTTTCTCCATTTGTGATTATTACAAAACTGACAACTTACCACCATACCTACTATAGATGTGAATTCAGAGTAATCAATTCTGGGCGAATACAAATAACCTGTTTGTTTCTCTTTGGTAATCCATGGAAGGATATCGATTTCCGCTCCAGTTTCTGGGTCTTCTATCAAACTTGATAACATTTTATTGAGTATATGCCGAAGTCGATCGGCATTTAGTCGTGACTGACGCTGTTCTGCAGTTTCTTTCTTCTTCTCGATCAGCTGTTAATCGAGATTCACGATCTAAACTACTTTCCAACTTTCTAGACTGCAAAGTTCGTGCTTTTTGAAAGCTCAGGAGGGTTTCCCTATCAGTAAAGGTCTCAGACTCACGTGATATTGCATGAGCCTTGCGATCGGTGGACAAACGTGCCTCACGCTGCTCCCTGTTCATCCTTACTCAAGTGGCCATCATTCGAGAACGATGTGAACTTAATCGAGATTTTCGCTGAGCTGAAGTTTCTGTAACATGAAACCTGGCCTGACGTTACTGAAATGCAGTGAACTAATGAGAACTAATCTCATCCTTATAGCATTTCTGCTGCACCGGGAGAGGTTGGATCTTTTTTCGAGGCATTCTTATAATAAGTAGTAATTAGTACTAACTCAGCGTTATTTAGTAAACACATACTCATCATAAACAAAAAAATTAAATACTTACAGATTATTACACAGTTTAACTTTATTACAGTTTAATAAGTATTAAGACGTATTAACCTAACCTATTAATTATCGAAAATAAAGGAAATGTCTAATAGATACATTTATTTATTAATTAATCGCAAATTACTAAATTGTTTATTAATCATAAAAATTAAGAACTTGTATAAACTTGTATTTACAGTTTAACTAATAAGACGTGTTTACCTAATTTGAAAACTAATTAACCTATACTATATACATACAATATGTATTTACAAACCCTAAAATATAAATAAATAAAATAAGCAAATCGTCATTGTTATCGAATGCAACTGTTACGCCATGCGCCTCCGAAAGCGGCCCGGCACTCGACGTGCTTTATCTATACGTATATAAACAACCCGCTTGCCAGCCTAACCTAAACCCCTATTTCATATGAATGATGATATATATCTGAGTTCAAATTAAATTGGACTTTTAAAATTTCCGAAACTGATCATTTTTAACTTCTATTTATTATCATATTATTATTATTATATAATCATACTTTTATATAGACCATTATAGAGTTTAGTAAAGTTTCATACAATGCATCTGAACAGAGAAAGAATTTAGATAGAATAAATGTTCAACGTGATTCTTGAAATTGACATAACTTTTTTATTTATGTACCAATTTACATGAAACAAACACTAAATGTTAAGTGAAGCTTACTACAATATATTAGTGAAAACTGCATCTAAATCGGATCAGCCGTTTCTGAGATTAGCGTGCACAAGCGCACAGACAAACAGACAAAAATTTTAAAAATTATAGTTTTGGGTCCTATTTGCGTTTATAAAGGTCCTAGTAATATTTTTTCTCATATATCTTCCATGTACAGACAGCGATCCGTTACATTTTTATTATATGTATAGATTGAAAGGCTTTAACATTTCATATTTGTAAACATGGTGTGAGGCTACTGGCTATGCAACTAATATTTTACACCATTTCTGTTGACTTATTGATCTGGTATATTTGCTACATATTTTTAATTCTAATCATAATACAATGATATATTTAGTATCATTGTAAATCCTAGATGACCGTTGCCACAAAATGGCGTATTACATAATATGTTTTCATTCTTTTTAATATCCCTCCTCAAAACCAAGATGGCGTCCGATAAATATGCCGAATTATGGAATATGTTTTTTTCTAGAGACCTAAATCTTAATTTTTTTGCCTTTTTATACTATATTTTTAATCTGCCCACCTAGGGTTTATATAGTCAATATATAAAAATTGAAATCACGGTATCTAATCAAAATAAAGGACTTTGTTCACTTAGAATTGTGATTCAAGGATTGAACCATGAAACCTAACCCAATTCAATATTTCGTATTATGTCTACGACTGTGTGACTTTAGGCAGACTGAAAATGATACGTCGTTAGCGATACCCCACCCGAGTTATTCGCGTATATTCCTTCAGATAGTTACGTGTCTATTTTGGGTGTCTTAAGTTTTTCAGCCAGCTGAAGCTGTAAAGGCATTTCATCCCAATACAACAAACAATTCAAAAAGAAAATAATTTGATATTGTGACAGAATTTTACTTTCAAATAGTCCGGTTCGTGGATAGATATAGTCACTGTGCTATTATCAATCTAATCCAAAAGCGTCACAAATCCTGCAACGTCAGAATCCACGGGAACCTCCATTCAATAAATAACAGTAACATAGATAATTGCCTAGCCGGTCTACCGTTGTAATTTATATCGCGAGATCTACCATTAGTCGAAGCCTACTATAAATCAGTGGTGAAATTCCTTTTGTCTTGCTAAGCAACAGTTCCTTGAGAGGAAGCCCGCGGGGTTACATACTTGCTTTTTGTTTGCGATTCAAAAGGTTTTTGTTTGAATGCTTTTGACGTTTATGTCATAGACAAATGAGAGGTGATTGTTTATTCATCATTAATGGAAATATCTAAAAAGCTATGGCTGATGTATGCGAAAGCTGTTACCAAGAAACCTGTTTCTAGAAAGTTATATAATTATAGGCATAAATAGGTATTTTGTTACATTTGTCTTATCATTCTTTCGCTGGCATTTACAGATATGTTCCATCAGCTATACTTAAAGATCCATTAAATTTTTGCAGTTCATAACCTGATTTTGTAACCAAAAGTAAACCAATTCCGCTTTCTTCTTGTTAGAAAGGTAAATGTTTTAGAATGAATATCCTTGAATCATTGTAAATTTATTTTGTCTGTTTGTTCTACATTTAGAGTCTTAGTCATTCGCGACAAATAATTCGCAAGTCTACCATTATAATGTTGATAAAATTTGTGAGGGGTTGCTTCTAATTAAGAAACCCTTGAGAGATGAATACGAAGATAAGAATTAGCACTTGGAAATGTATTGTAAAATTAATTAGTTTTCCTTTTCCTTCCACTTACTACTAGGGACCGAGAATAGCGTTGCCCAATGGTCCACATGAACTAAAGCATTGTTCCGTTTTGTTTACCTTCAAGCTATTCATAGCAGTAATGGAATTTTTCCGGCATCTCCTAAGTTGACATTGTAATTTTGATCACGAAACTTACCATTTTTTTTACATGCAAACTGTATTTTAAAACATATTCTCTCTTCAAAAAGCTAGAGAATAATTATTACTCAATATATGACTGTTATGAAATAAGGTTTTTTTAAATAGAGCAAGGTTCTTTATTATTTCAAAATAAAATTATAAAAATAATAAATCGTGGTTTAGCTGCTTTGTATGAACAAAATATATGAATGAATAAATATAATATGAATATGTTTAATTTCGATATGTATTATCATCATCCGAAAATAGCTAATTATAGACATATTAAAAAAACTTTTTCACAACAAAAAAAAAGGTTTTACTTATTTTTACAAAAATATCTATTTACCGCAATACTTACCCAAAATAGTCCCTTCTAAAGTGAGAAGGTAGTATCATCTAATGGCATTGCAATTACTTTCCCATTAAAAACGCTGAACGTTTCGTTACACTCTGTATAAAAAAAACGTATAATAGCCGTACAACATTTAAATGACCATTAAGGTCCGAGGAAAAGAAATTTCATCAAGTATTTAGGTAGATATATATTAGTGAAGATTAAATATAATTTAGCAAGAAACTAAGTTATTTTGAAGATAAATCATTAGCAATAATAATGGATATCGATTTATGTCTCGAAGGAACGATCCATTCTGCACTATTGAACAAGAATTGGTACAGAAAGACAAATAGCAAACGAGGTAATAGTCAAAAACAACTCTTACAGTAATTGTGCTTCACAAGGCACATACAGTGGGGGGCTTGATATAGCCTTTTTTTTTATAATGCACAGCACAGTGACTGTACTGGACCTGATGGTAAGTACAGTACAATCCAAAACAGCGGTGACTGACACTGAACAGAATTCAATGCCAGTCACCGCTGTCATGCTGGCCTGCTTAAGTACCTCTTCACGCCTCTTTTGAAGGACCCAATATCGTATGAAGGAGGGAACATGCCTTGATTTATTTTATTTTACAGGATAGAAGCAAATAAGACATCCCCACTGTTACTTGACAAGTTTATAATAACAACTAATATGACTTATCTGAGGTAGGCATAAAAAAAGAATCACACAAATTAACATTGCTGAGGACGCAAATGTGAGCGAATTATTTTCTGCAGATTTAACTCCAACATAGACCACATGATTATCTGCAGCTTAGTAACCGGCATCAATGCATTGCATTCCAGGATCTGTAATAAGTATTGAATTAAATTACGTTAATTATTAGGTTACAAGATGTCTCTAGCTGTGTGTAGAGATCGGTTGACTGGATTGGATGCTCCGGAACAACTTTGCGATGGTTCCAATAAGCCCCAAGCTTCTGTTGTCCGTTGCAACATCCACCCATGTCCTTTCAAGTAAGTATATCTATAGACATGACTATACTACCATAGTTACTAAATCTGTCACAAAGATTAATATAATCTAATCCTAAATATAAAGGCTACCCATTTTAAGAACTGTTCTAGTTATCTGTAAACAATAACAAAGTTGTCTGATGAGGAAGTTTATCAGTCCAAAATTGAACTCAATGTACTCAATTTAATTAACTGTAAAAGTTAACATTAAAATACAGCTCAGATAAACTACTCTTTATGTTACTGAAACATTAACATAACTTACAGATGGTACGTAGGCGATTGGTCGCCATGTACTGTGACATGCGGAGGTGGTATTAGAACAAGACGTGTACTTTGTGCAAGATCGGCTAACGTCACCAAAGCTGACACATATGAGCCAGGTTAGTATCTATTCAATATATAACTTATGATAACAGAATTACCACTTTATGATATACGGCTAGCTTAGGGTTCGCAGCCTAAATGATGGTAAACTTTCAATTAATATATAATAGAAAAAGTATGCAAATAAAACAAAACCCACGATTTTTTGCAGCCCTATGCATCTGTTAGAGATATAGGTGTTCCTTAGAAATAACCTAAAACGATTCGTACACCAAATATCGTTTCTGCAGTTGTCTCATTAACCAATACTAAGATCTGACTATGGCAGAATATTTAAAGTGACCAATAGGAAGGTAAATACGTCGCGATGCTTAGAATAATTACTTAGTAAATTATGTAAACTAGTGTTCTAACTAGAAGTCGAAGTTCGATCATAAAAATTATTGTTAATTCTTGTTAAAACAAATTGTATCTATTCATTATCTATTATCCAGTTTTTTTCTCTAAGAACACGAAAAAGAAACTGTTAAATATTTGCTAAAACTCATCCTTTCTTCTACCCAGAAGATTCAATAATAGTTATTTTTAAGACTTTAAACAGAGTGACAAATTATTGAACTAACAACTCTCTCTTAGGATCAAGCGCAGAGCCTGGATGCGTAACGCCAGCTCCGAGGTCTACACAGCCTTGCAATGAACACGATTGCCCCACTTGGGTAGCAGGGCCTTGGTCAGGAGTAAGTATTTTTGTTACACTTGTGATTATATTTCTATTATTGGTCACCTTATATTTAGTGCCAGTTTAAAATATCTCCTTAGGACTTCATCAATCATTATTATAGCA
Source organism: Samia ricini (assembly GCA_014132275.2). Taxonomy (NCBI): domain Eukaryota; kingdom Metazoa; phylum Arthropoda; class Insecta; order Lepidoptera; family Saturniidae; genus Samia; species Samia ricini. The sequence continues at coordinate 19,580,928 of AP028163.1, forward strand.
TAATTCATCAACATGTCTTCTTTTGAACGTCACTATTCTGTATCAGATGTTTTTTTTTTAATAATTACACCTCTATATTTTTCTCCACATAATTCGGTATTCCTCTAATCTTATATCGTTAGTCTTTTACCCACTTCTGTTATTTAAACTGATTAAGTTTTTACTACAATCTTACCCCGTGTCGTGCAATGATTTAGCCAACGATATTGACACATTAAATCAAGAAAGTTAACGATATATCTTTCAAATCTATGGGAGCTTGCTTGACAACGTATTTTCAATTTACACGATGCGTTAAAAGAATTAGTTATTATTAATTCATCATCGCTTCTTAATTTAATAGGTTTATTTCTCTATAACTCATCTATTTAAACCTCCTCTTGCTTGACTTTTTGAGATAGAAAAAATTGAAAATAATATATACATTCGGCTTAAAAGCCCATTCTCAGACAGTTTTCATTACGGCAATTTATGAAACGTAAAGTAAGCATATTGTAATATTGAAAATTGCGTCCTAATTAAAACTAAATGAGTATTCAGCATGCATGATTGTAGGTTATTTTCTAATGATGCCCGCCTGTGTAGCTACCACCCTCAAATTTGAAAACCTGTCGCCAAATACCAATAGGTGTGTTCCGGAAGGATCGCTCGAAAACTAGTACTTCTAGGCTTAGTGTCTTTACCATCCCGGACCACATCTTCACCTAACATCAGGTGAGATTGTGATCAAAACAGTGAGCCTATATCATGTAAAAAAAAACCAAATGAGTTTAAATTTGGTACAACTGTTATAGATTTTAATATTTTTTCGAAGTCATTATATAGATTAGTTTTTACTGAAATCTTTCTATACTGTATAACAGGTGCACGATTATAATGTAAAAGTAAGTACATTGGAAGATGTTTTAGGGTTAATATAAAAGCATTTCTCGTAAAATAATTTTCTCATGCACTCGGCCATTTGAGAAATATTGCACTATAAAACTTTAACAATTCATAATATTAAAGTATTGAAAAGTTTCCAACAATGTCTATTCGTTGGATAAAATTTTACAATGTACACAGTTTATTTTATACCGCTTTGATCATAGTAAAAGGAGAGTAGCTGCTTCGATGCCTTAAAATTGATTATTTTACATGGTATAGTCTCAGTGCTTTGACCTCAATCTCACCTGATGTTAAGTGACGATGCGGTCCAGGATGATAAACATACTAAGCCTAGAAGTACTAGTTCTCGAACGATCCTAGCGGAACACACCTATAGGTATTTGGCGGCAGTTTTCCTAACTTAAGAGTGGTAACTACCCAGGCGGGCGTTATTTTAAAATGCCTTAGCACCAAGCTATGGATTCTTCACGGTGTTTTCCTTCGCCGAAAGTTCAGACTGATTTTAGAGTTGGATAGGTGGGTTAAACCTGCGTCCGTTGCCGCGAAATCCGATCGCAAAATTATTCGAAAATTGTAAAATACGTTTAATATAAAATATAATTTACTTTATTATTCATTCAATTAGCTAAACGTTCATTCACTTAATTAATTTATCTAGCTGTTAAAGGCAAAGTATTAGTTTACGTTTTGCGACAAAATAAGTTATTTCATTGAAAACCCAGTAACTCATAGCCAATTTTTTTCTGACTAGCCTTAGTTAAATTATTACAATTGAAATTGATTATGTTGGCGTGTTTTCTAGCGAAATATTATTTCTCGCTCGATTTTAAATTACAAATAGATATCTATCTCGCTTACTCTCTACTATAGTTATATTAGTGCGAGTAGTGGAGATTTTACTCTTATGAATTAAAAGTAATCAGCTGATTATTGTCCCTCAAATATCTTTATTAAATTTAATCATTTAGTTTAATAGAAATTCTAAATATTATTAATATAATAGTGATTACCATTGTACAGGGTGTACCATCTGGTCCGTCTTATTTGTGGCTGTATCTGAACTGTTTGAAACTTTAATTTTTTATACTATGTTAGTAAAGCTATATAAAATAGTGAACGTACCTTATCGAGAGAGATTTGAAAATGTAGTAAAGTGTCACTATTAGTAAAGACAAACTATATTGTTGTTAGTAAAGATTGCTGGAGGACATTTTGGTCTCCACACGAAAGATTTTGTGAACGATTCTTTTGAAATGAAAACTTCTTTAGCGGCGTTGAGTGAGTCTCGGTTAGGGAAAACTTATAGATTCACGTCACCAATGCTATGTCGTCAGTCGTCAACATGCTACAGTATCTGATGAATAAGATGGCGTATTTTATACTTACACAGCCTATCATATGTTTTAATTATTAATGTACTTTATGAAAATGTACATAATTATTGCTCGGAATGCCAAATGATGCAAAAACCAGAGAAATGTTAAATGTGAGATTATGTTAATAATTTCAATTAACAAATGAAATTTAAACCTTAAAAAACATTTTTTTACAAAGTTCCGAATTTTCACTTCTCCTGGCAGTACCCAAGACTGCTTAGGTTTTATTTTTACTTGCGACGAGGTGCTTGCGAAAGCCACCCCGTGTCGCCCCCATCCCAAATGCGGCGGACGGCCCCGGGGGGTTTTAGTGGGTATTTCTGGGCGCTTCACGCCCGGTCGAGTCCCACACTGGCACGGAGACGTTCCTCCGTGTCCCCTTACCTATTGCATTGGGGGACTTTGGTCTCACTAATGCAATAGGTAAGGGTAGTTGATAAATGCATTACCCCCGTCAAAAAAAAAAAGGTTTTTATTTTTACCTGACAAGTAAAGTTTTTATTAAATTTATTATTAATCAGATTATTAATTATTGTTACCCGTCCCGTTCTCTCTTATTTATTGGAAAGAAACAGGATAAGAGAGTATTTGTGTGTAATATATATTTTTTTGCATTTGGCTTTCCATACCCGCGGCTGCGGTACTTTATAATATTTGTATTATTCAAAATCATTCCCCACAATATATACTTTCTAAATATTCAACAATTTATCAAAAATATTGCGAGATCATGTGCTGTTCATATTTATTTCATTTTATTTTTATTAACTTCATATATATCACATATATTCTTTTACAATGGGCCTTATTGGGAAGCTCAAAGTTACCCAAAGGGCAATGGAAAGGGCTATGCGGGTAGTTTCTCTGCGTGATCGAATCAGAAATGAAGAGAACCGCAGAAGAATCAAAGTAACCGACATTGCACGGAGAATTGCCAAACTGAAGTGGCAATGGACTGGCCACTTTGCTCATAGAACCGATGCCCAATAGGGGTCAACGGGTTTTCGAATGGCTGCTGCGTACTGGAAGACGCAGCGAGGGTTGGTGGACCGACGACCTGGTGAAGGTCGCGGGAGTCCGCTGGATGCGGGTGGCGTAAGACCGATCTTCGTGGAGATCTTTGAGGGAGACCTATGTCCAGCAGTGGACGTCTTTTGGTTTAATGGTTGGATGAATGGGATATATATCCTAGAAAGTGTTAGCCCAAAATATAAGGCGACAAAATCTAAACACATTTTTTTTTACACGGTATAGGCTCATTGCTTTGACCACAATCTCATCTGATGTTAATTGACGTTGTGGTCCAGGATGGTAAACACACTCAGCCTAGAGTTACTGGTTCTAAGTGATGCTGCCGGAACACACCTATTGGTATTTGGCGACATGTTTTCTTACTTGAGGGTGGTAGCTACCCAGGTAGAGACGGTCACTCATAGGGTTTTAGTGGGTAGTCGCTAGGGTCTCCTTCCCTGGTGTTAGCCCCACATACCCTCCCTGCCCCCGCATGGGAGGACGGTGCCAAAACGCATTTCCCTATGTAAAAAAAAGGTAGCTACCCAGGCGGGCATTACAACCTACCACCATGATATGGTTTCCTTACTATGTTTTCCTTCACCGAAAGTTAAGGCAGATTTTTATAGTTGGATAGGTGGATTTGAAACCCTGTCCATGGACGCAAACTCCGACCCCACTACAAACTAAGCTATCATCGCTTCAAAACTCAATTAAGACTCTGAGAAAGTGATTATTAATGTCAAAACATTACAATTGGTTAGAAAAATATTTTAAGTCACCGAGAAAAACCGACAAGAAATTTGAGTTATTTTTAGATAGTTGTTAATATAATTATAATCTTTCTTAGCGGAGGTACAGGGGTGTCATTTCTAGATATCACTCTCGTTAGATTGGCAAGTCTAAAAAAAGTGTGAAATGAATATCATAAAAAAATGTAGATTATAGGTGAATTGTCAGCTTGTTAGCTGCTGTTTGGCATTAGAAGCGTAAAAATTTGGATGATTTATTCATTTATTAGAGATAATGTGCGTCGCGAACTTTGTTTGTAACGTAGACATTCAACTCCAACAATTATAGACATGAGATGAAAGACAAAATCGTGATTTGCCATCAGTTGCCAATTGTCAACTGTTTATACAATATCATGACGACATCAATGCGAACTTTTTTGTTCGTTTGTTTTGAACTATTGAAATGTTTTGAAAATTTCACCCATACGTGAGTATCAGGAATTTTAAATCTCTATTAATAAAAACATCTGTAGGTTTTATTTGTGTTTATTTACGATTGACTCAGGTTCTTACGCATTCGTACAATCTAATCAAATAAATATCAAGCTTAGTGGTAGGAAATTTGCCCATTCTAGACAGGGTTACTTGTAAATCTATCCGCAAGAACCTATGTAGGTGTCTTCTATATTATTTGAGAACCAATTAGTCTAGGTTGAACATATTTACCATCTTTAGACGCATTGACACTTTATGAAGAGATCAGATTATGGTTTAAAAAAATATTGGTGAAAATAAAACATTCGAGATTTATATGAAATGTACATTTTTTTTAATTGAGATCTCTTTATAATTAAATCTCTGTGGTTTGTGTATTAAATTTTAACCTCGCCGCTTCGGGGTTCCACTCCCTCCTTTGTTTTGGATTTGATTAATGATTGCGCTTTGAGAATGCATAATTTGATTTTGAATTTACTTAAACTGGATGTCTCATACTTATGACATATTAGATTATTAGAAATAACACTGCTGGATATCATATTACACTTACCTTATAAAGTAATTTTTTCATGTATTATTATTCTTATTGTGTCTTTGTTTTAGTCAGTTTGTCCGTTAATGATTTTATAACGCGAAAATTAATTGACCTATTTAAATGATCAAAAAATCCCTTGAACAGATTTGGATCGTTTTTTTTTGTTTTCCAATATTTTTGTGAAGACTATGGGCAATTTATTATTATTATTTTACAGAATGAAATAGAAGCTAATTACGATGGGTAGTAGTGGGACTCTATCTATATAACTTTAAAAAATCTGCAATTATATTATTAAACAAATATCGCTTCTTTTTTTTTAACCCGGGCAACACCGGTAAGACGGATAAAGAAATTTATATTTTCTGACATATTATTGGAAAATATTGTTTTAGTTTTGGTAATATGTAAAAGAGGCCTATGCCTAGCAGTGGACCGGCTAAAGACGATGAAAATGTAGGACAAATTATAAGCATAATATAACGTTAAATTAAAATAACCATAACTTTTGTAAACAGTGAAGAAAAAAAATCTATAATATAGAAAGACGCGAAACGAAACAGCCAGAGTTACAAATATAAAACTTTGATTGGAAGTTGTTCGTATTACAAAGAGGTAGCTACTAAATTTTTTTTTTAGAAACAATACATTTTTAAGTAAGCTAAAAGATTGTAATAAATTCTGAACGTATGTCGACAATAATTTATCACAAAAAAAAATAGCATGAATAGAAACTCGAATACCGGTTTTAAACATTCGACAACCATAGATTTCCATACGTCGTTTTTGTTCCCAGTGTTCAGTTTCGTGCGGCGAAGGAGTCCAAGTCCGAGGGGTTGAATGTACGCCTGCTGGGGGTGGATGTGATCCTAACAACAGGCCCGAGATAACTCGGCCCTGCTCCACCGGGATCAACTGCCCATCTTATAGAGAATCTGATGATCCCGAGGTATTTACACCGTACAATTTCACACCATAATCACTTCACATCAAATAAAGAACAATCCAAAAAGACCGCTGAAAGATCTATCGACTATCAATATACTGGGCAATGTCTAGCTCAGTTGAGGCCTCTAATTAGTTCTGAATATACACTCGCTGATCTCAAAGCGCAATGCTCCTTAATATGATACTATAATAAGCTTTTTAGAAGGGTCAGGTTGTGATCCAGATGGGCTCTGTTACTACCTGCTGAATTTTGGCTCTTTTGGCGGGATCTCAATTTGTCATGCCGCAGTTGTTTTCATTAATTTATTAAACTTTTGTTTTGTTTACTTTGACACGATTATTCGGCTCAGTGCTTTCAAAATGAAAATAAAAAAATTCTTTGTTCAATTTGAGACCTGAAAAGGCACTTTTGAACGAACGTCAACCCTGTAATAAATAACCTTTGGGTATTAAAACCTGTTTGACATAGAGCTTATTGTCAGCTAAATCTGTAATGTGCTTTAGTACCATATTGTCGAACCTGACACTATTGCCTAAAAAGCGTTTATTGGTCTTATTAAGCCTAAAGCAAGGGACGGCTAGTTTGTGATTACTTCTAGTATTAAAATTATGCCGGCCGTTTGCTTTATTTTATATACTTTGACCACAATCTCACCTGATGTTAAAAGAAGATGTGGTCCAGGACGGTAAATACACTAAGCCTAGGTACTGATTGTCATGTGATGCTGCAAACACATCTATTGGTATGTGGCGACAGGTTTTCAAACTTGAGAGTGGTTGCTACCCAGGCGGGCATCATTAGAAAATGCCCTACTAACATGCTATGGTTTCCTAATGATGTTTCCTTCACCGAAAGCTCAATCCAATTTTAGAGTTGGATAGGTGTAATCGAACCCTCGTTATTGACGCGGAATCGGGCCGCACTACCCACTACGCCATCATTGCTTTATAATTTACCACTTCATAATTTGAGGCCATATCATGTAATCTTGGTGGCGTTTAGTTTGATATAGTTATTGTGTACAAGTTGAGTTTATTATAGAAGATAACTTGTAATATTAATTCTGAGGTGCCGACAAAGCTCCATGGAAAGTTCGAGCAGAATGAGCCACCGTTTTGCTAGGCTTTGGTAATGCTGATACAAGATTAAAAATAGATATTACCCACATTACATTAACACAAATTATGTGTACATAGATTGCCAGAAGAAAAAGAAGAACTGCTCCATCTACACTGTTTATCCTGAAGAACCTTAGATTTCGGTGAAGGATAACATAGTAATGAAAGTTAGGGCATTTTCTAATAATGACCGCCTAGGTAGCTAACATTCTCAAGTTAAAAACCTGGCACCAAATACTATTAGGTCTGTTTCGGCAGATTACTTGAGATCCAGTCTGATCTAGTCCATAACGTGTTTATCACCCTGGACCACATCGTCACTTAACATCATGTGACATTTTACTATTCGAATGATGTCTAAACTATCCTAAACTCTTGAAATAGTTTCAACAATGTTCACTTCGTGATGAACACTTTTTTATTTGGTGGTATATGATCTTAAATCGTTACACACTAAATAAACTGGCTATTAAATAACGCTGCTTAAGCTTTTTTAAGTCAAGTTTAAGTTAACGCTATTTAAGTCAAGTGTTTTATTAGAAAATACTCTATCACTTTTTGCTTCACTGAAAATTTAGGCTCATTAGAACATACAGACAAAAATCAATCTAATTGTGATAAAATCTAATTCAAAAACCTGCTTGCCTATTTAGCCAATATCCTAAGCGTATGTTCAAAATTCATGTAAAGAAAATCCATATGAGCTGGACTAACAGTCAGCTTCGACTCAATTATAGAGTTATTTATATTGAATAGGATGAAATCGAAGATCTACTACCTGGAGTGGTGTACCACACACAGCCTCTCATTCAACCATATCCGCTGCCGCAGGTCAAAGCTGAAAGACTTATAGGCGAACCTGATGCACCAGTGGAAGCCACGTAAGTTTTTCAATTTATCTGGTTTTTTTTGTATAGTCTATTTTGTATCATTGTCTCGATGTATTTTATTTGTAAGGCATTTTACAATTCCAGCTGGCTACTACCCTGAAACTCAAACTATACTAACCAGCAGAACAATCTTAAATCCTTCCTTAAATCCTTTTCTAATCTGAAATCCTTCAATATGTGTGCAATTGAAGGAGTTGAGTTTGTGATTAATTCAAATTACGTTTATTCAAAATAGTTCAAAACATTTTTTTTTTAAATCCATTATCTTTATATTTGTAACAACATGAGAAATTTTTTTTAATAACTCTTCTGTCTGAAAGAAAATGTATCCCGTATTATATGCATCAATCACACTGTCAATGCTTTAAGAGTATTTTGTTGTCGTTTTTTTTTCAGCAATTACAAAATATTCTTTGCGTGTGGCTGGTTTTATGTAAGGTATTGTACTTTTATGTAAGGGAATAATATATTTTTCAAAGTTTCATTATCGATTACGAAATAACATCCACACATTTATTACGAGGAATGATATTAATTAATTACTTTTGTGTAACCACACCCCCCCCCCCCCTCCATTTGATAGGATTTTCAATGGCTGTTAGTTATTTTGAGTTATTATTATTTAGCTTGGGTTTGGAGTGCGCTCAAGAATTTTTGTTTTCGTGTCTATTTCGACAAACCCGTTAATTTATTTTGTAGTCGTTTTAGTTTTGTGTGTTGTCAGAATTGCAGCACCCTATCCATTAAAAGATAAGCGTAGATAAGCATATGTTGGCATTTATTATCTGATATATATATATATGTTTGTAAATTAATTACAGATATATTTTACGAGGCATGAATAAAAAAATGCATTTTGGTAAATAATTTGGTAAATTTGGTAAATAATAAATAATTTGGTAATTCTATTTATAACGTAACTATTACGTAAATAGGTTTTCTAACAAAAAAAATTAAACATTTTAAATTAGCAATACGTTATTTAAAAAAGGGAGGTAACATAATAAATGTATTGTTAGGACAGTGAATGGTGTTGGCATTGCTGAAGACTTCGTAAATTAGATATTCGAAAGTTGCCGAGAAATAATTTACAATTTTCGGCACTTTTTGTTAATCAATGGAGAAATAGATAGGATATTAATTAAAATTTAAAATAAGCAATATCGAAATATAAAATTTTTGAGCAGCTTTGTTTTGTTTTTATAGCGTACAACACTTTAGCTCTTCGACTGAATACCACATCCCTAATCTGTATAGATATTAGATGTGACATATTATGTAACAATTATTTATCTTCCCTCGAACCTATACAACTTATTAACTTTCAAAAATCTTGAGGAGTGTTATTGGACACTATGTAATTAGAATGAAAACTCAACACGGAAAGCACCCAAACCACTTACACCTGTTCTGACATTTTATAATAATAATTCACTTTAAAAAAAGGATTTGAATGATATACGCGTCGAAATGACAAATCTTTAACAAAAGATAATCTACGAAACCTTTAAATGAATTATTAACTTCCTGCTTACAACGCGTGAATAATTAAATCAAAAATGTTTTTGATAAATGCGGTAAACTATATATCCAACCCACCCTCTCCCATCTGACAAGGATTTTCAAACTTTTATAAATAAAAAAGCAAAAAATACACACATATAATCCTAATGTTTAAAAAGTCAAAATGTAACTTGTTCGAACAATAACTGCGTCCTTCTATTAATTCTCTTAATAAAATAGATGTCCTTAACTATTAGTGATCAAATCTCTATGCACAAATGCCCTTCAATATATTTCAACTCAATTCCCTGCACTTTAACTCCACGGACCACTTCCTCTATCGACTACATCATACCATTCCATTTTCTACTCTATGCACTGCACAATAAATTTTAAAATTCCTCGCACTCTAAAAAACACAATTGTTTCCTTTTTCTATTCTTTAAAACACTCCTTTACACTGGCACTGAGAGACACAAAAAGGAAAATTTCACATTTGATTATATTATTGTTTTTTTTTATTATTATTATTTAAAAAAATTACACGCGACAATTGGCATTGTTACACTTTAAACTTTACCCGTTATAGAAATAAAATTTTTTGATTACAAATTTACAGTTCACAGGTTAATTGGCAGATAGCTTACACCGGGTGCAAATACTTCTACATATACCAGCCAGATTCGATCCGCTAGGTTATTTTGTTATACCCCTGAGCACTTCGCATGTCTTGCGTGATTATAGATTCTTTAGTAGGTTTATGTTACGTTCACACGATTATAAATTAATTTTACTCGTAAAAATATTATATTTTTCTGTTAAGGCTAACGGTGCCAGTTTCCCAAGAATTCTGGTATTCCTACGTATTAATTCGTTCAAATGATGTAAACCCTATAGTTAGGTAATAAGTCACCTTTTCGCGTTCTCCAAATGGATAAAGTTTATTTGACTGCACTTGATTTCTTCCTCTTGAAATTCACAAACTGCCTGAAATCACAGCAAAAGTTTTCATCAAACTAAAACACGGCAGCAAAGACTTGATTTGAGAAATGCCCCATTCCCAATATTTACTGTAGGCTTTGAGGATTAAAATTTAAAATCACTTAAGCCTTGTTATTTCGTCAGTAGTGCAGGAACATCGTGTGAACGTATAACATTAGTTGCGATTCCATTATATAAGTCGTATTTTGCTGCAATTTTAATGTCTTGCATACGGGATTTTACATTAATATTGAGGAAATCTCGTATTTACAGGCAATATATATATTTTTAGTTGTCTTTGAAATGCAAATATACTTTAATTACATACTATTTTGCAGCTATATCAAAGATGACGAATGGAGTCCGTGCAGCGTGAGTTGTGGCGAGGGTTGGAGGAAAAGGGAATTTCATTGCAAAATCTTTCTAGAGTTCAGCAGAACTATAGCGAAACTACCAGACAGTAAATGCATGGGACCGAAACCGGCGGAGGAAACAGAGAGATGCGTCATGGAACCCTGTTCCATGGCGTATGGGACGTCGTTTGGAGACTCTAGCGCTCCGTCATATAGTAGTGGAGATAGGTATGTAACGTCACATTCACTCATATTAACTCACACCAGTTCTGAGGTTCTTTACTAGCTCATCCTGTCACCACTTAAATAATGGTGGGGAGTAAGTATTTAAATAAACTGTAAACTTAGTTACGTGGTCATTCGTATTCTATATTTCTTAATCGTTGTTATTTCATCAGTATGATCTATAGTGTTTTGAAGTGATCATTTAAACTTTTTAGTCCTTTAATGGTAGAAAATTCCACGTACATTATAAGTGTGTATCGAATGTGGTTTCAATATATTCAATCTTAAAACATTTCAACCAAAACACACTCTTGACTAACGTGAAAAGAAATCAGATTCTTACAGAAACACAATAAACTCCATGTTACGATGTTCTTTTGTAGAAAAAAATGAGTGCTAGCCAAATGATAATTGCCTTTAACCTTAAACTGATACGTATTTAACAAGATATATTCTACATGTTATTGCAATGTTTACTTTAAAAATAATACTCATACATACTATAGCTTAATATATTTATCTCGTTTACTCCTCAGTAGAATGATATTAGATTGAATGAGTTCTGTCAATTGTTATAAATTATGATTCTCCCCGTCGCACAACACCAATTTAAGCTTCAACAATTATGTCTGATTTGCATAGGATCTAATTTCTTTTGTAACAATTTATTCAAAAGACTGTAAATCTATCCAATTTACTCACATAATCGAAGTCTTTTCTCCTTGGTATTATCTTCTTCACTTAGTTAACCATACGCGTCAATATTACCTAGCTTAATATAAAAACAACAATAAACAAACTATAAATTGCAGGTGAAATAAATATTAACCAGTACATTTATCCTTTTATTAAACTAACAAATTTATCAAAAACACCATTCTCAATAGATTCATTAATCAAATCGTTAACTCTAAATTTCATAAAATCTAATTCGGCAGGCGCTACAGACTGACACGAATCTGGTTCAGTTTTAGATCCTCTCAATATGGCTTCATTTTCTGGTGTAATCGAAATTATTCTTAGCTCTATCAAGGCTATTAATAAACCGAATGGTTGATATTCCTTTAAATCATTTTCGAATTCTTCTTTAGGATAAACATCATTAACGTCAATATCGTACAAGATTAGAAAAGTTTTTAGACTATCATAATAAATGTTTTGTAAATTCTGAAAATGTTCAGATCTAAATTTTGAATCAGTGCATAGATAAATAAAGTAAATAATGTCTGTAACGGGGTTTGCATACCGCATCGCTTGGAAGTCAATGAAACACACACCTTTGTTGGCTTATTTTCCTGAAACAAGAGATTTTATATTTTTAAAATCATTTAAAAATAATCTTTTATCACTTTCTCGAGTTTGTTTTTACCAGTTCCATTGACTACGTAATTGGTAGTTAGACTATCATTCAGACTTAGTTATACTTCAACTGTACCTTTAACTGTAACTAATAATTTAAATTTATAAGCAACCGGTACAAGGTAATTTTAGAAATAACTTCAAATTAGTAATTCTATAATCCACGTGTTAACATTATGTCCTATGAAAAAGTTATATGTTAAAATACATTATCCCTACGCTTAATTATAAGTTCAAAGATCATGTATAGGTCGTTCTACGAATAAAACATTCAAATAGTTAACGATTTTGCCTGTTATTTATACTGTATCTCAGTGCTTGCCCAAAATGTCACTTGTTATTGGGTAATGTGGTCCAAGATGGGTAATACAAGATATTTAGAGAAACTGGTTCTCGAATGATACTGCGAGAACATGTCTATAGGTGCTAGGTAACGGATTTTTTAACCTGAGTATGGTAGGTTGCTGGGTAGGTATTAAATAAAACTCTTATACGAAGCTTTAGGTTTATCACGATGTTTTTTTTTTTTACTGAAAGCTAAGGGCAATTATATAATAGGTAAGTTAAGTCAATACTACGTCAATCGGTGGGGTATATGTCAATATTATCATATGAAACATTATCACATGTTTAATCAATAACGTCATGAAACTATGTTACGCCATGACAACTGTTTACAAAAACAAACAGTATTTCTTGTCGACTTTTCTCGAACATAGAATTGTTTGAAAAAGATCGAAAAGTAGAGGAATCCTAAAGAAAGTGTGGGTGGAGTGTGTAAAAAAGGATATGAAAGAAAAAAGAGTAAATGAAGTGATGACGGTTGATCGGGACGTATGGAAGAAGAAAATGTTGTCTGGGCCAACGGTAGTGTTTGCATATTTGTGAGTTTTTATTGACTTAATTAAAGAAATTTATATTTGATCTTGATTAAAACAATACTATCATCGTAAATATTTAAAAAATATATAGAAAATGAACCAATTTGGTAAACTTAATAAAATATACATAGGTAAAACTAGGGCTTAAATCTCCTACAAAAATTATAATTTAACACAAAAGCTAGAAGCACTAAAGATTAAAATAATTTTCATGTCATTTGTAAATTGATCTATTATTAATAAAAAAAATGTTAGTAAGGTCTGAGCGTGGGCTGTATAACGGCCCACTCAACTTAGGGAATGTCATTAATCAAACGTTACTAATTGTATCCAAGTAATATTATCCAATCCGCCTCCAATCTCTAGATATTATTTCGTTAACTGATATCGTTCTATTCGTCATGTGTATTGTGATTGCGAGACAAGTAAAGATTGTATCAAACTTATTCAGTATTGTTAATTGTTTATCTGTAATCACCAAAAAAATTTGAATTTGTGTATTTAACCAATGACTTTAAAAAAATTATGATAATTTTCGAATATTGATAAAAATTTACAATATTTACTTTACAACTGGTTTTCACTTTAATATTGTCCGTGTTTTCATTGCCTTATTTTGCTACTGTATAATTTATATTAAGCCGGAATTGATTTATAAAAAGCTGGAAATAGAAAACCAGAAGTAAATCAATCTGGAATGACGTACAGGAGCAATTTAAGATCAACCCATGGCTATGGAATCTTAGATTATAATGATTAGTGTACAATTTTAGATATTTTTTAACTTTTTATTCTTGAAAGTGGGATTAAATTATCTCCTATATATGTAACGAAAATACAGACAATTTCTCATTTTTTGATAATATAAAGGCGAATCCAGTAAATACAAAAAATCTTTATTCTATTTGGGCCCTGAAAAAGCGTTTATGAACGTCAAAAGACTAACACCTGTTAACAATATTTTCGGTAAAAATTTTTTTTCGAACCTAGCTAACGCTGTTGACCGGCCGGGTCTTTACAGCTTCACCGTGACTTTGGGGGCGAGTGCTGAAGGCACTCAGCCGCAATATTTTCGCCACTGGCGCCTTAAGATATTATCCGCCTACATCCGGTGGGACCGTCTTTCACTTCCCACGTGTCAGATCGCATGGAATGACTATATAAGGCTCTGTAGAGCCGAATCGGACACACTTGCATTCTATCTCTGCTAAAGTGAACGTTCCTGATATTGCGATATAATAAAGTAGTGACGTGGGAATAATAAATAAGTGTTTTAACACACCTTATTGGAAAACAACTCAGTCTAGAAGAGCCGGAAAAAAATACACGATCTGGTTTTTTTTGGAGAAAATGATATTTATGTGTAATATAAATTATACAATTCATAATAACAAACGTAAATAATCAACAACCCTAGCTAATCCGTAAATAATGAACATATAATTAGATTATTACTTATCTTAGTAACAAAATACTTACTTCATACTTAAATAACATATTATTAATCCAACAATCTCCATGACACATTACATTAGTAGTATTTCCACTTTTGCTATACATTTGCAGAAAATCTAGAATATTATCTTTCATTCCTTCTAATTTCTTTTTAACCTCAATATCAGATATCAAGTTCACAGACATCTCGTAAGATTCTTGGAAATAATTTCTTAGTTTGCTTTTGTTCAAAAACTTTTCTTGAAATAATATATCTTGTAATTCGAGTTTTATTTGATCAAACACGTCACTGTGTTTCTTTGCGAAGACAAAAGATAAAGCATGGAATTTGGCTAATTCGGTTAAAACCGGAGTAACTTGTTTTCGCAATCTAAATTTTCACACCTCGCTAATTTATTGTCAGCCACGAATCCGTCCAGCTCCATATCCTTTAGAATCATTACCTCATTGGATTTCTCAATGCTTGAATGAATACATTCACATAACACGAGTTTCAAATCATCGTCCAATGAATTTTGCATTTCTGTAAATTGACTAATAACCTTTACGTAAGCGGTCACTTCTCTTCTATGTAATTCGTTAAACAATTCTTGCCTCATCGTATTGATTAGTGTTTTGATAATCACAGTAAAATTATTATCTTCGTTGCCGGTTTCTTTAATAAAAACTCGAAAAATATTTGCGATATAATTTTCACTTTTACCACAAACATAATCGACGTGGTACCCGAAATCGTTGATACCTTTAATATCGGCTACGTATTTGATGCAAGTGTGTAGTTCGGTGCAGTTAAATTCATCTGGCTCACTTAAATTTACGTCTAAAGACATAGTTTTTACTCCACAATACACTTCAGTGCACTTTGATAATATTCACTAAGTGAACATTCGCTGCGGCTTAATCTTAAGCGATAATGGTTTATCTATATACAATTGTGATAGTCGACTTTATAGTTCTACATTTTTCAATAAACATTCGGTATAGTTATAATTGTATCAAACTAACCTTGAAATAATTACATAACTTTAACCGTAATTATTTTCAGCGCGTTACCAATTTATCTTTCTTTCTGATGACAAGTAAATTAATTTTTAGAAGGAAATAATAACTTGACACATTGTTTACTTTATGGATTAAGAGGATACGCGGTCAGAAAAGAAAGTATTTCAGAAATCTATTGCTATTGCGTTGCGTCTCAAAGAAAGAATTATAAAACACGAAAGGGACAAATGCAACGCAGGCTGATTTAACTATGCAAAATAGACGAAAACTTCACTTCGTAGAACTGTTTCCTCCTCCAACACTGAACAGATTTTTAATTTTGGATATGCCTGTACGTCTTTATGCTTTTTTAAAATTTACCAATCAAATTTGTTTGACGAACGTCTAAAAATGACAGTAAAAATCGAGTATTTTTTTTCATTTTCAAAGGATTTAGTTTCTACAGTAACTAATTTATCGAAAAAATCTAAACGTACAGGAATGGCTGTGATAGCTATGTATATTATTTGGTATAAAGATATTTACCACAATGCTATTATTCAGGGAGAAAACAGGGGACTACGTTTGTATGGAATAAAGGCCGCTAGGATATCCTCTTAAGATAAATCAATTTTTTTTCTTGAGTAATTTTTACTACTGCCTTTTAAAAATTTTATTAGATTTAATGTCAGTACATTTTGTGTAGTCTTAATTTTTTTTAATATTTACTTATATATATATGTTAAAATACTGTCGCTATATAATTCTTAAACACTCTCACTATGTATTATTTCCACGTCACCACTTTATTATATCAAGAACATTCGTTTAGCAGATATAACTCAATTGTCCCTATGTTGGCTCTACAGAGCCTTATATAGTCATTCCATGCAATGTGACATGTTGCAGATGAGAGCCGGTACTAACGGATGTAGGCGGATAATATCTTAAGGCGCTGCCGGATGTGCGCCGAAAATATTGTTAACATATATCACATCAATTTATCTATACTAATAAATAAAATTGAAGTGTATATTTTAATGTCATTTTTTTTTACTAAATTAATGTATATATGATATATTTACCAAAAATACAAATTTTAAATTTATTGTCTGTCTGTATGTTTGTTTCGGGTAATCTCCGGAACCGCTGGACTGATTTCGGTAGATAGCTGAAGTTACAACGGGTAACTTAGGGTGCCTTTGATTTTTGAAAATTATTAGAGTTTCGCGTTAAAAAATAAAACTCATAAAAATATGAATAAAATCCTATTCAATGCACACTTTTATTGACAGTTATTTGAATTTGTGAGAAATACCTTTGCTTAATGTTAGGTAGCAAATTTTTTTTTTGGAAAATAATTAGGGTTCCGTATAAAAACATTAAAAACGATATTATGCAGATACGGGCAAATAGATGTATTAAATAAAACCAATTAGGAACCAAACTGTTTAGAAGGGTTTTAAAATGTTTTTTTTTTAAATTGGTATCTACTAACACATTTCATTACAGCAGATCGTTAATATACGGAACATCGAGCAACATTCGGGTCGCTCCAGGTTCACCTGGGAAGTCTTACTCCTGGAAGGAGAAAGGCTATACGAGTTGCAGCGCTTCTTGCCTTAGCGGAGTTCAGGTAATTTTAATATCTTGCATAATACTAACATAATTTATGTAATTTAACAAATAATACCTAGGTTTAATTATATTATAATAAACAAGAATATTCATGTTAAATAAATGAAATAAAATTAATAAAAACATTTTTTTTACTCCGCGGCCAAATCAGTAAATGTAGGAACTACAGAATTTAGTCAGTAAAAATATGATATAACCCACCATTCGCTGACGAATGTAAATAAGATTTCCCTATATCAATAAAAATAATGTTAGTGTTTGAAAAGAAATTTGTCCAGTTTATTTATTTATTTACATTAAAATTCACATCTCGTATAAAATAGACATATAAACTAAACCGATATATAAGAGCTACAAATGAATTTACTATTTAAAATTTACATGTGTGTGTATTTATGTGTGTTTGTCGATATGTTTATGTAAGGATATAATTATGGCTGTGGATAAATTTTGTGGTATTTGTTTACTAGAGAGATTTTCATTTGGTTTCTAAAACTGTTTTTAGATTATATTTTTGTTATGAAGTTTGGAAGTTCAATAGATCTATATCACTAAATTGTTTATTATAAGTACGTGGAATTTTGCTCGTCAAGTTATTGACCCCATAGTTTGTTCGATGCTTGGGAATATAAAATAATTGTGTGTGTCGCAAAATTTTATTGATGGGTGTAGAACAACCGAGTCCGCCTGAGCATACATTGTATAATAGTAACATGTCTTGAAGAATTCCTCCTGCCTCGGTGGCGCAGTTGTATTACATACGACTGTCGTTCTGAGGTCTCGGGTTCGATCCCCGGGTCGGGTCAATTGTATTGGGTTTTTCTACTCAATATCATCCCAGAGTCCCACATCTGGGACGGAACTAAGCTTGGCGGAATGTGGGTGGTGTAGTTCGCTACTTCACCTCTGCCTAACCCTTCTGGGATAACAGGCGTGAACTTATGTCATATGTTGAAGAATTCGCCCATCACGCAGTGATAGTAGCTTATGCTTTTGACAAGCTACCTCATAATCCTCGAATGATAATTTACAACGGGAACTTAAAAAGCGCAAAAGCAAATTTGATTTTTTGGTAAAATTGGTAGAGTACCTGTGCAAGTTACGATTAAAGAACCATCATTCCCGAACTCAATATTGTTACAAAACTCACGGTAACTTAACACAAGGCTACTAACTACTAATTTATCCTAGCCTGAAGAACGTGATTGGCAACACGAACTATGAGCATACCAGCCGTTCCTACTCTTAAGGGGAAGAAATCTGTTTTAGATTGACTTCGGTTCAGACCGCCGTTCTTTTTTCATTAAACCCTGTAATTCCTCTATTTATATATACATCAAAGCATAAAAAAGATTCTTGGACGATTCAAACAGTTCTGGTAAAGTGAGTGAATGATGTGATCTTTTAGGAGCTGATAATACAATGCGTAAGGGACGAAGATGGAAAGAACGCTTCCCCGTACATGTGCGATCCGTTGACGAAACCAGAGAACCGTGTGAGGACATGCAATGACCACCCCTGTCCTCCGAGGTAAGAAAAATCTTTATTTTAACCTATTTTTAGATAAACGTACAAACAACATAACAGGTAAAGTGTTTATGTAAATAGGCAAAAAATTCTTAATGGTCATAGTTTTCTTTCTATGTTATTTAAAGATGGAACCACACAGAATTCTCCCAGTGTACAAAATCTTGCGGCATCGGTATACAGACTCGAGACGTTACTTGTATTCACGAGGTGAGTATTATTTTGATGGCGAGGTAAGAAGTAACACTACGTGTCAACATCTAATCTCAATCCATTCGTTGCAAACCCACCCATTCGTAAATGTAATTCTAAAAAGACGAGACTTTGTAATTTCTGTTAGGTCCTCTTTCACTTTGTTACTTCGACTAATCAAAGATATAAATTAAATAATAACTTAACCATAATGGCGTATGAAAATACGTGAGATGATTATTGTTCATTTAATGTGGTTTTTCTCCCGTTTCTCTTCCAGGATATTACTCCAGTTGGTCCCTTAGAAAAAGATCTTATTTCAATTCAACCCCTTCGCAGTTCAACTAATTAATAAAGGGACCTTCAATTACGTTCATATTCAATATGAATACCGAACGAGCCTCATCGTATCAAACGTATAGCAAAACTCCGTGATATTAGAAATTTATAGTGTTATCGTTTACCGATGATAGCTCAATATATAGTATAGAACGTATTTCTAAAGTACACCCATCCAATCAACCTCTAGACGTCCACAGCTGGACATAGATCTTCCCCAAAGATCTCCAGTACGACCGATCTTGCACCACTCGCATCCGTTTGTTTAAATGCACAAAGAACTACTTGATCACAATTCAAATGGTTTAAACAATTAGACGACTAATTTAAATTTAATAGTAAAAATAGATATAAAGATAATTAAACATCGATCATATAGAAGAGAGAGGAAAAGATTTTTTTATAATTAATTCAGGTGACTCGTGGTGGCACTAATACAGTAGTAGTACCAAACAGCATGTGTCCGCAACCACCACCACCGGACCGTCAGTACTGCAACGTCCTCGACTGCCCGGTGAGGTGGCACACCGGAGAATGGTCGAAATGCTCCAAAACTTGCGGCGGTGGAATGAAACAGAGAGAGGTCTGTTTCGAAAAAAAATGTAATATTAACCCCTGAATAACCCCGTATTTCAACCAAACAGAAATTTTACCTACTTACAATTATTTTTTGAACGGAGAATTTACCCAAGTACATTCTATTAGACAAATAGTAAAACTTTAGCCTTCACAGAAAAATATCAAAGTATATCTTTTTCCACACATTATAAAATTTAAAATCAAAATACTTAATGTATCGAGTACGCATAAAAATGAAACAATAGGAAAACAATGGAAAGCTGGCGTAAACGCCACGTTAGTGCTCAAGGGGTTAATAGCAAAGTTTTAGTGTACTATATTATACAATAAAAAGTATGGTGATATTAGATGGAATATCTAAAAAAATTAATGATATGTTTTAAATTCTTTGTCTTTGAGCACAGCCTCGTCTGATCTTAAATAAAAAAAACAGTAGACAAGGTATGTTTTTTAAAGCCAACAAGGCAATTTAAAAAAAATATATATTTTACTATCATCCCACAATCAAATCACGACGTTTAGTCTTAATAAAATAAAGGGTTAGTTCAAATACTGTGTAGTCATTTTACCAAGTCATTTTTTTTTCAAAAACCGTCTTCAATTTAACGTAACTTTTGAAATAAATAATTTATTACTTTTGCATCTCTTTTTGAAAAGTATGTTAAAATAAACTCCTTGTTATTGGAACCTTAGGTTATATTTTCAGTCAGTGCAATGTATAGCAGTTATTCGTCCGAGTATGAGAAAACTTATTTAACCCCTCGAGCGCTAACCTGACGTTAACGCCAGCTTTCCATTGTTTTCCTACTGTCTTCCTATTAACTTGTTTTAATGGGTAATTGACATATTAATCATAATTATTTATGGATGAAAACTTGCTCAGGTGGAATGCAAACAAATCATGGCGCAATCGCATGTAGTGGAGCGACCAACAACACTATGCAGCTCACCGCGACCGGCGTCGACCAAGTCTTGTAACTCGCGACCTTGTCTCCTCGACACCGCCTCTCCAGAAATATCTCTGGCCAATTCCTCATACATACAACACGATCCGAAGAAAAAAAAAAGTGCGTAAATAATCAGATGTTATTTTAAACCAGACTGGGTTGTTTTCCGAACTGGTGGTAGTGTTTTAGACATTCGTTAACGCCTTCTTAGGGCCTAAATTGAATAGTATTTTTTTATTTTCACTATTGACAAAATCATTTATAATCAGTACTGAAAGTATCTGGGCAACGGCCAGTATTCACCTAAAACGAGCATTATAAGTTTTAAAGAGGCTAACACAAGTTACGTAACTTATGTATGTGTTACGTGTTATCCAAAACATTATTTATAGATATATACAGAGATATAATAATTTATTGTTATTAGGTTTTCGTTGTAGTTTCCTATTTGTGGCTATAATTTTAATATTATATTTGGTTATTGAAACTTTATTTCACCTACAGGTAACAGTTAAAGTGGGCGGTTCGGCGACAATTTTTTACGGGACCCAAGTGAAGATCAAATGTCCAGTAAAAGGGTACAACAGGACAAAGATCCAATGGGCGAAAGATCATCAAATCATCACAAAATCGAAGAAATATAAGATATCGAAGAAGGTATTTACGATTTCACATTATATACAAAATTATACTTTAGTAATCAATTTCAATATGAATCACGATGAGCCGGGATCTAGATCAAAATGTTTAGATTTAAAAAAATGATGCTATTAAAGTCTACATTATAGGCTAATTATTTTCACCGCAATCTCACCTAGTATTATTTGACGATATTGTCTTGGATGTCAGACTAAACTGGCTGGCTTTTTAATGATTTTGCCAGGATATACCTATGATGCTGGTAGACTTTCGAACTTGACAATAATAACTAATTACGCGGTCGCCAGGACGAATAATTATTACTGGTTCAGACGAAAACGCCGTGTAAATACAGCGGTTTTTATAGCGTCGTTTAACTCATGGGAACCAACAAATAGGGTTTTACTTGATAAGTTCAGTAGAAGAAGCTGACAGTCTGATCACACGCACCAATAGGATTAATTCGTTTAATAATTTTAAAGTAATTTATAATTATTAAAGTCTTTTTTTTTTAATTATAGAACGCTTCCAGAAACTTGTAGCGTGTAAATATAGTCAATGGAAACGTACGTTGTGCAAGCGTATATGTAGATAGATAGGTTATTACATCCACACTTCCCGCGCACAGTCGCTCATTGATTATATTGATTGTCTCCTTTCGAGACTCACATTCGAAACCCGCGTCGCTTGATTAAAAATAATCATTTACTGTTATTATTGTTGTTATTCGAGAAAGGGGCTATGCAGGCTCTGACAGTCCTGTGTCACTGCGACCTAAATAGATCTATTGTGATCGCCCCCATATTTCTAAAGCTCACTGCCTAGACCTACAACCTGGATATACTGTAGGTTCTTTTTGGTAGAGAGCGTCTGTACCTCCTCCGGTAACAACGCTTGTTTACCCAGAACGCGGTTGCGCATGGGTATTAATGGGTCACATTTATTCAAGATATGCTTTAGTGTTTCGTCTGCACTCTTTTGTGTTCTGGGCACCCATGTTGTGCACATGCATGCCCAAACAACAGTGCACAGTTAATTAGCTAATACTCGCAGCTGATTCCTACTGAGCATCAGGGCTTCCTCAGCTTTGCGCTGAGTGTATCCCCTGATGAGCTCTTTGGAATGAATTTGTCCTGGCAAATTACTCCAGAACTCTACAGCCTTATAGGTGTATTGGTCCCACTTAAAAACTTGACTAACTAGTATATGTAACAATTTGATTCTACGAAATCAACCAAACTATCATTGCGATATCATCGCTTCAAAATGATTAATACAAGTAAAATTCCGTCACTGTTTAACACAGGGTGCTCTTCGCATTACGTCCTTGTCTCTCAGAGACCATGGTCTGTACACATGTGTAGCGGGAAGGTCTAGCGCAAACTTAACTCTGCTGGTCAAACCAAGGCCAGGAGAATTCCCTTCAAGCGAAGAAATCGAAAGGCACAAGGCTTTGGACGAACCTTCATCACCGCTTTCTGATAGGTCAGTTATTATTAAAATTAATGTTTTTTGTAGATAGCCAACTTCTTTCAGATCTCCCGACTCTTGGTTTTGTGCACTATATCAGCGGCACTTTATAATGGCCGCTGTGACACATTACAATAGTGACGTGCAATATCGATTTGTTTTCGACTAACATTTTTACTAAATTCTATTGATTTTAGGAAGATTATTTAACATATTTGAATGAACAGAATATTCGAATAAAAATGAATTAAACATTTTTGCACACAAGAAATAAACACATATTGAAAGAGACAGAAAAAAGTCGCCACAAAAGGCTATATTTTTTCAGATTCGACCGTAATACCATATTTCACAGCCGTGACTTCACTATTGGTAATAAAAAACAGAAATTTGCTCTTTCAACATACTTATTACTTTTTATACGATACTTGGAGAAACGTCAAGATAGCCATCATAGCGTGTTTTTTTTTTCATTCATAAATTTGTTTTATAATATTACATTGTCAACAGTAACAAAATTTATTTTGCCATTACATCTTGTAAATATAAAGCGGAATGCACTGCTTGTAAGTACTGCCTCGGTGGTGCAGTTGTATTACGGTACGACTGTCGTTCTGAGGTCTCGGGTTCGATCTCCGGGTCGGGTCATGTGATATTAGGTTTTTCTTCTCATTATCATCCCGGAGTCTGGAATTTGTGCCCGATATGGCGACAGGCTCACCCCCTGTCACATCCGGGACGGAACTAAGGTTGGCGGAATATCGGAGGTGTAGTTCGCTACTTTCACCTCTGCCTAACCCATACGGGATAACAGGCGTGAGCAAATGTTTGTTTATGTATAAAGTGCAAAAATACTCTTAATGTGTCGAGTACCCATAAAACTGAAACAATAGAAAGACAATAGGAAAACAATGGAAAGCTGGCGTAAACGCCAGGAAGGTGCTCAAGGGGTTAAATTTTAATTTATTCACAGTAGAGCAGACGGCAGGTACAGAGCAATGATTGGTGGATCATCAGATGATCAATCGCACGAACAACGACCCGGGGAACAGAGAAAAAATTACAAAAATAGACAAAAAGGTACGAACTTGTCACCCGTAGCCCACGGGTGTTGTCACACGTTAGGTTATAAGCAACTTCAAAAGACTATAAAATTATTGCAGAATACCATCTCACGTAAACTAAAGAATAAGCCATTTATCATTTTAAAACTTAAAGATGACCTACCGTAAAAGATAAAAGACTACAGACATTAGATTACAATGCTAGCTATGTGCACGCGGTTTGCTCCTGCTTTACAAGGAACCCTAATTATTGTCCTAATTTTTTTTTGTACTAAGAGAAAGCAAAGCTATTTCTCACCAATTCAAACACTCGCTAGTAAAACTGACCTTCGAGTCTGAATTTTAAAAAGTAATTTAGTGAGTTTTTATTTATTCATCCAGGAACCCTAATAGTTTTTCTGAACTTAGCTTTATCACTAACATAGAACAAAGATTCATGACACAAATTTCATAACATAACATTAAATATGTGTATTGGATCGAATTTGATTTACAACTGTCTGTGCCCGCGGCTGCGCCCGCCTTTAATGTATGCTTCACTCCGTTTTAATTTTTTGATATGGGACCTTAACTATTTTCCAAATTTTTTTTGTACTAATATCAAGTGAAGTCATTTCTCAGAAATTCAAATACATTTTACAAGTGCATTGAATAGAATTTTATTCACAATTCCATGAGTTTTAATTTTATTACGCGGCATCCTTATTATTTTCGAAAAATGAAAATAGCCTAAGTTACGCGAAGTAATTTCAAATATCTACCGATAAAAGTCCTGTCAAAATCGATCCAGCCGTTCCGGAGAATAGCCGCACAAAACAGAGAGACAAAAAATTTTAAAATCGTGTTGTTACGCGTATGCGTTTAGTAAATAGTTGTTGTTTATGATATTACAAACAGACACTTTTATTTTCTTCATTAATCTAGATAATAATTTAACAGGTAAAATAGATAAAGTTAGGGAATCATTGTACGGGTCCGCAGCAACCACCACTACTAGAGCAACTCCAAGTTACAACTCACAAGCCAGAGATATTTACGATGAGAACGAGGTAAGCAGAAAATGTAGCTTTACATATATATAAATAATTAATTAATTAATTAAAAATATATTTATACCTCAAGTATTAAGATATATAAGTTTAGATAGATCGTCATTTTGGATTCAAAAGCGATCATGGTATATTGTTATCTGTAGTCCTTATAAATAATTATAATAAAATATGTTCTGTTAAAAGTTATTATTGGTAGGTACTTCTTTTGACGTGTTAAGGTAAAATGATGTGAATAAATTTTTATGAAGCGCGCACCGTCACGAAAAAACGACACCCTGAAGTTAGCTAGTCAAAATAAGATGCGCGCGCACATTGTCACGAAAATCCAACACCCTGAAGTTAGCTGTCAAGGTTTTAGTTTTTTCTGTTACTACCTCAAAGAAGTATAACTTCTTACGTGCGTACATAAATACAGACACACTTTTTATCTGATGCGCATATATTATATTTTCTTTTACATTTTTCTAACAGTTTTAGCCATATCGCAGTACATAAAACATTTGAATTTTCTTAAAAACACATGTTTATTGATCCTTAAACTTCCCTCTTCGTTTATAAATATTATTGCTAATTGTAAGTTTTACATATCGAAAAAAAATAACACGAAATTTAAGATCATCAGAAACTACAACGGTTGAAGTCAAATCAAATTTTTGTGCAAAATCACTCACAGTCCAGGCTGCACGATTATAAAATTTCTTACCTGTTTCTCTAAGACGGGTACAGACGCTGGGCATTTATGAGAATATTCTCAAAAACAAAAGAACATGAAAAAAAAATTCATGTCGTCTTTAACATAACTTTATGTGATAAATTCTAATAATATACTCAATTTTGATTCATATCTATGTATTATTATAATATAGTCTATAAGTTATATATTATCTGTATTTTATAGTATATTTCATACGTATGTTACTGTTATATGTTGTCAGTTCTCATTATTTTAATTTAAGTCGTATTTATTAGGCTAGATTTAATTATATACCCAAAACACCGCTGATTCTTCTTCATGGAATATAATGCTATTAAATAAATAAATAAATAACTTCAAATAATTCATTAAGTTAGTTTTTTTATCATTGTATTTAAACTTTTTCTATGCATTTTTAGTTCCAATTATATTCGATAAAAATACCTCATCATTAGCTCTCTCGTAGTTACAATCCATTCGTTTACCTCATTAACTTATTGTTCATCTATGTCTAATAGCCCTAATAGTTTTCCTAATTACTGTTAAAAATAAAGGCCGGTATAACTTACAAATCCTGTGTTAAGATAAAATTTATTTACATGATAACTTGCTTATCAAAGCGTGAGATGACATTTGATCGTAACAGTTTTACGTTTGTCATAAAACGGATTGTAAATTTTATAACTGTCATTAAACATCTCGGTTGATTATATATTTAGATTAAAATTTGTAACTTTTATTTTATTTGTATGGTGTTTTTAGTAATTTTCAGTTATCTAAGGTTGTATTGTTTAACAAAAATCAAAATAAAAAAATTCATCCGAATTGGGTCTTGGCAAGGCGCTTATGAACGTCAAAAATTACCGCCGGTTCGGAAAACAACCCAGTCGAGAAGAGCCGGCGAGAAAGTCGATCTGGTTTTCTTTTAAAATGTTTTTTTAAGTATGAAATAAATTATAGCATAATAACAATAAACAGTTTTAGCGGAAGATCAAAGAGGGGTGTCATTTCAAGGCATCACCATCGTTAACGTAATGACCCACCCTGTAATAACCTTTGGGCATTAAAACTGTTTGACATAGATCTTTAACTTATTTTCTAATATTACCTAAAAAACTTTTATTAGACTTACTAAGCCTGAAGTAAGGGACGGCTAATCTGTGATTACTTCTGGTATTAAAAGTATGTCGGCCGTTTACTACATCAAACTTCTTTATATTTTTGCGGACGTACCTAAAATGATCAAATATGTATTGGGAAGGCAATATACCATTGAATTAGTTAATATGTCGATTAACCATAAAAATGAGACAATAATAAAACAATGGAAAGTAAGCGTAAATGCCAGGTCAGTGCTCAGGGGGTTAATTATGTTTACATTCAGAAGAAATCACGAATTAGAATTAAAAAAAATAGGTTAGGCGCGATTTTATGATGTAATAAAGATTTATTTTAATATTCAAATTTAAATTTCTAAGCTGATTTCAACAACCAACGTAACTAAAGTACAAAGTTAGGTGAAGAAACTTTTAATGACAAATAAACCTTAATACTTTACCAACTTTTCCTATAAACAAAACATTCGTCGCATAATGCGTACGCAAATGTTATTACAAACTTGCCCGCATCAGTTTAGTTATATGGCAAATTATTTTCTTCGAAGTAGGGTGTCTACATGGATTGTATTAAATATATATCTATTGATAATTTTATCACTTATTTCAAAATGTATAAGCAGTTTAAATATGTATTTACAATTAATAAACATAAGTGATTCAAAATTATGAACATTATTATGAGAATTGACGATTTATCTACACTTAAAAGTACATGCTTCCTGCAAATACGATAACCTAACACGATCTTGAAATCGCACGCCGCTTGGGACGTTTGCAAATCAAGGAGAGTGCTGTCTCATCCAGGATGCTACCGCCAAAGCGCAGCAGTGCGTCCAGAGTCCTTCCATGCCTGCATTACATTATTATGCAGCTTCAGGTGAGGAGTTACCAGAATAGAGGAATCGGTTAACTTGAGTTTGTTTTGAGGAGCGGCTTCGCATGTGTCAACTTTAACAACTCTTGGGTTTTTTTTACAAACTATAGAATTTTCAGCCTTTTTTTTTGGTGTTTCTGTTTAACTTATTTTGTTGGTTTTTAATAATTATGTATTTATTGTTTTTTTTTAGTAGACAGAAACTTTGTGATTTCATCGTCATAGCTTTTTTAGATAATTTCACTATTATTCTCTATAATTGTAAATCACTATTCTTAGTTATTTATTTATTTTGTTAATGACGATGAGTGCACGGGTTTTCATTGAATGATCGGAAAGTACAAATAATATGATTGACTTTTTTGATATCATTTACTACCATGCCTTGATAGACGAAATTGTCGACTAACTCGTATTTAATATAATTTTCCAGTGTAATTATATCATCAACGTTTCTTACCTCATCATTAAAAAAATAATAAAATTCTAAAACACCATATATTCTTGTTATATGTAATCAGTTTTGGACATGTGTAATTGATATGTTCAGTTGCTCTGGAATTTTCAGACAATCGGCAACTCGCGGGGTCAAAGAACTGTCGACTCTATAATAATGTACCAAAATTATGGTGCACCTACAAAAACGCGCGTGGTGAATCTCGATGATAAACAAATTGTTTTCCCTGAAGACGACGACTCTGACATAATAATTGTTAATGAAGATTACAACAAACCAGTTTATCATGAAAGATTTGCAAGTCTAAAAAAAGATTCTGATGAAAAAAAGATTAATACAAAAATTATAAATAGGTGAGTTTTTGATATAACTCTAAAACCATAACCCTAGAA
Organism: Samia ricini; assembly: GCA_014132275.2. Lineage (NCBI taxonomy): Eukaryota > Metazoa > Arthropoda > Insecta > Lepidoptera > Saturniidae > Samia > Samia ricini. The sequence goes on from AP028163.1 coordinate 19,609,647, forward strand.
AGGGATGCATTAAGCTTAATAATATTGTAACTACCGTTATTTGTTGATGGAGAATTATTTCTTGAATCACCAATATTTTCAAAAGTATTTTAATTACGACAATTTACTATACAATTATTTTGCTCTCAAAATGCTTAGTACAGTTCTATCCATCCAACCGTAAATGCGTCCACTGCTGGACTTGGTCTTCCTCAAAGATACGGGGGGAATTGCCATAATCGCCACGCTTGGCAGGCGGGATGGCGATCGCAGTAGGTGTTTGTGCTGCTCAGAGGATGTTGCTGCCCATCCCCTGGTGTATCCCTTAGTCGCTTTTTACGAAACCCACGGGTAGATATGGGGTGTTACTATTCTTAAGCCGATACCACAATTCTTGAAAATTTTTATTAACCTTTGCTGTCTGCTAATGTTGATAATTTGATCAAAGCGAATTGATCGTTGTTTATATTTACTGCCTTAAAAATATTATCACATAAAAAAAATGAATATTAACAGACTAAACGGGTCATCGGACGATAAAGGATACACTTGGATGATCACACCTTGGTCCCCTTGTAGTGCGTCTTGCGGTCAAACTGGGCATCAAGTTAGAGGGGCTGTATGCCAGGTAGTTATAAACTGTTTATTCAAATAATTCTAAGTAATGCTAAATAATATAAGAGCAGTTTATTTTTGCAATTATAGTAATTTATCCTTTTACGAAATTTTGTTTTTTTTTATGTGTAATCACCAGCATACATCAACGTATACATACGTAGACGACTTTATATTTAATACTAATTAATTTTGCATACAGCATAAAACAATAAACACGACAACCACAGTCGAGGCCGAACAGTGTCTGTCACGTGGAACTGCTCCACCAAAAGTTCTTCGAGAATGTGGTGGCGATAATTGCGCTAATTGGATAACCTCGGCTTGGTCTTCACCCAGGTGTCTAGCCAGCGGTGCTGGTGAGTACGGTGCGGTGGTGGTACACTACCTGTATTTAGGCCTATGTACTTCTATCAGATCGAAGACGTTCTGAGTAAAGGCAAAGGTCAAAAGTAGTTTCAAATTAAAACGGCGATTTTGTTTGGTTTGTTGCCGTCGGCTAGGGTTACAAGTGACGTAAATGTATCTAAAGTTCTCTTACGGAACCTATAGGTTCTGTAGTGCGTGTAGATTGCAAGGGATCTAATCTCGTTTACAGCACCCAAAAGGAAGAACCCATAACTTGACCAATTTTTCTGTAATAACAGCAATGGTGCGCCGTCGAGTGGAATGTAAAAGTGAGAATGGGACTTTACTTCCGGACTCGTCGTGTGACTACAGCACTAGGCCAGAGAAGACTAGGAGGGAGGTAAAATCTTGCACGCCGACTTGGGAAGTGGGACCTTGGAGTAAGGTGTGTTTTTTTACACATTCAAAGACTTAAATTTGATTAAGTAGAGTTGTAAGGAATCTAAAATTCGGCCTTCCTTATGAGGATTACTTTCCTACCCGATTATTTTGTAGTTGGCTGGTGGCCAAAGATGATACATTTTTATCTAACTTCAAGGATTTACTCAATGAATAATTAAATGGTTTATATTTAATTTCAGGCATTAGTTGGTTTTCAAGGAGTCCTTCTAATTAGTCTAATATCTTCTCAATAGCATCTGTTTCTATACTCAAATGTCTATGGACTTAGGGACGTAGTTGTCATAATGTAAAGATTCGAAAGTACAATTTACACTAACATAATTCTATTGAGATATCTACATTATCATACCACACTTTTACTTAACCCGTATAGCACTAACTTGGCGTTTACGCCAGCTTTCCATTGTTTACCTATTGTCTCATTTTTATGGGTAATCGACATATTAATTATTACACATATAATTTGCGAGACATATAGTGACGGGCATGACAGCCGTCGCCCACGATGGAATTCCGACCTCTCGATAGATAATTTAATTTTTTAAACTGATTTTGCCAAGTTCCGACAATGCAAATAGGATTTTTATTTTATTATTTAACTGTGTAAATGGACTGAGTCATATTTACCTCATATTTACCTGATGACAATCATTGATATTGTCATAACATACGTGATAAGTTAATTGTCTGCTACTTGTTTATCTCTTTGCTAGTATGCGGAGTGTTATTCCGTTTGTGATATTGATGTCTTTGGTAATAGTGCATGGGTAGTTGCGGGGTTGAAGGCAAGCAGCACCGGGTGCTACGCTGTGTATGGCGAACCAGCGACAGTGGCGGTGCGGGGCGCGGAGGCGGGGGACGCAAGCGAAAGGAGCGCGGTGCGGGAGCAGCCTGTGAAGGCCACCAACGCCCCGACGTCATAAGAAATTGTCAGTTGCCACCCTGCCTCAATAAGGGTGGGTATTATCATAATAGTTGAAGAATATTTGGTTCATATTTGGTTTACGAAAGTTTGATCATATCACAGAGTTTCGTACTAAGCTGATATGGCTCCCTGTGAGGCTTCGCCGGAATTCTCGTACTCTTTTTCTCTTATATAGAACTTTTTTTAATCATGACACTCCTCCTTACCTAAGAAAACGTTTTAATTTCCTTTGCGATACGCACTCAAGAAATTTAAGATCATCAGAAACCGTAACGCTTGAAGTCCCAATACACTCTACAAATTTTTGTGCAAAATCATTTACAGTCCAGGCTGCACAATTATGGATTTCTTTACCTGTTTCTCTGAGACGGGTTCAAACAATGGGGATTTTTAAAAATTTGCTCAAAAAGTACTATATGTCGTCTTTAACATAACTTTATGTGATAAATTGTAATAATCTACTCAATTTTGGTCCATATTTATGTATTATTATAGTGTAGTCTATGAGTTATATATTATCTGTATTTTATAGTATAATTTATATGTATGTTATAGTTCACATTATTTCAATTTAAGTCGTATTTATTAGGTTAGATTTATCTACATATGTATGTACCCAAAACGCCACTGATTCTTCTCCATGGAACATACCCATCCAAAGGTTGCCTGGAAGAGATTGCTATTAGCAATAAGGCCACCCTTTGTACTAATTTGACATTTCAAATGTATTATATTATATGTATATAATGGTGTACAAAAAAGATTAAATTAATAAATAAAATAAATAAATATTTAGTAGTTATAGCGCTAATTCCCAACCGTCTTAAAACAAAATACGTTTGCACGTCTCGACCGTTAGCCAATCAGAAAACACACCATCAAAATTCACTTGTAAACTATTTTGCTGTAGTCACTGTAAAAGCTAATAAATCATCCATGTTACTTGGACATCATTTTATAATGTTTTTTTACACGGTATAGGCTCAGTGCTTTGACACCAATAACACCTGATGATAAGTGACGGTAAAGTCTAGGTTGGTAAACACACTAACCCTAGGAGTACTGGTTCTCAAAGTGATGCTGCCGGAACACACCTATTGGTATTTGGCGATAGGTTTTCTAACTTGAGGGTGGTAGCTAGGTAGCTAGCCAGGCGAGCATTATTTTAAAATGCCACCATGCTATTGTTTCCTCACGATGTTTTCCTTCACCGAAAGCTCAGACTGATTTTAAAGACCTGAGTAAAAAAAAAAACTATATCCCTATATTATATGAAAGGTAACTTCTCTCTGTCTGCTTGTCTGTCCGTTAGTTGGCTTGTAAGTTGAGAATCACTAAAGCTCTTCGTAAAATAACCATTAATTATCAGCTTCCTTATTCACATCATTATTTAAAGATAATATAAAAAAAACGCTGACCATAATTTTACAATTCAAGCGACCGGAGCCGGTTCTCGCTTATCGAACGGTACCATTTTGGTGCCCTTGTGTTGGCTACCATTGTCAACTGTAGGCACTCAGCGCTTGCCCAAAGATCAGTGAAGCTGTCAAAGACACTAACAACATGGACATATTTTATACATTATATAAAAAAGTTTTAACATTAGACGAAATGGACTCATAATCTCGATTTTGGATTTTAAAAAAAAAGTTGTTTTCCATTGACTAATCTAGATTTATTTGTAACAGATGCCGTTTGCAGAGATATGTCTCGCTTCTGTGAAAACGTACGGGCTATGAACATGTGTGCTCTGAAACGTTACAAACAGCAATGTTGTAAAACTTGCTCCAACTGAACTGTACTAAGCAACTTCATTGTAATATGGAATACTATGACGTCACAAGTGATATCGTGTTTAGTACGTGATTTTAAAAGTTTTCAAATGCGTTCAGATTAAATCTTTTTTTTTTGTTTATTTCTGTAAACCACTTTAAAACACTATGAATATTGTGCAGGAATATTTTTTGGGTTTTTTTTTTTTTGTCTAATTTCTTCCTACGAAGATAACTTCCTCTAAAAAGTCTTCAGTAATTCTCGTTTGTATAAAATCCTCTAATTCCTCTGTAGCTGCCGTTTATTTTTTTATTATTACTGCACTTATTTATATCTAGTTCTGTTACAGTTCATTAATCTAATATTATTGCCTTCATTACCCTTACGCTTTGCATTAAATTTTATTTGATGTTTGTACATATATTCTTGTAAACTTATTTTTTAAGGCTAATAAACCCTCATACTGCAAACCCTTAAATTAATGCTATACTTTTTCTGAAGTATGATGCAGTTAATGAGATAAATGATGTAGTGTTTTTTTTTTTAGATCAAAAATTCAAGGAAATGTAAAATATTATTGGTACCAAAAAAACTGTCAAAGATACCTACCTACTGCCGGCTTTATCGATAGGAAAGATTTTTTGAACCCTTTGAGCACCTTCCTGCCGTTTACGCCAGCTTTCCATTGTCTTTCTATAGTTTCATTTTTATGGGTACTCGACACATTAATGTGTTTATAATTATAATAATAATACGGGATTTAAAAATCAGTTAAATTTCATTATTTCATCTTAAACAAATCTTATTACAATACAATAATTAATTAATCTTAGTTTAATAAAAGTTACAGACCCAGTACAATATAAGTAATTAATGAATTATTTTTAAAATGATTTAATACGTAAACTGTGTTGACGAGATTCTAAATAGTTTTATTTAGAGCGATAGGAGGTTGAAAGGGCCTCTTGTATTAATGAAAATGGAAAAAATTTAACGGTAACCAAACATCACGAGACACTCATTCACCACGTCTATAAAACTAAATGTTGTCTTAAACTGTTTTTTTAATTGTGGATAGTAAAATGTTTATATAATAGTTTTTATAAGTAATGTCTTTGAAGTAACCTTTCCTTAGCGTGATAAGCACGCATGAGGTCGTTTCGACCTCCTACATCAGTGAACGTGTTAGAGGGAGATCTCATAGTTTTTCTTAACCTAACTTAATTTTAAATGGTAATTTAATATGAACGCATTATCAATTCCAGTGTACTATATAAATCATGTGTCTAATCTTAAGCATTGTGGATACATAGAATGGTATGATAATAACCAGGTAATTCATTAAAAGCGTAAAAAAATTTGGATAACTTTTTGATCAACGTTCGTTAAGAATTGTGAACTCATGATGCCAGTTTTACGAGAAACATATAACTCCAATGCGGGCCGTAAAACCCTACAGAAATTAGCATATATATATATATGTTTTTTATCTAAAAAGGTATATCCAGAACCACCTATGCTAGGCTAGGACAGTTAAAATAATGAATCATGAATAAATAACAATCGATTTAATCACAGGTTTAAAAGTATTAAATATTTTATATTTAATAATATAATATACATGTAAAAGTAAACAATAAAAAAAACATACGGCAGATCTACCAGGCGATGCCATTACAATGTCCTGGAAATGGGGCAAGTTGGCTCCCGCTGGTGTTTGGCAACTGCGTTCATAGTTATCGTTTATGAAAAACTGGCCGTTTGGATGCTTTATTGACGAACTATCAGACTATATTTTGTCACACTAATTGGCGACTGCGACTTTGCTCACGTAAAAACGTGATTATTTATTGTCTAGACCTTGCTCAAGTAAAGTAAAATTGTTTTTAATTTTTGTCAGTAAACCTCTCGCAGCACTAAATTAAAGCTAGTTACTGATAGCCGCAGATGGTTTCGTGTATTCACAATGCTGATAATTAGAGACATCTTTATATAAAAACCGTGAGAACAACATACAAACGGTATGTATGAAAGAGAAAACGAATCATTTTTTTAAAACTTAAGCACTAAATTATAGGTCTAGTCTTTAAAAGCACTTAAAGAGGGCATAAAAATACAAACAAATACAAAGAAATTTTAGTAAAATTTAAAAATTTATAGGAATATAATATTGAAACGGAATGTGTGATTATTAATTATATATTTTAGTGAAGGTATTTTGTATTATAAAAAACAAAATAATATTGTAAATAATCCTGCACTACGCTACGCTTAGCCCTTGATATAAACACATAAAATATATACGTATTTATAGTTTGACTTTATTAATGCTGAAAAAAATAATAATTTAGTACCGAGCAATTATATGCATATTAATATATTCCTTTACGTCGTCATTCAGTCGTCATGTGTGCTCAGTGGTTGTAGGTTACTTAGTGGGGTTTATAATCCAGTGTTCAGACTGAACCAGCTAATATTGAGTACTTAGGGGTAAATGCATTGGGCTAAAATTTCATGGCTTATCTTGTGTATTGACACAAAGTATCAGCACAACATATTTGCGCAACGTAAAAACTAAAAAAAATCAATAAATTCATATGGCATTAATAAAGCGTAACTATATATACAAAATTAATTGCACAAAAAAGTCTAGTTAAATTATAGCCTAATTATAGAAAATGTAGTGAATTGCCAAAATGAAAAAGCAAAGTGATAAATTGGTTTGTATTTGAAAAAGGTTAGTTCAAAACGAAGTGCTATCATTTTTCCTATGACTGTCCTAGATAGTCTATGTATATCGGTATATAAACTTAATAAAAAAAAACATATATTAATAAATAAAATATTATTAAATAAAAATAAATTAACGTTATAATAAATGATAATGAAAGCAATACGTTTCGCTTGATATATTAAATTGTATATAATTATGCTCTTGCATAAAAAAGTATATATAGTTAAAGGCGGGCGTATATATCGGTGCACGGTAAATGATGAGAAGGTCTGATAAAGAACGTTGATAATTCCATGCGCCGCCATATGCGTCCGTCATTTCTCCTATTCATGGAATAGGTATTATTTATTATAGTAACATAATCTGTTAATAGAGCCAGTTAAATGATTAGCAAAATTACCGCAGTATTATTATATTACCTGTGTATTTGAAAGAAAGAATTGAATATTTAGATTTAAAATGAGATATGTTGTCAATTCTTAGATGATCCTACCAATGTGTATATACGATGGATTTTATATCAACGAAAATAGGTTCATCTGAAATTATTCGCTTACATAAACCCATTGTTATGTAAATTTAACTTTAATAAAATAGGGTGGAAACTTAATAGCGATTTTATTAGTACACATTTTAACACGATAAAAATTGTCGTACATTTTTCTGTATGAAATCATAATATAAATTAAATAATTAATGATAAATAAAGTTTTTTTAATGATAAATAATGTGCGTGATAAAAATATTGTATATTTTTATCTGTATATCTGTTCATAGTACCGTATTGTAGTATAGTATATACCGTACTAAGAGAATTGTCAGAGAATTATCACTTTTTTCTACTCTTACATACCTTACTGGCTACCTTCTGATTGATTAAATTAAATATCTCCTTTTTTAAATCGTAAGGAAAGTTAATTAATGTATTAATTGCTTCAAGAGTAATCCACATTAAAATGATTATCTAAAGACCGGTTACTTTTGTTAAAGGACTAGTCAACGATTAGTAGTGATTTGGCTTTGGGCTTTGTTCTTAGTGCGTCGAGCGCTATAAATGAATTCTCAGCAAAAACACCGATCGAGTCACAATAGCGCCGACGGATGCACAGTATCGACGGCCGATGCACAAGACAAGTCAATGCACGACAGCACAAAAATCAATCGATGCACTATAGCACTGGTTGATGCACAATAGCAAGTTAGTGTCACAGCACAATATCGAAAATCGATCCACAATATCGATGTCCAATGCACAACAACACCGATCGACGTACAATACCTTGGAACAATCGAATCGTGGAACAGTTCCTTTTCCACCCTATTTCAAAAAAAGAAATTTATATTTTTACGTTATATTCCAAAATGCCAGTGTTATTAGAAATTTAATTATTACTTTTACATCTCAAATGTGTCCATAAATTGTAAATTGTACCATGAAATTTTGAAATATAAATATATATATATATTATACGTATAAGTTACTGTTCATTGTGTTTTATTTTTAATGAAACCTACCTTTGAATATTTAAAACTCAGAAATACAGTATAGCAAAAAGTAAAATCTATACTTATAATAAAAGGCTAACGAGACGAAATCCGTACATTGAAGATTTTTAAGAAAAAATACTATCCGAGGCTTCAGGATCGACTACAGAACATAATTCGATAGTTTTAAATTCTTTTGTCTGTTTATTAATTTGTTCGCCAATCACGCAAAAACTACGGAACTGAATTTAATAAAAGTTGGTAATGACATATATTGCATCCATGGGGAGAACATAGGCTGCAAACCGTCTGAAATCCAAGCGTGTGAAGTCGAAAAACGACCACTGCTGGTAACAGGCAGGTGTACAAAATGCAATTTTTACTATTTTTTCCGTTTGTATCGGGTAATCTCCGAAACGGCTAAATCTATTTTGATGGGACTTTTTTTTGGTATATAGCAAGTTACTCCTGGTAATTTAGGGTACTTTTAATTTCCGAAAATAATTAGAGTTCTACGTAAAAACATAAAACTCATAAAAATTAAAATAAAATCCGATTCGTTGCACAGTTTTACAGGCAAGTGCTTATAATTTATGAGAAATATTTTTACTTTATTTTAATACTACATCTTTTTTGGTAAATAATTAGGGTTCCGTATAAAAAAAACGCAGTGAAGAATATATGAAACGCGGGCACACAACTAGTTGTGAACAAAATCCGATTCAATGCACAGTTTTATTGGCAGGCATTTGAATTTGTGACAAATATCTTTGCATAATGTTAGTAGCAAAAAAAAATTCTCTAAAAGAATTTGGGTTCCACATAAAAAAAATTTCAAAACTATATTACGCAGTAATAAACATATGAAACGCATGCGCAGCTGGTATAAAATAAATTACTTGCAGTCGATTTATCTTTTTTGCTGTATATTAAGACCTTTATCCTCTTCTAAATTTCGTTCAACAATTATGTAACCTTGTAGAAGATTACTTATTTTACGCTAACTTACTTATTAATTTCCCGCTTATTCGCAATTTCTAGTGTCCTCTTGAATTTAACTTTTGTGTGCTGTATTCAAACTATGTTTTAAATTGTTTGCTTTCTCTCTTCTCCTATCCTTAAATTTCCTATTCCTGAATTGTATGTAAACTATCGCTTTAAGTCAGAAATAAATATGTTAATTGTCAAATGAATATTACATCTATGGCTAGTAACTAACTGCTATGTATTTAGGCGATGAACGTCCAGTATAACAATCTAGATTCGCTGATTGTTTGGCCGAAGCTCGCCTCTCTGTTAGTACACTGATTGGGCTAATGAATAAGCTGATTTCGTCAAATGATATCAGCGTTAACGACGTTTGCAGATAGTTTAGGGTAGTCATTTTTATTTAGATTCTTTTGAGTCTCAATTATTATTTAAAAATATATTCGGATTTTTTATAATAAGAAAAACAAAATTAAAAGGCTGATTAGGTGAAAGTGTAGGCACGCCTCTTTTGTGCCTATTCTTTACTCTTGGAAGCTACTGTGCCACTCTTTAAATAAATTACTATATGCCAAATTTGATAAGTTATTTCCCCTAAATCTAGAGCACATTCACTATGGTCGACCAGTGCACAATAACTAGCCTCGATACTCACATACCTCTCGCTTACACTTCGAAACGCTGACAAAACATTTATTTCATGCATACGAAGTCCCTACCAAAGCAATGCTTACTCCTTGAAATGGCATAATTTTGAAATTCAAATGTATTTTTTATTTATACGAAATTAAATGTAAAGCTCGAACTTATCTATACAACTTTATAATAAGCCTGAGCTTTCGGTGAAGGAAATCAACTCGAAAACCGTAGCATGGCGGTAGTGTATTTCCTAACGATACCTTCCTGAGTAGCTACCATCTTCAAGATTGAAAACCAGTCGTCAAGCACCAATAGGTATGTTCCGGCAGCGTCACTTGAAAGCCAGCACCTAATTTAATGTGTTCACCATCCCGGTCCACATTGTCACTTAATACCAGGTGAGATTGTGATCAAAGCGCTGATACTATATATATAAAAAGAAAATTTAAAACATTATCAACACTTTAAATATAAACTCATTTATAACTAACATCAAATACATAAGCACTACTGCACTACATAAATGAAACAAGTCAATAATTGCTACAAGCTCGTGCTATTGTATATCGATTATTATAAAATCTGCCGCTTGAATAATATTAACATGACCGCACCGAATATATTTGCTCAATGGTTTAGAAAATTAACACAGAGTTTATAATGAGTCTATGTAATTTAACAATAGTATATTCGGAATTGTATTTCTGTATATAAGTAAAACATTGACACTGGCAAACGTTATTACGAAGGTGATTGTAGCAACTAGTTTATAATAAAAATTCAATTAGTAATCATTATTGAAAATTTGAGTGAAATATTTTTTTTTTGTTTTATAAAAATTACAATAGCTAATAAACAAAACAAAAATTAGACACTGAACTATTTTGTTTTTCCCTATTTATGTTCATTATGTTTATGTTTATTATGTTCGTCACTGAGTTTTAACTTTTTTATACGGAACCCTAATTATATTCCCAACACTTTTTTAATACTAAAATAAAATAACAATATTTCTCATAAATTAAAACACTTGCCCGTAAGACTGTGCAGTGAATCGGATTTTATTCAATTTTTTTACGCAGTACCCTTATTTTTTTGAAAATCAAGTTAAGTTAAGTTTAGTTACGCACAGTAACTTCAGGTATCTGCCAAAAAAAAGTCCGATTAACTTCGGTCCAGCCGTTCTGGAGATTACCCGGAATAAACAGACAGACGGACAAGGCTTTAAAAATGATATTTTTAGAATAGGTATCGTAAATACATTCATATGTATTTAGTAAAAAAAAATGTTATTTTGACATTACAAACAGACACTTCATTTTTTATTTATTTGTATAGATTTTACTTCATATAGCTTGTATTGTTGTGCACAGAATTGAATTGCACTGGAAATCATAATACGGTACAATAATTCTGAAGAAGATACCACAATATCTATCTAGATATCTTTAGCACAATATCCGCCATTTCCTTAAAGTCCATTTATTTTCTCATACATTAGTATGTATGAGAAAAGAAATGAAAATAAGTTTATTACACTATACGTATTTTGTAGTCAAAATACGACATAATTCTATGGACGTAACTGAGGCAGACCTATTGTTTTTTATCATATTTAATATGACATGAATACAATTTTTTTTAGACTCGACTTTGTTTTTCATCTGCCGGGTTTCAAACAAAATGACAGTGGATTAAAAAGTTTGACGGAGTTTTTTGTGACATGACAGAAATTACGCTCATTACTACCAATACACTTCACCTGTGCACAATAAACAAACTATATCACGTAAAATTCCACCAATGTTATATATAAACTAGGGTTAAAATACTGCGAGTTAATGAACTACACACAAGAGTTCATTCGCGACTTTTGAAGTGAACGATATAAATTTACTGGATTGAGTGCCGTGTGCTACCGCCCAAGAATAGTATCACCCCATATCTACCCGTCCGTGTCGTAAAAGGCGATTAAGGGAAAAAAAACAGAGGATAGGCAGCAACATCCTCTGAGTACCACAAACATCTACTGCGATCGCCAACCCGTCTGCCAAGCGTCGCGATTATGGCAATTCCCCCCTTATTGGGGGAGACTAATGTTCAACAGTGATCGCTTTATGGTTGAGTGGATACATGGAGGTTGACCTCAATCAATGTGCTTAATTTAAAGTGTAGTTCCGAAACTAGACTTAATCGAAATACTTTTAACGAAATATTAATTTAATAAATATGTACTAATAAATAAAACTGAAGTATCTGTTTGTAATATCAAAATAACAACTTCTACTAAATACATATGAATGTATCTATATACGAAACCCGTAACAAAAACACAATATATAAAATGTTTGTTATGTATTTCGGTCTGTTTGTTTCAGCTAATCTTCGAAACGGCTGAACCGATTTTAGCGTGATTATTTTTGCAAAATAATTAGGGTTCCTCGTAAAAAAAATGAAAACTCGTGATCCATGAATAAAATCCGATTCAATTGATAGCACCATTAAATTATTATTTTCCATGTAAAAACTACATTACGCAATGAAGGATAAGAGAAACGCAGGTGGAGCCGCGGGCCACCAGCTAGTTTAATAATATAAATGACAGTATTTATTGCAAGTTTTTTTATTATTCAGATTTAAGGCAACATTTACTGTGTCTGCATCTATTACCATATGAAACATGTTATAAGAAGACGGTATGAAATGCTATTAACAATTCTAGTGCCTCCGTCTATTTCAATGGCTATTGTACTCGCGTCACAAGATACAGCTCTGCGACTTTAGTCTAGGATTTAATTATCGCAGAGTGCCTGTATCTTCTATTCTAATGAGATTCCCGAAGGTGTATCGTTGTAGGGTTGTCACAATATACCACCAAACTAAAATATTGGTGACTACGACTACTACGACTTGGTGATAAATTCGGTAATTTTGAAAGTACGGGCGTATTTCGCTAGGGTAGGTAAGTATGAAGCGATGATGGTGCAGTTGGTAGCGCGGTCGGATTTCGCGTCAATGTCAATGGTGGAAGCTTCGAGTCCACCCATTCTAAAAATACAGAGGTACTGCTTCTCAAGAAATGCTGCCGGAACGCACCTATTGGTCCATCTACCAATAGGTATGTTCCAGCAGCATTTCTTGAGTTGCAGTACCTCTAAGCTTAGTGTATTTACCATCCCGGACCACATCGCCGCTTTAGGTTGTGATCAAAACACTGAGCCTATAACTTGTAAAAAAAAGTATTACTCGAGCATAAATTTGGACTGTTTATACTTATTTTTGACATGGGGGACAAAGGTGTATGAATGGCGCCTACATGAGCTATATTTACTTATTCAATTTCGATACCTTTTTAAAATCTTACTGATAAGGTGGAGCATGGTCCAAAATTTTGATAACGTAACGTGAACGACCCCCATAATTCATGACGCGTAACTAGAATCAAAATAGATACGCTAGTGGAAAGCGCGGAGCGCGGAAGAGACGTGAGGCAATGAACCCTGCACTAGAACACGCTCCGTTGCGCTATTAACATTCAGCGCGGTAATGTCACCCCGCGCCTCATTCTTCGCCGCCAACCATACCATAAAATTGCTCACCGCGCTGGTTCTTGTTACGTGGCACGTATACAAACCCATTTACTATAACATTTATTAACGCGTTTAAGCTTCTTTATGTGTTTTTTTTTTCTTCACGGTTAGAGATGATTATTATTATTAATTAGAGATGAATATTTTGAACCAAGGCAAACCTTTAACTTGTGGGTTTTTAATCATATATTTTACCTTATACCGTTTAAAATTAATTTCACGTAGACGAAGCTTCTATCTCAAGCTAGTCGGTGTACATGGATCAACCCTAAATGATGTCTCTGTGGGTTGCAGCCGAATGGATCTAGTAACCGGAATAAAAGCGTATGGTATAAGTCAAAAGAGTTGAACGTGTTAGAATTTCTTATTTGCGTCTATAAGTAACTAAGTTCGTCATTACTCGTATATTTGCCATTACTGACTTATAAGACCCGGAACTTCTGCTAGCAATTGCAAAGCATCATTAGCCGTTTAACTTCATCATGGATTTTGTCAGCGTCTTTCGCCAAGCCGTAGAATTTCATGTAATAATAAAACCAACTGTAAATAGCCAATTTACTCTAAAAATGTAAGATCAGATCGAAGACATTCTAGCGAAAGGCCAGGTCAAAAGTACCCGTAATTGAAGAACAAGTATGAGCACTTATAAAAGTAGAAAAAATTAAAGACGTGTTTTCAGGACCGTAGCAGGTGGAAGGATGTAGCTATGTAGGTGTACACTAATGGGAGAAAGGCTTAACATATGTGTAAGCCAAATTGAATTTATGTCGGGTTTTATATTCGACAGTTATTAAGGTAAAGAACAAAAGTTAGGAAATTGTAACTTTACAGCCACTACCGATAGTCGAAATGCTCGATCACGGGTAAACTAGTTTTGACCAGTGCGGCGCGCCTTGTGCGACGCTGCGGACGTTTCAAATAATTAGATTATCTCTCACAAGCCAATACCGTCGGTCTCGTCCGATTTAACTCAATTCTATAAGTCTCGACCAGGGACGGAGGAGAGGGGAGGATGGAGAGATTACAAACGGCCTTTGAATTAAGAGTCTCTAAATTAAATTTGTACCAAAAATTTCAATACCACATTTTTTTTACTGACTAAACGCTTTTGTCGTTAGTGTCTTTGACAGGTTCACTGATCTTTGGGTAAGCGCTGAGAGCCGTCAGCTGAAAATGGTAGCTTACACAAGGGCACCAAAATGCAACGAGTTTCGGCTTAAGCGGCTCCCTACGTTAAAAGCTTAAAATTATGGTCAGCGTTTTTTATATATTCTTTGGATAATGATGTGAATAAGGAACCTGATAATTAATGGTCATTTTATGAAGATTTTATTTTATTTTTTACATTACTTTCCTTTATAGTTGTAGATACTATTTAATGTAATAAAATTGTACATGTCAATGTACTAAAACCTAAACAGATAAGAAACATTCGATTTAAAAGAAGAATCATGTTAATCACTTCAGTTATTCTCAAGTTATAAGCCAACTAACGGACCGACAAGCAGACAGAAAAGTTGACTTTCATATAATGTAAGGGATAGAGTTTTTTTTTCCACTGTATAGGCTTAGTGCTTTGACCACAATCTCATCTGACGTTAAGTGACGATGTGGTCCAGGATGGTAAGCACACTAAGCTTAGAGGTACTGTTTCTTAAGTTATGCTGCCGGAACACACCTATTGGTATTTGGCGATCGAATGGTAGTGGTAGTAGGGTGGTAGGGATACTACACCATACACCGACCACAATGCACATGGTGGTAACCCCACTATAATGACAGGTATCGTCATGTTCTGAGATCACCCAGTGTAGCTCCACCAGTTAGCGAGGTGATAGGGCAGTTTAGCCCAACTGTATTGTGACCATCATCCACTTGCGAATAACCAATCATAGTGACGCCTTTCGGTGCGGTGCTAATAGATAAAGCGACAGTGACCAAATTTAAATAGGTATATAGGTTAGTCCTGACACCTGATTTTCCGAAGCGAGTCGTTATATCTAGTTATTAATTTACTTTAAGAGGATATGTAAGCGGCGTTTATTCCATACAAACGTAGTCCCCTCTGTTGCTTCCCGGGATAATAGCATTAGGGTAAATACTTTTATACAAAATAATATATACCCAACAACCGCCATGCTTGTGAATGGAATTTTTCCATAAATTAGTTATTGTAGAAATTAAGAGTCTTGGAACATGAAAAAAATGCTAGATTTTTACAGTAATTTTTAGCTGTTCGTCAAACAAATTTGATAAATAAAAACAAAAAACGCAAAACGTAAACGCATAGCCAAATCTGTCTTATTCTAAAACTGAAAGAAAATTATGTTTTTAACGAAGTGATGTTTTTCGTCTATTTTACATAGGTAAAATCAGCCCGAGCTCAACAGATTACTGAATTCTCAAAGCTGTACAAAATTATAATTTTTATATTAAAACTATACAGAACTATAAAACCATTCCTAAAGTAGAAAATTACCTAAACCTTATAAGTTGTTGCAGTGATTAATACCGCGCATTATTAATATACCGCGATGATTTACTTATATCAAACAGTGGTATATTTATGAGATTTACTAAATTTAAAAACCAAGATAAAATCACTCGCGCTCACTACACGAATTCACATCCCTATCGTCATATCTAGATGCACTGGGAAATATCTAGCCCGTTGATTTGATCTCCAATGCTGATAACAAAATGTATGTGTATTTTGCATTCTGTAATTCCAATTTATTTTATTGGATTGTAGATTTTAAATATATGAATATTATTTCATACTTTTGTCTTATTTTTATCGCATATGCAACATGGAATTTCGGGAAGCTGCACAGAATCTTCTCGTTCGAAATACCGCAGTGTCTCAAGACGAAAATATTCGACCAGTGATAACAAAAGGCATTGAGACGTGGTCGCTTATAATGAGCCTAATAAGAAAATTCAAAGTTGCTCAAAGAGCAATACATAGGGCTATGTTTGGAGTTTCACTGCGTGATCGAATCAGAAATGAGAAGAATCCGCCGAAGAATCAAAATAATCGACATTCCACGAAGAATTGCTAGACTTAAGCGGCAGTGAGTTGGGCACACTGCGCTCGATGGAACTAACGGGTTTTCGCATGGCTACCATGCACCGGAAGATATAGCGTGGGTAGTCGGGTGTACACAAGGTAGTCTGACAACCTGATGAAGAAGATCGTTGGAATTCGCTGGATGTGGGTGGCGCAAGACCGGTCGTAGTGGAGATCTTTGGGGAAAACCTATGCCCAGCAGTGGAAGTATTTCGATTGAATGAATGGATACGACATGAAATACTATCTAGAATTCATATAAGCTAAAAGGGTAATAATATTTCTCTGATGGATGATTGGTGCATGAAAATGATATACATAAATCATAATGATTTCATTCCCGGACGGCTGACAGTAAATTTTCGGCAAGAATTCGGCCAAAAGATCTTACACTGTATTATGGTGTTACATAAGGTTACATACAGCCCACAAACGATTCCAATATCCGATAGATTTAAATCATTTTACCAATTTACGTCACGTACTCACTTAGAATCAAGTAAGAATGTATGCAAACGCTAAAAATATGCATTGTGTACAATAACTTTACGTGACCAAAAAACCGCCTGCATTAGTTAGTTAAAATATAACAGAGAGAAATGTCTCAAATGCACTGAAACTATTATGTAAAAGACTCTAGAATATTTCTAAACAGAGCTAAGTTATCTTGTCCCAGTGGATATTCATATAAATGTTTATATGAAGAAGATATAGGTCACACTGAATATAGGAAGGTTGTAAATCTATTGGGGAGGCGCAGTGCAGCCGACGCGCATCATTCCAGATCTTATATAGAGATGTTACAACATTAAATTTAAATATTATAAATATATCTATATCTTTCGAGAGCAAATCTGTGTAATTTTACGATTACAATACTATTTAGGAATTTTGCAAAGACATTTCTGAAAGATATTTTGATAAAGATTTTGAAATTGTTTTTTTTTTTGTTGGATCTTTTTAAGGCTAGTAACCTGAATGCTTACAATAACGGACATTCCCAGACGATTTCCGAACTTAAGTTGCAATGGGCTCATCACATTGCTCGTAAAACCGACGTCCGATGGGAACAACGGGTTTTTTAATGCCTCCCGCATATCGCAAGATGCAGCCTGGGTAGGCTCCCCACAAAGTAGACCTGGTGAAGTTCGCAAGAATCCGCTGGATGCGGGTGGCGCAAGAAGACCGGTCTTGAGGAGATATTTATGGGAGACCTGTGTCCAGCATTGCATATCTTTATATTGAATAGATGGATGGATAGACTTAAGCATTCAGCTGATAAATAAATACAAAGGCTACACGAGAGCAAACTCAGCTCGAATTGTAATACCGACTGACAAAATCTGGAGCATTAATCCCAACGAAATATATCCTTTTTGCAATAATAAAAAGTATATTGTACTTTGTGTGTAGTATACGAGTATCTAATGTGCGTTTATAGTGAGTTAAAGAGCTTCCCCAGTTGGGGATCGGGGCACGTCTTGGGTCGCTGGCGTAGTGGGATCTGGAAAATAGCCGCTCATCCCTGGCGATGGAAGCGGTGGTTTAACACTTTAAACGAATAGTTTGAATCCCTGTTTAAGAATACTGTGCTCACCGAGGGTTGCAAAATTTGACGTAGTTCAAGTTTATATGGAGAACCAATATAGAAAAGTAATTATTTAAACGAAGTTAAACATTTCACATCGAATAATTCATTACTTACGCTCATACTGCCAATGTCAACGTAATTTTTCCTCACGACTGCTAATGTATTTTAAATTATATGTCATCGTCAGACTTTGTTTTCATTATCTGTACAGATATACTACTATGTTTACTTTACAGAACGTCGAATACTTCAAGCAACTGAAAACACATGACAAATAAAAATTTTAGCTTGTTTTGAAATAATTATTACTGTTTTCTAAAACAAACTAAATATTTTAATAAGTAACGATCGAATTTTGGCGATCATTTGTAACAATAACTGTGTAGAAAAAGGCATCATCACAATATTAACAGCTCTATGTAAATTCTACCAAAAAAAATTCTATTTGGCTTGCTTCAGCGAAGAATATGTCTAGGATTCTGGCCCGTCGCCCGGATGGCGGTTGAAATGTATTACATAACATCGCATGTTTAGCGCTACGTCCTTGGTCTGGATACATTTTCCAAAATATATTCAAGCTAACATCATTGTGTAATAATCTGATATAGAAACTAGATTTTATAAATACGTAAACATATATTTCTATACTATACGTATACTAATAAATGAAATTGAAGTGTCTGTTTGTAATATCAAAGTAAGAACTTTTCACTAAATACATACCGATAGCAATACCAAAAACACAATTTTTAACATTTTTGTCTGGGTATATCTATTTCTTTCGTCTAATCTCAAGAACGGCAGGAGCGATTTTATAGGGACTTTTTCTGGCATTTAGCTGAATTTACTTCGCGTAATTTAGGCTACTTTTATTTTAAGAAAATAATTAGAGTTCCGCGTAAAAAAACTCATGAAATTGTGAATAAAATCAACTCTCAAAAAAAATGTAAATAGCAATTTTGTTGGAAATTAAACAAAATACGATGCGATACCATAAAATGCGGCTCGATTATAGAACTTTTTTTTAAATATCTTGATTTACGTGTATTTTATATAGCAAATTTTTTCACGCTCAGGGAAAATACTTATTTTTTTTATTAAGGACTACCATTAATATCTTTCAGAGTTTTTTTTGACATATTTAACAACAAAATCTTTTTTGTTGGGGCAGAAAAACAAATAAGTAGTCGAAACAAAAAATCATACTTTATACAGACGCGTATCTAACTATTTAAATCTATGTTTATAAAACATATTCCGCTTAGCTAAATTAGCCTTCTTAGATGGAATTCCTTTATTTACTTTTCCTTATTCTAATGAGATTTTACCTAAATATAATCACTTAAGTTATATGAATTGAAGAGAACAGTTTGACCTTAGGTCTAAATACAAAGGAATTTGGTACAGAACATTGCAAAGTGAGCCTCATCCATATACTGTGGTTCTCTGAAGTGAATATGACCAGAAACCAAATTGTTATCGCCCATAGATTGCGTTCCGGACATATGGCCCTCAACAATTTTTACTATCTCATAAATAAACGTAGCTCACCCAATTGTGAGAAATGCAATAGAGTTGAAGACTTGCATCACGTGTTGATGGAATGTGATCGGAACAAAGTAGAGAGGGAAAGATTTGTAGCACACCTTGGTATCAAATGTGGGATCAGGGTACGTTTCACGGAATCATTTCAGAGCTCAACAGTGCTGACGTCCTGTTGGTATACAACTTGGTTGCCAAATACTTGAAATAAAATTTGAATATGCAATTAGGCCGGCGTAACCCAAGGGGTTAAAGGCAAGAAATTTTGGAAATAAAAATAAAAATAAAACATATTCGAGTTAGTTACGTCATGTACAACTCAAGAATGGCTGAACCGATTTTTATGATCTCTGTTTTGTTTGCTGGCAAAGCCGTCCCAGATAGAAGAATAAGTAATAAAACTAACAAAAAAAATATAAGTAAAATTCATTTTTTCACACAGTTTTTTGATTGATATCTCAAGAACGGATTTACTGATTTCGATGAGTTCTTATTTTTATTGATAACTTCTTTAGCGGCGTTGAGCGATTCTCGATAGGGGAATAGCTTATAGATTCGCTTCACCTACAATGCCGTTAGCCGTCAACATGCTACAGTATGTCAAGTATAAGATGGCGTTTAAGTGCTGGCGCTTTATAAGCTTCATAATTCAAATTAACAAATTATTAAATTTTAATAATTTGTACTATAATTTAAATATTAAAAAACAGTGTTTTTTTTTCTTCAAAGTTTCGAGTTTCTCTTCGGTCGGCAGTTCGCATTGCTGCTTAGTTTTGTTTTATTCATCTCACGGACTCGACAAGTTCTATTGTAATAAAAACTAAATTCAATTCAACTTACAACACGATATTTATTGATTCTGAGGTGGTACGAAGTTCGCCAGGGCAGCTAGTACACTACAGATATTTACCCAAAGTTCAAGAATCAATATGGTTTATTGTTCAAGATGCATGTTATTAACCCTGATAAACTCTCTGAGCATGTTCTTTGACGCGTGTGTTTGGCAACTCCATTACGGAGTTCGCTCAAGTTTCACAATTAATCAATTTCGGGGAGATGTTATAAGATTTACCATCATCTTATATTTCTCACAGTTTTCGGTCCTATTTTTCTTTTTACTATAAAATATAGGCCATAAAATCTTATAAAAAAAGAACCCACAGTTCTTCTTGAAGATTAATTTATTAATGTAAAACTTTGATTGTTTCGTAAAAAAAACGATTTTTACATTTTTCAACATACTGCGACATCTATACTTATAATAAAAAGTTAACGAGACGAATTCTTTACATTGAAGAAATTTAAAAAAAATACTATGCGGGGTTTCAAAATCGATTACAAAACACATTTCGATAGTTAGTTAGTTAGTTTCGGTAGACTGAAACAATTTTGTCTGTCACTCAGTCAGTCTGTCTGTTTATTAATTTGTTCGCCAATCACGCAAAAACTACTCAACCGATTTCGATGAAATTTGGTATGGTAGTAGTGTATACTCTATTATTATAGTAACATCTAGCATACTAGCATAGAAGATATTTGAGAAAAAATACTATGCGGTGCTTCAGAATCGACTACAGAACACATTTCGACAGTTTTTTAAAACTTTTTGTCTCTCTGTCTGTCGGTTTGTCTGTTTACTAATTTGTTTGCCGATCACCCAAAAAGTACTGCACCAATTTCGATGAAAGTTGACAACCGTACGAATTTAGGAATTTTAAGAGTTACTATCAAACGTTTCGTTTTTAATTTATCTACTAGTGGGCCTGTATCAAAGTCGCGGTAAAACTGAAATCGTACGTATTTCGAAATATTAATTCATATCGGACAAATATTAAAGTTAACTCTCTCAAAAATGAATCGAACTAATTCCGTTGAAATTATGTAGCAAGCGATGAGTCCTCGGCGAATCTTCAGTGTGAAAGGAAAATCTGATCTAAGGAAGCCGCTGTGTCCTATAAGAGTAGCGCTCGCATTAATTTACACAGAGTAGTGACGCGAAACAGAGACTACTTATAGGGAAGAAAAATTGACACCGGGATTTGCGTTTATTAAATACAAATATTTTATTTTCTCAAAACATTCATATAAAATAAGGGTCTAAACTAGGATAAGATACCACAATAGATGGCGCAATTATCACTTGAAATAAATACAATAAGTACAACAATTTGAGAAAAAAAAATAAAATTATAAGTAAGTAAAGTGTAAAAATGAGTTTAATGTGTCTCTGTGTGACTATTGGGGTTGTATTAAAGTGTGTTTTGTATGAACATAATGTTAAGTTACGAAAGTTAAAAGCTTATCTATATAATATTGTTTGTCCTGACTAATTCATCGACGCATCGAAGAAAGCTTAGTGGATCTAAGAAAGGGTTTTTGGAAATTGCAGGCCTAAAGGTTAAAATAGAGGATGAACCGTTGTATGAAAGTCCGTTATTAAAAGGAAGCACAAAGTTTATATACATAGATACTGCTGGATAGAAATAAGTAAAACACTGAATAGATTTCGATAGAACTTAGTTATGATATAGATTATATCCAAAGGGAGTAAATTGCCCAAGTTTTACATGAACGAAGTCACAGCAGGGTACAGTCTAATAACATACATTAAAAATCGAAAATGCTGGATGGCTTTAGTGATTCCTTTTTCATCATGGTAAATTCACAAGCCGAAATAAAGGTGAAACCATGTGTGTATTAATTTCGATACTACGTTTGTAATATAGTCCTGTCCTGCCCAGAAAATGATTTATATTCTTGACTTGAAACAATTTTAAAAATCGATTCAAGGGTTTCTGATTTATAAGGCAATTAACAGATACACAGATAGAGATACGTAACCTTCAATGAGGGCTAGCTTATTCAGGGTATATTGGTATACTGTATAGTCATTGCAGAAATCTCTATCATCGGTGTCTACTCTACTTAAGCTTTTAGATTTTAAAGTAAAAAAGGTGGAGAAGCTTTTTGTGCAGTGCTAAACGGGTTTTCGTTTCCAATGAGCTCCCGAGTTAGTACGTGACAATTTTTATATCTATTGTATTATTATTATATTTATTTCGGAAAGAATCATTGCACTACAGTAAATAGGTTCACAGTTTGATAAAAATTATTAAGTTATAATCTATAATCGTCTATATAGCCTATAATCGTTTGGTCCAATTGGTAAAGAATAAAACTTTAAATCGATATGTCTTTTTTATTATGTCTGTCTGAAATGTTGTCTCCAAAAACAAGGATTCAAGTAAAATTTAGACGTATATTTGGTAGCTGCAATAATAAAGGCAACATAAGCAATTTTTAGAACATCGCATATGTGGCCTTAATCTATCTATCAATATTATACAACTGTAAATAGGCCAAATCTGTACATTAAATATTTTTTGACAAATATATTCTGGGTGTACTTTGTTATCGATATAGAAGCCAAAAATATATTATTTAGAATTTTTGTCTGTCTGTCTTTCCCTGTGTGAAAGTATCACTCTGAAAGTACTGAACCAATTTTGACTAAACTTGACACAGTGATAAATAATATTATAAAGGAGGGGTTCTCCGGGATAATGGATAAAAGTAAAAAAATGTAGTAAATTAAATTTAAATTTAACGGATTTTGAGGAAATTTTATTTGTACTATAGCAAATAAACTACCTAAAATTTAAGCTATATTTTATATCTATATTCTTCTTGAAAAAAAGACCAATAAAAACTCCATCGCTAGACTTCTTTAGCCCGTGTAGTACCTAAACGTTATAACTTGTCTAAAGTAACTTAACATGTAATTGTGAAATTATCAATCAGTTAAATTAGAAGCATAAAATCTAACAAGTAGACTAAATTTTATTGATGTGTGTGTTTGTCTCCTTGTCATGAAGCGTTTCCATTTCATCGAGTTTCAAACCACCAACGATTCTAAAGAAAGTTCACTTCAATAATAAATACCGTGTCGATAAAGTTGAAAAATAGGTGTAAAATTATTCGAGACGTCATAAACAGAATCTTAATACGATAATGACTACTATTAAATGACTATTAAAATAAAAGGTATCATTGAATGTTTCAAATTGAATAGAATCTATAATGACGTCAGAATCTTAATAATGCGCAAATAATTAGATGTCGCTATTCCCCAATTTGCCTATTGAGCTAAATTATAATACCTACGTTGCCAGCTCACGGTTCGTTGCGTGCGACGTTGCCGCTTTTCGTTTTATAAAGAGTATATGGATATGAAAATATTTTTGCGAATGATTTGATTATTTGATGAATTGATGATTTCTTATTATAGTATTATAAATGAATAGTGAAACGAGCAGAAATAAAACAAAATCAAACCGGCATCAATTATTTACATTTATAAATATATTTAATTCTGATGATTAATTATAGATGGCGCTTTACTTATTTTTTAATAAATTGGACTGTTTTCAAACATTACAAGGACATAGATACTGGACAATGGACGAAGTCCGTACATTGAAAATATTTGAGAAACAAACTATCTAGGGCTTTAGATTCTACTACAGGACATATATCGCAAAGGTAACGCGTGAAAACCCGTTAAAATTAACTGATATTAAATATGGAACGCGAAAACTTTAAAAAAAAAATTACATATATCGATAGTTTTAAAATATTTTTTCTGTCTGTCCGTTTATTAATTTGTTTGCCAATCACACAAAAAACTTCATCTTATTTTGAAAATTCTTTCTCCGTTAGAAAAGTAGGCTACTTTTTATTTTGGTAAATGTATGTTATCAATAATTAATCATAATAAATTTAATTGAAGTAGGTAATAATTATACATTATAGTATGCGCTACTTGAATGGTTTCAAATAATGGAACAAAATCTATAGCACTTTCATTTTTTTTTAAATAAAATAAAAAAACATATTCTGTGGACTCTGGGTCCACACCTTTTTATAGGTAGGTAGGTTTTATTCGAGTTGTGTCAGAAAAAATCGCTTATAATATTTCATGCAGCTATGCAGTTAACTTCTTTCATAATTAATTAAGTGAGCTTAAATCTACTTATATTTTACATCTAAACTAAGACGCATGTTAAATTTTTTTTGTTTATTTTTTTTTTGTTGACTTTTGTAGTATTGTTAAACTTCTTTTAAGCTTTAATTTAGGTATAGCATAGTATTCAGGCCTATTAGGACAAGAAGGGCATAGTGAGTCCATAGTATCAGCTCAGGTATCATGAGAGGGCTAAGTGCAGACGGCGGCTCAGTACGGGCACCGAACCAGTGGTATCTGGACTCTGCCGCATTGCCAAACCTAGGGAGGAAGGGGCTGGGGCCCTGACCTTCCATTGCACTTGGAAAGTTGTCTGAGAGGTGGCCTGGTCTGGCCGACGTAACCTCCACCGCGTGTGACGGGACGGAACATAGAGAATATATTGGTAATGAGATAGATTGCATCTAGACGGAGAATATAGTCTGTTTATTAGAATATATTTGTCTGAATTCAACGCGAACGAAGTCGCGGGCACAGTTAGTCTTTTATAAACTAATTAAGTATATCTTTTATGAAAACAATATAATATACTTATTTTATTCATAGCATACATAAAAAAATTCATGAATTTAAGACTATAATTAGCATCTTTGCAATACTTGAATAGGCCCAAATAACCCTGAGTGGCTTTTCTAAAATATATTTACACTAGCTTTGTGCCCGTGGCTCCGCTCGCGTTTCATATTTTCTTTAGGTGTGGAGTGAAAAAGTGGATTAATCGAAAAAAAAAAAAAACAAACGAATGAAGGGAAATGAGAGTCTTTTGTTTTTATTAGCACGGGAAAAATGTGCGTAAGGATAAATCAAACCGGAACAAATGTACTTAAGTAATCGAAAAAAAAAAAAAAATGAGAAAGGGCCTATGGAATAAATAAACAAATAGCCTATAACCAACTACGAAAATTCCGCGTCGAATAGTAGCAGTCCCATCCCGATACGTTTAGTAGTTTTGAGGAGACTGTGCCTCAAAGGACTGCCATTTTCCTTTTATAGATATAGTATATATATATATATATATATATATATATATATATATATATACAATATATATTTATTTATTTATTTATTAAGTTATGCCATGGAATTATGTATATTACAGTCTCGAAATCATACGACGTAGAATCGTAGACAACGATATTGAATTCCGATCCCGGATGCCACTCAGTAAATGCGCATCCTTCTGGCTTAGAGTTGGGAGGTCTGGAATACCTTAACTATCATATTGCATATATGTAATAGGATATGCGTCTCGTATTGTCACCTATCACATTATGTTACTGAAACTGACTACTAACGGTCGTTTTCAATATGCGATTAAATCGGTTTTTAAGTACCTACTGAAATCCCAAATTTCAATTGTTTATTTTTTTTCTCTAAAGTATCAGTGAGAAAAAATTCTTTATTTGCGGTTTAATCATCTCAGTCTAAAAGATAGGTGATGAAACAGGCCGTAAGTAGAATGACATGCCTTATTAGTTTACTAGCCGTGCCGTGGCTCTACCCCCATGAGATTTCCCGTTTGTAAAATAACGATTTCTCCAACTAATCAAATTCTCTTGAGTACGCGTTGGTTTGATTACAATATTGCAAGGGATGCAATAGTAGATAAATTTGTGTCAACTTTTTCTTATCTGTATAAAGTACTGAACGTAACTAAGATATGTCCACGTGAAATATCTACGTTTAAAAAACCGTACTACGTTAGTTCAGTGAGCTGATTTTTAATTTTTTTTAATAAAATCATAGATTTAGTTATAGAAAGCAAAATAAATACTACTAGGACAATATCTAGTAATACACAAATCCATAAAACTCTGAGATTGTTACTGTACTTTTGAACTTTTAAGCGATTTTTATATATTGTAACATACATATCTTATATAAATATGAACCAAGCTTTTTAACAACATCTTTTTATCAAGCAATGAAAAAGCATGAAACCGCTAAAAACTTTAATCAACTTTTATTTTCATGAAACAAAACACAATCGGGAAGGTTCTATAATTTTAAAATCAGCCAGTATCTGTATCCGAAAATAAAATAGATTACTTATACCAATCTACTTTACTAGGAAAAAAAATATCGATTAGGTATTAACACTTGTAATTTCTATACATAATGTTAGACGTAGATACTTAAATATTTTTTTGGTGTGTAATATATCAACTAAATTGAATGAATTACTGAAAAATGTGTATTGCAGTTAATAATTTGGCAAGAATAGAAATATTACACGCAGACAGAGCCGCGAGTGCACAGCTAGTCTGTGTGAGTAAAAGACCGTTTTACATTACCGTAGGCAATCAAAATGAAAATAGAGCAAATTACAAAAAAAAACATGATTCACTATATTTCATTTTTGACAATTTTCGATTAGAATCAACAAGTATCCGTATTGAATTTTTACTAAAGTTAACACACTTTTAAATACAATCTATAGTAAATGTTAAAAATGTTTTGAATTCAAACAGGAAAATTCATTTACTGAATAAGACATAACTTAGAAGTCACTCGGAAGCAACTATGTCTGCTGATAAAGCTTCGCTGCAATATCTCTCTGAATTGCATAAATAACCCGGTAATAAATGGCGCTGCAAACCATGTTCGCAATGAAATACACTGAAAAGTTAAAATTCCTTAACAAAATAGATTGATGATTGTGTTAATGTAACTAAATTAACATATTGTATCCTTACACGTTATAAAAGGTAATGACCAATTGTCTATCCATAAGTTGGCTTATAGCTCGAAAATCACTCAACCGATCTACATTATTTTTTATGCAAATAATAGATATAGTTTTTGTCTAGTATAAAGTGATTCTTTTAAAGGGATAACTTCTTTAGCGGCGTTGAGCGATTCTCAGTAGAGAAAACACTTACAGCTTCGCGTTACCAACTCTATGACGTCTGCCGTCAATATGCTACAGTTAGTCAAGAATAAAATGGAGTTTAAGTGTAATAAAATTCATACGTTTTTTTTTGTGAAATAGGGGGTAAACGAGCCAGCGGGTCACCTGATGGTAAGTGATCACCGCCGCCCTTGGACACCCACAATACCAGAGGTATCTTGTATCTTCTTAGGGTTGAATTGGACTAAGTATAGTCTGCCCCATTTCGAGATTTGCTCCAATAAAGTCCCGACTTCAGATACAAGTTTAATTCGGCACTCGTTGTGGCGCTGTCAATAGCAATGAAATAATAATTAATACTTAGGCAACTAATCGTTTGTTTTAATTTTTTTTAGTTTTGATAAACTCAATATACTATATGAGATCCTACATAATAATTGATTGGAGCGCCAAAAGATTTTAAAACCAGATAAACGTTAGGCTATGTTAATAATTTCAATTAACAAATTATGACATTAAAGCATTCACAATACATGGTTGGTGGACGTAGAAATTAACGAAATAAACTCATAATATTATTCATTAAAATTAAACCCTTAATAAACATGTTTAAAGGAAAAGTGAAAAATCAGTTTTAAAAAGTATGGTGCCTGTAAGAATCAAATCAAAAAAAAAATCAAAACAATAACAAAGAAGCCAGAGAAGTAAAACTCAGAGACAATAAATAAGAGCGAGAGAGAGAGACTATAGTGATGTAAAACAAACAGTCGATAATAATTCCGAAGCTCGAGGCGCATAAGGCGCAAGTAGTAAATTTTAGTGAATATTTTATAGGGCTGCGACTGCTCGATGCGCCCGTTGACGTTGTAAATTATATTCTAGTGTGTACAGGTTTTGTATCTTTTTTTTATCGATAACTACTGATTTAAAGATTGTGAGAATTTTTTCAACAGTATGTAAAAGGAAACTTAATTTAAAATGTTTTTATTACCTACTTTATTGCATATAAGTTAAAAAATGAATTAATTCATCTTTACATATTTTATATTCTTCTATCAAAGTGTAAATACATGTTAGCTTCATAACTTACATGCCCATTTTTAATATGTATATGTAAGTATAATTTCAAAAAAAGATAATTACAATTTTAATCCGATAAATAGTATGTATTACAGTTAACTTATTAGTATTACTCTACAAAATCTCAACTTGAACTCTACGAGAGTAGAATTTATTCATATACGATTCAGAGAGAGAGAGATATATATATATATTCGATGACTAAGACAACACTATCGACAGCAGCTCGGCCGTTTTCATTCGATAGCCATAAAATTGCGAGCGTCCGCCATGAATAACTGAACTGGAGGGCATTTCGGAGTTATGACGTCATCACGTCGCCGACGCGACGGCGCCATTCCACTGCACTCATAGAGTAAATAAATATACACAGATAGCAGATTTTAGAGTAACTATTAGTGGCTTTTAATAACTTTGTTACATTATGAAATAATCAGCAGAGGATCTCCGATTTTTTCGAATCAGGACAGAAACTTCATAGTAGGGCCTCCCTCTTCAGCGTTCGAGACAAAATTACTTTTAAAACTCACAAATATATAATGGTTAGCATATTAATGGTTTAAATATATCTAAATTTAAAACCAGACGTCCGTATGCTAAGCGCTTTCTGGAGCAAGTTTATGTTATATATATTATATTATGATTTTGGTGTCCCTTAAAACTGCCGCCCGGGACGGATGCCCCGGTTGCTGCTCTCTCCCCTCCATGCCCCTTAGATCCAGATCTGCAAATAATATATTCAACAGGGGCCGTCAAAGTATTATGTAACCATCAGTACGAGCGGGGGATCTACGCTTTGTTTATTTTTGATGACATGAGAGAAGGGAGCTGTTCAGAATCATGGCTACGTAACCAATATTGGATTATAAATTTTCGTTTTTATTTCTACAAAATTATACTAACGCTTATGTAATCATCGGAAGTGCAGTAAGAGTTTTACTTACTATTGCTCAAAAAGACTTTGCGCTCAAAATGGGTCAAAATGACCAAAATTTGACTTTCGGAACACTTAATTGATCCCTGAATTATACTTAACGATAAGCTTATTAGTAAATACTTTTTATCTATATTGTCCCACTACATGATGACTACTTCATTGTTAAATATAAAGTAAATATATCAGTTCTTTGCTGAAGTAATTTAGTCTCCCCCAAAGCTCTCCACAACGACCGTTCTTGCGACATTCGTAAAGAGCAGATTCCCTGTAAATTAGATATTTATTTCATATCGAAATCTAATATTAGCAAAATTTGTTTAGTCAAAGCGAATTAATCCGAGAACATAGCTTGCTGTCCATAAATAGAGTAAAGTATTCACCTTGGTACGTCTGTGTTAAGTTTAATCTATGCCAATTTGAAAACGACACCCAATGGTGCATAAAATCTTTTGAATCTCGCATTTAGCTTTGATTCATACGATACGAGATTTTTTAAATTTCAAATATATTTTTTATTTAGTTTTAAAATTAGTAAATACCAAAACACAATCGAGATTCAGTCTGTGTGGTGTTGGCTAAGAATAGTATCACCCCATATCTTCCCGTGGGTGTCGTAAAAGGCGATTAAAGGATAAACCAGAAGATGGGCAAGTGCATCCTCTGAGAACCACAAACACCTACTGCGATCGCCAATCTGCCTGTCAAGCGTGGTGCTTATGACAATTCCCCCTTCTTTAGGGGACACTTATGTCCAGCAGTGGACGTCTTTTGGTTGAATGGAATCAAGATATTATAATCGTCACAAATTATAAAGGGTATCTCTCCCTGTAGATCCGTTACTTAGCTTATAACTAGAGAATCACTACACCGATTTATACGATTATTTTACAGAATCATAGGTGTATTTTCTTGCTGGTTTTTACTATATATATTGTTTCATTAGGTAACGTTTTTTTTAAGCTATGAGGGTTAGTAAACGAAGTCGACCAAAAATTACTACCATGAATATTAGTGAATAATTAATACAAGCGCAGCCATGTGCACAGCTAGTGTAATTATATAATATTATACAGCCAAAACCATTTTTAGCATTCAAATTATAATAACTTATAGAATACGAAAGTTCGTAAATTTTGGTAGTTTTAATGTAATAATCAACAAAATCAGATAAGTTTTTGCAACAAATGTGACGACACACATCTATGAACTTTATAACTAAGTATAGTAGTTTAAAGGAATTACTTGACAGATGGTAATGTTATCGTTATCATTCGTTAGTATATCTAATACACTTAAATACGCAATTTTCCAATATCTATATACTAATAAAGAAAATTAAAGTGTCTGTAATGTCAAAATAACATTTTTTTACTAAATTCATATGAACGGATATACGATATATATACCAAAAACACAATTTTTGAATTTTCTGTTTGACTGTCTGTGTGCTTGTTCAGGATAATCTCCGTAACGACAAAAAGCGATTTTGACGGGATTTTTTTTACGTTACTCCGCGTAACTAACAGTATCAATAGCGAAGCGCTCTAATAACCCGACTCCCTATAGCCTTGCAAAAAAAAATCGCACAACACTCACTTTACAATCAGCAAATATACTATTATTACATGATGTTATAAAACTGCACATCTTAGTCATAAAATACGCACACTAAGAACCTGCTCATACAACCCCGGCAAGAAACTACAGAATCGAATTCACATATGCATGCAAATTTCACTTTAATTGTCACCCACACAATGAAAGTGTTAGTGTAAATATTTAATAAAAGTAGCCCTTTTTTGTGCTGAAAGTATCCCGGTACACTCCGGCTTATTCCATTTAATTTTAAATCTTAGGCTTATTGCTTTACGATATATTTCGCAAATGACATTTATCGAAAAAAATTTAACTGGCTTTGGGAATAAAATCTTTGTAATGTATATTTTTATATCTGTATTATATATCAATTAAGTAATCCTAATTACTTAATGGTGTTATATAACAATTATTATTACATGCATTACACTAATAATTTCATATTTATGCGCACTTTAAAATTAACATTTTCATGAAAATATATTATAAATGCTAAAAAATAATTATAGACACTTTGTATTAAAGTATTAAGAAAAAATAAATCATTAAGTATTATTTTATGTATAATGGTTATTTTTCGTTTCGCGTAAGTCGACATCTTGTGTGGTTTTGTTAAAATTAAATAGTTAAAATCCAGGATCACGAAACTAACCCACTTACAAATTATTAGATGGTTATAATTATAGGAATAATTATCACAAGCGAAATGAATTTGACACATTGTACTAAACAAGTGAAAATTTTCATCTTTAAGAGGATATGCGGCGGCGACATATTTGAAAGTAGGCATTTCAGAAATCTATTGCTATCCTCGTTGCACCAAAAAAAGAGTTATGAAACTGAAATGGACAACTGCAGCTCGGGCTGATTCCTCCTCCAAAACTGAACCGATATTTTGTTTTTTTCAGTTATAGAATATGAAAGACTTTGGCTATACCTTTATGTTTTCTTCTTTTTTTTATTTCTCAGCTTATTTTACGAACGTCTAAAAATGACTGTAAAAATCGACATTTTTTTCATTTTCAAAGGCTCCTAATTTCTATGATAACTAATTTATGGAAAAATCAAAACGTATGGGCGTGTCGGTGGTGTATATATGTATATTATTTGGTATAAAAATATTTACCAGAAGTCTATTATCCAGGGAGGAAACAGGAGACTACTTATTCTTAAAGTATTTTATCGAACTCGACATGCACTGTTTATGTAACTCCAGTGAGGTCAAGTATGATGAAGGTCGTTAACACTAACTGCAACTGGATAGCTTTACTCAGTAGCACAAGCATCCATCATTCATTACTGTACTAATTTTCAAGAGGAAGAAGTACGACGACCAGGTAGTTTTTTTTAGCTCCGGCTTAAACGACAATTTTTTTCACGCTTCGCAACTGAACGGTACTTTTATTTTTCAAATATATGTAAAAAAAATAAAAACCGTGAATATTCGAACAAAATATCCTTATCATAATCTTAGTATCGAAAAAGTTAGAGAAATTATAGAATTAGGGTTCCGTAAAAAAAAATTAAAACGCAGTGAATAACATATGATACGCGGGCGCAGCCACGGGCTACAGCTAGTTTATAATATACTTTATGCAATTATTCTCTCTGAAACGGCTATATCGATTCAGATTAATTTTTACAATTAGTTTAAAATTAAGTACCTACTTGGATAAAGTGATGTTTTCTGATTACAATGGCAATTTAATTGTAATCATAACATAAAAATTAATAAAGTTAATAACAGATGTCACTGTTCTACATCGATTTTTTTTAATTAGCATTATGTCTCGTCTATTAATATTTAGCTATATTGATATACAGCTAAAGACGGATTATCTTTAAGATACCAAGAGATATTTGGTTATCCAGGCACTAATGAAAAAATAATCTTAGGGTACCTACAGCATAAATTGAAGGTACAAACAGAAGATTAGTAAAAAGATGAATATCTCTACAGAGGATAGAAAATCCACACGGGTTCCACTAATTACTCTGCGCGATGAAAAACATCTTGTTCTATGACTGATAAATCGGAAGATTACAGAGAAGTGTTTATAACATCCGATAATATAGTCGGTGTTCTGCCTTCAATGGGTGTACGGTATAAATATTTTTTTAATTTATTTATTTACATCGCACACCAACAGAGTACAAACAAATGAAAATACACAGGACAAGAACAAATTTAACATAACAATTTTGTACCCTAATTAAAGGCGAGCACAGCACTCAATATTTTCGTGCATTTTTCTTACTAGATTAATTCAACATAATTATAAGTTGTTTTATTAGTAAAGTTACAAAAAAAAAAAACAAGTTGAACTAATTTTAAGAAAGTCTTATAAGTAACAGGTTTCAAAGAGATCAAAGAACTAGGAAAACTAGGTTATTTAGGAACATTGTGCCGTTTTGTTTAAAGGTATATGATATTATTTAAAAAATTTGATTGATCAGATCACATTTTTTTTTTAATATAAGGATTTCAGTGATACAATAGAAAGACAGCGCAATTATAATCATATTTTACATTATAAATTAAGCAGTTTTCTGCAGCGCGCCAACAAGGTTCAAGCAGAATACCAGCGTCGCTGTGACATTTTTCCAATTTTTAGTGCAGCAATCAAGCTGACGGGTTGGACTTTGTTTGCATAAGTGCAACACTTTTGTTTTACGTTGTAATAAATATGTATTTTCTGCTTATTTATATGTGTTGTGTTTTGTGCAAATAAAAAAGTATTCTATCCTATTCTATGTCTTAAAAGTTTTCTACTATTGTTCTGTACGTTTTGCGAGAAAGGACAGAATATACCATATCAATTGTAACTTAAAATGTTGTGTCTTTAATATTATAGTTCCAGTATTTTCCAAGAGGTTCTAGGACCTTTACTACATTTCTTATAATACGTTCTCATCCCGATTCTCCATTCTTAAAATCTACTCTCTCTGGAAATCTTTTTAAATTACGAAAACTAAAAATCAAATATTCTATACATTTTTTAATTACTTTGTTTAATTAATTTGAATTCCATGTAAATAAATCTTTTGTATGACAAAATAAAACAAAACAAAAAATAGCTTTTAATTACCTTAAATTAAAAGACTATTTTAATACTAATTCCATAGGTGTTAATTATTTCCTTTTAGCTAGATCAAATTAAAATATAAATATGAAAAATTTTACACGATAATCGTATCCTATAAATAGTCGTTAAAGTAATCTTCCAAAGATTGCCTATTAAGGAGAAAGGAGAGAAATTATCGTGAGACCATAACGCCTACAAAAGTCGGCACATGAGCACTAATCACTTAACGCACGTTAATGTTGTTTTCGTGATATAAAGTATAGAAAAAAAAATTATCATTACTCCATTCTTAATTTAGCTCAGTAGCGTGTTTGAGCACCGCATCGGTCGATCTAGATTCGAGTCCTAATGAGCCTTATCTTTCGAAGAAAGAAATTATAATGACTTAATATTTACTACATTTTATATGTATATACAGATGTTATAAATATAACATATTCCATTTAGATTCCATATAGATTATAAACGTGTCACCAATCGCTTTTGTCACCGTCGCGTCGCACATAGCGCTATCTTAATGTTCTTTCTTTCACTCAAACACGCAAGTCAAATTACGCGTCTCACTCGTGCGGTTCGTGGTGATAATGCAAAGAAGTAAAGCATAAACGATATAGAAAAGAAAATATGGCACCTACACAGTAATTAAGAGTTTTTTATTTCGTTTGCATCGTCTATAAATGCAGGCAAATAGTGTAAAGAGTATATTTAAGAACTAGCCGTGTCCCCGTGGCTTTATGTACCGATAAATAAAACTGAATAGAATATACGATTATTATTCGAGAAAGGGGCTATGCAGGCTAAGACAGTCCTGTGTCACTGTGACCTAAATAGATCTATTGTGATCGTCCCCATATTTCTAAAGATCACTGCCTACTAAGATATACTGTAGGATCTTTTTGTTAGAGAGCGTCCGGTAACAACGCATGTTTACCTAGAACTCGGTTACGTATGGGTATCAGTGGGTCACATTAACATAGAATATACGATACCTATAAACTCATCATCATAATCGTTCTGCTCCCAATTTGTTATTTGGGGTCGACGTAGTATGTCTTCTTCTTCCATACATCTTTATCACTCACCAAATCTGCATTCACCCCTTTTGTCTTCATATCTTCCTTCAGACATTCATGAACTTTCATAGTCATCACTTTCTTCGTCACACATGCGTTTCGTCTGTTCTCAAAACATGTCCATACCAAAACTAACGATTCCCTTTCATATTTTCTATCACTGGAGTCACTTTGCAAACTTCCTCTAATACACTCATCCCTGATCCTATCTATTTTGGTCGATAATAATAATAATAAAGCCATTTATTTCCATTTACATTACATTGAGTTTAAACTAACATTATACTACAAAATATATTTAAAAAAAGCCTCGTCCAACTGCTTGCATAGTTTTCGATTTGCCGCCTTCGTCATCCAGTCTTCGCCGGCTTTGTTTTTTAATTTCATCGACCCATCGATCTTTTACGTTTAGGTCCACCTCTGTTCCTTTTTCCACCGGGTCCCTTCCATTTAGTGGCTCGTTTAGTCCATCTCTTATCTGTACTACGGGCGATGTGACCATACCATTTATTTTTTTGCTGTTGTGGGTGACGTTCTGCGTCTATTAATTTTGTTTTCTTGCAAATATCATTGCTCTTGATTTTATGGTTAAGCTTAATTTCTAGCATACTTCTTTCTATAGCACGCTGGTACGAACGAATTGTATGTTTAGTTCTCTTGGACAATCCACGTTTGTGCTCCATATAACAGGCGTAGACAGGAATCTACAACATTCTTTTTAAGTTTCAATGGATTTAAGTTGGATGATTATTAAGTTTTGCTTTTAGGATTTCTTTGAAGCTCCAGTATTTTCTCCAAGTTATTTTGAAACGACGCTTTATTTCATCTTCATGTAGCAATTTCTTGAATGAGATTTGTTTCCCAAGGTACACAACTGTCCACATACTCTATCGGTGTTTCATTTACTATTATAGCTTTTTGTGTACTATTTGTAGAGACTTTTATTTTGGATGTATTTAAATGTAAACCTATTTTTTTGCCGGCGTTGTTTAGTTTGCAAATTATTGCTTCCAATTGTTTTGATGTTTTTACAAAGATAATGATTTCATCTGCAATACACTGCTTACATCTCTCTACATCTATTTTTATTCTTTTGTTTCTCTAATCTATGTTTTGTATTATATGTAGCACGGCTATGAACATTTACGCTGATAAAGGATCTCCTTGTTTCACTCCTCGCCTTACATAGATTTTTGCCCCAATTTTATCCAGCTTTATTCTGCTCGTACTATTCTTGTATTTGTTTCTGATGATGTTAATATTTGTTAGTATTTGAAGCGTTTTGGTTTGAGAGTGCTTGCATTCGCTTAATCTATATACTCGATATATAGGTTGGTTAAACTCTTGATGTTTTTATACTATTTGCTCTAATGTGTGGATGTGGTCCATGGTAAAGTAACCCGAGCGAAAGCCAGCCTGCTCTACTGGTTGGTGTTTCTCTATACTTATCGCTTTTGTTTTTTTTTTTAGACACATGGCAAATAATTTATATATTGTCGGTAGCAGGCTGATAGGGCGATAGGTATTGTTATCTGAGGGATCTCCTTTTTTGTAGAGCACAATTGTTGTTGACTCTCCCCATTTCTCTGGAATTTCTTGCACTTCTAGTATTTTATTAAATAATGTCCTATTAGAATATTTTTTCCTATTTTCAGGGTATCATTTTTGTTGATACCAATACAAAAAACACAATTTTTAAAGTTCTTGTCTGTCTATATGTTTGCTCGGCTTAATTTCCGTAGCGGCTGGACCGATTTTATCCGGAACTGAAGTTTGGAGGCCTAACTTACTTCTTTTTCTAATAGATAGAGTTTCATGTTAAAAAATTAAAACTACCTAATAAAACCTTAAACAAAATCCGCTTCAATGGTTAGTTTAACTGGCAAGTCTTTGAATTTGTGGGAAATATCTTTGTTTTCTGTTAGTACCAAAATAATTTTAGGCCTGTTCAAAAATAGAATTACCTACGCAGTGAATAATTGTGCTCAATAGAAAAATTAATACGCGGGCGGAGCCGCGGGAAACATTTTGTTTAAAATAAGATTTATGTAAAGCTTCTCAGTGATTCTCGAGTTGCCTTTTATAATATGTAAGAATTAAAAAAATAAATGAGAACACAATTTATTTTCGTAGTGAAATTTACGTTTTCCTATTTCAGTAGCTTTTACCCCGGTTTCGTTACCGTTGACGTAGATTTTGCAAATCGTTTCAGTAATGAAAAATACGTTAAGTCGTTTTTGTCAATGTGTACGATCATATTGATCGGTTAATTAGTTAAGGCGTGAAATTGTAACAAACAAACAAACTCACATTCACATTTATAATAGTAGTAGGTTTACAATTCAAATAAGCAAATAACTAATTATATAGAAACAGTTCAGTTAATTATTGTTCAATTTCAAACGCTCACTGATTGGATCCTATGTCACTGTCTGACTCGTTATCGTATGGTCAAAACAATACGAACCTTATTATTTAAGTAGTTGAGTTCAAATTAGTATAACTTCGGTCTGCAATTAAAACTGTTGAATTATCTTCGAAGTACAATACTGATTAGTTTGTATTATTCAAGTTTTTCTAAAAAAAGTCTAAGACTATTGTGATGTTTTTAAAAAGCTACTAACGACGTTTCTTTGTCAGACTTTCTTCGGAGCACTGCTACATATTATTCCGATCGATCAAATAGCTAAACAAAAACTTTTGCAAGATTTTTCATTTTTTATAAGCAATTTAGGCCCTGATGAGACACTTATGAACGTCAAAATACTACCACCGATTCGGAAAACAATCCAGTCATCGAGAAGAATCGGCAACGAAACTCGATCTGGTTTTTTTTTCTCCATATTATTTTGGAACTCTGCAACTAATAGTTACAAAGTTTATTAGTGGATACACAGAGAAAGCTGTAACTTTCAGACATCACTATCGTTCACATAATGATCCAAAATGGACCATTGCTGGACACAGGTAATCAAGCCGTGTCTGTGTACTCAATCCTCGGTATACTTGTAACTTCTTCCCGACTATGTTTTATGTCTAAATGCACACACACAGTTTCTTAGCACACTCACAGGACTTTGGGCTTGTCCTAGTTGAAAATGGTAGCTAGCACAAGCGCACCAAGATGGTACGAACCTCAGCTTAAGCTGCTTGCTACCTGTATTAAGCATTCCGCGAAATTTATCCTACCTTAAAATAAATAAAACCTAGGCAATCATAAGAACTCCCGACAGGAATGAAAACTCGAAACTTGGAATAAACTGTTTTTTTTTTTCATGTTTAATTTATAGTATGAGGAATTAAAATGTTATAATTTGTTAATTGAACTCATTAGCATAACCTAACATACAACATTTGTCTGGTCTTTACATCTATTGGCGCTCCGAGCAATTATTTTATACATTTATATACAGTTTATTCGTAATCAAAACATAGCACAGGCTGCGTAATTATACATTATATTATTTATCTCTGAGCGCCACCACCTAAACTCCATCTCATACTTGACATACGTTACGGTGTATAAAATAGTCGTTTAAAAAAGTACCCCCATTAAATGTGTATAGATAATATAAATAAAAAGCCTTTATTGCTGTACAGAAATTTCACATGCTATAAATTATGAAAATAAAGTGTGTCTAAACTTAATTTTTACAATTTTCCTTTAATAATTTATAATATATCGGCAAACCGTCGATATTCTGAAGCAGCTTGTCTTCAGACAAAGGCCTCTTGTAAAGACTTCCATTCTGTCTTGTCCTTTGCTGTAAGAGTCCATAATGGACCAGCTATTTTCTTGATTTCATCCTCCCATCTTTTGATTTGTCTACCTCTGTTTCTTTTGCTATCTTATGGGTACCATTCTGTTATTAGTCTTGATCATTTTCCCTTATCCTTTCTTATCATATGTGTATAGATATGTATAAATATATTATTTAAAATTGTTACGTGATTTCCACATGGCGCGTGTCGACGCTTCAACCTTTGCCGGTCTCCGTTGGGGTGAACTGTGCGATACACCGCGGCAACGCGCAACGGTGCGACTGCGAGGTGAAACTTTACATCTGCTATTGACAGGCACAGTTATATCGCTTATACTATAAACTTGTCCAATTTTCGACTATCAACGTCTTGGCTTTAATTGTTATATGGAACTATTCAAGTATAACTAAGCACTGCTTAATTTTGTTACTTTATTTATTTTTGATAACATGGGAGACGGGAGAGGTTGAATAATGATTATTACATAAGTACCATTTACTTTATAACATAAGATAAATGAATATAACAAATGAAAGAACTATAATGATATAGCATAAGCATATAAAAATAAGCATAAGCTTAAACGTAATCATGGTAATAGGATTTAGTTCCGTAAAACCGACATCGGGTTACATTATTGATAAAATAAAAGAAACTTCAAGTGGTAAGGTTACGACATTTGTGCTACATTGATTGATTCAACCGAAAGATATCCCCTGCTGAACATAGAACATAGAACCTTTTACGAAACCCATGAGTTGATATGGAGTGGTGTACTATTCGTAGCCGGCTCCACACAAAAACATGCTAGATTAAATCGTTTAAGTAAAACGTCAAAAACAGTGATGATATGCTTGCTTTAATTCCGTAGGAACTAGTGCGATTTTTTGATAACTATAATTCTTAAATAATAATAAAGTATCGGGTTAACTAATACATTTCATAAAATATAACGGGAAGACCGCTTGAGATACAGGCACGGCCTAGTTCTTGTGATAGGATTCATTAATATAACACTGTTAACGCCGTTACGAGGGTCGTGCGCGGGACGAGCCGAGAGGGGATAATGCAACGCGCGTCATCGCGGGTCACTCCGGCACTCTCATTAAATGTGTAGCTTAAAACTGTCGCAAGTGCTACCTATATAATTTTTATATTTGTAACAATATAGTATATCCAGAAAATGTACGGGATTTCTCCCAAGTGTCCTTGGAGACAATTACATAAATAGTATTCATAGAATAATCGTCATTTTATTGTTATTATACTGCTGCCTCGGTGGCGCAGTTGTATTACATACGACTGTCGTTCTGAGGTCTCGGGTTCGATCCCCGGGTCGGGTCAAGTGATATTGGGTTTTTCTACTCAGTATCAGCCCGGAGTCTGGAATTTGTGCCCGATATGGCGACAGGCTCGCCGCCCCTTGTCACATCTGGGACGGAATTAAGCTCGGCGAAATGTGGGTGGTGTAGTTCGCTATTTCACTTCTGCCTAACCCTTCGGGGATAACAGGCGTGAGCATATGTATGTATGTATGTACATATGTATGTAATATTTATTAATAAGTTTTATTATTATTATTACATGACGCTTGCTTCTAACTATAAATTGTATCTTGTATCCCGGAGGCTACCACTGTTTTTAGATTACAATAAATAATTATATAAATAAAAATATTTACCAAGTTCGAATATTCAGTATCCATCGAAAGGATCCCTAACTCGTTGGATACCGAATCCGTGAATTTCTGTCGATATCCTCCTACAGCGAACTGCTCCCGGGATTTGCACCTTTATTATTTAAATCTATTCTGATAAAGGTATTGAGATGTAGTGTTAGGAGAATTGTTTTAACATTAGGCAAATGGATGAATTTTCTAGGGATTCACTATTGAAATAAAATATACTTACGCATGTGAATAACAAATGAGAGAATAAAAATATATAAGAAAACAGATAGGTCATATGTACCATGGTACCACTGTCTCGGAATACGACCCAGTCGAGAAGAACGCAAACAACAAACTCGATCTGGTTTTATTGTAAAACTATGTTTTTTTTTTTAAAGTAAAAACTATAGAATTCATTATTTTAACTCGTTTTTAGAGGATATATAGAGAGAGGTGTTACTTCCAGACATCATATATGTTCACATAATGGACCATCATCATCACCATCATCTCCCTACCCTTTTCCCATTTTTATTAGGGGTCGGCGCAACATGTCTGCCTCTTCCATTCCTCTCTATTTGTTGTCATCTCCGCATTCACTCCTTTTCTAAACATATCATCTTTCACACAGTCCATCCATCTTTTCTTTGGTCTTCCCCTTCCCATGTAACCGTCCACATTCATATCCAATACCTCTCTTACAACATTCTCTTTCTCCCTGCGCATCACATGTCCATACCAGGATAAACGATCGCCTCTTAACTTGTCTGTTATTGGCGCCACTTTCAAACTTCCTCTAATATACTCATTCCTAATCCTGTCCATTCTTGTTACCCCACACATCCATCTCAACATTCGCATCTCAGCTGCATGTAATCTTCTTTCGTCCGTCACCTTTATGGGGG
Organism: Samia ricini; assembly: GCA_014132275.2. Classification (NCBI taxonomy): domain Eukaryota; kingdom Metazoa; phylum Arthropoda; class Insecta; order Lepidoptera; family Saturniidae; genus Samia; species Samia ricini. The sequence continues at coordinate 19,651,369 of AP028163.1, forward strand.
GTAACATTCTGATCCATACAAGACGACAGGTCGTATTATGTTCTTGTAAATCTTCCCCTATAATTTAAAGGGGATTTGCGGATCACACGTAGTAGCCGTAACCTGCCGCCATTTCATCCATGCTGCGTTAATTCTATGCTGTACTGTCCGGTCTATTTCGCCATTGCTTTGCAGGAGTGAGCGTTTGCATCGTTTGAAATTAAAAAAACATGCTTGGTAATCTGCAATATTGTAGAATCTAATAATATTAGCTCAACATTTATTAAAAAGCAAATACATACAATACTATTTATTATAAAAATAAATTTATAAAAAAACGCATACCCGTCTATCTCGCTCAGTGATGGAAAAGTTCCTAAAAAGCTGGCCGCATAAATTAGAATAAAACATTAAAATTTAAAATGGCGTATAAATCTGTTGTGCTTATAGATTTGTCTACTAACTGACAGACAGAAAATCATTGCCTTTCATAAATATAAATCAACTTAAAGGTATGTATTTAAGGAATACCGTATGACATTTCCAATTACTGCAACTTCACGTTTGTTAAGACGACGTTACGATGAGGAAAGACTTCATTAACTTCCGATAACAAGCAAACTTGTATAACGTAATGGATCGACTGTTAGTTAACTTCGCTTTCGAGTTGAGGTAACGTGTAATACTACCACGGTTTCTCGAAAATAACACGAAATAATAATACAACCAAACGCTCGTATGATTTGTACTGTTATCACTTGTAAACTAATCATGGTGATTTTTTAATAATCAACTTTTTTTTAAATAAAAAAATTGAGCGATTCTCGGTAGGGTATGAACTTATAGATTCGCGTTACCAATACTATGATGTCAGCCGTCAATATACCCAGTATAAGATGGCGTTTAATTGCTAGCGCTCAGAGACAATAATAAAATTTATAGTTACGCAGCCTATCGTATATTTTGATTATGAATTAACTACATGAAAATGTAAATGTGTACAAATGTACATTATTACTCTGTGCGTTGATAGATGTAAACAAATTTCACTTCTGTCAGCAGTCCCTCTAGCCGCCTAAATTATTATTACATTATATAATATAGTTAATAAGTAAAAGTGACTTAAATAAATTAACTCAATAGAAAATTTTCTATCTTACAGCATGTTAAATACCAATCAATAAGTCGTGATAATTAGATTATTCAAAGCTTTATTTATCAAGAAATACTTAATACCTACCATGGTGTTATTGATAAACTTTAAATTTGGTCATATTTATGGGTGCAATCTGCGGTACAACCACGAATGTATCATTAATTATGATACAATCAAATACTTTTAACGCTAACATCTACTAATAAACACGCAGGAATTAGAAACTCTAATGTATATTAAAAAAAAATCATATATTATTTAAATAGTTTAATAAATATTCATAACAATGGTATCGAATGTGAAAATTTCAAACTGAAACTGCACAAGTTTGATAGTAGAGCAATAGATATAACCAATTAAGTGTTTAATTGACAATAATAACAACTAATAGACACTCTTATATTGTTAAATAAATTTTGGTGCAAAATGGTATGTGATTAAACACATTGATATACCATATTCGATTCAAGGAAGTATAACAATAACAAAAATGTTTAATTAAAAAATTGTTTGGTTACAATAATCGATTTAAATATATTAAATCACAAAAAAAATATACAATTAATTACTATATTCTATCTTGCTATCCTTGTCTCACACATGATCACACTAATCACCACAACTAATCAAAATCTAATGTTAAAGAATTACAATAATTAAAATAATATTTTTACTCTTTCATTTTCCTTATTTTTTATTATTATGATGATTTCTTTCTACAGATTATATCAATACCATAGCAATTGCAATCTCCTTAAGAACGATACGTAATTAACACATTCAACAAGCTTTCACAAGTTTAACGTCAAATTGGCAGAGTCACTCGTGTCAAGTGTCTTTCCTAAACTGACGAGGGGTTAATTAAAGAGCGGGACGCCGATACGCTATGGCTCTTATGTGTGACAAGGACGGGACAGTTTCCATAATGTTCAGGTTTCAATTCTCTCCTCGATATTGCCGGTGCGCTGCTCTAATGAATCTCCATAGTTCGTGTTTATAATAAAATGTTTTTTGTAAATGAAGCAAAAAAAAAAAGAGAAAACTTAGTGATTATCTCAAACTGTCCAATAAAAGTTACGGAAATTTCAAATTGTAGCGATAATGGCACAGATGGTAATGCGGTCGGATTCCACGATGATGGACGCAAGTTCGCACTCAATTACAAAACTCAAATATGAGCCTCATCTTTTAGAGAAAACATCGTAAAGAAACGAAACCATGGTGGTAGGTGGCAATTTCTAATAATGCCCGCCGGGGTAGCTACCACACTCAAGTTTGATAAACTTTACGCCAAATACCAATTGGTGTATTCCGGCAGCATTACTTGAAAACCATTTTCTCAATCTAGACTCAGTGTATACCATACTGGATCATGTCGTCACTTAATATCAGGTGAGATTGTGGTCAAAGCATGAAATGAAGAAGTGTCACTTGTTTCGTATTTTTGTGATCCTAATCAGCATTTGGGAGATATAGAGAGGCAAGAGTAAACGCGCTATCGACAGAAACAAACGAGCGAGTTTATGTGGTTTTCCATTTGTCACGAATATTTACAAATATCCAATATATATAATTTAGGATGTGCGTATCGACACAAAGCGAATCATCATTTGGCACTTTTACTGTATTAAAAAAACCGCTGGCAAAAGTCAGTTTTGTTTTTGTATTTACGATTGCCTATATAATAGCACTTCCTTCTCAATAGATCCTACAAAGAAACCTGTTGCCTAGATTAGTCGGGTTATAACATACAGCAGGCACACAATACACGACAAGCATGTACAATGGCTGTTAATGCAAAGTACGAATTTACCTACTCGTCTTGATAATATCCCGATTGCATTTCGAGCTCTAGATCAAATAATAAGCGGGCTCAGTAGATAGTTCTGTTGTGTTAAACTGTCTTTAAACAACTCGGATCACCTTGCTTCGCTTTGTTTTTGGCCTTAAATGACGAAGTGTGGAAATCACATCATTACCAATACTTACTAAATAGTTGAATTATATTTTTTTAATTTATTAACCGCAAAAAAAATTAATAACTCTGCACCTTGTAAAATGGATTAGAAGTGCTTAATTTAAAAAATCCATTGAAAAATAGCTTTACACGACAGGCGTTTTTTGTAAGTTACATATTATTCAAGCCTTAATATTATATATTTTTCAAAATGAAATTCATAAATCTAGTCAGAAAGTGTCTATAAAATAACAACAACTTTTAGATATTTTTGTATAATCATTGTGATTAACTTAAAATAAACAATCCATACCCCAGTAGAAATAAATGGACAACACTAAAAATCGAACGGCCATTTTGTTGTTTACACCATTACACGCCCTAACGTTGTTTTACTACGCACCCGGGCAATCCCTAGCCTAATTACACGCGCTGTTCACTGAAGAGGGTTTCAGAATGCACTTCCGGCTGAAATTCCAAAGACTTTTCTGTCTTAGTGAAGAAACAATTATAAATCGACAATAAATTCTGGCACCATGTCAATCCCGACTAGATCGAGTTTCTTGCTGACTCTTCTTGATAACTCGGTTGTTTTCCGAACCTGTGTTACATAGTATTTTGATGTTCACAAGCAGGTTATCAGGACGTAAATTAAATAAAGTATTTTGGAAAAATGGATTTGAATTTGAGCCATGATAAAATAAGGAGTATTTGGTAGCGTCAGAATACATGGAGAGTTCAATTAGAATGAAGGCAGTGAGAAACATGTCAGAGAGAGAGGTTTTATTCATTTATGTAATGGTAAGTTTGGGACAACACGTAAACTATGGCGTTTTGTTAAAGTTTTAGCATAAGACTTTAGACATAAGCTCACCTGATATTAAATGATAATTTTACCATAAGATATTTTAGTGATAATTTCTCCCTTTGTTATCTGATCTAGTTTTTTTTATTTTTTAGGCGATAAAGCTTCACGTATTACGTGTGTGAGCTGTTAAGTGGTTTCACTCACATATAACAAACTCCTTATTAATATTCATTTTACCTTTAAAATATTTTATAACGTATTTAAACTGTAAAAGTAGTGTAATGTTATTACTATTTCTGTATTAATTTTATTCATACGCACCATAATAATTTTTTCCATACATCTATACTATATGTATAAAATCTTCTAAAATCTAAATCTATACTAATAACTAAAATTGAAGTGTCCGTTTGTATTGTCAAAATACAATTTTTTTACTTATTAGATATGAAGTATATACAACACCTATATCAAAAATACAATTTTTTAAATTATTGCCTGGCTGTTTGTCCCGGCTAAACTCCAGAACAGCTGGACGGATTTAACGGGACTTTTTTGTAGATAGCTGAAATGACTCCGCGTATTTTAGGGTCCTTTTCATTTTCGAAAATAATTAGGGATCCGCGAAAACAAATTACAACTAAAAAAAATTGAATAAAATACGATTTAATGCAGTTTTACGGAAAAGTGCTTGAGTGTATGAGAAATATTTTTACTTTAACTTAGGACCAAAAACAATTTACGAAAATAATTAGGGTTCCGTTAAAATATAATTAAAAGTGAAGAATATATGAAACGCGGGCGCAGCCGCGGGCATACAGATAGTTTAACATATAAAAAACTGTAACTTGGCAAAGTCTGTACATTTAAAAAAAAAAAATCATAATCGGGGTGTACTATTATCGATATATGGTAGAAGCCAAAAATGTTTCTTTTACTTTTCATTTTTAAAATATTTTTTATCTTTCCCATAAAACGCAAGAGGTACACCAGGATAACGGACAAAGGGCAAAAATTTGTAGTAAATTAAATTTTTAATGGATTTTGATAAATAATTCTTTGTGCTGCAGTAGCCAAATGAGCTAAAAAATATGAGCTATATTTCGTCTTACTATGCTTTTTAAAAAACTGAATAACAAAAAACAACACATAGTTAGGTTTTTTACGCATAATGGACGTTATAATTTATCTACAGCAACTTAGCGTTTCTTAACGAAATTATCATTTAAAAAAATATTATGTAAGTATATTATGTAGTATTTCATAAGTATGCCAATACGATTTTAAATTTAACATATGAAACATGACAAAAATATTCTAGACTTGTCGACTAAACACTATAAAAATAAGACTAGAATGTCTGTCGTCTAAGTTGAAGTCATAAATTCAAGGAATCGTCGGCCGAACTATTTCGGTTGTCTGTAGTTGGAAAACATTATGGCTGTCCGGCGCCAGACAGGTCATGTCCTATCCTATTATACATTCTATATTGTGAACTTTCGAAATCGTTTTTTTTTTTCTGCTTGAAAGACCTTGAGAACGTTAAGCTGTTAACACACGTACGGTGAGGACCGCGGACATGGCATGGTGGGCGGCCGAGGTTATCAGTCGTTTAAGTAGGGATGGATAATAAACAAATTCAAAAAGGTCGTTTTTTAGATTCCATTCACAAAACATCGTGGTCAAAGAGTTCAATCTTTTTTTGGACTAGTTAAATTTGAATTTTTATTCGTAAATAGTATTCTTCCTGTGGTCGGGATTCTATACCGAGATTTGTGGCAAGCGCTTTTTTTAAAACGTTTTTATTATAATGCATCGAGTCAGTGCTTAGACAAAAAATCTCACCTAATGTTCGCACGATGTGGTCCAGGATGACGAACGCACTAAGCCCATGGAATGCCGGAACACACCTATTGGTATTTGGCGACATGTTTTCCAACTTGAGAGTGGTAGCTACCGAGGCAGGCATTAGTAGAAATTGCCCTTTTTTTTTGTTTTGACGAGGGGAATGCATTTACGCACTAGCCTTACCAAATTCATTAGGAGTATCAAAGTCCCCCCAATGAAAATGGTAAGGGGGTGTGGAGGGACGTCTCCACACTAGTGTGGAAAACTCACCCGGCGAGAAGCGCCGGAAATATCCACTAAGCCCCCCGGAGTCGCCCGCCGCATTCAGGGAACGATACGGGATCGCGTTGGTATTCACCACGGCGTCCCCTGCGGTAGGCCCAACAGGGCCTCGTCCTCTAACAGTAGAAATAGCCCTAGCATCATTCTATGATTGCCTCACGATGTTATCCATCACCGAAAGTTTAGATTCATTATAGAGTTTGATAGTTAAGTTCAAACATAGGTCCATCGACACAGAATCCAACTATTTCAACTGAAGACTCAGCTCCAAGCCCATTTTCCGAAATGATACCTAAAAATGAAACAAACCTTGGCTTGAAAGACTGCATGTAAATTCATCTGAATCTATCTCAGCTAACCTATCCGTTATGCATAAATGAAAAAAGAAGAAAATAATAAAAAATATATGTAACATAATTTTTGAGCTGTGTTTTTTTTAAAATTATTTTTGATGATTATGAATACAAGGTTTATTCCACAGTATAGTATAGTTTCAGTGCTCTGAACACTATTTCACCTGATGTTAAGTGAAAATGTTGTCCAGGATGGTACGCACAATAAACCTCTAGGCTTATAATACTGTGGTTCTGGTTGTCAAGTGATGCTGCCGAAACATTCCTATTGGTATTTAGCGATAGGTTTTCAAAGTTGAGGGTGATAGCTACCCACTGACTTGTTCTCTCACGATGTTCACCTTAACCGAAAGTTTAGGGTAATTTTAGAGTTGGATAGGTGAGGTCGAACCCGTGTACATTGATGCCAATTAAGATTCGACCGCACTACCAATTACACCAATTCATCCATTCAACCGAAAAACGTCCACTGCTGGGCATAGGTCTCTCCGAAAGATCTCCACGACGACCGGTCTTGACGATGCCCCAACATCGGTTCAAATTCTTTAGGCCCAACTATTGGTATTATTTTACTAACTTTCAATACTCCAACAACATTTCGGGGGACGCTCATGTAATTCAGTGGATGTTTTTCTGTTGATGACGATCAATGGTGAAATATCTACTTCTTTCTTTCAAATCATCATATTATAAAAGGTATAATACGCAACTTAACTAATTCTTGAAACGAAATATTCAAAAGAGAAAAATGAAGTCTACAGGTAAAGCAGTAGGTAGCAAAATTTAAAGATTCAACGTATATTTGATAAATCTGAGAGCGCCTGTCTAGCGCAATCAGACGGCTCGACGCGACGGCGAAGCGCAGAATCGCTTTATTATGCAGATGAGATAAATAACTTTTTTTATATGTGTACTTTGCATTTCAAAATGAACGCGTAACATCGCGCAAGTTATTCTGTGTCTGTAAATTATTTTGCAGTGGTTAATACTACTTTCTGAAACTGTCGCCTCTTTTACAAATCTTGCGATGAAACAATTACAAAAAAACATGATAGCACCATCGCTTTAACTAAATTAAATATATCTTTACGTTATTATATAAAAAGCAACGTATATATGTCTGTTTGTTCCGTACGCCGGCACACTGGCACACAGCTAGTAACAGATCTAGGTAATATATTTAATAATTGCAACGAAATATATAATAAATATACTAATAAATAATTGAAAGTAAAATTGAAGTGTCTGTTTGTAATGTCAAAATAACAACTTTTCATTAAATACATATAAATGAATATACGATACCTATACCAAAAACACAATTTTTGTGTGTCTGTTTGTTCCGGCTAATATCCGGAATGGCTGGAACGATTTGGACGTGGACTTGTTTTGGTAGATAGCACCACGTAACTGAGGTTACTTTTATTTTTCGAAAATAATTAGTGTTCCGCGTATAAAAAAAATTAAAAACTCATGAAATTTCGAATAAAATCCGATTCAACGCACAGTTTCACTGGAAAATGTTTGAATTAGTGAGAAATCCCGTCAAAATCGAAGACAGACAGACAAAAATTTTTAAAATTATTTTTTTGGTACTATAGCTATCGTGTATACACGTTCATATGCATTAAGTAAAAAAAATGTTATTTTAACATTACAAAAAGACTACTTATACACATACACAACACAAAATTCTATTTATTAGTATAGATATATATTAGATAACATAACATTGTTAAACGTATAAAAACTACATCGTAAACTGAAGGATTTACGCTCAAAGGTATACAAGTTGCAAGCAATTTTGTCATACATTGTATTATAAAAGATTCGAAGTACCCTGAATCTTGAACAAATTATTAATTCATTACTAGCAAACATTTATTTTTGAAAATCCATAATGGATGTATGATGTTTTTTTTATTTGGAAACTATAACGATTAAGACACCACCTCAAGATTTTTTGACATTTTAATATAATCAAAAAATCAAAATCAAAAACATCTTTATTCAATTTAGGCCCTAAGAAGGCGCTTATGAACGTCTAAAACACTACCACCGGTTCGGAAAACAACCTAGCCGAGATGCTATAATATAGCTGCTTATAGTAGGATTTCTTCTTCTTGGTTAATGGCAATCTGCGATTTACATACGCAATTCTACCACCGTCATGTGATACGTATTCAATCTTGTGTTAACGTTTCTAAGCTCCATCAAAACGGGTGGCTCATCTTGCTCGAACTGGTGTTTTCATGCCACCTCAGATTAAACGTTTCGTGTTATTTCTAATACACTTCACCTACAATAACCAACTTATATCATACAAAACGCCAACAACATTACGTAATATAGGGATCAATACGCAAGTTAATGGATTAAAGACAATAACTGGTACATGACAGACAGAGATCCCGCCAAAACTCCCTGCCAACGCAGGAGCCAACATGTTGATAGTGTTAGAATTGTTCGTCCGTGATAATATAATTTAGCTTTATTTATTCCGATTCCAATGATGATGATGATGGATAGTGCGACCGGATTCCGCGTCAATGGACGCGGGTTCGAACCCACCTATCCAATTCTAAAATCAGCTTGAGCTTTCAATGAAGGAAAATATCGTGAGGAAACCATAGTATGGTGGTAGAGTATATGAAAATAATGCCTGCCTGGGTGGATACCACCCTCAAGTTCGAAAACCTTTCGCCAAATACCAACAGGTGTGTTCTGGGAGCATCACTTGAGGACCAACATGTTTTGTGCGTTTACTATCCAGGACCACATCGTCACTTAACTTCAGGTGAGATTTGGGCAAACCACTGAACCTATGCCGTGTAAAAAAAAAACAGATAAATTAAATGTTGTAACACTTAATTAAATATTATTTCTTTATGAACAGATCGCCTTCGGGTCTTCTCCAAAGTATAACATTTTGTTTTGCCTTTGGCGATATGAAGCCAATCTCGGTCTGCAATTTTTCCAATTTCATCTGCTCATCTAGCGTGCCGACGGGCTCTCTATCTTTTTCCTCGCGGTCCTAACCTCACTACCAATCTTTGACTCCATCTGTTGTATTTGTACAAGACACGTGACCTGCCCATTTATTTGTAACGAGAAAGTTAATGCATCTACTACTACTCTGGTTTTCTTGTGGATGTACGTATTTCTCACTTTGGCTTTAAGTTTCCAACCCATGGTGATTCCTTCCATCTGTCTTCGTCCGATAGGGCAAGTAAAAGACGTTGTCCATACTGCCTATTTTGAAGTTCAAGCTTGTATCAACATCCTAGCAAGGCGATGGCAATCCCTCTAGAATATTCCATAGGATTCTCGTGACACTATTACGTAAAATGCCATCCTTCGTTTCGTACGCTTGGGAATATCGGTCGCCTCTTAACATCTCGCGGCGAACAAAAAATTAAACATACCCCCGTGTTGTCAGTATCGAGAACTTACAGAGTAGTTTAGGTTCAGAGACTTGTACAACGACATGAAAGAGTTTTCATGAAACGAGAAGAGGCGCGACCATAAAGCTAGTATTATAAAAAATACAATGTCGCAGCTCCCGTATCAAAAACCAGGGTTTGTGAACCCCACGAGACCGGCTTCTTATAGCTCTGGGGATAGCGATGTTTTCTGATAGAAATATAACTTTACATTACGCACATTTTTCACGTATATAAGGCTGGTCGTATGCTATGAAAACGTGACATTTCATTTCTTGAGGCTTTCTAGACAATGATAATGGTGTTTCTTAAACAAAAATATTAGTAGTCCAGTAGTCGATATTTTACTGTATTTCATATGTAATGTACCTTCTCCTACTTTAAGTACTCTTCTAAAAAGAGTAAGTGTTAATTAAAACAATACTAAAGACTGTGTTTATCTTACGCTTTAAAATGTGTGAATCTTCAAACTTCTTCTTCGTCGACCTTCTTGAAATTTTGTCATGTGATTGATTAATTAATTGAAAATGCATTGGTAATTAAGAATAAATATGCATAAAGAGATTGTTAACATCGATTGTTGAACTTTGGCAGTATGAACGTAAACAACATATCATTTCATGACATATATTTTTATTTTTATTGAATATTGGTAAATTTTATTATACACTTTAGCTTTATACGCTTCTTCACCATATATACTTTAACTATTTAACAAACATGGCCACTTCAATGTTCCATCCAAAGGTTTCATCCAAAATAATACTAAGATTACGAATAGATAACCGTGAATACATCATAAACTATAACAATAAAGGTATTAGATTGTGTGGATTTGAAGAAATAAATAAGGAAACAAAATAAGTTAATTAGAAAAACAAAATGTCACCTCAGTATTTATTTTATCAAGCTGAAATTAGTTATAAAGTTTAAAAATAGAATGTTTACTTATCTTATGGCTTAACTAAAACCCGCAGCTCTGTGCCGAATCCATTCTCGTTCTGTACTCTGATGGAAAAATCGTTTCTCTGTCAATGTGATGGATAATATTTTAAAGTTGTTATTTGAACAATAAACTTGGTGACTTTTTATTGAATACTCGCATTTTTTTTCCTTAATAAAAAAAAGCCTTTTATTTCTTGTACATTTTAAGAACATATATTTTATAAATGTAGAAAGAATAAATATTTCTAAAATGGTAAAAAATATAATAAAGGTATAAAATCTAAGGTATTTAAAATCCTACAAGAACCCCTCACGCGAGGGTGAAGGCCTCCTCTTGACTTGGCTATTGGTCACTGTTTTTTTTTACTTTCACTTTCATCATCCTTATTTTTCCTGTCATTTTTGTGTTATGTCTTCTATTTCGCTATTAAGTATTCTTCAAGTTTAGTCTGACTGACTTTGGCGATAAAAAAAAAAAAAAAAATTTTATCCTTAATATAACACACTTAATAAAATGTATACACTAAGACAAAATCTATAACATATACTAATAAATCGGGCAAACCAATCCAGTGGTTCAAGAAATATAACTTACAAATATATAATATAGAATAACGTTACCCCTTATTACTATGGAAGGGTCTACAGAGAATGGCTGAAACTGCGTTATCGATAATTTTGTTTCATTGAAAAAATATACTGATCGTTTGCAGTGAACCTAACGCTCGATTTTGTTCTAACTTTAGCAATACATTTCAATACTTTTGTCCGCGGGTACCAAACCATCCTAAATTCTTTATTATGTTTTTTATTATTACATTTACTATTGGAACATTTTTATAGTGTTGATAGTTAATATCACTTGATTTTAAGTTGTGCCTCGAAATGTTTACACGCTAAGGATTTCTGAAATGTGGTTTTCGGATAACATTCACAGGTGCTAGGATTTTCAAGATGTAGATACATATGATCATTAGTAAATGTTTTACCATAGAAGTATGTTTTTTATTAAGTACGTTATCTTACAGATCTTTTTATAAAAGATAACGTCTGTCTACGTCACCTGTGGTCTAACGGCCTGTTTCAATATGCGATCTCAATCTATTTTTTCCAAAATTTCAATTCTTCTAACGTCTAAAGTGTCAGTGACAAACTAAAATAACGTAACAGATTGAACAAAAAATTAGATAAAAATGTAAAATTAGAAACAAGTATATAAAAACTATGATAAGAATTATGAATAAATAAAGATCCGACAAAACAAAATGTAATAGAACAAGAGATAAGAAATAAAATAAGGACTGAAAATTAGAAATAGGATTTAAGTAATAGGAACACGTAGATAAGCATTAGAATAAGATTGTAAAATAGAAATAAGATGAAAACAATAAAGGCACAAAGAAAAGTAAAAAAAAATAGGGTAAAGCCACAAAAAAAATATACAAACTGGGATTATATCTGAGATGTAAGGGAAATAAATAAATAAAAAGAAGTGTCAGAGATCAGTAAAAATGAACCGAGTTACTTTTGGTTTGATCTGTTATTAAGTTTTAAGATTCGATATTGAAACACTCCGTAAAATGCTGCATACCATTCATAGAGTTAGCTTTCAAATTCATAGTGCCAGAATACACAATTATAAAACCCCAGCACAATCATGCTATCTATGGTTTCATCAAAGTCTTTTCCTTAGCCGAAATTCCAGGGTCGTTGTTAAATTCAATAGCTGTTAGAACTGCCTTGATTTCCTTAAAATTTATAAAACGCAACGTCAATCTGTAAGTTAGTCGGATTATAAATCGAGAATCACTAAACCGCTTTACATTATTTTATTTTTAAACTTGTCCTGGACAAATTATAAAGATGAAGCAGGTAAAAAAAATCACCAGCACGTAATCCGGCAAAATTAAAACTCAATCATATAATATTTAAAAACGCAGTAAATAATTTTTAAGAATAAAAATATTTCATTTAACTTCTTCTTCAGCCCGTGTTAGCCTACTGCTGGGCATAGGCCCCACTCCAGTCGATCCTCGACCGTGCGCATTCAAACGCTCCCAGCCAATTTTCTAATGTCCTCGTTTCATCTAGCAAGTGGGTGTCCAAATATGGTCTCCATCACAGAAATCGTCCGCACAAATGGTTATCGGTTCTCTGACATACATGACCGGCCTACTACTATTTTAACCTGCTAGCCTCAAGAACCATCTCGGTGACCTTAGTTCTCTGGCGAATTATATAGTTCCGAATTTTATCGCGCAGAGAAACTACGAGCGTAGTTCTTTCCATCGTCCTTTGAGCCACTCTAGTTTATAAGCCAGTCGTACTGTCAGGGTTCACGCTTCGGCACCGTATGTCAATACTGGTAGGACGCCTTAATTACAAACTTTAGTTTTTAAACTCTGTGGTGATACAATAATGTGACGGAGTTTGCCAAAAACTGCCCAATGTAGTTGAATTCTTCTGTTGATCTCATCGTTGCTGCCAAGCTTAAAAACTTACCCAAGATAAATATAAACTTCGAGTCGTACTATCGACAGATACTTGGACAACTAATAACTATAAAGATACAAACTAGATTAGATCTGGATGTTCTGATCGATTATACAATTTGTAGTTTGAGTTAAAGCTATTTATTACTCCGCCCACATCTGAGTCATCGTCGGTCCGGATACAAAATATGCCTATCAGTTATGTTCCTGTTACAGATCGTTCCGGTTTCATCCGGTTTAGAACCGGACGATACCGGTATAAAGTGATATTAATCAATGTCGAAACGTATGTATAAGTTTTGTCATTAACTACATGTGTTCGAATATTTCTATACTATACAATAATTCTATTAAGTAAACCAATAGAACGTGATATAATTTATTTGTCAACTTTATTCACTTTATCCTCAAAAATCGTACCTTATTACTCAGCTCTTCACGACTGGGTTGTTTTCCGAACCGGTGGTAGTGTTTTGACGTTCATAAACGTCTTTCCAGGACCCAAGTTGAATAAAGTAATTTCGATTTGTAATTTTTCCTTACCAAAAACAAATTACATTTATAATTTTAAAAGTGAGCATCGGTTCAATGATGTTTTAAGTTATACATTATATAAGTTATAGTTAAGAGGACATGCGGTCAGAAAAGTATTTCAGAAATCTATTGCTATCGTGTTGCGTCCCAAAAAAAGAATGATAAAACACGAAAGGGACAAATGCAACGCGGGATGATTTAAATATGCAAATTAAACGAAAACATCACTTCGTAGTGCCCTGTTTCCTTCTCCAGAAATGAACCGATTTTTAATTTTCAGTTAAAAAAAAAAAGACTGGCTATGCCTTTACGATTGGCTTTTTTAATTTTACCCATCAAACTTGTTTGACGAACGTCTGAAAATGACGATAAAAATACAGCATTTTTTCATTTTCAAAGGCTTCTAGTTTCTACAATAACTAATTTAAGGAAAAAATAAAAAGTACTGGTACGACGGTGGTGGATATATATTATTTGGTATAAAAATATTTACCATAAAGCTATTATCCAGGGAAGAAACAGGGGACTATGTTATGAATATAGGCCGCTATCTGTACAGACAGACAGGAAGACGTTGTCTTTCATAATACATTAACTGCATAATATATTTTTTAATATTTTTATACGGAACGGAAAACATTGTATTTTAGGTATAGGTATCGTATATACATTCATATCTATTTAGTAAAAAAATATATATTTTGACATTACAAACAGACACTTCAATTTCATTTATTAGTATAAATTACGTAGGGACAATGAAATTACTAAATATATTTTGAAACAAATAACAAAATTGAATGTAAAGACATTTTGTATGGTTTAGTACTTTATGAGTAGGGACAGTACAAGTATAGACTTCTTCCAGGCATTTCAAGTACCTATTGAAAGTACCTCTATAAATAGGCGCACATAGGCCAGAAACAAAATCAATCCCTCGGTACTTCTTTTTATTAGATAATGACAATCTGTGTACATACAATTTATGCCAGTGTCACTTAGGTAAGATTTATTTCACTTTATTTTTATTGATTTGAAAATCCAACAGCATTATTATATTAACTAATTCACAATATAAAAGTAATAAAGCTTAAATAGGATTTCACAATTATACAGTAATTATATAATACAGTGGCATATAATATTATTATTTATATGTTAAGAAGAGAGAGAAAAAAAATGTTGACTGACGCGCAGATGAGTAACTGTTTGTGTGTGAATGTTTGTTTACGTTTGTGTGTCTATATATTTGTTTTTTTTTTTAGAATTATTTTAACATTTTACCTCGATTTAATTTTATAATTTCCTTTCTAAATGAATTTTTTGTGTGCCAAAATATGTCTACAGTGTCATATAAGTTATTGTAGGTGCGAGCAAGGCGACATACAAACGAATATTTAGCGTAATTGGTTTTAGTAAATTATACAACAAGTAGTGGTGTTTTACGTGTACAATGTGCTGGTACTGTTAGTGTCATTGTTGCTAAAAGCTCCGGACAATCGATGAACCCTGATAGTATGGAGTGGAAAAGATCATCTCGTGTTGTCGACGTCGAACTTCTAAGATCTATATGTGGAAATAACTGCATAACTCAAAGAAGTTTGTGAATTCTTTGTAAGCCCTTTAACATAGAAATTTAATTTAAAAAAATGTAATAGCTTCTATACTATTGTATTGAGGCGACCGTATAATTGAGGCATATTCTAGAATACTCCTGGCATAGGCGAAGTAAAGCATCTTAATACATTCTATGCTATTGAAGGGTTCGCATATTGATTTGATGAAACCTAGCTGTTTATAAACCTTACTTACCATAATATCAATATAAACATTCAAAGTCAACTTATAATCTAATATAACACCTAAATTTCTACGCATATATTTTTTTCACCTCCTTGAAGTTATTTAGTAGCGTTAAAGTCGAAATTATTGGTCTCGTAGTTATACCCGAGATAAATGTTAATTGAAAAACCGACAACCATTTATGAGACAAATAAACAACTCAATAACTTTATTCCTTTGGCAGTTATTAGACTCTTTATCTGATAATCGAAAAATCGAACATTATTTATGTTGTACTGGTAGTTTATAGTTGTTATATAGTTTATATTTTCAATCCTGTATCACCGTTACCAAGCAAAACGGTGGGACATCCTGCTCAAACTTCCCATGGAGCTTTGTTGGCAACTCAGAATAAGTTTTACGTGTTATCTCCTATAATAAACTTAACTTGAACACAATAACCAAACTTTATCACACAAAGTGCCATCAAGATTATATGATATAGAGTCAAATACACAAGTTGATGAATTAAAGAAAATAACTGCTATATGACAGACTGAGACCCCGTCAAAAACTCTACGGTACTTCCGTATGGTTAGTAAAAACACGCAAATTGGAAACACCATTTATATATCAAGCGTGATAGTACTTTAGTAGCGGTTTGCACTATTGTAAACATTTGACCGGAACATTGGTGTAGTAGCACCCTCTATCGGTGATACACAATCCCAAACGCAACTACGGTTAAAATTCAGCGTGAGTTTTCCGTGATTCAGGTTAAAAACGCAGCGATTTAATGAGGAACGATGTTAGAACGATATTTAAACCCATTTTAGCATTTAAACCCCATCGTGTACTTGACATATTGTTGCATGTTAACAGCTGACGTTATAGCATTGGTAACGCGAATCTTTAAGTTTTTCCCCTATCGAGAATCATTCAAAGCCGCTTAAGAAGTTTTCACTTCAATCTTCTTTTTTTGAAAGCTTTCCATAAGTCTTACATGTACTTTAGCGTACATTAGACTGAATAATATTCTTTATTATTTTCTTTAGAAATGAAGATGAGCAAATCAAATATTAATGATTCAAGTGCAACGATATATTTGATGTTAGGAAAACCAACTAAAATAAATTACAGTAACATTTATATGTGTATTCAAGCAGCATTACTTGATAACCAAGTTATCTAAATTTGTTTTACCTGAGATTATATTCTTGCCCTAAAACTGCATAAACATAAACTTCAATTTAACATGAAGGACTATGTAATATGTACATTAATGTTAAATTTTAGGATGATTGATGATTAGGCATTTTACTCTTTTTGCTGGTTACTCACCACCCTTGAGTTAAGAATATCTCGTCAATGCTAATCCCCGTATTTTAAAATTTATAATACTGTACTAATACTTCTGGTCTAGCCTACAAAACAATACAAACTAATTAAATCTGACCATCACGTTTTCATACCGTTTTAATGTCGATCGATACAGATCCGCCGGTGTTGCCATCAATATTCCGCGTACATTTTATGTAAAACAGGAGCCCAGTTAGGGAAAAGCCAGGCTACTATATGACCACTATTATCAACGCTGACATGGATTTAAAAGTTTAGGAAAAAAAGTAATATTTAGGGGAGTATTTTACATATGACTGTGGGAAATCAAACTACGGTTTACCAATTTCATTATTAAAAAAAAACATGTCAAACCTCTTACTATACACTGCACTATTACTATATACAACTTATTCACTATACATTACATTTTTTTAAACTTCAAAGACATTTCCGTTTAACATGGAACTAGTTAAAAAATCACTTGAATTAACATCAAAATTGTTGGTGATTACAATTACTTGCTAGACTTTAAAATAACTATGCTCAAAGATATAACATAATATGTTTGTGAATATTCACCAATCAGGCACACAAGCCGTACATAAACTCATTCGGCAATTTCTTTTGTAGCTTCCGAACGCCTTTGTGCAGAATTATTGGAGTGTGTGCACCGCGTGCGCGAGGTCTTTTTGAATGAAAATTAAATCTCTCAAATATCTAACGAGTAGTGCTTGTTATGAATTGTTGAATAAACTTTTTATTATTATTATTAATACAGTATAGATTCATACATACATACATAACGTCACCCCTCTCTCCCATAAGGGTAGCTGGAGATTTTCGTAAGCACCTTCATACATCCGCTTCGGTTACGGGTACTTTTGACCTTTTTTTTTTTTTTTTCGAGGGGAATGCATTTACGCACTAGCCGTCCAGCCAGATCTGATAGGGACCCCCCTTCCAGATCTGGTTGAAACGTGTCTGAAGATGTGTGACAGTCTCTCGCACGAAAGCACGAGAGGCTGTCACACAGGATTAGTGTGGGACTCGCGGCGAGAAGCGCCGTTGACCACTACCCACTAAACCCCCCGGTACCTCCCGCCACCTAGTAGGAGCAAACACGGGATCGCTATGCATGCACCGCGAGTACTCCAGTGGCCGCCAAGAAGTCACAAACCTAATCGCGTCCGAGAGCGGGTAGAGAGTATCCCTCTCACCCCTACTCCCCAAGTTCCCTCAACCCCCGGCACCTGTGGCGCACGGGTACTTTTGACCTGGCCTTTCTCTAGAACGTCTTCGATCTGGTCAAGATACGTTCGCCTAGTACGACCCTTAGCAACTTGCCCAGTCACACTCGCATTGTAAATTCCATATCAATTGATTAATAAGGTGCCTTCATAACCAAAACAAAATTCGCACACAGCTTAAAAGACGACCACTGTTTAGCGATGTCTCTCACAATGCGATTACATATATTACTTAAGTCTTGGGCCGATGAAAAACGCTCTCATTGTCTAAAATTCTTCAGATACTGGGATATGCTTTTGCACCAGGGCCTGAAGGAACTCTCGTATAGCATTTAGCATAGATAACTTTAGCAGTACGCGGGCTTCTCTGAACATCACTCAAAGAGTTGTAATACTGTACCTCTGATTCAATTTTTTAAACGAGATTAGATTCTCGAATTAATAAACTTTTTGGGTTGGACATCACTCCGGGTAATTCGCCTTCCATTCTGTCTAGTGTGGGAGGGAAGTGAAGTGTATTGCTCCCTTTACCTCTCTGTCATCTCCTTTGAGAGCCAATTAGAATCGTGTCTCCCAACTAAAATCTCTAATGAGCAACAAGACAGTGACATCTAGACCAACGCCGGCATCTAACTCTCAACGCCTTCCACTCTCCACGCAGGTGAACGTCAGTCATCACACAAGCCATCAGTGGTAACACCCTATTCCTTAAGAATTAACTCCCCAAATAGCTATATTCCATAACAGAATGACGTGGGCTGATCTACGAAGTCACAGCTACACGTAAGATTCCGTACCAGCACGAACAAATAAGTTTGCAAACTTCGTCATACCTTGCAAATACTGAATGGACTACTCCCTGTCAGCGTGATCTCTTTACAACACAATATTGGTGACCATATCAGAAGAGAGATTAGGTTCTGTGATACTTCAGGCGAAACTCCAAACCACATCGTGCGTAAATGTGACCCATAAATACCCATACGCAACCGAATTGTGGGTGAGCACGCGTCACTCTCGAAGAAGGTGCAGACGCTCTCTACCAAGAATATTTTACAGGTTGTAGGCGATTGCAATAAATCTATCTAAGTCACAGAGATCGGTTCTAGATGACTCTAACTTGCATAGCCTCTTTCGAAAGAACAAGAATACACAGTCACTTTGCCGATCTAACACAAGAAAACAACAACACAAACATGAATTATATATATATATATACTAACGTTAAAAAAATACTGGAAAAAGCAATTTACGTACTAAATAGAAAAATAAAAGCTTTTATAAGAGGCGCGTGGGAAAACCCTCAGGGACTTAAAGAAAATAACGTTCGTAGTATACGTAAAACCGGTTTCCTTTTGAAATTATGATATGGATTTTATCGGAGGGAAACAAAAAAAACAACGAAGGAAGATACTGCGTTAAAATCTTTACATATGTAATTCATCTATTTGTCTGTCCGTTCAAATTTAAAATTCAAAAATACTTTATTCAATTTAGGCCCTGATAAGGCGCTTATTAACGTCAAAGTAGTACCGCCGGTTCCGAAAACAACCCAGTCGTCGAGAAGAACCGGCAAGAAACTCGATCGGTTTTAAACTTATGACTTTTTTTTTGTTACACTAATAAGTGTACTTTGATTGAATATCTATACTAATAAATACAATTGAAGTGTCTTTTTGTAATGTCAAAGTTAAGTTTTTTTTTTACTAAATAGATATTTTATTTTATTTATTTATTTATTTGAATAAAAACAAGATTTACATTTTGATTTAGATACTATGAACAATTTGAGGACACGTGATAAATGCAACCTTAATTATAAGTGATTACGTTGAATTATATATTGAGAACAAGCTTGTACAAACAAAAAAAAATTACAAAAAAAAACAAATAAATCTGTTGAATACTAGAATTGAAAGAGTTAAAATTTTAAATTACACAAAAAAATAAAATGACTCTAAATTAAAAGTAGAATAAACTTACATTAATTTTAGGTTTTAAATTTATATAACATTAGTATTACTTTCGTAAGTAATTAAATTTATACATTCTAAAGTTGTTTTGAAAAATGTCTATATTTTTAGTTTTAGATTTCTTGTTATATAGTGAGTTTATTCTACCTAGAGGAGAGTAAAGACCTAAATTTGTCCGATATTAATTTGTGCTAAATAGATCAAATCGCGATGCTCGAGGTAGTTTCCTTGGGACGTTAAATTTGACCCTGTTTAATAGTTCAGGTGTGTTCGAAATGCAGTTTACCAACTTAAATAAGAATGTAAGATCCAGTAATTCTATACGGTCTTCCAAAGAGTGCAAATTAAAATGATCAAGTCTATCATGGGTACGTACAAAGTGTTTTCCCTAGGCGAAATCTGTATGTCAGATGCCATAGAAACCGCTTTTGCGCTCTCTCTAATCTGTTCTTCAAAATATCATAGTGAGGGTTCCATATATTCTAGACAACTCCGTACTAGTGCATTGAATAATATAATTGTCGTACCTGCAAATTTAAAATCTTTACTATTGCGTAAAATAAAACCTAGAATTCTGAACCCCTTATGAACAATATTATCAATGTGAATATTAAATCGTAGATTAGTATCCAGGATAACACCCAAATAGCGAATACAGTTCGATTTTGTTAATATATTAGAATTTATGACATAATGGCGATTGAAACAAGTTTTTTTTTTTTTCGGCAATAATGAGTTACATAACACTTCTTGTAGTTAAGGACCATACCATTCACATAACACCATTCTGTTAAGGCATATGATAGTTCAACCGATACCTATACCAAAAATACAATTTTTTTTAATTTTTTGTCTGCCTGTCTGTTTGTAACGGGTAATCTCCGGAACGGCTTTACAGATTTTGACGGGACTTTTTTTGGTAGATAGCTGAAGTTACTCCGCGTAACTTAGGGTACTTTTAATTTTCGAAAATGATTAGGGTTCCGCGTAAAAAAATTAAAACTCATAAAAATTTGAATAAAGTCCGATTCAATGCAGTTTTACTGACAGGTATTTAAATTTGTGTGAAATAGCTTTACTTCATGTTAGTGGCAACAAATTTAATGAAAAATAATTAGGGCTCCGTAAAATAAAAGCTATAGGATACAATGAAAATTCATATGAAACTCGGGCGTAGTTAACACACAGCTAGTTATCCAATAATTTTAAACGGCATTATATACGAGATATGCGAGTAAAATTTTTCGCCTGCATTCCGTGCACGAGGTACGTTTTGGCTATTTCGTACAAGTGGATTAGATTCAAAATAACAACAAAGAACGTATGTACCTACATTTCGAGGTCCCTTACAAATTTCCTTTGATAATTATAATAAGGAAGCAGCTATTTCAATTGTCTTTATCTTCAATCTCAACTGATCTTAAGTGATGATGTCAATACACACCTACTGGTATTTGCCGACAGGTTTTCAACTATTTGATTTGATTTGACCAATTTTGACTATGTATTATGTAATAATGGTGGTATTATATGTGACAAAATCTGTTTATTTTGCTCAAGTGTACTGTATTAAAAGTAATGACTAGAGAATAAAATGATAATTAATCGCTTAAATATAAAAAAAAAGCAATAGGAGAACAATTGGAACCCGGCGTAAACACCAGATTGGTGCATAACCGGTTAAGTTAAAAACAAAATAATTTCGTTGTAAAGAAGCGCTGAGTGGTTTTTACTACACCTCAATAATAATAATAAAGAATAATACATTTTATAAACAGCTAGAAATTAATTATGCTTGTAAGATTTGATGTCAAGCATTCCCAACTTTTACCCCCAAACCACCACAAAATAATTATTTGTTTGATAACTAATTTTCAAATAAAATTATTTAAAACATTTCAATTATAATAAACCAGTGAACTTTACGTCGCCATAAAGCGAACTTTTCGTATTTAAAAATTAGTAGTAGGATTATTCGTCCAATAGATAGAGGAAAAGACATTTGTGTATACTGCCTATTCTGGAGTTCTAACTTGTATCTACACTCTAGCAACGATGGCAATCCTTCTAGAATGTTTCATGGAATTTTCGTGGCACGTAAGAATAAACATGTACACATTATACAAATAAAACGGCACCAAAATCATACAACATAAAGTCTAATAACAAATGTTACACAATATGACAGACTGAGGTCTCGCCAAAAACTCGGGTTTCAATATTAATTTCTACTTTTTAAACTATAATTTATTTTGTTTCTTTCGGTGGAATTTCGAATAAATCATTTTCAAAATTGACTCGACCAAACCGAACTAAACCGAAAATTATTAAAATAAATATTAATATTGCAATTATAATATACATATCCCGAACAATTTACATTGTGGACGTTAAAATCTGGTCACAAATTGGAATGTACAATCAAATTGTAGCACGAGTGTGTCTATCTCTATTTTGTATTTAGTTACAAACGACTCACTCTGATAGTGTGTAACTACATACACAAATATGCACACGTTAACAACTGTTTACAATGTTGAAACATAATTTTTTCTTTTCAATTTATATTTAGAATGAATACTAATTTAAATAACTTGAAAATATATATCACTAATTTTTATAATGTTCATAACACGCTATTTTTGCTGACGTATAAAACTCCTTATATTTTGTTACAGAAGTAAAATTAAAAGGAAACTGATGATCTTTAATCAATCGTATTTCGTATTATGATTATTTATAGTATTATAGTAACAATTTCCCAGACAAACAGACTTTCTACTTAAACTTATATTGCAAGAGTGACACCCGATTTTTTTTTTCGAACTGACTGCATGCTCTTAACAACTTCACTAAACTTAGCGAGTCTTAAGACTCAGGTGGAAAAGTTAGCTAGCGCACGTGCACCTAAGTGGTACGTTTAAAAATCAAGTAAATCAGTTTAGTGATTCTCGACTTATAAGCCAACTAACGGTCAAACAGAGAGAAGTTGCTATTTTTATAACATAAGTCAACTTTTAAAGTCATAATTATCGCTGAGTATTTATTCGTATATTAAAGTGGATTCACTCTATTAATGTCATATATGTCGGATAATTACGTCAAAGGTCAAAGGATCAAAGCTAAGGATGATCTCCACCAGAAAACACGTCGCAAAATAAGAATAATTATCGTTTTATTGTGTAATTAGTCGACTAGTAACTATTATAGTATACCGTACGCGTAGTAACAGTAACGCTCAATCTATTTTTGACATTAATAGAATCAAGGTGTCTTTTATATTGTATAGTACGCGCTTGCGTCTTATGGTCAAATTTGCATCTGTACTATTGACTCTCAACTATACTATTGACCATCTTGACTATCCTGCTCAACTTCTCCGACATAATATGTTTATATTTTTGTCATAATATCTATATTTTTTTGTTCATTTTCACAACGAAAAAAACAACACTTGTCCAAGAAATTACCGGTTAATATGTGATGGAAAAATTGGGGGCAATGCTCGACGCAGTTCGACGTAGAGTGCCTCTCGATCGAAAAGGCTTTGTTCCACCGCTACGCCGCGCCTCGTCGTAGCGAACTCCTTTTCAAAACGACCTTTATAACATTTCTCACACTTTATCAATCGTTTTCAATAGAATTCTGTTTTTTTTTTTTTAAGAGGACATGCAGTCGGCATTAGATTTGAAAAGTAGATATTTCAGAAAACTATTACTATCGCGTTGGGCCTTTTGGAAAGAGTTATAAAAAATGAAATGGACAACTGCAGCTCGGACTGAATTTACCGTATGCAAAATAGTCGAAAACATCACTTCGTAGTACCATGTTTCCTCCTCCAAAAATGAACCGACTTTCAATTTTCTTTCAGTTATAGAATAAGAAAGGCTTTGGATATTGCTCTACGTTTTCCTTGTTTTAAATTTTATTCATTAAATTTGTTTGACGAACGTCTGAAAATGACGGTAAAAATCGAACATTATTTTCATTTTCAAATGCTACTAGTTTGTACAATAACTAATTTATGGAAAAAATCAAAACGTTCGGGCATGGTGGTGGTAGATATATATTATTTGGTATAAAATATTTAGCATAATGCTATTTTCCAGGGAGGAAACAGGGGACTACGTTTGTATGGAATAAATCCCGCTAGCAAATTCTCTTAATACAAAGCATACCAGTAATTAAGCAAAATGAATGTAATTTTGTTTTTTTGTTTTTCAATTACTGTCTTGAAACGATTTATCGGTGCTGCCTCTACTACTTGAGTCTATACTTATAATAAAATGCTTAAGGGATGAAAACTGTATTAAAAAAAAAAACTGACTGTGTGTTTATTAATTTATTCGCCAATCAGGCAAAAACTACTGAAATGAATTCGGAGAATTTTAGTATGGTAGTAGTTTATACTCCATAGTAACATCTAGCATATAGTATAAATAACATTTGTATAAATTCATAATACATTGCGGAGCTACAATATCATCTACAGAAACATTTTTTGGTAGGTAGCTGAAGCTACTCCTAGTAACTTAGGTACTTTTAATTTTAGAAAAAAATTAGGATTCCGTGTTAAAAAACAAAACTCATAAAAATTTAATACAATCAGATTCAATGCACAGTTTTACGGGCAAGTGCTTGAATTTATGAGAAATATATAAAAAAAATTTAGTACTACAAAATGTTTAAGAATATAATTAGGGTTTCGTATAAAAAAATTAAAACGCAGTGAAGAACATGTCGAATGCGAGCGTAGCCGCGGGCACGTAGCTAGTTTTTAATATAATTAGATGGTCACTATCTCCACTAACAATTTTATAGTTACTTTTTACACAAATATTACAAAATAACCTGATACGAATAACCACAGACTTACTAGAGATCGAATAACACTTGAATAGAACTGTCTAATGATATTTTTTAACGATGACGTCATGCGTTTACCATCACGTGACACATAGATTAAAAATAATAAATTTCTCAAGGAAAAATTAAATAAAATACAAATTATTTAGCCCATTTTCTTTTATTCCAGCATTTATATTAATAGAACAACAGTATTACATATTTAACTCTAATTTATTGAACATACTGTCAACTCGCGAGTCATATAAGGTCTATGATATTTCAAAGTTCATTAAACTCCGTTTGACAGCTAATTGTCAGTTTCGAAAGCGATCTACGAACACACAATGTCCGAAGTTTGCGTTCGAAATTCGAACAATGGCCTGTTATTGGTTCAGAGGCAATTTAGGCGTGAACTAAAGCGTGCTATTCACGGTCTAGGATGTTAGGGTACAACAGCGTCGTACCACCTATCCATTGCCACAGGCTGAAATTGAAAGAGAAATTATTCTGAACACATTGTATTGTCGTTTTCGGTTTTTCGCTTCACTGAACCGTGATTTAAATAAAAACTTCTATATACATTTACTAACACCTAGAAAAAGTTTATAATAGTCATTTTTGGCTCTTTATTTTATGTATCGGTTTAGTTTATATGTCTATTTTATACGAGCTGTGAATTTTAATATAAATAAATAAATACACTTTTTAAATCATAGATTTTAGTTTTAGATTAAAAAAATGGGAATTATATACTGAATGAAATTAACGTCGTTAATAATTAACATAATTTTTTACTTGTAATACTATGGATTGCAAAAACGTTTTTTTTTTTTTTTTTTTGCAGCACGATGTTCGATACCTAGTTTCTGCTTTCGTCACAGCAGCCTCGAGCTCAAGGTCATCTTGCTATAGCTGGCTACGGTGAGACCTCCCCGCGGTACACTGATTTGCGTAAACATTGCGTGCGCATTGAACATTCTAAAGAAATAATTTAGTCTAATAAATAATTTTTTTATTGTAAATTCTACATATTAAGTCAAGTAAGTACTAAATGTTTAATCACCTAAGAACTAAAATAATAATGTTCATTTATAATATTGCTCTGACGAAATATGTTTTATAGTTTATACCCTTATATATTTCATATTATATTTTTTACTGCACGTGCTCATTTATTTGCAAATGCACTAGCACTCAATATATCTTTACTAAAACAAATTACCGACAACCATAATATCAAGTACAGTATCGAAAATAATATATTAAAAAAAAACTATTAGCATTTTGATATTTGTTGACATTAAGTGATTGTACATAAACAAGTCACATGAAAATAAATTTAGATAATATAGTCTTTACCTTCAGAGACTATGAAAATTGGTTGACGTCGACCGAAGCCCACAATTTCCGCAGATCAAATCACCCCAAAATAGTAAAACTAAGCAATTGACTGAAATTTCTCAAGAAGTAAAGTGTAGAAGCCTTAGTAGTCGTCTAGTAAAGTGAATGAAATTAGAGAATAAAAAAAAAATCTGCAGTTATACTTCTTTGACGTAATAATAATAGACAGAAAAAACTAAAACGTTGATAGCTAACTTCAGGTGTCGTTTTTTCGTGACGGTGTACGCGGGCATCGTAACATAACTTCAAAAATAGGCAGCCATGGGGACTGCCTACAGAAGTGGAAAATCGTTTTTTTTATGTTTAAATTAACTCTGTGTCTTAAGACAATGTACGTATGTATTTATGTTTTAACAAGCATCAATTTATCATTTTGAATATGAATTTACAATAAATCAATAATCTATTTACAAAAATACATTTAAAATAAATTAAAAACAAAACAATTTAAAACAATCATTTATTGGAACATAGATGTGGCAACACAAAAGTAGTCATCTAATACTTAACATTCCTGAAGCATGTCCTTGACAGCTACTGTCACATTTCATTGGTAACGCGAATAAATAAGTTTTTCGCCTACCTATAATCGCTCAACGCCGCTAAAGAAGTTTTCACTTCAAAAACTCGCCTTCATGATGCCGAATTACGTTATGAAATTTTATTTTTTTAAAACTCCTGAGTTTTAGAGGATTCTGAATTATGTTCTGGGGGAAGACGAGATAGCGATTTTTAATTTTAATACATGAATTTGCGGTATTTCGTTTTATGTTATACAATGTTGGTCGCATTTTACGTGATATAATGTGCTTATTGTCCACAAGTGAAATGTATCAGAAATAATAAAACGGAACGTAAACTATAGTAAATACCAAAAACTCACCGGAAAGTTTTAACAAAGGGTTTTTGTTTGAACACCGTTTGAAATTTATAAAATCAATACTAACATAGCCCTAAAGAACTCGTAATATTGACCACAATCAGTTGTAAAAAATTATAGTCATTATGAATAAATCTTAATAGGAATACTAAGATTTAAGGGGGTGCTTGGCGCTGCAGTATATATAGTGATATATTATGTAATTTTGGTGGAATTTTACGTGATATGGTTTAGTTATGATGCACATATGTAGTGAAGTGAAAATAATGACACGGAGCGTGAATTCTAAAATGTCCCAATCATTCCCGTTGTGGTTGTAACAGAAGGCCGCGATTTTTTACCACCATTAATTGATCTTTCCTAATATCTGACTTGGCTGCATGGTCTACTAGTACCTTTACCTTTTCCTTAAAAAGGAATAAATGGAACCAAAAAAAAGGAAAACCGAGCAACGAACTTTATATTATACGACCAATTATTATTTATATATTTAATTCCCTTAATTTTAAATATGTTAGTGTATATAACAAGTTAAAATTTAAAAGAATCCTCAACAAACTTGTTCTTATTATCTCTGAAGGAAATCTGCCTCATCCCTATGATATATTTACTCTCTTATAAGATTTCTAGGTACTCTGATATAAATATAGACTAGTCATTCGATAGTACAGCTGGAATCGGTTAAATAGATCTCGTTCAGATGCCTGCGACGGACATATACGATGTCCATCTGTAACCATCACCGACAGGAGAAAAAGTGAAAAACGATTATCATAGTATTTTTAATATCCTATATAACTTAACCGACTTCAAAACATAATTTATGAATAATTTTTTTTAGTCAGGGTACCATCCACCTCTCTTCATTTTGGTCATAAAATTTCCCCGTTTGTTCTAGAAAATACTGCTAAAAGAGTTTTTTTATTCGATAGTCCTTATTCTTTACATTATATAAAAGGCAACGTCTCTCTGTATGTCTATCCGTTTGTTGGCTTATAACTTGAGAACCACCGAACCGATGTACATTGTTTTTAAAATGTAAATATATTATCTAGCTAGGTTTTAGTATATTGTATTGGTGACGACATTAGGTAGCATATAAAAAAAGTCATGAAATCAAAATTATCCAACATTGTATTCATTGTATTATTTTAATAAAACCAACGCATATTTCAAAGATGTAATACATTAAATAATTATATAAGTCGTAATTTTAGGAACGTGGACGAATCCCACGCACACGGACTCGCGGGCATTTCTAGTTTTATAAGAAATATAACATATAGTGCACTTGCACTTGTCTGCTAACGGTACGTCGCCAACATGAATCCATACAGCATAGATAGAGACCCTCAATAAGCGCATTCGAGTAAAATCATAATACGAATCGAGCGGAGCGATTACGTCGCGGTCCAAGTTATAAGCGAATCAATCTTTTTCTACTGATTTTGCTGTTGATTGGAAGTATAATGGTACGAACTTCCACTGCAGCTTTTGCCATGTATGTAATTATACTGTACACATATAAAATATGTATGTTTTATATTTGAAAATTGTTCTAAATGTAAATAGACATATGTATGTATCAATCTATACTAATAAATAAAATTGGAGTGTCTGTCTGTATTGTCAAAATTATTTATTTTTTACTAAATAGATATGAATGTATATACGATACCTTTACCAAAAGTACATTTTTTTTACATTTTTGTCTATCTGTTTGTTCCGGGTAATACGCAGAACCGTCTAGACCTATTTTGGCGGGACTTTTTTTGTTAGATAGCAGAAGTTATTCCGGTTAACTTCGGGTACTTTTAATTTTCGAAAATAATTAGGGTTCCGCGTGAAAAATTGAAACTCCTAAAAATTTATGAAATCCTATTCAATGCGCAGTTTTACGAGCAAGTGCTTGAATTTATGAGAAATATTTTTTACTTTATCTTAGACCTAAAAACAATTAGGGTACCTTATAAAAAAATTAAAACGCAGTGAAGAATAAATGAATCGTGGGCGCAGCAGCGAGCACACAGCTATAGTTGCTATATTGTCTAGCTACATAGTCAGTAATAAAATTCAAGTGAGAGGGAAAGATATCTCTTAAGTCTTTAGTTGTGAGCTATGGTCGGTTTTTTTTTTTTAGTGATACGCCTCTAGGCGTGTCTGCCGCAACCTCTAACGTAATCAGAGACTTTGTGTATCTAATTTTGGTTTTTACATTTTGAATTTTTGTTGTTAATTTACTTTGCTTCCTATTGCTGCTTGTTTAGCTCTATTTTCTTCGTTCCTATTTTTCTTTCTTTCTTTCTTGTTATTTAATTTACTTTAATTTTTCTATCATAATGGTTCATTTGTCATTTCCTATTTTATGATTAGTTTCTTACTTCGTTTTTAATGTTTATTTATTTCTAATAGTTGTTTATTTTAATTCAGTTTTATTTGTCTCTAGTCCGCTCTTTTATCCTTTCTTTATTTCCCATACTGTTCTTCTTACTAATTCCATTTCCAACTTTACAAATTGTGCTTAATTTTCTACATAAAATTGGTCACAATTTGATGCACTTAACTATGGAGGACTTGCCCCATATCTTGTGCTTATTCTTAAAATGCGGAGACATTCTTAGAATGGTCACTGTCATTTTCTATTCAGCCCATTTTTTATGGATTTGGTGCAAGTCTTGTAGTTCGTATCCTATCCGTATTCTTCCTTCCTTTTCTGTTATCTTCCCTCCGCGCCAGATGTTCCTCATTTTCTTTCCTTTCCTAGCTTTACTTTCCCTTTTCCGATGCTTTTGTGTACTTTTTTCTTTTTGTTCCAGGTTTGCCCAGGTTTTGACATTACAAATAGACACTTCAATTTTATTTATTAATATAGATAACTTTATATTGCAGAGTTGACGTACTTCTTCAAAATTCGATGCATTACAAAATAATGGTAGTAAATTAAAAAAACAAAAACAAATTTCTTGAAATTTAAATAATTTCTATTAGGCAATTATAAAGCAGTTCATTGCATATTTCTCGGGATATTTGCTAAATGATTCGTCTTTTTTTATTATTATTTTAAATTTAGTATTTTATGAATAACAAGCTAGTGACCCCGCCCCAGCTTCGCTCGGGTATATAAAAATCTTTATTTAAAAAATGTATATACCCTTTTTCACTCACAGATAATTTAGCTTTCTACAGATATGAAATATCATTTGAAATAGGTTAAATAGTTTTCGAATGTATAAATATATAGTTTACCGAGTACCTAGTCCGTGGCCTGCGTTCAAATACGCCATAACTATTGATGTCCACTTCAAGAGTATTTGGTAATATAATAGTGGTTTATGTCACTATAAGACTAATGGAACCCGTCCCATTAACCCCATTGGGCAAATTCGTCCGCTGTCAAACTATTATTTCATATATACCAAATCGATTTTATTATTTATACGCTTTTATCTAAAAGTAGCTGTGTGCCCACGTTTCATATATTTTTCACTGCGTAATATGGTTTTTAATTTTTTTTATACGAAACCATATTTTTTTCAAAATTTTGTTTACTACTAATATTAAGCAAATATATTTCTCGCCAATTCAAACACCTACTAACTAGTAAGACTGTGCATTGAATCGGATTTTATTCACGAATTCATTAGTTTTAATTTTTTTACGCGCAATCATAGTTATTTTCGAGAAACAAAAGAGCCCAAAGATACGTTGAGTAACTTCAGTTATCTAACAATAAAAGTCCCGTCAAAATCGGTCCAGCCGTCCCGGAGATGACACAGACCAAACACCCAGACAACAATTTAAAAATTGTATTTTTGGTATATGTATCGTACACATTCATACCTATTTAGTAAAAGAAATATTATCTCATACCAACATCTCATAGTATCTTCAACGTTTTTTCAATACTGTATAAGATCAGTGCTATGACCGAAATCTCATCTCATGTTAAGTGACGATTTTGTCCAGAATGGTGTATGCATGGTAAGCCTCGAAATGTTTATTGATACATTTTTAAACTTGTGGATGGCTGGTAGCCAGGTTTTACTAACATACTTATGATTTCATCACTTTTTTTTCATCGAAGACTTAGGTTCATTATTTATACTACACTTATATTGTAATGTAATATTTGTAAAATATACATATGAATGTATATAAGAGATCTATAAAGAAATACAATTTTTTAAATTCTTCTCCGTCTGCCTGTTTGTTCCGGGTAATATATGGAACGGCTGGACCGATTTTGACAAGACTTTTTTATGTTAGATAGCTGAAGTTACTCCCCGTAGCATTTCGAAAACAATTAGGGTTCCGCGTACAAAAATTAGAAGATATGAAATTGAATACAACGCACAGTTTCACTGGAAAGTGTTTGAATTTGTGAGATTTTTTTTTTACTTTATCTTAGTACCGAAAGATTTCATATAAAAAAATTTCAACGCAGTGAAGAACCTAAGCAACGCGGGCGCAGTCGCGGGCACACAGCCAATAGGTAGGATTCGAAGTTACGTCCATCACGCCGCAACATTGTATTCACTATTCACTATTCATCATCGCTTTACTGTTTTAATATGTACCTTTCTTTATCTGGCCATATGCTATTGACTAGAAGGGCCTAGACCTCAGTCTTATAATAGAATCAGATCAGTTTAAACCTACGTCCGTCGACGCGAAATCTACTCGAATTACCAACTGAGCCTACATCACTTCAAGAACAATAAAAATAAGAACTACAAAACAAATTTAGATCCCACCAAAAACTTGAAAATAGTTATTCAAATATATTCGATGCACAAATGCATTGAGATCCAAAAAAGGTCGCTGTAAAACTTGAAAACAATTTTTATGTACCTATAAAATAGATGAATGTAAAATGCAAGTACATTTTTCAATACGCTGTGGAGACTAAGTTTTAAGCTGTTCAACAATTCTTGTGTAGTTTGTAACAGAATATTTACACCGAAACGAATTATCAACTATAACGTAAAGAATGAACATGAACAAGACGAAAATCATGTCTAATGTCCAAAGGGTAATGGAAAGTGCTGTGCTTGAAATTTCACTGTGTGATCGATTCAGGCATTGCCCGAAGAATTGCTGAACTTAAGTGGTAGTGGGCTGGCCACATTACTCGCAGGACCAATGCTCGATGGGGCTAACGGGTTCTTGAATGGCTACCAAATACCGGAAAAATGCAGCTTGTGTAGGTCACGATGTCACGATGCTGACTGATTGATATGCATGTGAAAGTTTAAATAAGAATAATGCCGTCCTATGTTCTTAGATACTGCAAGAAACACAAAAATAAAATCAATAAAAATAACAAAATGTATTTGTACTGAGAATTTTTTTCGAAATTTGAGTAAAACACGTGTAATTTTATTTTATACTTTTCATTTACTGCTCCCTTGTTGCTAGAAATGATAGCCACATTTACGTTAAATCATAGAGTTGGTATTCAGATGTGACTTTCATCTGTTTTAACTAAGCCTACACTGGAACGGAAGCAATATGCCCGTTTAGGGTCAGAGTTTAAGTTTTTCTGCTTGCAAGTATGTAATCTGTATTACGTAAGCAGAATTTAGATTCACCCTCCCCTTGTCAGCAAAATCAAGTAAAGGATTTACTCCCCTCCTTCCATTGCTAACGTAAATATTGAGATAATATATATAATTGATTTATGTCTAATTGTAAAAGAAGAGTAAACACGTAATCACCATTAAAACATACCCCTCGTTCAAGCTGAAGAAGCCCTGATACTCAATAGGTATCAACTGCGAGTATTAGTGAGAGCAATAACTAGGCACCGTTGCTTGGGCAAACATATGCACAACATTTGTGCCCAGAACACAAGAGAGTGCAGGTTCTGTAAATATGCAGACGAAACGCCAAATAACATCTTGTGTGAATGTGATCGATTAATACCCATACGCAACCAAATTCTTTTTAAGTAGGTGTTGCTCCCGGAAGATGTACAGTCACTCTCTGCGAAAAATATTCTACATTATATCCAAGTGCTATGTCTGGGCAGTAAGCTTTAGAAATACAAGGGCCATAACAATAGATCTAACTAGGTCGCAGTGATATAGGAATGTCCTAGTCCGCATAGCCCCTTTTCGAATTATAATAATAATACTCCTCGTTCCCATGTCATAAACAAGCAAATCATAGACTTTTCCTTTGGTTATACTTGGTATGGTTGTTAATAAATGGTAAGAGTTTCAATACAGTGGAAAAGCAATAAACAAAAAAATATATAAAATTACATTACGGTGTGACAGACATCCGGACGGATAATATAAAAGCATCTTGTTTGCGTTCGAGCCGAGATAGAATCTTATTTCGACGGAATCACGTATCCGTTCTGTTTTCAATTGGACACTTTATAAGATTCTCACGTTGTCACATCGTTACCTTTACACAGTGAGCCTAAGTATTTCTTTTTTCCTAGAATCGTTTCTTATAAACATCACTTGAAAAGTAACGAACGTCTCTGAATGTCGAGGACGCTTAGTAATTCGAGTTAATTAGTAATTTTGAAAAGGAGAGTTTGTTTGTTTCAGGAGGACATTTATGAAAGTGTTCTGATCTTTGAACTAATCGCATGAATAATCCAAATGAAGTAGTATGGAAGCCCATGCCTTCTCTTATAGCGTAAGACCATTGTAGTTAAATGTTGTGCGGCTTATGTGTAAAATGTTTTATGATATAATGATTTTGATTTTTAAATTCGAGAAGCATTGAACCGATTAACACGATGTTAATGTCTTATGTACCTTTCTATAGTACGTCCTGCAGTTGCACTTGTCTTGACGACACGTCTTGACGTGCTCCGATCCCCATCTGGGGAGGCTCTTGTAGCTGCTGTCAACGCGATACAGTGACACCGCACGCACTAGCATCAAACGCATCATACTGCACACACATACTTGCACACTACATGCAAGGTACATAGTTCTGTGAAAAACCTTTTTTTACTTTACAGGTTTACTAACCGTTTGGCTAGCGCGGGGCTAACCGAGGGCTCAAGTCGAGAATCGTACCATTTTGGTGCCCTTGTGCTGGCTACTATTTTTAGGCTGAGTGCCTTAAGTGTTAGCGTCAGTCTGCTAAAGCTGTCTGAGCGGTGAAGGCAAACGTCGTGAGGAAACCATTGTATGGTGGTAGGACATTTTCTAATAATCCCCGCCTAGTTATCTACCACCCTCAAGTTTGAAAACCTGTTGTCAAACACCGATAGATGTATTACGGCTGCATTACTTATGAGCCAGTACCTCTAATCTTAGTGTGTTTACTGTCGTGAACCATATCGTCACTTAACACAACGTTAGACTGCGGTAAAAAAATTAACTGCCATAGCGCCCCAGGTAGAAGTTGCACATCAAAATAATTTACGTAAACGAAGCACCGGGCACGAGCTAGTTGAGAACAAAACATAAATACAATTGAGATCGTTCAAAAGTGAAATGGACAAGTTAGTTCTGTAAAT
Source organism: Samia ricini (assembly GCA_014132275.2). Lineage (NCBI taxonomy): Eukaryota > Metazoa > Arthropoda > Insecta > Lepidoptera > Saturniidae > Samia > Samia ricini. The sequence goes on from AP028163.1 coordinate 19,686,127, forward strand.
TTGCAGATAAGAGCGCCACCTGCCGCCATTTGAAGGGAGTCGTTAAACGGAATACGTAAACAACTCCGTTGACTCGTTGAAAGATTTGCAACTCGCTAATGATTCGTATATAGGGTTGTCACTTATAGATTATTTTATGACTAAACGATGAATAAACGATGTCATCAGCTGTACTAATAAATAAAACATAAGTGCCAGCTTGTAATATCAAAATAATTAGTTTTTACTAATACAAATACGTTAGCTACACCTAAAAAACAATCTTAAAAGTTTCGTCTTTTTGTCGATCTGTATGTATGTCTACTCAGCGTAACTTCGGCTACTTTTCTTTCCCGAAAATCGTAAAGTAAAGAAAAATTAAAACTCCTGAGATTATGAATACAATCCGATTAAATGAACAGCACAATCAAAGCATTATTTTCTAATGATTTAAAAAAAATACATTACACAGTGAAGAATATATGAAACGCGGGATAATCCGCGGGCTCACAGCTAGTAAATCTTTATAAATAATTATAAGTCCGGCCGCTCAAAGAATACGTTTTTGACAGATCGTGATCGACTGGGTGATGTAACTTTGAACTGGAGTACACGGACTTTACGGCAAAATTTTAAATATCTTTTATTTACCTTATTGACGAGTGATAATGTTAAAATTCGAATAATTATGCCAACTTACAATAAATGTATTAATTTTGTGCTAAAATTATTACAATTACTTAATTAACAAATATAAAAACAATAGCTTTTAAAAGTCAAACCACGTCAAACGGCGCTGTTTCAAGGTTATATCAACTGTTTGTTTTTGCAATGATGTGACAAAATAAGGAGGCAAGGTAATCGAATATTTTTGTGGTTAAAAAATTAAAATGATTATATTTAATGAATTTGACCGCGATATCCGTATAGATACTAGACAATAATATGATTATTAAAGTTAGTGAAGATGACAGCGACTCCTCAAGGGAATTGGAAGATTAAATTTTTGACATAGTCTTCATTGTTTAAGGCTTAAAATTATGTATTTCATAATATACATTTTCCAATAAATTAAGCATTTTTATTTTTTTCCCCTTCGTTACATTCAGAAATTACGATTCAATTCAATTAAAAGTTTCATTAAGAATTTATTTACATTGTGAATATATTGAAATACAATTCCTATATAAAATAACAACATATAAATTCAATTGAATAAATATGCATAATGAATGCAATAAATAACGTTACTAAATATTATTAATGTTATTTATTGTACATCACTAGTCATGACGAATTAACAGGTGTCAGAAACGCATTCTTTGAGCGGCCGGACTATAGATGCGACTATGTCATACCTACTAGATCTTTGCGGTGAGTGCCTTCAGCACTCGCCCACAAATATACGGTGTAGCTGTTAGGACCCTTCCGGTCAACAGCATTAGCTAGATTTGATAGAAAAAAAAAGTCGTACCTACTATGAATGCACTAAAAATTACCCTTGAGTGAATAAGTCAGCGAGATCAACCATTTACAATGTATTTAATTATATTATATTAATGTTGTTATATTAAAAAGTACATTAACCCCTTGAGCACTAACCTGGCGTTTACGCCAGCTTTCCTTTTGTTTTTCTATTGTCTTCCTATTGTCTCATTTTTATGGCTAATCGACATATTAATTTATATAACACTTTATAATTAAATAACAAAAAAGTAAATAAAAGTACCTAATTATTACTATTAGCTTTATAAATAATTAATGCCGTCCAGCTCGCCGCCAGACGGAAAGGTTCCCAGAAGACGCCATATTGCCACGTTGGATGGCAATGCTAATTCGCTGTGCCAAATATACAATTGTATATTTACGAGTTCAGTTATATACTTTTTAAGCCAGCCCTATTCGTAGGCTAACATTTGGACTAAGATTAACAATGTCAGAGCACGACAAACAATGATACTTCTTCAAGTTAATTTTAAGATAAATCTTAGTTTTTAGTGAGATAAATTAAAATTAAATTTTTGTAGGTTAGGGAATGCATGCGTGCTGCATTTAAATATTAATAAAAACAATATCGGCAATGTAGTACAACCCTAGTTAGCTTCGTTTGTACACTTTAAATCCGTTGAAGATACATCGAATGTATGTGGGACTCGTCCGGCGTGAAGCACATACCCACTAAAATCCACGGTACCATCAGAACTTGGTCATATATTCTTGGATATATATATGTATATATATTCAAATACTTGCCAGTAAAATTGTGCCTTGAATCGTTATCGTATCAAAATTTCGTAACTTGGCTACATTTATTGTTTGAAAATAATTAGGGTACCGCGTAAAAAAATTTAAAATTCATAAAAAATTCGCAAGTGTTTGAATTTATGAAAAATATTTTTACTTTATCTTAATACTAAAAAAATTTTAGGAATATAATTAACGTTCCATAAAAAAAATTAAATGCAGTTTTAATAAATATGAAGAAAGAAGATATAAGAACGAAAGAGTTCGTTAACTTTATTATTTCAACGCCGAACTCTCGATCGGAAACTGTCAAAGATTATAAAAGGCTGCGTACTCTTGAAGCGAAGCGACGACGCGGAGTGCACTCGAAAACATTGTATTTCGTTTTATTCACGCGTAAATCTAACCCAAACGTAAAAATTCCAGATTCGTTCAATGTTCACGTTATTTCATAGTCACGCCGTTTTGTTTTATATCTCTAGGAAAGTATTTAGCAATACGGCACTTAGATTATACAAAAAAAGAACCAGATCGAGTTTCTCGACTGGGTTATTTTGCGAACCGGTGGTAGTTTTGATATTAATAAGCGCCTTATTAGAGCCTAAATTGAATAAAGAATGTACAGGTGAACAAGACGTGCTTCGACCCCCATCTGAGGAAGCTCTTGTAGCCGCTGTCAGCGCGATACAGTGACACTGCATGCACTAGCAATCACACGCACATACTGCACACACATACTTGCACACTACACGCAAGGTACATAGGTTCTGTAAGGGACATTTATTACTTTACAGGTTTACTAAGAGTTCGGTTAGTGCGGGGCAAATACCGCGGAATTTTTATCACGGGTAGCAGCTCAAGCCGAAGTTCGTGCCATTATGGTGCTCTTATACTGGCTGCCATTCCCAGGCTGAACGCCTTAAGTGAAGCTTAAGAATTTTTAATTTTTATCGTAGAAATACTTTGTTTAATTTCCTATTGAAGTTCATTTGAAAGTAATTTCTAATATAAATCATGATACAGAATGACAACATCATGACGTCAAATTTACATTAACATTTTTATTAAATGCAAACCGCAAACTAAACGACCAATCAAATTTTTATCCAAAAATCCCTTTTGCGACAGTTTATTCTCGATATTAATAATACTTTGTAATATTTCTCTACCTAACACATAAAAGCGACTTGAGAGTCACTCGAGTGCTCTTACACTTCTTGAAGAACGCGCAACTATTATGTGAAAGAATTCATTGTACAAGTGAAACAAGTTCTATAAGATAGAAATTTTATATTTGCCAGCGACTCCATTCACAAATAACCATTTCTTTTCTAAATTATATCTTTTAAAGATTCAACGGTCTAGTTAGAATATTGTAAGGAAGGCAACGTATATTGTCATTTTTGTGTCTAACTTGCGGTCGGATTTCGCGTCATTGGACGCGGGTTCGAGCCCACCTATCCAACTCTTAAAATGAGCCTGAGGTATCGTTGAAGGAAAACATAGCGAGGAAAGCATAGTATGGTGGTAGCCTATTATGTAACAATGCTCGCCTGGGTAGCTACCATTCTGAAGTCTGAACACCTTTACCAAATACCAATAGGTATATTTCGGCAACATCACTTGAGAACTAGTAGCTATAAGTTTAGTATGTTTACCATCCTAGACCACATCAACACTTAAAATCAGGTGGGATTGTGGTCAAAGCAATGAGCATATGGAGAGTAAAAAATTAAACCTCATTCACTATTAATCCTCATAACTTGGCCTATATACTACCGATTATAACCTAAAGTATACACTATAACCTGACTAGACAATAAAAAAACGTATGTAAATACTGTAATTTATGTGCAAAACCAACATACATCAATGAAATAAAACTAAACTGAGAGAGATATATATAATCTATACTTATAATAGAAGGCTAACGAGATGAAATCTGTACATCGAAGATATTTAAGAAAAAATATTATGCGGGGCTTCAAAATCGAATACAGAACACATTTCGATAGTTTAAAAAAAAATTGTCTGACTGTCTGTCTGGTTATTAATTTATTCGCCGATCAAGCAAAAACTACAGAACCGAATTCGATTAAAGTTGGTAAATGCATATGTATATTGCATCCAGGCCGAGAACATAGGTAAATTGTAAATTGTCTGAATTCCAAGCGGGTAAAGCCGCGGGCACAGCTGGTATATGAATAACCAAAGAATTAAATAAAACTAAATACTGAAAGAAGTAATAAAAATAAGTAAATAAATAATAAGTTTTGTACAAGAAATTGATTCGAATTCAAGTAATTATAAATACCGTCCAACGGAAGAGCATTGATAGCTTCATCCAACACTTTTATTTATTAACCTAGCTAGCGTTGTTGACCGGGAGAACCTTTACAGCTTCACCCGTAACTTTGGAGGCGAGTGCTGAAGGCACTCAGCCACAAAAGGTAACTAGCACATGGATTACCAAAATAGTGGATTCCTTATAGAAACCCATGTGCCAGCGTGTAGTGTGGACTGCAGTGAAATGTGTGTAGTGCTAGTGGAAAGTGTCATTGTTAGGGTTGAAACCTCCCCAGTTAGGTTTGGAGCAAATCCTGGGTTGCTGGCTGATAGGAACAAACAGGTCAAAACTCGTCACAATTACTACAATGAAACTAAAAAGTCACTGAGCAGTGCTAAAATTCTAACTGGGCCTCTTATGACGTCACAGACTATGATGTATGTATATATATATATATAATAACTGTGTGCCCGCGGCTCCGCCCGCCTTTCAAATACTTTTCACTGCGTAATATAGTTTTTAAATAATTTATACCTAACCTGCAAAGAAAAATGAGAGTCTTTTGTTTTTATTAGCGAAAAAAAATTACATAAGAGTAAATTGAAAAAAAAAATTCTAAAAGGTCGATGGAATCAAAATAAATGAATAAACATATATATATTTAGTTTATTCCGAAAAATTCCCCGTCGAATGGTAGTAATCCCATCCCGATATGTTCAATAGTTTTGAGGTGACGGTGCGTCATAAAACCCCCATTTTCCTTTATATAGAAGATGATAGATAGATTCTATATATATAAACGATTTGTATATTTCCACTTTTATATATTTATGTTTACTATTTTTAATTTTTTTAAACTTCTTTGGAGATATTCAATATCTTAGCCCTTAAAATGATTGCAATAAAAGTTATCAATAATCACAATTATTATACCCTATATAAAAATTCGCGTAAGTTTACAGGAGTACTCCCTGTAATGGACTTCGCATAATATAATCTATACTAATAAATAAAATTGAAGTATCTGTTTTGTCATTTGAAAATAACAATTTTTTACCAAATACATACGTACCGAAAAATAAGTACATTAGTACCGAAAACAATTAAAACGCAATGAAGAACTTTTGAAACGCGGACGCAGCCGGGGTTAACAATCTATCTTTTAATGGAGAACATTCGTTTGTTTAAATACAAATCAAACCACAACACGACAAAGAAATTTTTAAGTAATATTAAAAATGTACAAAAAATTAAATAAATTAGTAATATTATAGAGTTACAGAATCACTTATATACAGTAGGTACTTTAAAAAAAGATGGCGCGGCATGACCGAGTCTCTAAGGATTTTCGTAGGAACAAAAGCAATTTAATTCTTTTTTTTTTTTTTGTAATTTAACAGTTTATGCTCGGCTTAATTACTATTGGACTTTTAAAATTACTTTATTTATAAATTCGAGTAAACAGCATTCGCCTTATAAAATATTTACTACCTCTGAAGAACAGAAACTTGCAATTTAAAAATAGCCTAATGCGTTTCGCTTAAAGTTGCTTTTCGAATGTCATTTGAAAGGATGATGTTACGTTACGAGTCTAGAATGATAGTTAATTGAGTGGTCTCAGTTTTAAAAGTTTTTCCACTATTAACATTTTAAACGTTATAACATTTCTTTTTTGCTTTTAAGTCTGCTGCGGACGGCAACTATCGACAACCATCGGCAAATGAACGTATTTGGTTTTTTTTGAAAATGCTTTTCAATTACGTATTTCAAATCACTTTATTATTTTCAAACAAAAACACATTTTAAATAGATTTTATTATATAAACAGTAGATCATTTAAATTGTTTACTTATTTATTAGATTATTTTGAAAAACCATTCGCAACAAAATGTCGTGAACAAGCGCTCGTCTAATTGTCTAAATACTTTAGACCTACCATGATAACAAGTTCTTTTAATAGGATTTTGTCTTTAAAAAGTTGAAATGAAATGCTACATAATTCAGATAAAACCGTTGTATAATTTTAAACATTATGCAACGCAAATTAGCAGATCTATCGCACTCAACTTAAAAAAATTACCCCAAGCACTTATCAATGGGACAGCCGGCTGTATTTGTATTTATGTCTCGAAGTTTTAGAATGTTAGGAGTTGGGAGTTTTTTTTTTGACCTAGCTAATGCTGTTGACCGGAAGAGACTTAACAGCTTCACCGAACTTTGGGGGCGAGTGCTGAAGGCACTCAGCCGCAAAAAGGTGACTAGCACAAGGGCTACCAAAGTGGTACGATCCTCGGCATGGCCGTCACCTGAGTATTCAAACTCTCTCGCGAGTTGTGTCCTAGCTGACCCTACATTTTTTATTATTAATAATAAAAAAAGGTTCCTTACAGGACCTATGTACCTGCGTGTTATGTGCAGGAGTGTGTATGCAGTGTTGTGCGTGTAATGCTCAATGCATGAGCAGTGTCACTGTATCGCGCTAGCGGCGACGTCAAGAGCCTCTCCAGTTGGGGAACGAGACACGTCTTGGGTCGCCGCCTGAGGGGGACCCGGAGAGTGTGCGGGAGCAAAATTAGCCGCCTGTCCCCGGCAGCGGGAACGGCAGTTTCGCGGGCGTGGGCGCTGATACGCATATGTACGAGGTAAGTAAGGAAAGATCCTACTGCTACGAGTGATGGTATCGTCGCGACACGAAAAGATTCTACGCGGACGACGTATACGACGCGGCTTACGTCCTGGCAAGTACGAGACAGCTCGCATGATGAGGGGATTCGGGTGTATCTTTGCGCGATCGAAGAAAGCGCGACACTGGGTTTTAAAAACGTACCTAACGGAAGGCAGGTTGAGATCCCTGTGTAAATCCACAGTTCTCACGAACCATTGGGCACCTACTGCTTTCCTTACAAAGCGATTCTGAATCCTTTGTTAGGCGTGCATACGTGATCGACTAATATGACCGAAGACAGATGCGCAATAAATGATGGGTCTGACCACCATCTTGTATAGGGTAATCTTATGGCGGAGGGCCATTTTGCTCTTGCTGTAGTAGAGCGGGTAGAGGCGACCTAGCACCATGGAGGTCTGGCGCTTGACTTTCTTAAGGTGGGCTTTGAAAGTCAGTCTGTCGTCTAACTGAACTCCTAGGTACCTGACTTCGGAGCTATAAGAGATGTCAGAACCTGCGTACTGGATGGGACTGGAAGGATTTTTCCTAAGTTTCTGGCTTTTAGTAAATAATAACGCGGCACTCCTACTCGGGTTTATCGCGAGACGCCATTTGAAATACCAAGAGCTGAGATCGTTGACGGCTCTTTGGACGTATTTACGTCAAACTGTTTTCTTACGAAAAGCGTAATAAATGACTGTGTTGTCCGCGTATAGACCTACCTGAACTCTTCCGATATCAGGGAGGTCCGCTAAGTAGAGGTTAAAGAGGACAGGCGCCAGAATGGAACTCTTGCGCGTATCGGGTGGGCTATATAGAGAGAGCGTTCTCTGCTCTATAGCGGAAACTACGATCGGTGTTTGAAGTGGTAACTTTTTATGGGAGGGTAAACCGCTTCGTTACATAACGCGTTACGGCTTCAGTTTGTCTGGCTTCCCTCTCTCTCACGCATACGACAGCGGTAGGCATCAACTTAGATTTGTTTAAGTTATCACTTCTGTCGGGTGTCCCGAGGTTTTTACCTTATTTTACTAATCTGTGATGTTATCCCACATCACTTAACATCAGGTAAGATTACGGTCAAGCGCAAACCTTTTATTTCAACCTTAACGACTAGACAAGAGATTTTCAATTTTATTGCATAGTAAATGACTGCAACTTAGTTTTTATGGCACGTGTTAAATGGTAGTAATAATTCTAATCATTAATTGTAAATACCAAAAACCATTAATATCTGTAACTATAAAATTTGTTACGTTTATATTTAAAGTGGTATATTTTTATTTTTAATATTTAGAAGTTGTAATTTCACTGTTGAGATCAACCTCTAGGGGACTGTATAGACTACTTTGAGAACCACTGAGCTAGAATGTTAGACTATCGTCGAGAGCTAGTACCCCTGTATCAGATCTCTACAGGTCGACAGGGCACGTTTTAGATGCCAGATAAGTTTCCATTTAAAATGAAACATCTTATTATCAGAACGAGAGATATCGTAAATTTAGAGAGAGATGCATAGATAGTGCTTTCTCATTTAACCGCAGACGTAATTTGATATTTTAAATTGGTTTAAATTTTTTTTTTTTATATTCGACGATTGAACAGTGGAATTGTGGGCGGATATCGCATCGATGGACGTAGGTTTGAACCAACCTATATGAGTTTGGGCATTCGAAGGAGGGCATCATGATAAAGCCTGACTGGCTACCACCCTCAACTTACCGAGATATTTTCTGGTAGTAAAACAAACTCTCGCTCAAATCATTTAAAACTTAAAACTCTTTTATAGAAACCAAGCCATTAACGAAATAATATGGTTAAATTAAAAAAAAGATAGTCAATTGACTTTCAGCGGTTATGACGTCACGATGCACTCTTCGCGCTACCTCGGGGATAATCCTTTAAATAGGCCGTGCGCTCCTTTTACTGTCATTTCGTTTCATTACTCTGTTCTATGTACTTTACCGAATTAGATTCTTATTTGTTTCTAGAATTCTCATCAAAGAACTTTAAAAACGTATGATTACACAACTGTATTATTTTATGGAATACGGAAATTCCTTGTAATTATGTAAAGACCTTATTTCAGATCATAAATCAAACATTATAATTATTTACGAGCATAATTACGCGACGCCCCGCATACATTTGAGTCTGCTATCAACTCTGCATATTTAAATAAAAGATGTCCATTAAAATATTTGCTGAGATGGGAGGTCGAAATGACCTTTTTTTTTTTGACGGGGGGAAATGCATTTACGCACTACCCTTATCTATTGCATTAGTGAGACCGGAGTCCCCCAATGCAATAGGTCGGTCGAAATGACCTCCTGTATATCTATCACACTACTATATAAAAGAGGCTTGTTATACTTATAAGAAGCGAATTTTCATGTTTTTTCATGACTTTGAAAATGTATGTTACATATGGCGGTATGACAGGACCAAAGAAGTGTAAGGGGTGGATAACGCCTCTCACACTGAATGACCGGAATCATGTTCATTTGATTCCTCATTTATCATTCATAAAGTTCGAATAATGCACTGAAATAAAATTAAAACAAACAGTCGTGAGGTCTTTTCGACCTCCTGCCGAATCAGAAAATTGTACTCTGAAATCGTCGAGCACGTCAGTGACCGTGTTAATATTATTGCTGTTGTGTAAAATGGATTAATTAATGCATCAATTATTTAACTCGTTGCTGAATTCGGGTAATTTACCCTGTCGTTTGCATTATTAATATAAATATAATGTAATATAATTCCCTTAAATTAGGGAATTTCCGTTCTCCGAGTTAATAATTCCATAAGTTCATTTGTGCTTATAAATAATGACTTCTGTCGATGAACTTTATTCGAAAACTACGTTAAGTTTTAAACATCTATAAAGGCACTGGATAATAATGTGAATAAAAAATGTATGATTTTAAAAATGAAAAACATAAGATGGCATAACATATCGAACGAGGCGGGGGGATTTACCCCCTTCTAACCGACGTCAATCATTTGCCATCCGAAGTTGTTTGCCTGTTGACTGCCCTTTGACATAAATAAGTAAATAAGAGTTCATATTTCTACTATCAGTTTCCAATGAAAAAGTCTGGTACCCTAAAAACGGAGTCTAAAATAAATTCGATTATGAAGGGTTAAATATACTACTACTCATGTGAGAAATTATATGACATTAAGACATATATTACATAGCATTCAAAACACGTGACAACTGGAAAATTATTTAAAACGGAATTAGCAAAGTCATATAATATCAACCATATATTATTATATTATAATTGATTTTCGTAAAGTAACACCTTTATATATACAAAGTTTTTAATTCAAAATAATAGAATTTACACGGTATTTTAGATAAAAGGGGTTTAGTAAAACGTAGACTAGAATACATGTTCTAATATAGAATAGAGCAATGTGCTAGTGCATGCGTGCAAGAACGGTTTAGATTATCTGCATATTCTAAATACAATGTTTTGTCGCAGTTATCTAAAGCTTAAGTTATCGCTAAATACTTATAAGTAAATGTTGCCAGGTACTAACGTAAAATTGCAATGGCGAATGTATAGAATAAAAGCACAATTTCGATTTTGTAATCGCGACGACATAAATGCTACTGATATTTATTTATCCTTATTCGATCGTGTGAATGTAAGTAAAAAATGATTTTTTTAACTGAAATTTCTTTATATGATAATAAGAGGGTGTGAATTGGGATTCACAGGAATTGGGATTGGGAGGGGAAGAATTGGGATGTAGAGATAAATGCCAACAAATTTAAAAGTTTCGTGCAATCTGCTAAACCTAGCAACACTACTTTTAAAATACACTAGTAGATTGTAGACAAGAATTAACAGTGTGTATAGCCAATTATTGTTGCTTATTTATTCGACTTAAAAGGCTCTATCTATCCACACATATTATTATAAAAGGCAGTCTCTTTGACCGTTAGTTGGCTAATAACTCAAAAACCAGTGAACGGATTATAATGAAAATAAAAATTATACAAAGTATTAATGCGAGCGTAGACGCTGACATATCATATATCTTTATATTATAAATTTATAATGTATGGTATATTTAATAAGTACTGCGAAAAGAAGTCGTTAACTCAAATAACATCGACTTAATGTCATATTTTTTTTGGAATTAATTGTCATAGTACAGAAGACTGTTTCCGCGTCCATGGAAGCAGGTTCGAACCCACAGCCCACCTATCTAATTCTTTACTTTAGCCATTATAAACATAAATACAGTTTTTTGTAGATTGATTTATTTATTTATATAAAAAAATAATAAGAGATACAAAAGAAATTGCCAGAGATGGTATCTATGTTATTAAAAAATCAACTAATCATCTAAATAATAATAATAATAATTTATTTTCCATAAATATTTTTACAAAAAACATAAGGTTAGGCCCTGTCATCTGAACTAGGCTTTTTAGCCTGTGTCTCAGGATACGTTATCTCAATAGATACGTTAAAAAGTTTCGAAGTTGTTCTCCAGTTATAAGTTACAATAACGCACGAACCATACGTAAGTAACTATCATAATGTCTAAGCGAAATAAAAAATCTTATAAATATAATGTCTTGCTTGGTTCACGAAACTTAAATTGGCTGAAACAAATTAAATGTAACAGAAAACTAACAAACGAAAGTATTTTATTATGAAGAAAACTTTCGAGACACACGAAAAAGTAGAAAATGTTACTGTGAATGTGAAATAACACACCACTTATACTACATGGAGCAAAATAAGTTGCAAAACTAAATATAATCATTATTTCACAAAAGTTTTCACTAAGTTTCATTTCAGCAAGTAAGATAAGTGCTGCCAGTACAAAGATCTATATATTAAAATATATAGAGTCACTAATAATAAATCTGAAGTTTTATCTCTACATTTTATTTTATTTATTACAAATTTTCTGACAGGTGTTTTACTATTTTTTTAAATGTCACCTGTCTGTTTGTTTGTTCCGAGTAATCTCCGGGACGTGTGAACCGATTTTAACGGGACTATTTTGGTAAATAGCTAAATAGAATAGTAATAGTAAATAGATTTTCGAAAAAGGTTAGGATTTCGCGTAAAAAAATTAAAACTTATAAAAAATTGAATAGATTCCTATTCAATGCACAGTTTTACGTCCAGATATTTGAATTTGTGAAATTAATGATTGCATTAGTAGCAAAAAAAAATGTGGAAAATAATTAGTGTACAGTAAAAAAAAAATTAAAAGTATATTACGCACAGAAAATTATATGAGAAACGCGGGCGCAGCCGCGGGTACACAGCTTCTCTCCTCTCTTTTCTTCTCTTCTCTATATTCGTTTGAAAACGGTTTTGTTTATAATTTTTTGTTGTGTAGAATTCTTGATTTTTGAAAATATAATTAAGTCGCATGGGCCTATGTCGGGATTATATGCAGATTGAGCATTTATTGTATTTCTCAAATATGGTTTGTCTGTCTGGACGTGTGAGATCTGGCAATGTCATAATGCCAAACGGAACGGCGTTTTTGCTCACTTTTACAGAGCAAATCTGTAGCTTCGGGCAATGAAATGCTCGTATACCAATCGCTATTCATTGTACGACGATCTGCTGAGGCGCAAACTATGCTTAAGATTGCAGCAATCATATTACGAAAATTGTTACGAGTTAAGTCCATGGTAACATAGACACCCTAAATATAAAATAGCAAATAGTTCATCTATAAACTGCAGTTTAGTTATGCAGATAAATCCACTTTCAATTGTCATATTAGTTTAAGGTTTTATTGATGTAAGTGACCAGTTTCAAAAACTTTTTGTGCATTTTATGGGTCAGTTTCACTATCTTCTGGTACAATATTGTTTTCCAAATCACTGCAATTTTTTTAGGAATCAGATTAAAACGAATAAAAAATGGCTACTAACACACGAGTCACAAACTCACCCGAACGATGCATGACAATGAAGTGTCGAGCAGCCGAAGATTCGGCCGTTTTTGGGCGAATCCAAAACTTTTGCCGAAACACGATTTTTTGGCCGAAACAAGCCGAAGCCGAAACCGAACCTTCGGCCGGACACTCATAATTTATACTTATGCAGGTTATCGTATATTTTGATAATTTTCTGATGGTACTGTCCTTTGAATCGTATTTTATTCACAATTTCATGAGTTTTAATTTTTTTTAATCATAAATGTAGCTCAAGTCACGTGGAGTAACTTTAGCTATCTGCCTGAAAATGTCCAGTCAAAATCAGTCCAGCCGTTCCGCAGATTAACCGAAACAAACAAACAGATAGATAACAATTAAAAAAAAAATACTTTTGATATGAGTATTATACATACATTTATATGTATTTAATAAAAAAATATTTTGATTTTACAAACAGACACTTCAATAACATTTATTAGTATAAATCACACTAGTTAATACTATACGAAACTTGTTATTACTGTTTTTATTTATTGAAGTGAACAACAATTACTGTAAACAAATTACCTTGAAATCTTTCATTCTTCCTTGCTAATTATCCCATATGGTTGTGATGTCAGCCTTCCGAATTCTTCTTGACTACTTAAATTTTCAGTGTCCTCCACATTTATTTCGATCTCTTTTCGCTATTTCATATCTTTCAATTTTTCATTTGGGACTACTTTTTTAGATCTTTGACCGAAAAGGGTTCTCTTTTAATAATTTACCAAAACTGTTAAAGTTTTGCCCGTATTTTGGTTTTTCATATTGTAGTTCTTGTTTGTAATCCATTAACTTGCAGCATACTATGTAATTTAAGTGACACTATTGCACGCAAGAAAATATATTATATTGAACCTAAACCAAGTGTAAATTCTGAGATGGCACAGAAACTCCTTAGAAAGATGTAACAAAGATACGCCATTTTATTGGAACACTGAAAATTAGAAAGATAATACAAAGTAAGGCTCAAAAGAACTTATATTCAAGGCAGTAATAAATTAAAATAAATAAATGTAATCGTAAAAAAAAATTAATACGTGTACAATTGCGATGTGCAGCTAATCAACTATAATTACTTCAATCAAGAAAGCAAGGCTTTTGTCTTCACGCTTTCAAGCATTACGAACATTTGACAACTGACAGTTGGACGTGGTTTACGATTCTGTAATTTGTGTGTCGTCTATCTCTGCAGATAGCAGTTCAATATCTTCGTTTCAGAACTTTTAAGAAGCGTTGTTTGTTTTAGTTTAGTGTCTCCACGTTTTTGGCGCTACATAAAAGCGATTCAGGTTCAAATAGTTATTTTTGTTATTGTTGTTTATTTTCTCCATAACATAAGATTTTAATTGACATCATGCTTCATTTTCATTGTTTGATTGATTCAACCGTAAGACCTCCATTACTGGAGATAGGTTTCCCCTAAAAGAGCGGGAATTGTCGTAATTGCCACACTAATCAGGCAGGTTGGCGATCGCAGTCAGGTGTTTGTGGTACTCGGAAGATGCTGTTGCCCTTCTCCTGGTTTATACCTCAGTCACCTTTTACGACACCCACGAGAAGATATGTAGTGGTACTATTCGTAGCCTTCAGATAAACCTCCTGATTATTAGACTCCATGCGAAACCATGAATGGCGATGGATAACGCTCTCGCTGGACCCTCGAAATACCGCGCTCGCTTTTTCCATGCTGTGGGTACACCTTATAATTTAGTTTTTTAATGTTGTTAACACCCGTACGTACCGGACCGCGGAACCAGTGCGACGGGCAGCCGAGGTTATCAGTTGAGGTATCAGTAGGGATGGAATCCTCTTCGAAAATCTACGATTGTTGAATCGATTCGAATCTAAGCTTCAAAACGTCAAAGATCGTTCTTTCAAACTAATAAAGATTCAATTATTAGAGTATCCTTTTTGTTTTCTATGATATTATTATTGCCTGTAAATATATAACTAAGGAAAAATAAAACAGTTCAGTGTCATCTTTCGGTAGTAGGTTAGTCATTCTTCTGCTTTGTTTAGTTGCTATTGATGACCTTTAGTGCTGTTATGTCCTCATTTAACACTCTTTTGGTCGTGGTTCTGCTTAGCTCCATCTGAAGATCTTAGCTGGGTTCGCGCCTTCACTGCTTTGATGACCGCTGGTGTCCTAACCGTGCGAGGTCGACCGCCTCCTTAAACGATCTTGAATCTTTAGTGTACCGTTTGATAGTGCGATATAGAAATCGTAGTAATACTTTTAATTTCTACAGAATTTGTATGCTAATGCATCGCGATAACCGCGACTCCATCTTTTTGAGACAAATCCGTTTTATAAACTTTAGATTTTTAAATACAGTGTTTGTTAGACGTAGAGTGTGATCTACATACGATATTCTATAATGAACATAGTCCATGTAGTCTGTATAAACAGACAGACAGACGTAAAACTAACTTTATTTTATACTAGCTGCTCCCGCGGCGCCGCTCGCGTTTCATATTTTCTATTCAGCATAATTGTACACTGCAAAACTGCATAATCTTGAAATTATCATTGAAAATGAATGGATCCAATTTTTTGTATAGGCAGTAGGCACTAAATTATTTTGGTACTAACAGTGAGCACAGATATTTCACATAAATTAAAACATTTAATTTTTTACGTGAACACATAATTATTCTTTTTAAATTAAGGTAGCCCAAGATACGCTTCATAGCTTCCACTGTCTGTCAGAATAAAGTCTCGTGAAAGTTGGTCCAACCATTTCGGAGATTAGCCGGAACAAATATATGGACAAACGAACAAAAATTGTATTTTTGTTTTATGTACCGTATGATATATATTTATATGTATTTAGTAAATGTGTATAGGTGTATGGACAAGATATAGCATTACCAATTTTAGTTTCACCACATTTACGCTGGCGGCGCTACTAGCGAATGTATAATATTAAAAGAACGCATATGAAAAATGGACGGGAAACTCTCAAGACTTGATAAGGTAAAGTTTTCACGAGTTCGTTTTTTTTTTTTTGTTCTATCCCTCCATCAAAGTTGTTAGTTTCGGAGACAAAATGAATTTACGGTCGACAACGACCGGGACCGGGGCACCGGGCAACTCCTGAACTTAACCAGGGAAATTATGCAAATGATTATCGAAGTTGTACCGCAACTTGAGGAGAAAAAAAAAAAAAATCATATCGCGGTACAACGATATCAATTTACTAGATAGAACATACGATGTCAATGATACACACTAGTGATATAACGAATGTAGGTTTTATCACATTCGCGAATGCGAATGTTGACTTTTCAAACATAGCACCCTTAACTGGATTGACATTTCACATTGACTGTGTATTAACATATATAGGAAGTATCTCTATAATACATACATACATACTATCATGCCTTTCTCTTGTGGGGGTGGGCAGATACTACATCCTTACACTTGCTACGATCTTGACACACATCTTTCGCTTCTTCTACTTTAATGAGCGCTTTAATACGTTCTCGTTGATTATGGGTATTTTTCATCCGGTCTTTATTTAAGACGTGCTCGATTTGATCGTTGATCGAGATACGTTCGCCTAGGTCGACTCTTATTGACGTCTCCATTCACTCTTGGTTTGTAATACTATTTTTTTTTAATTGTAAAAAGCACTGATACAGGTATAAGAATAAATACAAAAGCACCTTAATTCTAGATAACATTTTAAATCCCATACCCTGTTAGTGCACAACTTACACAGTTAAAAACTTTTATTATGAATGAAGATGAACAGAATACAGATTACATAAATTATATCTTTTACAATCATTATATTTGTTTTGAGCATTTTAAGTTTAATTTAAACAAAAATATAATAAAAAACCCTAGTGAGTATCCCTACCAAAAACTCCAGTAAAAACCCTTAGTAAGAATTTGAGATAATTAGCCATCCAACTGTGTAATGAGACTTTTGAATTCTATTAGACTATTGAAAAATATGTCATATTGAGCATGACTTTCATTATAGCGCCTACACATTCTATTAATCGGGTTATTCTCTGACACGTTATTATTACAAATTGCCACACTAAACAATTGTTGATGTATTACGGAGCGAGTGGGCACCTAATATTGAGTTTGCTCAGTAACTCGCCTCCGAGTATTCCATTTGAAATTTTGTGAAGTATACACAGGTCAGCGACAGCTCTTCTGTGCTCAAAGCTTTTAAGATAGAATTCCTTAAGTCTCGCTTCGTAATCTGGTAGCTTACGTCGAACTTGCAGCACAACGATCTTAGAAACCTTCGCTGTATTGATTCAATTCTGTTAACATGTACGTTACATACCTGTGTCCATATTGGCGAACAGTACTCCATTATACCCCGAACTAAACTTATGTATTAGATTATGCATGATTTTGCTTTTTTAAATGGTGTACTAGTACGTACTACAAAAGTAAGCATCCGATTACCCTTACTAGTGATGTAATCATAGTGAACTCTAAATGATAGGCTCGAATCAAAGAATACACCAAGGTCTCGGACATTATTCACCCTATCTATATAAATATTATCAATGTGGTAGTTGTGTATTATTTGATTCTTATTTTTTTGTGAATGGTATGACCTGACACTTCTTAATGTTTAACGACATTTAGTTTTCTTTACACCACAAGTTAATTGTGCAAATGTCTCGCTGTAAGATCTTACAGTCCTCTGTGCTGAGGATTTTGCGATATTTTTTAATTTCATTTGCATAAGCTAAACATTCACTTTATAATGTTTCGAGTAAATCATTAACATATATTAGGAACAACAGAGGACCCAAATTGGAACCTTGTGGGACACCAGAAGTTGGAATAAATGGTACTAACTCGAAACCATACACTGCAACTAACTGGGAACGATTTGCTAGATATGACGTCAGCCACCTGTGAAGGTTGCCATGAATACCGAGGTGGTCAACTTTTGACAACAAGATAGTGTGGTTGACACGATCAAATGCCTTACAAAAATCTGTGTAAATGGAATCAACCTGCGAATTTTTATTAAATGAATCGCATAAGTATGCCGTATAGACAAGAAGGTTTGAATCCGTCGATCTCTTACGAACGAAGCCATGTTGTTTATTACTTAATATATTTGAAATATGACTAAAAATATGTTCGTACGCTAACCCTTCAAAAATCTTAGCAAAACAACTTAATAAACGAATTGGTCTATAATTGGTTACATCTTTTTTATCACCAGACTTATAAATAGGTGTTATCTTAGCAATTTTCCAAAGAGATGGAAAAGTGCCCAAACTAAGCGAATTATTAAATATTATAGATAAAGGTACCACCAAAGCTGAAGAACAAAGGCGAATAACCATAGGTAGTAAACCATCCGGACCTGCACTTTTGTAGATATTGATACGTTGTAATCGCGATAAAATTGTGTTATATGGTATATGAATGGTACTAATGGTAAAATTGGATGGTGGAAATTTGGGAGCATATTTAGTGACAGTTGTGATCCCATATACAGATGAAAAGTAGTCCGCCAATAAATTAGAAATGCCTTCACCTGATGCAGATACTTGATCCCGGTAAAACATATTTCTAGGAATATCATTTGTAAGTCTTTTACTTTTAGTGTACCTCCAGAAGGCTTTTAGATTAAGGGTTAGATCTTCTTCTATTCGTGATATGTAAGACTTAAAGCAATCAGATGACAGTTTCTTACACCTCGCTCGAAGCATTGAAAAAGTATCATAGTCACGTGGATTACCATAGCGCTTAAACATTGAATGATATTTATCTTTTCTTTAAAAAGCACTATTAGTTATTTTGAAAACCATACTTGATAGCGTTTGTAGCTACGATTTGTAGTAGGAGTATACTTTTTTTAAATAGAATAGTGTTGTAGAAAAATTGTACAAAATCATCACAATTCAGTTCTGAGCCATGTTTTTGCCAGTCGACTTGTTGCATATCAGAAATACATTTTTCATAGTTAGTTTTGTAAAAGCATAATTTTTCAAATATAGGATTGTCAAATAGGGTTTTCATCGTGCCAGAAAAGTGAAGTTCAAATGCTGGATGATGTACGTCTAGACGACTGAGAGCTGTAGATCGAGTAATCGTGTATGAGTCAGGAGAACTCGTAAATGCTAAGTCTAACATTTTGTTATTCTGGTTAGGAATATTATTCTGTTGATGGACGCAGTTAAAGTACGCCCAGTCATATAAAAGTTTAGATTTTTCATCATTGTAATTACTTGATGCCTCCCTGATTAAATTCACCAATGATACAAGTACTATCACTACTTAATTCAACTATGCGTGTACATTTGTTTAAAAAATCCTCAAACAGTACATTACGAATATAATCAGGTATATAGACAGTACAAAGGTAACGTTCTCTTATCACAATATTCAAATTTTCAAATATTCAAATTTGTCAATAATCTTCACTCCGTGTATACTTCTCATCTCCACAGCGTTACACTTATTTTCATTCTTCTTCTGCTAAACCCAACACATGATAAAACATCACAGTGTGTTTCCGGAATTAGTTTCAATGAAACAAACTAAATTAGGCAACACTGTATTTATTATATATTAGGGATCGGAGTTATGACGAAGATCAAAATGTAGTGGATTACAATATCGCTCGCGAGCCAGTTTTCAGCTATTCTGGCGGGATCAGTTATTCTGGCTCGAGTTCTTTCTTTTTTCATAAATATTTACTAAACTGAATTAGATTTTAACGAACCGTGGTCGACATTATAGTGTAGATTTACACTCCGTCAGACTACGTCAGTGATTTCCTTCTGCACCAGACCCTTTACCGAATCCAAGGATCATTAAATTATAATAATTATTACCTTATTTGTCCGGTTTCGCCATGCGGCTAATGTGTTCATTGCATGAAGCGGAAGCAAGAGCTTTCTCAGTTGGACCTTGAGCCGAGTCGGTACGGAAATGTATACGGGAGTAAAGTTAGCCGCCCGCCCTCTGACTGCGTATAGTATTTCTTATTATCCTATTCTAGTAAAAACATTTATATCTATGGATTTTAATACAAACGATTAAGTAACATGATGGGTGTTTGAGAAGGTACCTAATTGTCTTTTTATATAGTTTTATATCTTCGTTGGCTTATACTTATAGACGAGGTGAAGTTGAAATACCAAAGTGTTCCTATAGTAACTACAAGATGGAGTACGTTAACTACGTGCATAGAATAGTTAACTGCTGGAAATGTTAGGACATTTCTTATAAATGGTTTTGTTGACTACAAGAGTCAAGTTGCAAATTTGTAGTCGCGTATCAGCATCACTTAAGTTTCTCAACCTTACTTTGTTCACCGCCAACTTTGATAATATGTTTTTTTTCTAGAGTGCTTAATCTACCCACGCTCCCTCCGCACTATCCCAATGCCTACTAATATTCCCTGGGTCTTTTACTTCCACAAGATGGCGAAAAAGTACACATTCAAATCCACAAACAGACCCCCAAGAGTGACTAAATTTTTTGTAATTATTTGTTACGAATTTTCGTAGGTGGCAGTACTGTGATTTAGTATGGTCAATGCAAAGGTGATACCTAGGGCAGACCGCGTCAATTGATGAAAACCGTATGAAAATTCGGAAAGTAGTTTTTGACTTTATTGCGTTCAGACAGACAGACGCTGTAAGAGGATTTTTTTTTTTATAATATCGAATAAATAGGTTGAATGGATTCGAACCTAGGACTGTCAAAGCGATATAAACTAAACTACAACTGAATCATCATCATTTCGCTGACGATCGCTCAATCTATAATTTAAACAAATTAAAATACAAGCGAAAATAATAATCTAAATATAAACAGATCCATAATATTATATCATAAGCAAAAATTACCCTGAACTTTTACCGTTAAACTTCACGAATTCGAACTAAGTATGTATTTAACACCAAACGCGACGGTCGAAAGCGACTCCTAATGTCTTTTATGACCACTACAAACCGTCCCCTCGTTCGAAGTGAGATTGCAAATGTATAAAAAAGGGAAATCAACACCGCAAAATCCTATCGCTATCAAATTAAATCGTACGGAACGCGGCTTTCGACGGGCTTCGGCCGTATTAAATATTCACTCGGCCAGCCACACACGACGTTGGTACAGTGTTGCCAGGTATACGATGTTTGATTAACCATCATAGTATTCATAATCAAATTTCTATAAAATATTTCCTGAATTAAAAACATAATAATTTTAAATAATAGGTAATATGGTTGCGTTGATTTTACGATGAATTTTTGCATAGTAAAGACTTAAAACAATTGAACTATAATTTTCCTTTGAAACGTAAATGTTTAAAAAATTTATTAAGATACATTATATTTTAGATCTATCTATGAATTAATAAAAGGAAATGTATTTTGTATCGTTTTAAAATTAGAAAATATGATAAATATTTCGAGAGAAAATTATTATTAAGGCTAGTAAAATACATACTTGGTTGACTTCTAAAAATTTTGACATTTCTACAAATTGTGGTTAGGTAGAAGTATTTATTTATACTTGAGTTAACCAGTAACGTCTCCATAATTTGTATGGTTCCAAAGCACATTACCGATTTACCTGAGAATAAGTTTAATTTATATCTAATCTACAAACTATATCAAGCCGGTTTTAATGTCCAAAAGTTATTATGGGGCAGATCATAACGTGAACGATATAGAAAGATGTTCGGAAATGAAACCCCTCTCTGTGTTTCTACTAAAACTGTTTATTTTTATGAATTGTATAATTTTTATCTTACTTAAAAAACATTTTTTTCTAAATCAAATCGCGTTTCTTGCAGGCTATTTTCAACTGGTCTACTTTCCGGCGGTAGTTTTATCACGTTCATTAGCACCTTATTAGGACCCAAATTGAATAAATATTTTTTTATTTTCATGTTGAACAAAAGTTTTGTCCGCAACGTCTTGGATCTTTAGCACTGTGAAATAAAATTTATCATTGGAATTTTAAACGTCACATCTTGCAACCCGAACAACGAGGCACGCAGCCAATTTAATATGAATAATTTAAACCAGCCGAATTCCGAAGTTGAGTCAAAGTCGAAATGATCATTTACAATTTAGTAGCCTTATAAAGGCACAGGCGGCGATAAAACCGGGCTCGATTCACGGCTCGTGAGTGAACGAATGAATTATAAATGAACGAATGTAACGAACAAACGGGCTATGTCAACACGGCCAGGTGGAAAGCTGCGAAGTATCCAAATTATACATAAACTCTTGGAACCTTGTATTATAACAATAATATTTTATAAAGCACTACTGGCTTTAGTGTAAGGAATCCCGGACATGAAAGCCAAGAGCCAAGCATCAGCTAACAATCAGCAAAAAACAGAAATAAGTGGTAAGACACTAGTACAATTCCACAAACTGTATCGCAACTACTGTGATGCAAAAAACTAAGAAACATTGAAATTTGGCTGAATGAGATGTGTGCCTTTGCTAATAGTCTGCTAATAGTAAAAAAATAATAGTCTGTGTTATTGTTGACTTTTTCTTTCTGATTAACTAACAAGTTATAACAATACAAACTTGTACAGCAACCATCGTAAATATGTTAATGAAATTTTGGGATAAAAACAGTAACTCGTTTTGTTGGGTCTAATTTTGATGTTATCTAATATGTAACAAATTAAATATACATTCCGTTCCGTTGCACTAAGCATGATATAGCAGGACAATGATTGTTGATAAATCCCTCACAACATAACATAGCTAAGCAGACACCCATACCCGCACTGATGCGTACATAATATCTGGATGGCCCCTAATGACTATACAGGTCTTACTTAACATTTGATGAACAGGAACTGCTTTGTTCGTATTGAGATAATTTATGCTTATGACTTTACATTGGTACAGTGCATTTCTTTCCTATGTTTGTCAAACGATTTCTTGTTTGTTTATTTTTCTTGCTTTCTAACTATTTAAAACAGTGGTCGTCACACTTTTCTGACCAAGGGCTACAGGTCAATGTGAGGTATCACTGCAGGCCGCATTTTTGTAGATTAGGTAGTTGATACCATCTATTAATTGACATATTTTTTATAAGCTGTCAAACGCGAGTTACCCATAGTTCTTGTATGAGAATAACAACCTATGAAATCATTTTTTAACAACCTAATTCATTAACTATCTATTGATTTCAAAGAAACTAAAAATCTAATATGCCGTTAACTAAAAATAATCGTGTTTTCAGCGTTAAAATGAAGTGTTTTTAGAGAAGTTGTGTTCCGGTACTATTGGTTCAATGACGTCAACTACCTAATTCCATAATATTCTATTATTAACGTAGGAACATGAATATGAATACATAAGGTATATTTAAAAAAAATGCATTAAAAAAAAGTAATTTTTGTGTTTTAACATAGACAAATTCACTAGCTTCAAATTTAATTCATCATTTGTCTGATTATCTTGTTAGGACAAGGTTACGACCTTATTTAAGTTAATAATAATATCAACCAAAAAGCAGGGAAGGGCGGGAAAAAGGGAAGTCCGGGCCAGGCAACTGTTAGCCGTTGTCAAGAATTCTCTCCTGCAACCCGTTTACTTATTCTACTTTTACTCATGTTCCCATCCTGCTTACTTCTATTTAGTTAACTTCAAAGTATGTAAACACGGTTTTGACTGATCGTCTACCAAAATTGTTAAGTCGCGGGCCGCACAAACACCGGCCAAAGCCGCATACGGCCAGCGGGCGACAGTTCGACAACCACTGATTTAAAAGATTTCGGTATTCCGCCTCAATGGACGCGGGTTCGAATCCACTTATCCAACTCTAAAATCAGCCTGCACTTTCGGAGTAGCAAAACATCGTGAGGAAACCATAGCATGGTGGTAGGGCCTGGGTAGCTACCGCTCTCAAGTTCAAAAAGCTGTCGCCAAATACCAACAGGTGTGTTCCGGCAGTATCACTTGAGAACCAGTACTTAGGTTTAACGTGTTTAACATCCTGGACTACATCGTCATTTAACATCAGGCAAGATTGTGGTCAAAGGATTAATCCTACATCGTGTAATACAAAATTTGGTGTGTTATAAATAAAACAAAAACAAACATTTGAATTTCGATTACTTGCTAAACACTGGTTATTATAAAACAAATGAATATAGGATAGAAAGTTCTTTTGTGACGTAGCGCATAGCGTATCAAGCGACGTTTGTTTAAGCTTTGAAAAGCTGAAACATTGAATAAAAGTTCATATGAGAACTGGACCTAATGTTTGAATATTAAATTAACCTTTGAATTTTGAATGGATACTATTATACCTAATTATATCATACAAAATTTTAATTATGAAAACTTAATGACTTGAATTGACTTAATTCAATGTTTTTTTGTATGTTCGATAGTCTCAGCGCTTTATTAACAATGTCACTAAGCCTGAAGGTTTTGGCTCTTAAGTGGGCTGCAGGTACACTTATTGGTATTTGGCGACAGGTTTTCATACTTGTGTGTGGTAGCTACCCAGGCGGGTATTATTAGAAAATGCCCTACCGCAATGTTATGATTTCCTTACGATGTTTTCTTTCGTCGATAGGTCAAGCTCATTTATAGAGTTGGATAGGTGGGTTCGAACCTACATCCATCGACGCGGAATCCGAACGCACTACCAACTGCGCCATCATCGCATCATGTGTTAGATACAGCCTCAACAGAAGCAAGTTCGAATTAATTTACATTATTCAATAAAGAGCCTGAGGGAGTTTTTGGCGGGATCTCAGTCTGACATGTAGCAATTGTTTTCTTTAATTCATTAAACTTGTGTACTTGACTCTATATCATGTAATCTTGGTGGCGTTTTGTGTGAAATAGTTTAGTTATTGTGTTCAAGTTAAGTTTATTATAGAAGACAACGCGTAGCATACATTCTGAGGTGCCGACAAAGCTCCATGGAAAGTTCGAGCAGGATAGGCCACCGTTCTGTTGGAGCTTGGTAACGCTGATACAAGATTGAAAATCTTACCTACACGACATTGGCACAAATTGTGTGTACACACAGATTGCCATTAACTAAGAAGAAGAAGAAAAGAGCCTGAGCTGTCGGTAGGAAAGCATAGCAGATTGACGTCTGACGTCATATTATTAGTAAAGTAATGTACAATAACTTACAAAAAAAGTTTGTAACGTAACACAACCTTAAAAAAAATGTGAAAAAGTCACTACGAAAAATCAAGAGGCTTAAGTCAACATCGCCCATTATAGTAAAGGTCCGTGTAGTTACATAAAAACCACATCCCTCATAAGACGGTCGTTAAGCTAAAAAAAAGCTTTTGTTTTTTTTTCCCGCGAAACGATGCGAAAAATCCTTGATTCACGCCTTCTGGCGATATGACGTCTGCTCTTTGCAGTCATCGAGTCGTTTTGCATTTGAGAACAAGCATTCCCTTGTACTTCATACTCTATCAGTTTGTTTTAAAGATCATAATGATAAGAGTGGGTGTAGAAATAGGTTTGTTTTCTTTGACAAAAGCTTGATTGTGACGACGGAAGCACAGTGAGTAGGTAACCAACTTTCTTTGTAGTTTTACATGCAGAGTATTTCGGTATGTTCAAAGATGATTGTTGATTTTTGCCGCGCATTTGTTTTCGTTTCGTCCTTTTATAAACAACTATAATGTGTTCTTGCGATTTTGCCCACGTGAACATTTCCATTTATTGAAAAAAATCTTTATACGGAACCCTTATTGTTCTCCTAAATTTTTTTGTATAAAAAAAAGGAATAATATTTATCACTAGCTTTATGTACGCGGCTGTGCCCGCGTTTCATAAATTCTTCACTCATTCAACTTCACATTCATTTAAAATATCTTCAAGATAAAGTAAATATATTTCTCATAAATTCCAGCACTTGCCCTTAAAACTGTGCATGGAATCGGATTTTATAGAATTTTTTATGTTTTTTTTACACGGAACCCTAATTATTTTCGAAAATTGAAAGTACCCTCAGTTACCCGGAGTAAGTTCAGCTCTCTACCAAAAAATGTCCCATGAAAATCCGTCCAGCCGTTCCGGAGTTTACCAGGAAAAAACAGACCGACAACAATTTTTAAAAATTGTGTTTTTGCTATAGGTATACAATACGACACCACAATGTATATACGATATACATTCATATCTACTCAGAAAAAAAAAGAGATTAAAAACAGGCACTTCAGTTTTATTTATTAGTAGTCTATACTGTCTCATCTATATTTGTCCAAATTATTAATTCACCTTTTTTATAAATAAAATGCTAAAAAATATCTTTATAATAATAGTCTGTGTAATGCTTATATCTTTATAATAATAGTCCGTGTAATGCTTAATGCATGTTCAGTGTCACTGTATCGCGCTGGTAGCGGCGTCAAGAGCCTCCACAGTTGAGAAACGAAGCACGTCTTGAGTCGCCATTGGAGGGGGTTCCGGTATGTGTGCGGGAGCGACATTAGCCGCGCATCCCCGGCGATGGGAACACTGACACGCAAGTATTCGCGGTTGATGTGGGAAGATCCTATTCATGCTAGTGATGTTATCGTCGGGATCGCTCAAGATATTACGCAGTCGTCGCATCTTTGGAAGGACGTTCAGGTCGGGCGAGTACTATATGCCTTGTACTATGAGGGAATTCGGGGGTGTCTATGTGCGTTCGAAAAAGGCATGACACTGTGGTTTGAAAACGACTTCATTGTGGTCAGATTCAGATCCCTGTGTTTATCCACATTTCTCTGATACCATCGGGCGCCTACGCCTTTCCTTGCAAAACAACTCTGAATCTTTTGTAAGGTGTACATATGGGAACTCTTAATATGAGCGAACGCGGGGGCTATAAAATCTCAACATGTGTATTGTTCGTTACTTCGCAGCGGCATCTGCTATATATTAGCACAATTATTACAACAGTACAGATGTTAATTGATCAATGGTTGTAACTCGAAACATTTTTAGCTCACTGATCTCCAGCAACCACTACTAGATGTCACTAAGATTACGTTTTAAAAACAGAGGTTTATGTCACAAGTTTCGTTCTCTGAAAATCGGATCCCAAGGTTCAATATGTGAAAATTTTGATTTATTTCCTATATTAAAGATTAATTAAAACTCTTATTTCATATTCAGTAAGTTCGATACTGGACCCTTGAAATCTTTTTACCTCTAATTTAACACAGAATCATGCACTTTCTGCATTGTGTGTGATTACAATTTACCTTGTTCTTATTAGTTATTGCCACAAATAACCTCTACCAAAACAAGTTTGACAATGGCAAGCGAGTATCTTGTCAAAATGTTGAATCTTGAATTGAATCTTGTTAGATATAATCTTGAATCTTATCAGAATTTTCCAAACAGTTTTTGAAACACCTCAGAAGCCATTATCATATTATTATCCATACTATTATTTCTAATACCACTTGTGGAGAATAATATATCACACAAAATGCCTGCAAAATTATATAATATACAAGATTATGAGTAATAAATAAAAGCTAAAAAATGCCGTTAAAAATCAAACCTTTATCACTAAACATCATTTAATTATACCTATAAATTTTCCTAAAAGAATTCTGCTTGTAAAGAATTGGATTTTAATAATGAATCGAGAATAACAACCAGTCTTGTCATTTCGATCGACGTAAATATTAAAACGTCATCAGACAACTGTCACTTTGACATCTCCAATATAAACAGATAACACTACCAAATTTAATAGTTATAAATCGACAAAGCAGTACAAGTAAGTAACGTAAATATATTTTAGCACGCTTTGGGGTTAAGGCAATGATTTCCTCACATTTCGTAGGAGAGTTGATTGCTCTCAGGTTATCAGTTTATTGTTATTCTGTAGCTTGAATATAGTTAATATTACCTATTAAATTTATCAATGAAATTAACATTACTATGAGTTAAGTTAATAGCCCCAGTAGTAACGATATTATTTACGTTATTTAATTATTTTATTATATTCATTATCAGATTTAAGATAATAGACTAGTAATTTATTTAAATTTATTTTCTGTTATACGAGTTCTTGGTAAGTGTTTATTACATTTATTGATAAGTCAGGTCATTGCTCTCAACTTTATCTATACTATCCAAAATGAAATATGGGTCACTGTGTTTTGCCATTAAACAAGATAAAGCCGAAGCCAGTCATTATGGCACGATTTTAACGATGTGCATTGTGATCGCAACACAGTTGGGCATGGATTCTTTCTACCAAATCCACGAAGGCTCAATGTTAGTGTGATCGGTTTCTACGTCGATGAACGTAAGTTCGCGAACCTATAGTGAGCTTGTGCGTTCAGTCAAGGAAAATATCGTGGTCAACCCGTAACATGGTGATAGGGCTAAATTTAGACTGAAATATGTCTGGATATACCATCTCCTAACAATCTCCATATAAACCGGTCTTGGAGCGCCCGCATTTAACAAATTCTCGCAACTTTCCCAGGTCGTCAGTTATCATGACCCTGCCCACTCACTCTTCATCATTCTGTACATAGTCGCCATTTGAGAACCCAATGGGGTTCATCGGAGATCAGTTCTACGGGCAATACGGGCACCTACTGCCATTTAAATTTAGCAATTCCTCGTTAAAAACGTAAATTTGTTGAATTTTTTTTACTTAATAGAACGGCTGGGCCGATTTTAACGGGACGTTTTCTGGCAGATAGCTGAAAGTAAGCGACGTAATTTTGGGTACTTTTGTTTTTGGAAAATAATTACGGTTCCGCGTATAAAATTAAAACTCACAAAATTGTGACACGATCCGATTTGCTTTACCCTTATCCCGTTTTAATTTGGGGTTGGCGCAACATGTCTTCGTCTTCCATTACTCTCTATTTACAGTCATCTCCGCATTCACTCCATTTCTTTCATTTCACACTAAGCATATCATCTTTCACATAATCCATTCATCTTTGTCTTTGGTCTTCCCCGTCCTCTATTAACTGTTCACGTTCATATTACATATCATATCCTATTTACATGCCCATACTAGGACAGACGACTGCTCCTTAACATGTGCGTTACTGACGCCACTTTCATGCTTCCTCTAATGTGCTCATTCCTAATACTGTTCATTCTTGTTACCCCACACATCCATTTCAACTTTTGCATCTCAGCTGCATGCAGTCTTTTTTCGTCCGTCACTTTTATGGACCAACATTCTGATCCACACAAAACGCCTGGCCGTACTATGTTCTTGTAAACGCCAAACGAGAACCTTTCTAATTTTCTACCACTGGCGCAATTTCTAACCCTCAACTTCAACCCTCTAATATATTTATTCCTTATTTAATCCATTCTTGTGACATCACACGTCGACCACAATACTCGCATCTCAGCTACATGCAATCGTTTCTCATCCATATTCTTACTAGCCCAGCATTCAGATCCATACATTATGATAGGTCTTATGACTGACTTATATTTACTGCATTTCAATTTAAGGGGCATCCTGAAGTCAAACATCACACCAGAGACCTGTCGCCGTTTCGACTGCTATTTGAGGACCTTATTTATTAGGAGTCTGAATGTTCCTTACTTATGCAAAATTTACTTTCTAATTTTCGTTGGTAATCGTGAGGGGAGGGTAAGAGATTTGCGTACTATTGCTGCTGCTGCTGCAAAAAACTGCTGGATCTTGATGATCCCATAACATGACACGACAAAACGTGTACAGCGTAACGAAATTTTCACGATGTGCATAAAGAGATCCAGTAAGGTACGAAAACCTTACAACACCGCAAAACCTCTTTCTTGTTCTTTATTTGCTTAATTATTATATTCCACAGATAAAACAATATGTCTGGAGAAGATTTCAGCACATTGACCAACGTATCTCCAGCGCTGACAAATGAGAAATTGAGCACAGCTCTTACGGACTGGTTCAAAGAAACCGTGATATTCACACATTGGGAGGTGAGATTTATAAGTTTAAAAGGTCATTCGATTTATTTTTACAACTAATTGACTTCGATGACTCACGAAAATCAAGGTTTATTCACTATTTTTTTGGTCTGTAAAAATTTTATCCAGCTGCTACAAAATATAGTAAATGCTTGCAGAATTTTAATACATTCTTTGGAGTTAATGTTGTGATTTCCTATGTGGATTGCTTCAGTTTCATCTAGATTTACTTCTATCACTGTACTTGAATTAAGAGACTTTGCTAAGAATTCCTAGATATTGTTATAGATATTATTATTTCGAAACGTGCTGTTATTACAACTCTAAGATTAATAAGTTTATTGCCTTTTTGTGTAGCCAATACAAGCGTGTGAGAATTTTACTTTAAATATAATTTATCAGAGATTTAAACTGATTTAATAGCTGCATGTCATTTTCAGTACGTCAGCGAAACTGGGAAAGGAGATTCTTATCTCAGTGAACTAATACGAATCAAAATTCATGGTATTAATGAAGATGGAACACCAAGATATATACAGGTAATACTCAAGAACATACCGAAAAGCGTCTCGAGACGTCTCACATTCAAGAGTCACGAATTCTTCAAAAACGAAATCAATTTTTATGAGATTGTCTTACCGGCGTTACTAAAATTCCAAGCTGAAAAGAACGTTAAAGATCCATTTGATAAATACGTAAAGTTGTTTCTGTCATATACCGATGGAATCAATGACGTACTCTGTCTGGAAGATGCCACTTTGGAAAATTTTGGTAGCGCTGTCAGGCAAGAAGGAATCGACTATAATCATTGTAAATTAACTTTTAAAGTTCTGGCCCAATTCCACGCTCTCTCTTTCGCGATGAAAGACCAAAAGCCTGAAGAATTTGAAAGGATAAGGAACGCGATTTTCGAAACTTACTACCACGACCGACTCTGGGACTGGTATCTAAGATTCTGGAATAGAATATCTGGTATAGCCATAGACGCAGTAGAGAAAGAGTATCCGAATTCGATTTATGAGGAAAAAATCAAAAAGTTTGCCGTGCCAGAACGATACAGCGATATGATTGATGCGGCAACGAACACTATGAAAACTGGTGTTATATCCCACGGCGATTCTTGGACGAATAATTTCTTGTATAAGTATATTGATGATATAGCAATTGATGCGAAAATCATTGACTTTCAATTAACTAGATGTGCGACGCCAGTGTTGGATATAACTTTTGTGATATACGCTTGCACATCGCAAGATCTTCGTCTTAAGCATTATGATGATTTAATAAATTATTATTATGATGTGCTCTCAACACAAATTAAAGACTTGGGTAGTGACCCCGATGTGATTTATTCTAAGGAGTTGTTTATGGAGGAAGTAAAGAAATATTCCTTCTTTGGCCTTGCATTTAGCTTTGAGTCAACACCGTTTATTATATTAGCTCCAGAGGATGCAGTTAATATGAAGATGAAGGTAGGTTTATATTCTTTACTAGCTGTTCTCGCGACTCTTGTATCATTTTTTTTCTACTCACTGCGTGAACCAGGTTTTAAATAATCATTGGAAAAGAATGGATTCTTTTTTGTGTACAGGCCCAATATTATTTTGGTACTAACAGCAAGCATATAATATTGTTAGACACAAAGTGAAATTTAAATTTAAATAAAGTTAATGTTGGAACATTTAAGACCAATAGGAACCGATTACAAAAAATAAAAACCAGTTGATAACAATATCGCACGTCCAGCCGTGGTGCTCCGCCACGCCACTCCGGGCGCGCAGCACAGCCCGCAGTGCTCAGCATAAGCGACTTGAGAACCCAGATTCCCATGCAAAGACGGTCCATAAAACACTATTTTCGTTTAGTGAGTTAGTTGAGGGTAGTTGCTAACAATAAATATTTCTCACAAATTCAAACGCTTACAAGTATAACTGTGCGTTGAATAAGTTTTCATTCAACATTTTGTGAGTTCAATTTTTTTACGTGGAGTCCTAATTATATTCCAAAAAATAAAAGTAGCAGGTACGCCCCTTCTGTTACGCTAACTATAAAAAAAATACCGTTAAAATCAATCCAGCCATTCTGGAAATTAGCCAGACAGACGGAGAGGCACACAAAAATTTTGAAATTGTGTTTTTGTTACAAGTATTGTACATATTACAAATATACTCTTCAATTGTATTTACATGTATAGATAATTTTGACCTGATCAAACTACCACTTGAGTTTTTTTACTATATATTTTTGAAACCATGAGCTCGTTTTGATAAAAATAAATTTTACTCTTAGGGTGAAGAAAAACTCAATATAGATGACGTGTGGCAAATCGGACCTTTTAAAACAAAGGAGGGTAGACTGCGAGAAGCTAACAACGTAGTACATTGCGTCGACCGGGGTTACATATAATTCGCTCATTGTCTTAATATAAAACTTGTAATTTCCTTCAAAAAACTTCACTGTCCAAGTATATTTCTAGTTACTATACGTATATTTTCTTATTGAAGAAAATTCTTTAGCGGCATTAAGCGATTCACGTTAAGGGAAAAGCTTATAGATTCGCGTTTCCAATGCTATAAAACGTCAAGTATACAACAATATGTCAAGTATAAAATGGCGTTTAAGTGATAGCACTTTTGTATTACCACGTCTAAAATACGTTCCCGTAAATGGTTTTTTTTTCAACGTAATTCACTAAATAGATAGCTATATATACTCTCTATAATACTGTAAAAGTAAATAATATACATACATTAAAATAAATATATAAGTCGTTTGTGTGTATATTTAAGACAATGGTCACTTTTTTATGAGCAACTATGCGTAAATATAAGTAATTTAATTTAAACATAATTTTTTAATATTTTGAAAACAAGTTGCTCTAGAGAGTGCTAGATTTCTCTGAAGGATTAGATTAGATACTCAGTAATACCTCATTATATTCCACATTTAAAATATTTTATACTTTCCTAAAGGAAACAACAGTGATATATATACCTAAGTATTTTTATTACAAATTATTTTATTGTGATATTAAATAGTTTTACCATATATTGTGTTTTATTAAACAGCGATCTAACAAAATGGCGGACCTTTATTAGAACGCTTCAGGGTTTTAAGACAGCCCAGAATTCACGCTCCGTTTTATTATTTTCAACCCACTTCACTTGTACAGAATAACTAAACTATATCACGCAAAACGCCGCCAAAATTACATAATATAGAGTCATATTCTGCAAGTTAATTAAATCCGAAAACTAAGGAATACATGACACATCAAGACACCGCCAAAACTGATAATTAAAATAGGTATCTTTAATATATTATTAAAACTACCGTGTGTTTTGGCTGTTCTTCGTGGTAAAACAAACATGGCCACTGTAAGAGTTTAAATTCCACGAATCCCGTCTCAGTAGTTAGTATAAAATGTGCATCTATTAGCTAGCTGAATTAAGTCAAAAAACCTTTTTGGTGGGATCTCTGTCATGTAGCAAGCAGTCATTTCATATTTCATTCATTAAATTTGTGTATTTAAAGTTAAGTTTATTATGTAAGGTGGAGCGTAGCATTTATTCTGAGATGCCGACAAGGCTCCATGGAAAGTTCGTGCAGGATTAGCCACCGTTTTACTGGAGCTTGGTAACGCTGATACACCCACATGACACTGGCACAAATTGTGTATACACAGATTGCCATTATGCAAGAAAAAGAAGTCAAACAACGGTACACTGTAAGCTGTATTGGTATACTATGGTATTGGTATACTGTAAAGAATGTGTTATTTATGGTATTAGAAAGACGCACAGATCCCCATTTTAAACTAATAACATAAACACTCGCGAACCATTGAAGAATAAGTTTAAGGAATATAGTATATTAACATTGCCCTTCCCATACATCTTAGATAATTTAATGTACATCCGCAAAAATTTAAACTAGTTTGATATACATAGCAAATGACCGCCATCATTTTAATACTAGAAGTAATCACAAACTAGCCGTCCCTTGCTTTAGGCTTACTAAGACCAATAAAAGCTTTTTATGCAATATTGTCAGGATCTACAACATGATACCAAAGCACATTACCGATTTACCTGACAATAAGTTTAAGCACTGTGTCAAACAGGTTTTAATACCCAAAGGTTATTACAGGGTGGATCATTACCTGAGCGATAGTGATGTCTGGAAGTGACACTTCTGATTGTACTTCCGCTAAAACCGTTTATTGTTATTATACATTGTATAATTTTAATAACTTTAAAAAAATCATGTCAAAAAAAACCAGATCGAGTTTCTTGCTTGCCGGTTCTTCTCAACTGTGTTGTTTTCCGTTTTTTGACGTTCATAAGCGCTTTCTCAGGGTCCAAATTGAATATAGATTTTTTTTTTATTTGATTGGACATTTAAAAAAAACAACAACAAATAATAATAGTCTGTTTGCATTAGTACGTTTATAAAAGCAATCGTTAAGGACGCAGTACTGAGATTTTAGTTAACATGGATTAAGAACTGCTTGAAGTTTCACTGCGTGATCGAATCAGGAATGAGGAGATCCGCAGAAGAATCAAAGTAACCGACATTGCTCGAAGAATTACTAAAGTTAAGTGGCAGTGGGCTGGGCACATTGCTCGCAGAACCGATGCCCGATGGAGCCAACAGGTTCTCGAATGACTACCACGCAACGGAAGATTTAGCGTCGGTAAGCCCCCCACAAGGTGGACCGACGACCTGGTGAAGGTCGCGGGAATCCGCTGGATGCAGGTGGCGCAAGAAACGGTCGTCATGGAGATCTTTGGGGGAGACCTATGTCCTGCAGTGGACTACTTTCGGTTGAATGGATGGATCAAGAACTAAACGGTAATTATCACTAAATTTACACAAAACATGTTTAATGCTTTGTTGTCTTTCATTTAGTTCCGATTTGCCAAAAAAAAACCATCATTAAACTAGGTCTGACATGTACAAAATAAAAATTAATATATTTTAATCTATATTTTATTTTATTATGTTTTTAGCAGATTTTCTTTGTTGGAACGTTCATATTTGAATTTTGATTATTGCTATAACTTTACAATTTTTTATCAAAGTAATCTCCCGTCTATGATTTTATATTACTACACAAAGTTAAAAAAAAACAAGGAAAAAAATACCTAAGGTATTACCTAATATTACCTAAGGACTAATTGTCTTGTGTAACACAAGATAACAAAAATAGTAAAAAATATACAGGAATACAGTCTACGCTATTTTTAGAAATAAACGAGCACATAACCCGTAAAGCGGTTCAGTTGTATACTGTAAAGATTTTGAGTGGCGACTACGTACCAAAATACTTAACGTGGGCTGATAACCAAACACTAATAATAAGAGCAATACATAATTTTATTACCTAGTGACAAGTCGGCAAAATAGTATTCAACTTGCTAGACCTTTCCATAGAGTTTTTGTTGTATCTCAGAATTTACCTTCCATATTATTATTTCTAATGCAGTACATTTGTGCATATTATCCAATTTATATCTGGTTACATTTTATATATTATATATATAGTGAAGTACTGCAAGCTTATAAAGTAGAAATAAAAACCAATACATGATAGACAAAAGTATCGCAAAAAATACTTTTTTTGCCTTAACAGGTAGATAAATGAATGAAAAATGACCTGAAATGTTTAACGACCAATGAAATCGTGGATTCGATTATTTGATTTTCATTACTAGAAATCAGAACTGAATTATTTATTACTATCTGTGTGCCCGCGACTGTGCCCGCGTTTCATTCATTCTTCACTGCGTTTTAATTGTTTTATACGGAACCCTAATTACTTTCTTAAAAGAATTTAGTACTATGGTAGTAAAAATATTTCTTATAAATTCAAGCACTTGCCCGTAAAACTGTGCATTGAATCGAATTTTGTTCACAATTAAATTTGTTTTAACTCTTTTATGTGGAACCCTAATAATTTTCGAAAAACAAAAGTACACTAAGTTACCTTTAGTAA
Organism: Samia ricini; assembly: GCA_014132275.2. NCBI lineage: Eukaryota > Metazoa > Arthropoda > Insecta > Lepidoptera > Saturniidae > Samia > Samia ricini. The sequence continues at coordinate 19,722,193 of AP028163.1, forward strand.
CTTCAGCTATCTACCAAAAAAGTCCCATCACAATCGGTCCAGCCGTTCCGGAGATTACCCGGAGTAAATAGACAGACAGACAAAAATATTATAAATTTATTTTTGGTATAGGTGTCGTATATACAATACATTTATATATATTTAGAAAAAAATATATTTTAACATTACAAACAGACACTTCAATTTTATTTATTTATATAGATAGGCTTAGTTCCCTATGATATTACCTAACTGAGTTATTCATTAAACATTCACCCGATAATTTTCTTTTCAAAAACAATCCACAGTTTAATAAATATCCGTTTTAACGTATTTGTTTTGTTTTAATGAAAACAAGGTTTTAGTAAACATATCGAATTGTGTTTTGTTTATTGTTTTAAATACGTTGAACGTGTTATTAAAAAATTATTCGACCAGAATATATCAAAGCAATAAGAGTTGGTAAATTAAAATGTATTTGATATTACTCTTTGTTACATGTAAAGGTATGTATATATATATTATTATTTTTCCACAGTTTGCTTTGTATATTAAAGCAATTTTCCAAAAACATACATATAATTTTATTGGTGAAAGTTATTGTATAGTTTTACCAAGAGAACTGTAGGTACTTATTATTTCGATCGCCAACTCGCTTGCCAGGCGTGACGATTATGACCGATTATGCCCCGTTTTGGATGAAACCTATGTCCAGCAGTGGACATCTTTCGGTGGAATCAATCAATCAAAATCGAGTAAGTTATGTGTCCGTTAAAATACATACGACTTTCTTTCAACCGGACCTTATTTGTCAAAGACCGTAGAATACATAGCATATGTGCCACTTTTCTTACTACAGCTCTTGACCTGAAAGGCTTTGATCCGGCTATCAGCAGTGGCGTAACTATACCATCTTAAGGCCGTGGCAAATTCATTGGATGGGGGCACCAGTAAAAATCGTCACGTTGTAATGTGATTGTAATAAATCACTAAAGTCATCTCTAAAGCGTTTAAATATTTAGTAGCTTCTAACTTTAATTGTGTTTATAATTTTACTGAATTTTGTTTAAAATGTTAGGTTTCTGCTGAGCTCGCGGTTTCTCGAACCGGGTTCCGTGGCATTTTGCCAGCTCTGCCACCCTATAGTTAGGCCACTGAGTACCAGCACTTAAGGCACGCTTTTTCACCGAAATATCGTAACCACTTACACAGGGAAACTGCACGATACGGACTTCTGCTTGTATTATTATCACCATGCATATTCCGCGAAATTCATCCTAGTTAAACCACATGAGCTAGTGCCTAGTAGCGTTGCATAAAAACACTTGATTTCTAAATATAATATTCTTATATAAAATAATATAATAATAAGTTTATAAAAATACAAATATTTATTAATCTAATGCAACTTGGTGGTGCTAAAATACGTATTTATGTATATACTATTTTTACTAAATTATGTATTTACGTGTTCGTTGGTTATAGATGGTAATCTGTTTTATAATTTTTTTTAATAAATAGGGATACTAAATTTGTGTACATACATATCGATTTGTGTAATATCTGTAAAGCTTTTTCATATAGCTAAAGCAATAGAGGTTTTTCGTACCTTATTTTAAAATTATTACCAGAATACCAGTGCTGCTCTGACACTTTTTAAGTTTCAGTGCAGCAATCAAGCTGAGTTTGGACCTTGTTTGCATAAGCGCAACACTTTTGTTTTACATTATAATTTGTATTTTCTGTTTGTTTAAATTTGTGTTTTGTTTTGTGCAAATAAAAATTAATCTATTCTATTCTAATCTAGATATATCTAAAGTCGATTGCCAATTGGTATGGTTAGGATGTTATTAGGGCTGGCGTTTCGCTCGAGACGTTTGAACCAGATGGCGTATAAGACACGGTGGCTACCAACATTGGATTCTATTTGAATCTTCCGCTCGGTAAAATTGAAGTGTCTGTTTGTAATGTCAAAATTATTTTTCTATTACTAAATGTATATACGATATCTATACCAAAAATACAATTTTTAAAATTGTTGTCTGTCTGTCTGTTTGTTCCGGGTGATCTCCGGAATGGCTGATCCGATTTTGACGGTATTTTTTTTTACATAGGTGAAGTAACTTCGCCTGACTTAGGGTACTTATGATTTTTGAAAAAAAAACGCATATAACATTGAATAACACCCGTTTCAGTGCCCAGGTTTACAGGCAAGTATTTTAATTTGTGAAAAATATCCTTGCTTAATGTTAGCAGAAAAAAAAATTGAACAAAATTAAGGTTCCGTATAAAAATTAAAAACTATATTACATAGTGAAAAATATATGAATCGCGGGCGCAGCCGCGGGCTCACAGACAGTCAGTAATCATTTCGGAAACAGATTTTTTTTCTTAAAACATTACTTATTCCAGTGGCATCTTTGGTTGCTGTCGAGTTGGACTTGATAAACTGCGGGGTTGATCACGAACTAGAAGCCACAACCGGTGATGTCCCCATAACGCAATACCCTTGGAGCGGCATACTTTATTACTTGTATTGTAGGTAACAATCACCCTAGTAGGTAATAATCACATGTTCACCTTCACACTTCTAGTTATGTGACTTTCATCTCTCTTCATGGCATGTCCATACCACGCCAATACATAACTCCTTAATTTATTTCTCACTGGTGTAACTTTCAAGTTTCTTCTGGTATACTCATTCGTAAATTTATTTGGAACGGTACGCTATATATAAAGATAATCCTAGCTTTTGAAGGGAAAACATTTGATTGAAATTCTGCTGCAGTACTTATTGCTGCAAGAATATAACAGTAGAAAGTCATCGGAATCGGATACTCAAAATAATGATCTGTATACTAAGCATGACTTAAATGCCACAGGAGACCTTCTTTCGTCTTTCCATGCCCCGATCCAAAACTGTACCCCAAACTGTGGGTTTAACTATGTCTGATACCGCAATGCATGTAGACCTACGCCGACGATCGTACCATTCATAGTGTCTTTATGATAGTTGCTATATTCCGTAAATACTCATTAGTCAGTTAAGAAACACAGGATTGCCGCAAATTATTTAATCCCATCGTCGAATGTCTAATAGATGTCCTATACGTAGGTCTTATGTTTATTTATGTTCATAGTAATATAAGATTTCGCCCGTGTGGCGCCGGGTATGAATAGTACTACCCCATATCCTCTCGCGGGTGTCGTAAAAACCGACTAAGGGATAGACCAGGGGATGGGCAGCATTATCATCTGAGCGCTACAAACACCTACTGCGATCGCCAATTTGCCTACCATTGCCATAATCTGCCTGATTGTGGCAATACCCCTTTTTTTGGGGAGACTTATTTCCAGTAGTGGACTCTATCGGTTGAATTAATCCATATAGATTTTACATTTTAAAAACAATTCTAACAGATGGTGAAATAGGCGAAACACGGGCGGTTATGATGGTGGTTCTAATACATAAGGAGTTCGTTCTAGCACCGGCTGCTGATGTTGGCCCGATTTCAAATCGAGAGTTCAGGTAGGCACGGAACGGCCTTGTTCTTTTTAAAAAGTCGACACATTGACATAATATATGCGCATAATTTTATTAGTAATTAGTTAGGAATAAAAATCGTATTTTTTTAGTCCTATACATCTTTAGGTACCTAATTGTAGATATAAGCTATGATGGCGCAGCGGGTAGTGCGGCCGGATTCCGCGTCAATCGACTCTAAAATCGGCCTGAGCTTTCAGAGAAGGAAAATGTGCGGAAACCATAGCATGGTGGTATTTTCTAACAATGCCCGCCTGGGTAGCTACCACCCTCAAGTTTGAAAACCTGTCGTCAAATACCAATAGGTGTGTTTCGGCAGCATCACTTGAGAACCAGTACCTCTAGGGTTAGTGTGTTTACCTTCCTGGAACACATCGTCACTTAACATCAGATGAGATTGTGGTCAAAGCATTGAGCCTATTCCGTGTAACATAAAAAAGAATATCTGAAATCCGCTGAATGCGGATGGCGCAAGACTGGTCATTTTGGAAATCTTTTTTGGGAATACTATGTCCAGCAATCTTCCGATTGTTGATAATGATAATTATGTAAAAGATTGCAACCATGTACCTATAGCACAATGATAGGTACATAAAAAAAATGCAATACAACATATTTTTGGGCCCTTTCAAAGGCACAGCTCATTTAAAACTATATTTACCGACCAACTGTTTAATGGGTTAAAATGGGTTTCAGGAAAAACTCCAGAGTACTTATTGGAGAAGATTGGGAAGCGCCAGGTCGAAGAGTACGTAATTACGTCCTCCATCCAGAATACGGTGAAACCTACAACACTGTAGCGCTTGTTCAGCTCAAGGATATAATCAGAGATAGTTAGTTCAACTTCATCTTGACCTGCAACTATTAGCATTCGTAGGTAGTTAAACCTAACGTACTAGATATCATGATTCCATTCGTAAAAAATTTGGTATTTTGAAAGAGAAAGTAAAGACGATGTAAGATCTACTATATGAAGTAAATTCTTAGAATTAATTAATTTAACCGAAAGCCATTATATTGTTTTTTTCTCTCAGCAAAAGTTCGACCTCTCTGTCCCCCGCCTGAGCTGTTAAGAAATCCGAAGTTTTATGTCGTCAAGTTTGCAGAGGGTATGATTACCTTGTATATATTTCTTTGATACGATTTAAACGTAATCAATTTAATGATATTTAGAAGTATTTTTCAGATTACACTTCATTGCAGAAACAAGTAATCGAGGTAGAGCATATCCCAGGATCTTGGTGCAAGAATTTCTACGTCGCAGCTAATGTATGACCAATCTATAAATTACAAACGTAGATTTAGAAAATAGATATGATTTATTGATATGTTTAACTTAAATCTATGAACAAACCGACCATTGTAACGAATTTTAACATTTTTATTATTTAGTAGCTGTGTGCACGCGGCACCGCCTACGTTTCATATGTTCTTCACTGGGTGATATAGTTTGTAAATAATCATAGGAAAATAATGTTATAATGGTGCTGTCTATTGTATAGCATTTTGTTCAAAATTTCTTGGGTTTTAATTTTTTTTATACGGAACCCTAATTATTTTCTTAGCATTTTTTATTACTAACTGAAAGCAAAGATGTTTCTCACAAATTCAAATGTTAACTGTGGGTTGAATCGGATTTTATTCGAAATTTTTTGAGTTTTAGTTTTTTTTACATGGGATTCTAATTATTTTCGAAATTCAAAAGTACCCTAAGTTACTCGGAGTAACTTCAGCTACCTACCAAAAAGTCACGTCAAAATCGGTCCCGTCCCGGAACAAACAGACAGACAAAAAAAAATAATTTCTGGTATAGGTATACATCGTATACAGACATTTATATCTATTTAGTAAGAAATGTTATTTTGATATTACAAACAGATGCTTCAATTTTATTTATTAGTATAGATAGGTTAGTATTATCATAGGTCTGATGTTGAGTGGCCATATATAAATAACACAGTAAAGCTAGAAAACGATTTTTTAAGATACGGCCACACCACATAAATATTTAGCAAGAGATTCTCATCTTCTGGTTCCATCACGTTCTTTTGATCAGCGAAAACTTAAACTTACTGTTCTTATTTAGGCACAGGCTAATAATCATTATCATTATTAGTTGTACAGTGTGAAGCAACGGCCGCCACATGTCGCCTGCGTGCTGTCATTAAAACAGAAGTTGCCGTGCGTATGGAACGCTGGGTCTGCTCTGGTCACCAGAGATGTGTGGGGTCGATGGCAACTGGTGTGTATTTTATTTAGCCACATTCGATAGCACCGTACCGACCTTACTTTTATTTCAACCCGCAGTCCCCATTTCAAGTTGTAACGATGCACTCAGGCAACGTGACAGTAAATTTACAATTAAAATAATTCGGATTATTTTAAGGGTTTGAGGACGGAAAATTTCGTTATGAATATGCAACTTGCTGGTAAAGTATTTTGTAACGTGCAAATAACTCACTGTCACTTTCAAAGTTGACAATCTGTTACCAGACACCTTTACGTATGTCCCGATTAAAATTCCTGCCTTATACGTTTTGAGAGGATTATAAAAATCTCGGTAAGAGAAACCAGAGTACCTTCATCAGACTTTTCACATGTTACAAAAAGTTTATTTCACTAAAGCACTTAAGCATTGAAGGCGCCTTTTTTATTTGATTTTTAGAATCGTTGATCTTAAATAGGTATGTATTTTAGGTACAGAATGCCAATATAAAGTTTTAGGACCGAGGCAGGTTCTAAGAAATCGTAGATCAAAGTCCTATGTTGATATCTTAAGATATATTTGCAATAATAATGTGATCAATTATTAACCCATCCAGAAGCTACTACCTGTAACGTTGAGGGTGCCACCACCCGCTAAACTGAAGGATTGGCAAAGAGCTTTGCCAGTCAACCCTTAAATTTATATCAGTTATCATGCAGTTAGGCCTAGGAGTTCGCGGCCCAGGCTGCTCGGCACCTTCGAGGTACTTGGATATGATGAGCTACGATCCATGGGTGCGGTCAAGTCTTCAAAAGTTCCAAAGGCTTACAATATCGAAGATATCAAAACAGAAATATGTTTTAAGGAGTAAGTAAATTTAGTAAGTAAACATTTAAGGAGACAATTCCATTAATTCTAATTATAATCGTCGATTTCAATTTCTCTCTCTGCATAAGCGAATAACAGCGATTTCATTTACCTACAGTTGTAGTTTTGGTCTATATTGGAATAGGCACGCTAACTATGTAAATGACAGAAGTCTTCTGCCGTTTTAGTCGTTCGTCGATTTTAATACCTGTACATAACATGATATAAAAAAAACAGAAGACAGACAGACGACAGAAGTGAAAACTCAAAATATTGGAAAAAGGTTTTTTTTTTGTTTTTTTTAATGTCATAGTTTGTCAATTGAAATTATTGACGTAACCTAACAGTTAAGAAAAGCTTTTGCCTGATTTTTACATCTATTGGAGCACCGAGCATTAAATACGTGCATTTTCATATAGTTAATTCTTAATCAAAACATACACCAGGCTGCGTAAGTATAAATTTGATTATTTATCTTTGAGTGCCAGCCCTTAAGCCCCATCTTATACTTGACATAATGTAGCATGTTGACGGCTGACGTCATAGCATTGGTAACTCGAATCAGTTTTCCCCTACCGAGAATCGCTGAATTTCAAAAAATTAATTATCACGAAACTACAGGTGGATCGACGGCATATCAAAAATTCGGAGCTTGCGACGATGAAGAGACTCAGAACCTGGTATATCGCGAATCGATAGTCCTAAGGACGGATAACTTCCAATACCAATTCCTTACATACAATGTAAGTTATTAATAAGATCATAAAACTTAGTCAGAGAAGCGATAATCGGTAGCTTGAACATCGACCACATATAATAGGTATCCAATTAAGAACTTTTAAACACTAATTCATATTTGAAATTAGAATAGAATAGGTTTTATGTGTAAAACACAAGACAAATTTAAATACACAGAAAATACGTATTATATTATAAAACAAAAGGGTTGCGCTTATTAGTGCAAACGAGGTCCAACCTCAGCTTGATTGCTGCACTGAAACTCAAAAGCTGTCAGTGCAGCGCTGGTATTTTGGTCAAATCTTGTTAGCGCGCTGCGGAAACACTACTTAATTATATGATAAATAAAAATATGAAAAAAATTACACAAATCAATACATATATATTTTTTTTATTTATTAAATGAGTTTTAAACAGATGAATATCACAATAACAAATTCACATTTCTATTCGTATTTAGTTCACACGGTCGCATTTGCCAAAATATTTTTAACGTAATTATAGCGTTTTTGAGTAAGGGGGCGTCCATTAATTACGTTAGGCATTTTTGAGAATTTATCGAACCTCCCCCCTCCGCCCTTGGTGAGGTTTTCTAAGATTTTCCTCAACTCCCTACAAGCTACCCTAATCTCACACGAGATTTTTCAAAATTTGTGTTTTGGCTGTAAACGCGTTGGATTATTGAGAAAAAAATAAAAAACACAACATGTTCTATTACTTTTGTTAAAACTAGCAATACGCAACTAGCAAGACGAGCAATAGCGAATACGACATGCACTATTGTGTCAGATTTACCAATTTTACACCGTTTTGTGCTAGAAAAAAAATACGTGATATTTGCTTAGTGAGATGTGGAAAGATTTAGCTTGATCCCCCCCTAGAACACGTCACGTAATTAAGGGACGACTCTAGCCCTTGTTGCGCCCGTGTGTAACCAATACTCTCGCACTCTCTAGTATGCGCGCGATCATAAAAGAAAACTTACAGTTATATTTTCAAACGAAAATCTGATGAAATGAAGAATTTCGGGAAGCAATTGGTACACGAGTAACAAGTATTTTTGGGAAGGACATAAAAGGGGCGCAGGGTCTTTGAGAGCGTTGGCGCCCTGAATGACGCATCTATGTATGTAGGTGGCGCAAGCGTTGCTCGGCGTCCCCTAAAACTGTGCTACACACCCTGCACCATAGGTAAAGCCGGCTCTGAATTTGGCTGATAAGTTATGAACGTAAAGAGTTGTTTATGTTATGGGATAAACAATGACCAGGAGTTACTAAAGAATTGAGGTGCATACACGAGACGAGTTACTAAGTACTTTTTTCTACAAATTGCAGATGACAATAATCAACAACATAGATTACAAATGTCTAACTCTCGAACTAGTAAACGCGTCTGCAGTATCAGAAATGAGGATCGTACATCACTGCAAACGGCAGCCGTACCAGCAGTACTGCTATTCATACAAAGGTATACTTAAATTTTAAAATACCTTGTCTGTTTTATATCAATCACATACATGTTTCATCATCTATAGACAATTTTTATGTATTGTCCTCTATTAAATTGTTTATTACTTTTGAAATCCCACATGTTCAAGCTTCTTCAACAAATAGCAGATTTAACAGAAGTTTTCTAGAAACGCATTTGTCCCAAAGGACTTGTTTATTTCAACTATTGGCACTTAACCAAAAGATATGTCCATTGCCATTAAAACTTATTTAATCTAATAAAGCAAAAACTTTAGAAATTGTGCTTCTAAAAGTATGTCAACTATCTAGCGCTTTTCAGTCGCCTTAGCTTTTTACCTGTCATTAAAAATTATAAATTTTGGAGTGTTAAGAGTATCCCTGGCTCTGATACTTTTTAATGGATAGCTAAGGATGAAATAACAAAAACAAACTGATAAGGAAATTGCGTAATTCTGTATCGAACAGACTGAAATAATTTAAATCGCTTTGGTGCATTGTTTCCAAATCTGCCAATATTCACGGAGCTTTCACCGTAGTGGTTTTACAGCTCATGGCTATACATATGACTTTTTCTCAATGTTCGGCCAATTAGATTTTTTTAATAAAGATAAGAATCATATTATCACACGGATATCATATGAAAATGATATGTTGATAAATATGAAAAACTGCATTTTTCCGTCGCCATTTCGATCAGTTCTAAAACTAACAATGAATAATTTTATCTTAATTTACAGGAACCGTATTCGAAATTTCTGTATACTTAATGTTCTCCGATAAATGCCTATTTGAAATGTTCGCTTGGGGTGAAATCCAAAATATGGTGCTACTGGACCCACAAGAATGGAAATGGGAAGAAGGGACCTATTACAAAGACTTCTCGATGACGCCAGTAGAATACAGGGGGCAGGCGTATCAAACAGATTTCGGCTTCGAACCACTCGACTACAAGATGTGGGTTCCAGAATATGATATATGGACCACTACAGAGATTGATAACAGTACGTGGTCGAGCACTACTCCAGTACCTAGCAAGGAATCAGGTAATATCTTCTTCACTAACAGCTAAATACTCAATGAAATAATACTAGAGATGGTCGAAATAATAGCGGGTCACAGCTGCCACTTTTGATTCGCAAATTCCCTTTAATATAAAGGGGAAGATATACAATAGCATGGTCCAGCCTTTTGTCTTGTTTTGTTGATCCATAAAGGGGAAGGATGAAAGGAGACTGCAAAAACGATGATTAATAATTAATATTGCTTATGTAATCGACATTCAGACCCCTCCGCTCCCATGTCGTCAATAATAAACAGAATTTAATCAATAATTTTAATCGTAATATTTATTTTCAGGTGATATTTGAACGACCCCTTATGACAACAAGTAGGACTTATAATTTATAAAATAACCACCCAAAGTTAAAAAGTAGTAAAAGTTGGATTAAAGTCCATATAAGTCGGCAGAACCTACACAAGCTTAGTCACCACCTTTAAACTTTCTATCATAGATACTAAAGTATTCCGCCGGTAACACTAGAATATCCATGTGGTCCTCGGAAATAATTACCTATTAATGACAGCCTTTCATGTATGAATGGGATTCTCGTTGACATTGTTTATAGATGTCTTTTTTATATAACAGGCACACGCTTAGCCTCCATCTCACCTGATGGTAAGTGTAGATGAGGCCAAAGTTGTATCGCGCTTACCTAAAAAATGTCTATTCACCATTTCTTTTTCCTGCCGTAGTAAATTTAATTTTAAAATAGCGACAATACTGAATAAGTTTATTATAAGATTATTTTTTAACGTTTTTTAGCTGGACAACCCCCGAAACAACAAGAGGTATGGACACCTCCAACAACTACCACAAAGAGTACAACTACAATCACGACGAAGCGTACTTTCCGCAGGAAAACGACCACCACCACTGCATCTACGACCACCGCAAAACCTTAACGGACTCAGTCTATACTAGTTGTTCCAAGAAACTTCATACCGCCTCACAATCTTAAAAAAGTTGTTATTAAAAAGCTGAATTAAACTTACTCTTTCGTCCAATTCATGAGGAAAATCCTCGAGTTCAAGATGAACAAAAAAGTTTATAGAAATCAGTCAACCCATTTCATACGAACTGAATGAATAAATAAATATAACCTTTTCGTTTATTTTACTGTTGTTTTAATAGTTATGTTATGTTATTCAGGCGAAGACAAATCAAATATCATAAAAATCAGTCCAGCCTTTTTAGAGTTATAAATCGTGTAACTAACCCAACTTTTTATAGATAGATTATTTATCTCATAATAAACAATAGAAAGAAGTAAATAAGGAGCTTATTGAGTGATTCCTTTGAAATCCTATCAACAGTAGCCATCGTCATACTAACAATTTATTTACCGAACATTTAACACAGTAAAATGCAATAGGTAACTGGTAACACAATATAAATATATATATATATTATAGCTGTGTACCCGCGGCTGCGCCTGCGTTTCTTCGCAGTTTTAATTTTGTATAGGGAACCCTAATATATTTTTTGTAATAATATAAAGTAAAAATATTTCTCTTAAATTCAAGCACTTGCCCGTAAAACTGTGAACTGAATCGAATTTTTAAACGATTTTTTTATGAGTTTTAATTTAATTACACGGAACCCTAATTACTTTCGGAAATTAAAAGTACCCTAAGTTACTTGGAGTAATCCATCCAGCCGTTCTGGAGATTACCCGGAACAAAAAAAACGAGACAAACAAAAATTTGAAAAATTGTATTATTGGTATATGTAACGTATATACATTCATATCTATTTATTAAAAAAAAATAATTGTGACATTACGAACAGAGGCTTCAATTTTATTTATTAGTATAGATAAGACAAGACCAAAAAAGAAAATAGGCAACTGGATCTAGTTTGATCCAGTAACAACACATCCAAATTATTATTTCGTTTTTTTCTTATTCAAAATCAGCAAAAAAGAATGCACTTCATCTTATATTTAAAAAAAACTAGACAGCCCTGGGGACTGCTGACAAAAAGTGAAAATTCGAAACATTCGAAAAACTTTAATGTTTAAATTTCATAACTCGTTATTATTATTATTAACATAAAATAATGTTAACATTTGTCTAGTTTTTACATCTATTGGCGCTCGGAGCAATAATTATGTACATTCTCATAGTTTATTATAATCGCAACTTGATAGGCTGTGTAAGTATACATTTTATCTCTGAGCACCAGAACTTAACGTCATCTTATACTTGACATACTATAGCATGTTGACAACTGATGTCATAACATAAGTGATTCACTTTACTTAATAACACTTCTATAATTTGTTTTTTTCCATGTATACATAAAATGTTCCATGTTACACTTGTTGTTTATCAATACACACTTAAACACTCCTTACACCAGATCTTTTTCAATTTACACTAAACACTTGTTATTTACTTGTAGACACTAAGCACTTCTTAAACCTGTTGTTTTTCTATATGCACTAAAATGTTCCAAATATTGGTATATTGTATCAATTGGCGTATAGATTTCATTCATTTTGCTAAGTAAATGCTGAGGCGGTTGGACTGGAATAGAGTGTCCCAGGAGACCTTGCAAGAACTCTCTTAAAAGACCCCAAACTGCATTAGCCATTACACATGGTCTGTACTCTATCTGAAGCAGTTAAATATAACACATTATGAAAAGTCATCAGAGATAATTTTAACATTTCATACTTCCATTGGCTAAAACCAATTTGCATCTTCCACTTTCATGAAAGATTTGATACAAATGCCCTAAAATGTACCTCCTTGGTTTGTAAATAATTTATAAAAAATGTTTTTCATATTTCATTGACATTATGCATGACTTAACAAAAATTACTTCATGTAATTAAAAGTAGACTATCCATGTTGACAATGATAGAATATGCTATAAAAAAATAGCCAGCCATGGAGACTGCAGACAGAAATAAAAACTCAAAACTTTGGAAAAAACTCTTTTTTAATGTTTAAATTATAGTATGAATAAGTAATTACAATTTAATAATTTGGTAACTGAAATTGAAAAGCTTATAAAGTGCCAACCAGAACTCAAATGCCTTCTTTTACTTAATATAATGTAGCATGTGGATGGCTGACATCATAGCATTGTAGGTGATGCAAATCTATCATTTTTTACCTACCAAGAATCACTCAACCCGGCTAAAGAAGTTTTAGCTTTTATAATAATGATATTTAAATAAAGATAATTCATCTGTAAAAACTAAATTTCAACTTTCAGCTGCAAAAATTTTCAATTTTATGATCTGTAGTCATACAGAAGAAAAATAGACTCAATGGTTATAATTCCTCCCACATATAAAATTATGTATTATTAAATAGAATCTAAATATTTCTTACTTAGGAATTGTTTCTATTTTCCAACTAAAACTTCTCATATCATGTGGAGCATATATTATTAAGCTTAATAGAAATATCAATAGTCTGAAGAAAAGATAAACCTTACAAATAGCTAGCTAGATAACCAAATGAACTGGTGCAAAAAATGGACTCTATTTATTTTTGTACAAAACCAGATCGTTGAATCTTATTAGGTTCGATTAGTTAAGTTTAAAAATTCAATTAATCTAAATCATATATTTTGATATGTTAATGCTATTTATAAATATTATTTATACATAAATAAGTAATGCAAACAAAATAAATGAAACATTTTCAACAGGTCAATTTAGCAGCACTATGCAAACAGCACAAATAGGTTAGAGAAATTCCCTGCAAGTTATTGCAAGCTCAGCTAACATAGTGGTCAGGATTCGAGGACCCCATTCAAAGAGCCCCAATTCACGACACCATCTAGTCCTTCAGAAGATACGCCCAATACTACAGTAAATAGAGAACTATATATAAATAATTACCTCTATCAGAATTCCTTTAAAATTTTGATTCATAGTAACTGAACCTAATTTGACACAGAAGTCACCGAGTTCAAATCTTGGCCCCTTACTCTCGATCTTGGTTTGTTTCTTTGAAGTGTAATGCTGGGACAGTTTCATCATGAGTAAGTCGAACAACCCGTCGGCTATTACATGAATATTTTTAGTTCCACTTTCAAGTATTGAGAATACAGATGCCGGTTGTTCGGAATTATGGAGTATATGTACAGTTTTTGTTGTTCCTGGAAATCAGAGTAAGAGGTTATTATTAACCACCACATATTAATCATATACTGTTGAGAAAATATTTTAAAATATACTTTACATAAGAAATGCCTACCTATCTATTTTTAAAACAAGTGAAGTAATACAAACATTTATGATATATGAAACATTTTCTCTGATTTGAGATAGTGTGCACTATACAGAATTTCTGCATGAAAACTAATTTCAATTTAAAAACCATCAACACTATCAGTTATTAAAAGTTTTTTTTTTTATGTTGGACTAAATAATATGTACCGCTGATGCTTAACATTAAAATAATAATAGTTATTTCTATTTCTATAAATGCACTGGTGTAGTGGTAACACTTTTACCTAGTCACAAAATGATTATAGGCTTGTATTACTAATAATGAAATTGATTGAGCAATCATTTTTATATAAATAAGAAATATATCTCCATAAAACCATTTTCCGAACCGGCGGTAGTTGCGACGTTCATAAACGCCTTTTTAGGGCTAAAATAGAATCAAGTTTTTTTATTAATATTTTTTTAATTTTACATACCCATTTGAGGATGTGACAAGTAGCTCTCACAATCGACTAAGAATTGTCCTTGTTGCGTAGCTCCTAAAGCTAGTATACGTTTAGTAAGCAATTCTATAACATAGGTTCCAGTTTTGTTTTCAGGTACAGGATACTGCTGTAATCTACAATATTATCTTTTTTTAGTTTCTTTTATTGAAACTTAAGTCTAACAATAGTATTTTTAAATAATAACTTACACTGTAACTCCCATTGTTTATCAGTAATTTATAAGTTGTAGTAACTTATACACAGTTACAAATAGGTTAGGTTTACAAAATGAAAGCTATGTAGTTACTTTTTCCGAACGATACCTTAATCACGACATTATCCATATAATAGAGGTAAGTATTATGTATAACTTATATCGGAATTACAATCTTTATCTTCAAATATATAAGATTTCAAAAACTAAACAACAAAATTAAAAATACAAGTAAACATTGCAAACATTAACCCTTATTTATAATTTACTACCATCTTGAATACGAGTTTTTTGGGCTCTGACTTTGTTCTATTGTTATGGGCATTTTTGACTGGGTTCACAAAAATCATTACAACTATAAGACTGAATACATATAGAAAACTATTCATCGCAATAATTTAACCCAAATATACGTCGCATTTACCTATAATTAAGGTAGTAGTATAGTATATAGGTAGGTAGTATTTGGTAATTACCTATGTGATAATAAGTGTCACCTCCTGCATCATCTCTATAATCAACCGCCTTATAGCCCTGCTCCCCAGACCTAAAACATTGGTCTTCTCGGTCTAGCCCCGAAGGGCAGACTGATCGAGTGTGACCCAGACCCAAACACCAGAAGCAATGCAGGGGCATATATCAAATTTTTCAGGCAGCGCACGCCATATTATAGATTTTTGGCGACTTCAATTACATTTATTGTGATTAATTATTGAAAATATATATTTACTAAAATAAAAAGTAGCCTTTTTTACACGATATAGGCTCAAAACATTGACCACAATCTCGCCTGATATTAAGTGACGATATGGTCCAGGATGGTAAATACTCTAAGCCTTGTTACTGGTTCTCAAGTGATGCTGCTGGAACACACCTATTGGTATTTGGCGAAGGGTTTTCAAACATGAGGGTGGTAGCTACCCAGGCGGGGATTATTAGACATCAGCAGCCAGTGCTAGAATGAACTTCTTATGTATCAGGACTACCAGCATAACCACTCGTGGTTTCCTCACGGTGTTTTCCTTCACCGAAAGCTCAGGCTGATTTTAGAGTTGGATAGGTGGGCTCGAACCCGCGTCTATTGACACGGAATCTGGCCACACGATCCACTGCGCAATCATCACTTCAAAATATATAATACAATAGCCTATATATAATATACCTTTCTAAACTACTTTTCTTGCTATGATAATTTATCAAAATCAGATCAGCAGTACCAGAGATTTACTCCGAACATCCAAACTCAATAATTTTACATCTTTATAATATTAGTATAAATGTTATTAAGCATACACTTCATTATTATGGTTTTTTAATGAATCTAGATAAACTCTATTCATACATTAAATAAATACATTGATGATACTATATAATGTAAACTACTGCAATTCCTAATTTCATCGAAATCGGTTCAGTAATTTTTAATAAATTAATAAACAGACTAACTAACAGACAATATTTTTTACCTTTTTATTATTATAGTTATTGTCCTTGTAATTTTTTAAAAAGTATAAATCAAAATCAAAAAATTCTTTATTCAATTTAGGCCTTAATAAGGCGCCTATGAACGTCAAAACACTACTACCAGTTCGGAAAACAACACAGTCGTGAGAGCCGGCATTAAACTCGATCTGGTTGCTTTTTTTATAAATTTTAAATATAAATATTATTTTTAAATAAAATCTATACAAATCATACTTACAACCAATGTTAGCGGAAATTTTAATTATACATTTTATTTATATATTATTTTATTTAAAACGAACTCTAGCACCATCCATGAATATTCGTCAGAAATACATATATAATTTTATTTCATTAATTGGAGATATATTATTTTCATTTAATTTTTTTTATTTTTGCTCATTTCACTATTCATTTATAATACTGTTGAGAAAACACGTACTTATTATGCTGAATTAATGTGAATATAGATAAACGCTATTTAGGTAATATATAAAGGTACCTATATGTATAAAAATGCATTATAAATATTACTAAAGAGTATATACTACAATCATACCAAATTTCATCCAATTCGGTTAAGTAGTTTTTACGTGATTGGCGAACAAATTAATAAACAGACAGATCTCGACTTAGTGCTTAGTGTGCCATATAGACATATTATACTGTTGATTAAATAATGATACTAATAATGTACATATACAAAGTTCTAATGTATATATTCAATAATTGTAACCAAGAATGAAATATATTTTTATAATCAACAAAAGATTTTATTAATAAATAACCTCTCATTACATTATCATATTAATTATGCATATAATTTTAACACTAACCGTAGCTTAACTGAAGTTAAACTTTTTCAATATTAAATAGTTCAACTTAGATTAGTTTAAGTTATAACTTCTGTCGGACGATCCGGGACGCACACTTTTTTATATTTATTGACTTGCAGTATGTGAGTCTATATTGAGTAACTTTGGTGGCGTTTTAGGTGATATAGTAGGTAAAGTGTAATAAAAATAATGGCACAGACCATGAAATCTAAGATCTCATAAAAGGTACCTTAGAACCAGAGATAAATAATAATACGCTCAACAATTAGGCAGATTCGTAATTATTAAAGCGTATTTATCTCTGGGTAGCTATATGTTGGACACTTTCCAGTATTATATTTTATACTATGAACTTGATGGTAAGTTTTATTTTTCATCTCTGATGGTACGTTTATTATTTATCTCTGATGGTAGGGTAAGCCAGTGATGCCAACTGCACTATAATTACCGCAAATTTGTTGTAAGTATACTGCATTACTTGTATTACAAAAAATACAGCGTATGCAATCTATTGTACTAAAATTTATGTTAAACTTAAGGAAGTAAAAGAATACATTTTACTAAACCACTGAGTAAAATGTATTATATAGTGAACTGGTGTTAAAAATATTTCTCGTACCGTAGCGTTGTTTTCAATTTATGAATTGTGCACAACATTTAAACAATATGACATAAAACACCACATATGTTTGAAACTACATAATAATGTAAAGGACTAGTAACATGAAATTCAAACATGCCACCTAAACTCTGATAGTAAACATTGATAATAATAAGAATATTCTCAGCAAATCTTTTTTTGTTCGTGAGGAAATTAGCAAATTGAGGAGGACAGTGGCAAATTAATGTTCGATATTTTATTTAGTCTTATTTGATAGTTTCAACACACAGCGAGCCAAAAAAGACAACAGTGCGATTTTACTATAGAATAGGTTGTACTCAGATCGCATCAACAAAATGTCTTCTATAGTAACATCACGCTGGGGTCCCAACCCGCCCGCTATGTATTGTAATCACAAATAATGAAGAAATTTTAAAATCTTTGTATGTTGTAGAAAGTTTATTAAAATTAAAAAAAGAAATTGGTCAGTTACAAAGTTAATGAAATGTAACATTTTATTTTTAGCATTTGTCTATATTAAGTAGCTTACAATGTAAAATTTATAAAAATGAATCATTTCTAAATGAAAAAGATACTGATTCATTTACTTTTTATTAAATACAAGTGATTTTTTAGAAACTATGAGTATTTCACATACTATCAT
The DNA here is from genome assembly GCA_014132275.2 of Samia ricini. NCBI lineage: Eukaryota > Metazoa > Arthropoda > Insecta > Lepidoptera > Saturniidae > Samia > Samia ricini. Next base: position 19,740,512 of record AP028163.1, read on the forward strand.
CATCATCACCATCGTTATCTTGCTCCCAATATGTTATTTGGGGTCGGCGCAGTATGTCATCCTCTTCCATACATCTCTATCAGTCACCATATCATCATTTACCCCTTTTGACTTCATATCTTCCCTCACACACTCCATTCATCTTTTCTTTGGACGTCTTCACCCCCTCCATCCCTCAACTTTCATAGTCATTACTTTCTTCGTCACATGCTTTTCGTCTCTTCTCAAAACATGTCCACGCCAAGACAAACGATTGCCTTTCATCTTTTCTATTTCAGGAGCCACTTTATACCTCCTCTAACATACTCATTCCTGACCCTATCCATTCTGTTCACACCACACATTCACCTCAACATTCGCATCTCTGCTGTTTACAGTCACTTTTCATCCATCTTCTTACTAGCCCAACATTCCGATCCATACAGTTTGACAGGTCTTATAACGGACTTATAAAGGGTAGAACCCTTCAGTTTAACAGGCATCCAACTTGAGTCGATTCTATGACTATTTCCCATACTATAAAAACGCAATATTTAAATAAATATTATAATATACTCTATTTTCGTGCCCGTCTACTGTAATTTTATCCTGAAATCACTGTAACATCCTGAATTACGTTTGACAACACTGGGGTGGGCAGAGATAAATAAAAATGGTAGGTATGAATTATGATGTCACTACAAAGCGCTGGACCAATGAGAGACCGACAGATAATTTTACGGGCAAATTGACAAGTGTAGGACTTATTTACCCAGTATTTATTTACATCAAAACTGATCTATTAGTTCATTATCTGCTTACATAAACATTTATAAATATAAACCGACATCCGTAATTGCATCAGATCAAATTTCAAAGTGTACAATACGATTTCCTAAGGACTTCCCAAGTTTTTTTTTTATAAAAGCGTTATCACGAGTTTTTTGTAGTTATCTAACCAGTAAGTCGTAATTGAATGATCGAAAATGATACCAGATAACGTGACGTTAGTTGTTAAAGCGCCAAATCAACAAATAGAAGATCAAAACATCGAATGTCGGTCGTCTTGGACGGTGAAAGAATTAAAGGGACATTTGTCTGAGGTTTATCCAAGCAAACCGGTGAGTTTATTAGCTTGTTTATATAAATCGATATCATTATGAACTTTGAACCAATATTCGAGAATAAGCACTAAGATTGTAGTTCTGGATATTATACTAAAGGAGACATTGATAACTAAAAATCTAGCTGTCAGCTGATGATTCCAATTTGTTATGAATGTTCCATTGTTTACAATACGACTGTATTGATTAACTGATTAACAACAAATTAGAACATTGCAAGACATTCGTTTTTTATCATGAAGTAATCATAATATACTTACGTAAAAGAATTAATAAATTTTCGGAGCAACTATTTTTTTTAATATTGTTTCATATAGATTTTAATCTTTCTAAAATGTACTTAATCCAATTTAGCCTATAAATATATTTTTTAGAATAGCAGTTATCTTTTTAGTTGTCACTTTTTGTGTACACTGTCCTTCACACACTTTGAAATATCAATTTTATTGGTGTAGAGATAAAATGGCACTCATTACAATTTACTGGTTATTGTTAAATTTTTTATTGCCTTCCATAAATATTTATTTATCTATTTACATTAAAATTCACAGCTCTCATAAATATATATATATAAACTATAACTATACATTAAAAATAGAGCCAAAAAGGAATTTATCATTATTTAAAAAAGTGTGTGTGTGTGTTAAGTATATATGTTTGTTTGTGTATTGTACTAGTTTTGTTGAATATAGTTTATTTTAGACAATAAATTTAGACATTATTTTTTTGAATCATAATACACCATATTTAATATTGAAAAAAAAATGCTTTTGTTTCTTTTTAATATATTTGTGAACAATCCCCATCACTACTAAGACAGACATTTTACATTAAACACTTGCATCTCATGTTTAGCTTATTCTTCTTTTTAGATAATGATAATTTGAGTACAAACAATTTATGCCAATGTCATGTGGGTAACATGTATTTTCAATTTTGTATCAGGGTTACAAACTTCCAGCAAAATGGCGCCGAAACATTGTATTATGAATTTATATAAATAAGTTCTTCAGAACTTATAGATGACATCATCTCTCTGCTAGTTTGTTGGATGGCATATAACTCAAAAACTGCTTAATGCTGTTAATGCTGATTTACTTGATTCTAAGTTTCACAACATACATGAATTTTCTGATTGGAATTTAATATATGCTTTATTGCATTTTCTAGTTTACGAACAAATTTGAGGACATTAGTGAATGAAGTTAACAGAAAATTCTTTAATTTTTACCTTCACATTCCTTACAACAATTTTATTAAACCATTACCATAATTCTTATTGATAACAATAGTATCTAGATCAGTGGTCATAAAACTGAGGCATGCGACAACATTGCAAACAAATTTGGTAGACAATGGCTCAATCTATGAAGTTAATGAATCTTGACATATTACGAAGTTAACTAAATAGAAGTATGCAAGATGGGAACATGGGTATAAGTAGAGTAAGTAAGTGGGTTGCGGGAGAGAAGTATCGATAACGGCTAATGGCTGTCCAGATGGTATCAATTAAATGTATAAAAGTGTGACCCACATTGCTACCTCACACTAATCTATGTGACCCTTGACCAGAAAAGTGTAACAACCACTGATCTATATCCCACATAAAACTCTTACAGAAGCAATAACCATTTAAAACTAAACCACTTCATAATTGCATATAAATGGTCACAATTTGGAATTCCTTATCATGTCTAAATAGCATTATCATAAAAATCACTGACTAAATTCTTTACAGCTCTTACTTAATTTGATAAGATAAATTTTATTTCAGTTTTAAATAGGCACTTACATATATGGAAATAACTATAATACTATGAATAATAAAGGATACTAATGTACTTATTTTCCACTCAATTTTTTTTGGATAATCCATACACATTCATATATATTCAGGAACTTCATACTTCATTGTATGAAACCTAATAGTAATAATTGTAATAAAAACGTAAATTATTTTATGGTTTTTGGTAATCAATAATAGATTTACATTGTCTATTTTATTGTTATGATATATATATATATATATATATATATATATATATATATATATATATATATATATATATATATATATATATATATATATATATAATGTGATAAACTATAAAAATGCACTAACAAGTGAATAAAAAATTTCTTCATTAATTTTGGAGTCTATGCCAGCTAGAGTTAACCAATGTACTCATTAACAAATGGTAATAACTGTCTAAACATTATCACAATTACACATAAGCTAAATAAAGGACTAGGGTGATTTTAAAGAACAATTAATCATAATTGAAAATAATTAGCTACATATAAACAGGCACCGATTTCAAAATTAAGGAAGCAGATTATTAATGATCTTATTTATTGACCTTTTAGTGCATTTTTATAGTTTATTCTTTTAAAGTCGGCTTTGTTTTTTATTAAAATTTTTTTTTTTTGGTACCAACAAGGAAAATTTAGTTTTATATAATATTATACATTATCCTCAGCACATATTTTATTATGCTTCTGTTACAATAATATTTCTTGTTTATGTGACAGTTACATACTACTATTCTATTCTTATCTTGTTTTTGTTCTATAAAATCCAGTGAACAACTGTGACATATGCTTTCAAGAACATTTGGTTGTATGAACCAGTAATTTTCTCAAAAATAAATCATTAATCTTTTTGACACTAAAGAACGTCTATACTAATGAATAAAATTAAAGCGTAGACTGTTTTCGAAACATATATGTATAATGGAAGACAACACAACCATAGCGCGATGTAGAATCGTTCAAAGAAAATTAATTTTTGTTATTTTTAATATATTAAATTGAAAGTCTGTTTTTTTTACTAAATACATATGTATATATATACGAAGACAATACCAAACATTTTTTAATGTTTGTTTCTCTGTTTGTAACGGCTAATCTTCGGAACGGTTGGACCTATATGGACGGGACTGTTTTTCTCGAAAAATTAGAATTCCGCGTAAAAAAATTAAAACGAATGAAAATTTGAATAAAATCCGTTTCAATGCACAGTTTTACTAGCAGGTATTTGAATTGTTGCGAAATGTTTTTGCTTAAAGTAGCAAAAAAAATTGGATTTTTTTTTTTTTTTATAATGAACAGCACAGTGACTGTACTGGACCTGATGGTAAGTACAGTACAATCCAAAACAGCGGCGACTGACACTGAACAGAATTCAGTGCCAGTCACCGCTGTCATGCTGGCCTGCTTAAGTACCTCTTCACGCCTCTTTTGAAGGACCCAATATCGTATGAAAATAATTAGGGTCCCATATAAATAAAATTAAAAACTGTATTACACAGTGAAAAATATATGAAATGCGGACGCAGCTGCGGGCACATAGATAGTAACTAATAAATATTTCAATCGAAAAATGAAAAAGTTTAAGTCAATATTATCTGATAGTTGGGACTTTTTTTACATGGTATAGGCTTAGTGCTTTGACCACAATCTCACCTGATGTTAAGTGACGATGTGGTCCAGGATGGTGAACACACTAAACTGGTTCTCAAGTGGCGAACACACCTATTGGTATTTGGCGGCAGGTTTTCGAACTTGAGGGTGGTAGCTACCCAGACGGGCATTGTTAGAAAATGCCCTACCACCATCCTATGGTTTCTTCACGATGTTTTCCTTCACCGAAAGCTCAGGCTTTAGAGTTGGATAGGAGGGTTTGAAGCCACGTCCAATAACGCAGCATCCACTGCGCCATCATCGCTTCTTAACATTTATACACATATAATACTTCAAACGCTCCATCTCTACCTTCCTTCTACTTTCATTCATAGGAAATCAACCATAACCAATAATTAAAAAAAACTCATCATTAGATATTAAATAAAAAATAAATCGTTAATAAGCAGAGTAGAAAAATGTCTTGAACTGTTTTATTTTGACCCATTAACCCCTTGGGCATTATCCTGGCGTTTCATTGTCTTCCTATTATCTCATTTTTATGGGTAATCGACATAAAGTAGTTCATTATTTGAAACTATACCATTAAATATTATATTTCATAGATCTACCTATATGTATACTCGTATATGTATAAACACTCCAGTTGATTGGAGTTTCAATGTTGTGATAACATAGTACTAACGACCAATCAACCAATGTTTTATGTAATCAACCATATTTTTGCTTTAATGATTATGAATAATTTTAGTACACCTTTTGGTGTTTTATTATTACAGCTATCGTCAGCTGCACAATACATAAATAATATTTCCATGCATTTTGTTATTGTACCAGTTATTTTTAATAAATACCACTTCTATATTTATAAAATGTATGTGTGTGTTTCTATTTGATTATAAATGAATATCTATAATAATACATATTTGGAAATAGATTTAAACAATTAGTCAGCCATTTTGTCTACCACGTTTGTGTGAATTTTGAAACTTTTTTATTCGGTCGTTTCCCGTTTAATTTGTTTTAATTATTTCGTCCCTCTAACCGTAGGACCTAGGTAATGGTAAAGTTAATACCCTAGGTAAATAAGGTAATGGTCATAGATCAAATCTCAATCCATATTTAATTTCAGGAACATTAGTTCGTTAAAGTTCAATTGTGAATTTCAAAAGTTCGAGACAGTTTCAGTCATTTGCGTAGAAATTTTTTATTATATATTTTCAACAATATCTACTAGGAAGGTAGACCATAAATGTGGATTCGCCAATTGTTTGATCTATACTGTTCTTCTACTCTGGAATTTTTGTAGGCTGTCTTTTTTCTTATCTTTTAGGTATGCATGTAAGATTAGGTTTTAAGAAATATTCTAGTATTTAATTGACTTATTTCAAACTACATTGAGACATTTTACAGCCATTTTCTAACCATTTGTCTTCTATTCCAGAGAACAGAGGAACAGAAGATAATATACTCTGGTCGACTTCTCGAAGACAATACTATACTGAAGGACGTTCTACGTTCTTATGAATGCCAGCTCGTCCACACGATGCATTTAGTGTGCACGCCTAACAGAAGGATGCCTGAAAAACTCAACCACCAAAGGAAGATACCACCGATGGCCTCAGACGTCGTAACGTCGACCCCGAGAGGAACGAAGTACGTCCAGAGATGAGGCAAAACGACCAGAATCACACGGTCGAAATGCAGAACTATTTGAGTTCATACGTGAACAATTACGGCAGAGTGCCTCCGTACCCGAATTACAACATAAGTGATGGTTATCTACCAGTAACGAATGATCCCGCATCTTATGCGAACCACATGATCATGATGCAGCAAGCCTACTTGCAGTATATGCAACAGTATGCTAATATGTAAGTTTTTTATGTTTATATTAGATTAGCTGTGTACTCGCAGCTTGACAAGCGTATTCTTACGGATATACAGACAGATAGGCTTTGCCTTTTATGTAATGTTACTTGTAGAAGGTATGGTCATTCTTGTTTCTCATCATCATCATCATCTTGTTGGTCATTTTTTTCTATTATTCTGATTATTTTCCTGATATATTTCTATTATTTAGCGTAACAAAATATATACAAAAAACTGACCGGATAATATATCACATTTTAAAAAGAATCATCAAATACAGTTCATTGTTACTCGAGTTATATGCTAACTAACTCATAGACAGACAGATAGACGTAGCCTTTTATAAAATTTAAGGATACGATCAACGCTTGGACCACCATTTCATTTGATCTTAAGTGGCCCATATAAAAAACATGCTAAAACTAGAGGTACTGGCTCTCAATTAATGCTGCCGAGACACACCTATAGATCACACTACCACAGAACGATCATGGGTTCAAACAATATTGACTATTTCTGATATGTGTATTGAAACACTGTCTTATTTAAGTCAGTCCTTAGGTCTGTAATCTGTGATTTGGTTGAGACCGCCTTTATGTTTTACATTAAAGAACTTTGATTTACCGATTATCTTTCTTCTTTACACAAACAAAAATAGAAACCACAATCACACAACAATAGCACGTTACATTTTATGTCATTGCGTGACGAAGTAATTGAATTACTTAAGCCTAGAAACGGACTTATTCTCAAATCCAATATAGTTATGATTTGTGATAAGTTGAGTCGGTTAAAAAAAAGCAAGCATGATACGCTTGCGGATTTCATTTTGGGTCAAACAGACCAAATTATATACAATTATCTAGGTTCACTAATATTATTCTAAGATTGGCGTATCGCACGTGACCCACGATCTGTCATTACCTAGGTATTGATTTTGTATAATACACTTCTTCAAGGCGCAAATAATTAGATTGAAGATTTAAACAAAACATTGCCTTAATAATTATAATATAATCTGATTTCAACAAATTATTTTTTTAATTCAATGTGGTTTTTATTTACTCTTTGACGTAGGAAAGCTTACGTATGATGCTGTCGGAATGTACCATTGAAATAAAAAAAGTAATAATTAATATTCGAATTTGCGAAAACATGACGGCAAACATAGCAACAGCTGCTTCTGATATGATACGTCAACGTATCGTTTTCAATAAAATATTTCAATTCAAACAATTACAACAAACACCTGTTAATATAGAATGTGTATTATTTATAAATATGACTGTCCTTGTATATTGCCCTTGGATTTTAATATCAGAAATTAAGTGGTGATAGCGCAGTGGATAGTGCGGCGGATTCCGCGTCCATAGACGTGGGTTTGAACCCACCTATCCAACTCTAAAACATCGTGAGGAAACCCATAGCATGGTGGAAGGGCATTTTCTAACAATGGCTGCCTGGGTATAGCTACCACCCTCAAGTTTGAAAACCTGTCCCCAAATACCAATACGAGTGTTCCGGCAGCCATCACTTTGGAACCAGTATCTCTAGGCTTAGTGTGTTTACCATCCTGGACCACATCGTCACATAGTATCACGTGAGATTGTGGTCAAAGCACTGAGCTTATATCTTGTAAAAACAATAATGACTGCAAAGAAAACCAATTCGTTATTGCTTGGTATCTGTTAAATATTCATATATTTATTTAGGTAAATTATGCTAAGAAAATGTCATGTGGTTTATAATAAAAAATCGTATGTGTAAGTAATTCAGCTATTTTTAAGTTGATTAGGGCATTAATATAAAGACAGACACATTACTTTCTTATGATTGGACTCATAACGTAATGATGAAAAAATGTTTTCTTATTGTACTGTCGACTCCGTATCGACATAGATAGATATTTAATAAATCAAAAATATTTTATATTTTAGCTTTTCATAAATTACGTAGTTGACCGTCAGTTTTAAAAGGCTATTTTTGTTCTTTACAAATTTATTACAATTACTTAAACCTAAGATGTCAACCATCTAGCTCGATCGAGCGAGTTTGTCCACTTCTCATCGCTTGATCGTCGTCCACGATACGTTATTTAACGTCGTCAGCGTTTTGATGATTCGCGTGGGAATTCGCGTGCTGTAATATGAGTGCGTTATGTGGGTCTAGGCATTATGCACTAGGTACAGTAGGTATTAGATACACATATAATACTAATAAAATTGTTCTGTTTTGTAAACAAAAACAATCCTTGTATCTGATCCGAACCCCACCAACCAGATCCATATATGAATATAAACCATTCAAAGACTACTTGAACACACATAAAAATTAAGAGTGTCTGAATATCGTTCGAATCGAATCGAACATCAATATTCAATAATTCGAAAAATGTCGAATAATTCCAAAATTTTCGAATAATTCGCGAATTAATTGAAATATCACTGGATTTTCCATTGTTTCTATTTAAATTCCTTTAAATCCTGTATCGAAGTATTCTACTTACAAATAATATATATAGTATAGACTGTTAAATTTATATTTGAATATTGAACATAAGAAACCCTAAATTGAAAATACTCGAAAATTCACTAATAATTTAATAGTTTACGAATAATTTGGAAAAATTCGAATAATTCGAAAATTTTCGATATTTTTCGAATTATTCGGGAACTTTCGAATTACTCGATTCGGAACGAATAATTCGTAAGTTCGAATTGTTCGCACACCTCTAATAAAAATGTCACTAAATCTGTCCAGTTACTTAAGGAGACTTCAGTGCCAGATTAAATAGATTTTTTTAAAACTTAATACGACTCGTTAACTTTATACTAAGTCAATAAATGTCAAAATAATAAATGCCAAGACATTACAAGGACTAACAAACATCTTCTTGGATTCTAGACATAATTTGTTATGTCTGTAAAAGGTTATATACTTGAATGAGATATCAAATATCATAATATTCATTCTACCCACTGGTTATAATCACAATCTGTTTGTGGTACGTACAAATATGATATCATATCATCAGGGTTGCCAACACAAGGTCATCCAACTATTAAGAGTTAATTATAAATGAAATTTAACATCATATTTATAAATTAAAAATAAATAAGGATTTTTTGGTAGCTTCTTTACCGTCTTGTGGTTTTTTTTTTTCCCAACTCGGCTCGGCTGCGTTATGCAAGCTACGCAAAATCTTCTTGACCAAAATACCGCAGTGTTTCAAGATGAAAGTCTTCGACCAGTGTGTGTTGTCAGTGATGACATACGGCACTGAGACTGGTCGCTCATAATAGATCTAATAACAAAGTTGCTCAAAGGGCAATGGAGAGGGCTATGCTTGTAGTTTCACTACGATCGAATCAGGAATAAGGAGATCCGCGGAAGAACCAAATTAACCGGTACATTGTTCGAGGATTTGCTAAATTTAGGTGACAGTGGAGTGGGCACATTACTCTCAGAGCCGTTGCTCGATGGGGTTAATGGGTTCTCGAATTACTACCACGCACCGGAAGATGTAGCGTGGGTAAGCCCCCCACAATGAGGAACAATGAGCTGATGATGAAGGTCGCGGAAATCCGCTGGATGCGGGTATCGCAAGACAGGTCTTCGTGGAGAACTTTGGGGGAAACCTACGTCCAGCAGTGGACATCTTTCGGTTGAATGAATGAATGGATGGATGTTATTTTTCGTGACATAGTTTGGTTAATGTGTTCGAATAAAGTATATTAGAAATAATGACACGGAAAGTGAACTTTGAAGTAACACAATATCTCTCGAAAGTCTAGCAAGATTGATATAAGACTAGAAAATTATTTTACTCACAAAGCACTGGCAGAATTTACATCCCTCTGTGCTTCCACTAACAATGGTTGTAATTATGATTTGTATATTTTTTGATTTTAATTTTTGATTAATTATTGTGTGTATGTTTTTATTACGGGTAAGATAAAATCAGTGCAAATTACCTAGTGTTAATATGATTTGTCATACTATTATTTGAATGATTTTGTATAGTCTACAATCCTTACTGAGTTTTGGACATTATATGGCGCTCTATAGAATATCGAAGAGAGGTTGTCGTCACGATTCAAATCATCGAAAAGACGGAAGACTAAGATAATTTTCCCGTTTTCTCAAAATAATTGGCAACCCTAACGTCGCACTGTATAACCTCGCCTACGTCGCAGCAATGATACGTAATTACTATATTATTATGTACGTGCATTACAGACAAGGATCGAATATGATGTAAATTTGTATTAAACATAAAAAAAAAAACAACTTCCACAAACAGGAGATTTTGAAATCTAAAATGTTTATAATATTTTTAATAACTGCTGAGTATACGACTACACAGCCTGCGTGTCTGTACAAAAATTTCAAAATTCCGGTGTGTTATTCCGGTTTGTTATTGTCAAAATCTTTGGTAACTTACCCTCATGAAAGCGGCATAGTAGATCAATCAATACGAGTCACTATGGTACATTTTATTGTGCTTCTATTGCAGTCACTACGGAATTCGGAAGTGTCTGTTTGTTACGTCAAAATGATTTTTTTTACTACATACCAATTTTTAAAATGTTTGTTTGTTTGTCTGTTTGTAATAGGTAACTTCCGGAACGGCTGCACCGATTTTGACGGGACTTTTTTGGTAGATAGCTGAAGTTACTCCGGGTAACTTAGGGCACATTTAATTTACGATAATACTTAGGAATTCGCGTAAAAAAGTGCTATAATTTGGAAGTGCATATTTTTACTTTATCTTAGTACTAAATTATTTTAAAGAAAATAATTTGGGTTCCTTATAAACAAATTAAAACGCAGTGAAGAATATATTAAACACGGGCACAGCCGCGAGCACACAGCTAGCGTTTACTATGAATTATTTGTTTCGTTGCAGGTGGCAAGCTACAACCAACGCACCAGCAGCTCAGCCGCCAGCACCGGAGGCAGCACCACCACAGCCGGCCCCAGAGGCACCTCCTCAAGTCGAGGAAGGTGAAGACGGGTTAGGCGCCAGAGACTGGCTGGACAATATTTATGCAGCATCCCGTCTCGGCATACTGTTCTCGTTGGTCTATCTGTACGGTAGTCCAGCGAGGTTACTGCTGGTCATCGTGCTGGTGGCTGCGGGATATCTGTGAGTGATCTTGACTCATTACTTAGATCTAGATGTCTTTAATGTTTTACAGCTCTACCATCATTATCAGGGCTATTCTTAGCTCATTTGGAGTCGGCACAGTATGTTTTCTTCCATACGTTTTTTTTGCCCGTATATGCTTAGTGCTTTGACAACAATCTCACCTGATGTTAAGTGATGATGTGGTCCAGGATGGTAAACACAGTAAACCTAGGAACTGGTTCTCAAGTGATGCTGCCGGAACACACCTATCGGTATTTGGCGACAGGTTTCCAAACTTGAGGGTGGTAACTACCCAGGCGGGCATTATTAGAAAATGCCTTACCACTGTGCTGTGGGTTGCCTCACGATGTTTTCCTTCATCGAAACCTCAGGCTGATTATAGAGTTGGATAGGTGAACTCGAACCCGCGTCCATTGACGCGGGATCTGACCGTGCTACTAACTACGCCATCGTCGCGTCCTTCAACTCTTCAACGTCTATCAGCCGTCATCTCTTCATTTACTTCTTTTTTCTTTCATATTATCCGTCGACACTTTCTCTGATCTTCCTCTAATTTTCCATCCTTCCATATTATGTCGATTACCCATAAAAATGAGACAATAGAAAAACAATTGAAAGTTGGCGTAAATGCCAGGTTAGTGCTCAAGGGGATATTCATTACTATTTTATTCACATGCACTATTCTCATAACATGTCCATACCACGACAAACGAGAACCTTCGTACTTTTCTACCATTCCCTCTAATATATTAATTTCTGACTTTATCCACTTTTGTGGCAGCACACATCCATCTCAGCTACATGCAATCGTTTCTTATCCATATACTTATTAACCCAGCATTCTGATCCATACAATATGACAGGTCTTATAATATTTTTTTTTAATTATTAATTGTGAAATATTCGTCTAGTACGATATTTCAAATTAGTTAGTTTATATATTTAATGCACCTAGTAAAAAAGAAACACTTGAATTGCAAAAATCTATTACCATGTCAATAAGGTCATAATTTTTTTATGTACATGTAATAACAAAATTGTTAAAGAATTTTTCTTGGAAAGAAATAGAAGAATCTAAAGTTAATTATAATACGGTAATAAATGCTCTATGAAGGATTTTTAACTCGAGAATGCTGGTAACTATGCTGGAGAGCAATACATTTTTAAAATTTTTCTAACATTATTTTTAAACATTGACTATATGAACATAGATTATTGATATCTGTTGCAGATATCAAATCGGTTTCTTCCGTGACTTACAAGTCAATCAGAACAACGTACAACAAGAGAACAGACCGAACATGGTCAACCGACCCCAGAACCCGGACAACCAAGCACAGAACCCAGGGGACAGGCGACAGAGCCAAGCGGCTGATAGTGAGCCAATCCCACCGCCAGCACCGCGTGAGGACGAGTCCATTTTAGGTGTTACCCGAATGATATTTACCTCATTCTTCGCTTCCTTGATACCGGATGTGAATTAATGGAAATAAGCAAGCTTTTAATAACAGCCTGTATGTTGGCCAACTGTTAGAAATACTATAGAGAAACAACACACAAAGAATATACCAGCGATTATTAGATTCGTCATCATCATCACACAGGATTGAAACTATTTTAGGACTACTGTTGATCACCAGGATTTAAATGTTGGGAGAGGCAGAGGGAGCAGAGAAGTGGATGTTTTGCATAATGTTGTTATTTTGTATATGAATTTTGAACATTTTCATGGTATTAAAAAAGTGCATGTGTTTTGTTTAATTTATCATTATGTGGGTCCCGGGCTAACGTTGACCTCCCTTTAATCCGGCCCTGCTGGTAAATGGCCATCTAAAGTTGCTTTAAAGTGAATCAGAGGCTTTGTCGGGATCTCAGTCTGTCATATAGCTGTTGTTTTCTTTAATTCATTAAACTTATGTGTTTGACTCTATATCATGTGATCTTGGTGGCGTTTTGTGCGATATAGTTTGGTTATTGTGTTCAAGTTAAGTGTATTATAGAAAATAACGCGTAGTATTATGAGGTGCCGACAATCCTCCATGGAAAGTTCGAGTAGGTTGGGCCATCGTTTTGCTGGAGCTTGGTAAAAGTGATTACAAGTTCATTTTAGTTGAGATGATAGAAACTAATAAGGTAATTAAAAAGAGTATCGGGGTGGGTGTTTGAGATATTCTAGAAAATGAGAAAATATAAAGAATCACACCCCTGCTTTACATCTTGTATACTATAATATACTTTTGCTAAAATAAAATTATTTATTCACTTAATTTTAAGGGTTCATTGTTAGTCGCAGGAGGTGTTTGAGTAAAGAATTTCATAATGTCTGAATAGGAACTTGAATATACTCAAAGATCGGAGAGATTAATGCACTGTTAGAGGGGTAAAATGATTTATCCTGTTCATTGGAGATCCTTGTTATAAAACAATTTATTAGGGTAGTTGACTGGTTTTAATTTATTGAAAAGTACATGCTCAGTAAAGAATATAGTTATAATATCATATTTAAATCGGCTAATAAAATTTCGAGATATAATACTTAAAAGTTTTTGCTGTAGAAAAAGGCGATGCTCTGTCTCTTTCCCGCAAATAAGTGTATATTATAGAACTCTTATGAGAGAAATATGGCGTGACGTCATGCCTTGCTATAGTATCTCTCTTTCTCTAGTATAAAATTAAAACACTTATAACGTATTATTTTTGGACAGATTTTAATTTTGTTATTTTTCTGATCAATTCTATTCTATTCTTTATTTTAATGAGGTAATAAAATATAATCAGTCGACATCTCTATATAACATAAAGTAAGTTACGGGAATGGAATTATAGAGCACGCATTTTAACTATGCCGGTGTGAAGTATGCTACAAACGGCTGTACAGTAGATTAATGTCTATGACCAAAACAGTATTCGCTTTGCTTTCGCACTCACGTTCTACGTTAGTTTTACCTCGGTTTCAGAGCGGCACAGTTAAAATGCGCGTTCAATAAATTAAACTGTATAAAAGTTTATGCCAGTTTGTATTAAATCAAAAAGTAAACAAATATGGCGGTAATAAACACTATAAAAATCACCGATATGCATAAATTGTAATTCGTTTAAAAATTATATCGATATTATATTTAGCAGTATCATAAATTTATTAATTTAGAAGATATTTCTCCCTTTTTTTTTATAAGATCAACTGGCACGAATATAGTAAATGAGATCAACTGGTGTAATTAATTATGTAATTCTTTCCTGTTTAATTGTTTTGTTTTTTAATGAAAATGTTGTGCCGACTTGAAACCAAAAACTATTTGTAAATACATATATATAATGTTTAGTGTAAAGTAGGTTCTTATAATTACATTGAAAATTTTCTATAGTTTTTAATGTTTCCTTTGATAAACACACTGTTTAAAAAAAGTCCATTTCAATAATATTGCTGTTCTAAGGAGGAAAATACATTAACTGTATAGAGAGACGTGGTTAAGACGAAAAAAACGTTTCCTATAAAATGTGTAATTCTTTCTCACTTTCTGTAATTTCCCTTAGGATATAATGAAATAGAAAAATGAATTATCTCCTTGCGAATTGGCTTTCGAAAAACTAGTACTGACTTTTTTATTATGAATATTTAGCAATTGTGTTTCCTACAATAGAACCATATGTGGAAGATTGTAATGTAAGTATATTATTATTGATTGAAATTTTAAAATGTTGTGTCAAATATGTTATACAAAAAATTAAGACAACACCATTTTTCCAATGAATGACATTGCATTCCTAAAATATTTTTTTTTTTTTACATAAATAAATCTGATAACAATGGATTATTTGTTTTAAGAATTAAATGTGTTTAATTATTTTTAATGGCATTAATAACTTCCCATGAGACACATTCGCAAAAAAAAAAAAATCGTCCATTAAAATCTTTAAAAATTTATCCGCGATTCATTTTCATTGTTGTTGTTTTAATAACATTATTATCGTCAAAATCGTGTAACATAAGTAGATAAAATTTAGTTGTAAGATTTTGTGTTTTTACTGTGAGCGATTTTGAAGCTAAATGTGAAAATATAATAAAGATAAATCGTACATGTACATACATAGTACATAGTATATGTAAAATAACCGGGGACAACAGATAAATTATTTCTAGAATCGATTCACTAATCGTCAATTTTACCTCCTACATTTAAAAAACTTTACTTTTGTAATTGAAAATCAATTGACGGAAAACATAGACGCTTAAGAAGATATGCTAGCAGCATTCATTTCATATAAACGTAGTCCCTTGTTTCCTCCCTGGATAGCATTATAGTACATATTTTTATACCAAAAAATATATATCCATCACCGCCATGCCCGTACGTTTTGTTTTTTTTCCATAAATTAGTTATTGAAGAAACTAATTTATTAGTTATTTATTTGTTAGCCTTTGAAAATGAAAAAAAAAACACTTATTTTTTGCGACATTTTAAAACGTTCCTCAAACAAATTTGATGAATAAAATTTTTAAAAGCAAAACCTAGAGCCATATCCAAAGTCTTTCTTATTCTGTAACTGAAAGAACATTAAAAATCGGTTCAGGTTTGGAGGAAACGGTGCTACGTAGTGATGTTTTCATCTATTTTACATAGATAAAACCAGCCCGAGCCGCAGTTGTCCCTTTCGTGTTTTATAACTCTCTTTGGGGCGCAACGCGATAGCAATAGTTTTTTTGAAATACCTACTTTTCAAATCTGTTGGCGACCGCATGTCCTCTTAATAAAAAAAATTTTCAGACGAGATGTTAAAATGAAACAGACATTACTCTTACGTGACATATTTACGTTTTGAACTAATTCCAATTGCTTTTATTTGAATTGAATAGTTTTTTTTTATATTCTTCTACTCGTTTATCAGTAAAAACACAATTTTAATATTTAAAATTATAATAAGTGTGGTGTTTTCAATAACCCGTTTTTAAATAATCACGAGGGTCACATTGCAAGGTGACGAGGAAACTTTAATACAAAGATTATCTGCATTTATAATTAAGAGCGTGATGGATATTGACTTAACGATATTACGCGTTGTTACGTACATAATGAAACGAGTTATTGTTTAACTGTGATATGGTGTGTTTTTCGTTTGCACTTGTCATTTAATAAAATTTGAGAAACTATCTCCGATTTTTTTTAAAACTATAACTACAGTCTTGTGACGTTCGATTTTATACAGAACGCATTGGTTTAGAACTCGATAGTTATTAATGGCCAGTTAAGTTTTTCTTGAGAGATTGTCAAGATAATGAATTAAGGAAAAAAATCGAGGTGTCTTGCCACCAAGGTTACTTGATATACACAAGTTTAATAAATTAAAGAAAACAACTGCTACATGTCAGAAATCTACAGAAAATATCAACATAATTTGCAAAATGTATACAAGTGTATGTATATACATAAAGTTAACTCCGGCTCGAAGGACCAAAAATATAGTTTACTGCGTAACGTATTTCAGTTTAGGATTTGGATAAAATACGACGAGACGAGGGGTAAGGTACGAGGTTGAAGGGAATCTTGTAATATTACATAAGATAATATATGTAAATAACAGGACAAAATATAGTTTTCATGATAATATATAATAAACTGATACATCAAATAAAATATATAGTAGGTAGTTGTTTATCCATCCCACAAATACAATAGATAAGGGTAGTGCGTAAATGCATTTCCCCCCGTCAAAAAAAAAAGAAAAAAAGATAGTTGTTTATCCATTTTATTTATTGTCTATTAAAAAAGTGATGAAAGGTAAAAATAAAACTCTATTATATTCTTTCAACTGATGCTACTGGAACATACTAATGACATTTTTAAATTTTAGGCATCGCCCAAACTAGTCCGGCCTTAAAGATGCTGTACCAAGTGTTTAATTTAAAGGTAGTTAATATCTAATTGTACACTAGAAATGGCCTAAAGTTTAACTCATCTGAAACTTTACTAAAGCAAAGATTACTTTCGAACACTAAGAGAAGTTTAAAATTAATACTCTTCACTAAAATCAACATCCATAACTTCTTCATGAACTAGTTTTACATTTTCATCTCCACTAATACTTCCAACATTCTCTTTTACTTTATTGTTTACTTCTTTATCAAGTTCTTTACTAATATCATTACTAGACACGTCATAATGCTCAGTTCTATCATTGTTAAGATCTCGGTTTGCTTTTATACATTCATTGTTTATTTCCATATGTATATCATTATCGGATTTATTTATTTCTGTATTAATATCTTTAGATTTATCATTTACATTTCTGTCTAAATTATCTCTTGTATCGCTTTCTACAATTGCACGAGATTCTCTTTGTTCATCTTTCGCAGTGTCACTTTCAATATTGCTGACATTAATTTCAATGGTAGCTTCATTGTTATCATTTCCTTCCTTATCAGGACTATTTCGACTGGTATTTACACTGGAGCATTCATTAAGAACATCTAATCTAGAAGTTTTATTGTTTTTCAAACTATCTCCATTAGATGTGTTGTTCTTAAGTTTAGCTAGACGTCTCTCTTCTGCTAATTTCCGATTCCTTAGCATTCTCTCCCTCTGATCGTCGCTGATTGATGGTGATGAGACTGCTTTGGGCATTGATGAAGTTATTCTGAAAATAGGTAAATTATTACCTAACTGTGACTGCGATTTTGTCCATCTCAAAATGCAGCTTCAAAACAAAATATACATTTCATTATTTTTCATACAAATTTGCATACCGTTTTTCATTGAATTTCGAAAATCGTGGAAATATGATCCGTCATCTTTTCTAAAGCCCCTTCAGATAATTATTTTCTAATATATATATATATATATATATATATATATATATATATATATAACTAGCCGTGTGCCTGTGGTTGCGACCGCGTTTCTTATATTCTTCACAGACTTTTAATCTTTTTATACGGAACTCTAATATTTTTATGTTAGTACTAAGATAGAATAAAAATATTACTCATAAATTCAAGCAGCACTTGCTCGTAAAACTGTGCAACGAATTGGCTCTTATTCAAACTTATAGGAGTTTTAATTTTATTACACGGAACCCTAATTATTTTCGAAAATTAAAAGTACCCTAAGTTACGCAGAGTACCTTCAGCTAAGCTAAGCACCAAAAAATTTCCGTCAAAATCCGTCCAGCCGTTCCGAAGATTGCTCAGAACAAACAGAGAGACAGACAAAAATTTTCCGATTTGTATTTTTGGTTTAGGTATAGTATAGAGTTAGTATATCCTATATAGATTCATACCTATTTAGTATAAAAAATAACTGTGAAATTACAAACAAACATTTCAATTTGATTTAATAGTATAGATGATTGTTTCTAAATTATATATTCATTGATGTCGCTTTTTAAATAATGTAATGATGAAAAAGTATTGATAAAAATAATTAGAACAGGTGCTTAAGAGATCATCAATCAAGAAATATGATCAATGACTTACGTTTCGTGCCGAGGAGTGCTACTGTAGGCTGGTTTCTTGACAGAACTGGGTTTTGGTGTTGCCTGCGCCAGTTCGATTTGCTGTTGCAGCAGTTTATCAAACTCATCTTCAACCGGTGGTGGAATATCTTCATCATCACTCGAATCTTTTTGCACGATAGCCTCATCCGTTGCAAGTTGATCATTCCTTATTTTATGTAAATGTACCTGAAATTATATTGCAATGGTTCATCGGTATTGTTTCGATAGAAGTAAGTTTCAATTCACCTATCCTATTCTATATCGGTAAAGGATAACATTGTGATGAAACCATAATATAGTGATAGCTACTAGCTACCTCCCACACTCAGTTTTGAAAATCTGTCAACAAGGGACCATTCAAATATTATGGTTTATGCTTTGCTTATTTTTGATGATATGTGGGACGGGTGAATCTAAATGGTGATTACGTAAGCAATATTATCTTCATTTTTTTGTTCAAAATTATGTCAATGATTACGTAATCACGAGGGGGAGGAATCATGTAGCTATTGGTGATAAGGGAGAGGGGTGGGGTTCAAAATGACTAAAATACTAAGTAGCTAATACTAGAACGAACTTCAAACGTCTATATGTTTGTTATAGTATGACATATACCAAACTTAAATAATTTGGTAAAATATAAATATTTCGACAACGGTATCTCATATCTCGATATACACAATCAAACTGAATTGAATTGACGATTGGATAAAAAATCTACAAAGTGCATTTATGGTATAGCAAGCATATACTCGTATGCATAGCGCGCTGGATCAAGTCCGGCTCGAAGAACCAAAAACATAGTCGCCAACGTAACACAAGTTTTTCAGTTAGTTCAGGGTGTGTAGAATAGGACAAGGCGAATGAGACACTAAAAGATGCAATGCGATAGACATATAAAAAAACAAGGAAACATGTGTCCAAAGCTATGGAGTGCAGTAGGATAAATATACTTTGCATGTTTATATAGGAATGCCCATAAAGTGATGATTGCATAAATATTCAATACTAGCGACTCGCACCGGCTTTCCATGGGCATATAAAAAAAAAGAGTTTAAAAGTATATTTAGCCTATGTTACTTGATGATAGTGTAGTTGTATATAGGTAAAATAGTTTTTTAATTAGTTATGTAGCATTTAAGCTTACACATAACAATCAAAAGTTAGGGAGTTTTTGATGGGATCTCAGTCTGTCATGTAGCAGTCCTTGTCTTTCATTCATAACTTGTTTATTTAACACTGAATCATCTAATTTTACGGCATTTCACGTCATATAGTTGGTGTTATTGTGCATGAGTGAAGCGCATTGAAAATAATAATGTGGAAAGATTACTCTATAGTGGAACAAACACTCCTTAAAAATTTTTACCAAGCACAATTTGCTAATTCATAGACACACTGAATACTGTACAAAATTCGAAACACATAGTTATGTACAAAACACTGGCAGAATTGTGTATGCAACTTACAGATTTCTATTAAATGAACAGAAAAATAAAACATATGTTAATGACATAAAAAGTTTCTTACCATAACTGGCCTCTTCTTGCCAAGTGTCTCGATTTTTTTGAGGCAATCTTCAAACTCGAATTTTGGATATAATCTATAAGCCCAATGTTCTAGTTTTTTTAGGACTAAATCTAAATCTTCTCTTTCGTGACCTTTACCTGAAAAAAAAATATAAACATTCAGTTTTATAACAAAGCATAGCTTGTACTATGCTAAAAGATGCTATATATTTAGATTCAGGCAGAACTGATCATGCCTATCTCTCAAAAGTAAATTACATAAGATTGAACCTACAACATCAAAACTTCAAGTATGTGTTCCTATCACTGCACCTTGAAGCTCTTATTTCAGATTTATACACAAAATCAGTTAAATTACTAGGTATACACTGAAACAGATGTATGTGTATATAAGAACTCTAAACTTCAAAACTATTCAAGACATGAAAATTTTCATTCCATCTACAATATCTGCAGGATTCAGTTAGTAATCATCAGGTATTCATATATATTTTGTCACATTAAATAATATGTATATAATATTTGATAATGAACCATATTTCAGCAAAAGTTAATTACAATAGATGATATTTACATACATGGTTACATAATATGTTATGAAAAGATATTTTATAAAGTTACCTTTAAATTTGAAATCTTTGAAATGCTCAGGTATTACCTGAATACCCCTAGGGCCGGTCAAACGAGCTGGGTTCAAAATAAACCTGGGATGTTTTACCACCCTTTTAGATTTAGATTGTGTAGGGTCCACCCGCCTCTTGTCCTCTTCTAAAAATCACACTTTACATCAACTATTATTTCCAATAAAAAAAAATTACACAATATAGGCTTTGTGATTTGACCACAACCTCACCTGATGTTAAGTGGCGATGTGCTTCAGGATGGTAAACACACTAACTCTAGAGGTATTGGTTCTCAAGTGATGCTGCAGGAACACACACACCCATTGGTATCTGGCCACAGGTTTTCAAACTTAAGGCTGGTAGCTACCCAGGCTGACATCATTAAAAAATGACCTACCAACATTTATTTATTAGATCTTTATTGTACACCATTATTCACATATAATATTATACATGTGAAATTTGTACAAAGGGGCGGCCTTGTTGCTAATAGCAATCTCTTCCAGACAACCATTCAAATCTGAAATTATTCTATGCTGGGTCTCTGAGGCCAGGTAAATATTCATTAACCATTCTATTATCTTGTTCAAATTTTTAATGTTTTAATTAATTTATTAAACCAATGATTAACTCCTACTACCAATATCATTTCTAGTTCCTACCAACTTATATCTCAGCTGCAGTCAAAAAATCTTTGTATTGTTTATATCTTAATCACAACAAGCAAAAGTAACAATTTTACTGTATTAAATATAAATGAGAATAAAGTAATTAACTTACATATGAAAACAATTCCTATACTTGTATTTGTATTTCTATGTTGTATATTTTCTGAAGGTATTGAAATATTGAAGCCTTATTTATCAGTTAAAATTATAAATATGAAATTAGTGATCAGTTCATAAAGATGAATAAATAAAGTAAACAATAAATACCTGCTTCATCTTCCTTTTCACTGTCTAGATCACTATTTGGAGACGTTGCTCGATTTATTTCTTCATAGTCATCACCCTCAATTATCCGCTCTAATTGTTGAGCCTCACCTGCTTCATCTTCAAGGAAAACATCTTCAAGGAGAGACATAAATAACAGCCAAAATAAAAGTATGCGTGATTAAGATTTTAATTTGACAAAAAAATTAGCGGGAACTCGTGATGTCTCATATACATTGATGTATCGAAACATTGATGTTTATTAGTCGATGCATTAATGTATTTTATTCGATGAATCGATAAAACGTACGTGTTCGTCAATAGAATAAGATTAAATTTAATCCAACAAAAGCAGAAAATTATATCGGTGTACGTTATTTTCACCAAGTACGAAATCGCATTACATTTTTCTTTTTGATAGTTTGGTTTTATAGTTTATTTTTTTGTCTGTTTGTTCCGACTAATCTCCGGAACGGCTGCACCAATTTTGACGGAACTTTTTCTGATAGATAGCTGAAGTATCTCCGCTTAGCTTAGGCTACTCTTATTTTTCGAACTAAAATTAGCGTTCCATTTAAATAAATTAAAATTCATGATATTATGAAAAAAAAAAACGATTTTATGGACAGCACTATCAAAACATTATTTTACAAAGATTTTTTTTAAACTATATGCGTAATGCGTGTAGATGAAGAATATCATGTGCTATCATCATCCATCTCTTCTTGTTTAATGTGGAAGTGCCTTGAATTATCATACGGTAGTGATCACTTTCCAATAATTATTTCGAAGTCTATCTCAGATTCTTGCTTAACACCACTACCTCCGTTACTGAAGTATAAACTAACAAATTGTAACTGGGAGTTATATGGTTCTGTTCTGGATGATAAAATTACATCATAACCTGAAGTTTCTTTATACAATATAGAATAATCATACAATAACCTAATTGTTAGCTTGACGTTAACAACTGATGAATTTTTTTCTTGTAAAACTGTTGCTAGGAGTAATATTAAGTCTCCACCTTGGTGGGACAAGGAATGTACTCAGGCGATTCATAGACGTAATATGTCTGAAAAAAATTGTAACTTGGTGTTGGATTTAAATTCTTTTCTTCAATACAAAAATACTTTAGCAGCAACTAAAAGACTTCTAAAAAAGAAAAAAACGCTATGGTTGGCTTCGTTTTTGTTTGTCACTGTCCCCTGAAACTTCTCCATCTGTAGTATGGAGAAACATTCGTCGTTTTAGGTCGTCCACAAAAAGTAATAATTGTACTTCCTTCTCGCTTGAGTGGGTTGAACCCTTTTTGAATAAACTGGCCCCAAGTTATGTTCCTAATTTTGATCGAATGCCTTACAATTACATTTCTGATATTAATAGCGATTTTGAGTCCTTAGAGGCTCCTCTTTCAATAAAGGAATTAAAACTAGCCTTGAACCGTGTTTCTGATTCTTCACCTGGGATTGATGGCATTCCGTATGCATTTGTTGTTAATGCAAAACCTGATACATTATCATTTGTTTTAAATTTAATAAATATTATTGTTGAAACTGGTCGCATTCCAGAATCTTGGAAACAACAAATTGTAATTCCTATTTTAAAACCTAATAAAGACCCTTTAGACCCTAATTCCTTTAGGCCTGTTGCGTTGTCATCCGTTCTTTCTAAATTGGCAGAACATCTAATTAAAAATAGGTTAGAATAGTTTTTAGAGCATAATAATCTTGTAAGTGTGTCTCAGTTTGGATTTAGGAAAGGACGCAGTGTTTCTGATAGTCATTCAATTTTATCGACAGATATTCAAATTGCGTTGGCTAGAGATGAAACTCTGGTAGCTGCATTTCTTGATGTTGAAGCTGCTTATGACAATGTTGACTTGAGATTATTAAAATACAAACTGCAGATTCTTAAGGTTCCTTTAAAGTTTATAGATTTCATTTTTAATCTTTTTACAGGTAGAACCATAGTCTTAAGGGCTCTAGGAGTGAACAATCACAGTAGAGTACTATGGAATGGTGTCCCGCAGGGATCTGTACTCAGTCCTATTTTGTACGATGTGTACACAAGTGATTTAGATTCTGTAGTTTTACCTCAGTGTTCGGTTCTTCAGTATGCTGATGATTTATTAATATATTCCTCTAACAGATCAATAGGACAGGCTTCAATAATTGTGGAACAGTCATTGGATAGATTATCGCAATGGATGTCTGATCATTATCTTTCATTTTCTGTTTCTAAAAGTAAAATAGTTGTGTTTTTCTCGTAAAAAATCAAATCCTAATATTATTGTGTCTTTGAATCAGTCGCCGTTACCTTTATGCAACGAAATTACTTTCCTAGGTAGAATATGTGATAGCAAATGTACTGGTGTTCCGCATGTTTAATATATAGTTGGTAAGTGTGAAAGAAACATTAACATTATGAGAGCACTTTCTGGGGTTTGGTGGGGTGCTCATCCTTTTACATTAAAATTAATTTATAATACAATAATAAGAAGTCTTTTAGGTTATGGCTCTTCCACACTTTGCCCTGTTAATAAATCTGTAATGCATAAATTCAACCCTATTCAATATAAGAGCCTTCGTATTATCATTGGAGCTATGAAAAGTACTCCCATTAATGCACTACAAATAGAATGCGCGGATGCACCCCTTCACATTAGAAGACAGTTTTTATCACATCGATATTTTTATAAATCTTTACAATTTCTGCACCACACTCTTCATCAAAAGTTAAATTATCTTGACAGCCTTATTATAAAGAGTAATAATTACTGGCATCGAAGGTCTCTCCCGTATTTAATCCATAGTCTCAGGAATATTAAGGAGCATGATTGCGTCATTAAACATTTTCCATGTAATCCTCTTTTCTTTTTTGATTATAATGTTCTTATTTTCCAACCTGATGTACGTTTATCAATAAGTATAACAAAAGGTGTTTCAAATCCGGATTCTAAACTTTGGAATTTTATGGAAAAAAACGCTCCTAATGCGGAAGTCTTTTTTACTGATGCCTCTAAATCAGTTGAATCTATTATGGAAAGCTATTCAGATTTTTATGGTAATGTTTCTGGTTTTCAAAATAATAAGTGTCGAGGAGTGGGGGCAGCTTTTTATCGAATTTCTTCTGGATATTTTAAACTTTTTAAATATTCTTCTCGAATATCTAACTTTTCGGGGGAATGTTGGGCTATTTTGAAATGTATCAGCTATATTGTAGAGGAAAAAATAGCAAGAGCTGTAATATTCATGGATTCCTTAAGTTGTCTACAATCTCTTCTGCATAATCCTTTTAAAAAATCGAATTGGTCTCCGATCTCTTTTGAAATTAAAAATAAACTATTATTTTGTTCTCAACTAGGTTTACAAGTTTCCTTGATTTGGATACCTGGGCATGCAGGTATCCAGGGTAATGTAAATGCTGATGAATTGGCAAAACTGGCTGCTTTTCAAGGTGCTGCTGATAATTCTTTATATAGTCAGGATTTAGTTTCTTTTCTACCTCGTCAAGACTTGGTGGAAAAATGGAATTTAGACTGGAATCAGTCTGATAAAAGTCAATGTTATAAAAGACATCAACCTAAAATTGCTCTACAACCGTGCTTCTCCAAATGGAGATTAAGCAAGAAAATTACAACTATTATTTTGAGTCCACCTGAACAAATTAAGAATTAGAGATAGATTTATCTGTGAGTGTGGTCTGGAAGAGGGTAACATCATGCATATTCTTTTTAACTGTTCTCTATATAATTCTTTATCACTGTATGATATTTTATGTAATTATAAGGCTATTCTTCCTTGTGACTTGTCATCTATACTATCTCTTAATAATAAAATTTATGTTAAATCATTAGTTAAATTTCTTAATTATCATAAATTATCATTGTAAATTTCACATTTTATATATATTTATATATTGCCACTTCAACATTTACCCGCTTATTCCCGTCATCTGCCCAAAATTACATACACTTACTACTTGAAAATGGCAGTAATAGACTCTAAAGAGGACTGAGTTGCCAAGTTACAAAAAGAAGAAGAAGAAATAAATATTTTTATTGGGCCTTTTCAAGGAAAAGTCAAAGATACTAAACCATGCAGCCAAATCTGATGTTAGGAACACTTTTTATAAACGTATTATCAAAATGGTAGCGTTTTGTTACAACTTTTATTATATGTCTCTTTTTACAGCTATCAAAGGAATAGAGCTATCAGAGATATTTCAAAATTCATGCTCACGGTCAATATTTTTAATACACTTTATTTGTGCAACAAATCTAAATTATATAACGTAATATTCCATCAAAATTATACAATATATAGTCAAACATCAGAGATAAATAATAAAATTAGCCAAACACTGCAAGTCAATGAATTAAAATAAGGTCACACCAAAATCATACCAATTACACTCTAGGGATGAGTGTATATTTTTGTAGATAATCGATTGGTGCTGAGTTGAATGAAATAATGCACCTTCACTTTAACTTTTTTACTTACAAATTCCATTACTAATTTGCAAGTAGGGCTTTTTGAATTTTATGTATCTAAATTATTTATGTACTTTTATTAATTTTATAGTAAGGACATAGGTAATGTTTCAAGATTGTACCTGCAACTTACAACACTAGAAAGTCACGTGACCAGCTTGCGTTTGAGCGCATTCACAGGTATGGAAATCGGTCAATTTTATTGGAAATTCAGTTAGATTTTGGACTTTATTTTATAAATAAGGTAATTTATATAGTTTAGAAAATATCATGTGTTAAAGTGTGTGCAAACGAAAATAATTATTTGGTGTCGTGCACAGTTATTTTTTCAACAAAGGCTGTCATTTTGCTACCAAGGAAGGAGCTTTCAAGAATGGCGTCCCCCACATGTGCCGCGCTGCCCTATTCAGTTTCACCTCAAATGTGTAAAAATTTGATGACGTGAACTGTTACAATGTTGTGGAACAGTCACCACTTATGATTTTATTGAAGTTCATCAGTAAATCAATAATTTTCGGAGATAACATTGGTATACTTCGGCAATGATTCATTGTCCTGCTTTTTGCGGATAACAGCAGAAATATATTGTGTTGTGTCGATTGAGGTTGTGGAGAGGTCATATTTCATTATTTTATCGGTATTCAAGACATTTAGACTTCTATAAATAGTTATATGTATTTTTTCTATCAGCTAGTTTTGTTTACTAATTTACCGCTTTTACTTGAATCAGGGCGTTCTCGATTACAATTATCAGTGTTATCTTCATTGTTTTTTTTTTCGTATAAGCTGCTTAGACATGTAAATTCTTTTCTGTACTTATTTATCAATACGTAGAGAGTAATCAGGGATTTGTTTTCAAAATCATTTGACTGGAAATGCTAATGAAAAGTGAAATTAAAAGTAGTAGTTAGTAAGGTTTAGATTAACATTTCATTACAATGTTGCACTTAGGTGTTACTATTCTCGAAGCTGTAAGGAAAATTTTTTATAGTTTTTTTATCAATAATGATCAAGATGATCATTCATGTCCTGTTCAGAAATAGATTGATACTTGATACAAATGTATTTTTGTCATTTCAATACATTCTTGTCTCTTTAGGATTCATTTTGAGTAAATCTAGTTGTTGATACCACTGGGAAGTATTTGACATCAAACCACACCTGGTTCAAGTGAACTCAAGTAATCATACAGATGCTTGTTGTTACACATTTATCTTAAAGTTAGTAAAATAACCAATTTAGCATAATACATAAAGCTCAATGCTGTGGTTGCATCATACAATTCAGCTTATCTATCATTCTTGAGAAATCTTTCCTTTATATAAACAGACAAATAAATATATTCTACTTTTTTGTTAATTGTCTTATAACTAGATAACCACTACTTAAAATAATTCTTGTTTAAAGAGTAGGTATTTTCTCTTGTCCAGTTAAATCCATTTTTTATAAAATGAAACTCAAATGGATAGAGTAGTAGTAAATGGTGTTCCTCACAATAATTTATTGAACCTTAATTATTTTAGTAATGCAGTTAAAGTAATTTAAAAATCGTAAATAAGTTTTTTTTGTCCAGTAAAATTACTATAACAACTGATGTTATGTGTAGGTGTATCTTGTACATGAATACAATTAGATATTTCTTTCATAAAAAAAAATTTCAGTCAAATAGTTTAATTATCTTTAGCTAACACTGTCTACATATTTGGATAACTTAATCTATTTTACATTAAGTTGAATCAAAGAACAATATAAAGTATGAAGAAGTTAGTCTTATTTGAATATTCAGAGTATAGATTCTATGGAGAAACTAAAGATTAGTTGATAGTTTTCAAGTTATTATCAACTAAAGTCTATGTTTATCTGTTATAACAATGAAAGCCTTCACTTGCCAAATCACTTGAATTTCTAGGAATCATGAAGATCAAAATAATATGTAAAAAACCTATTCAACAAAGTGACTATATTTTTATGCTAGGTTTGAAATAAATTGTTTATTTAAGAAGTGTTTGGGAGTGGGAGGGGAGTGACCACTTATAATCATACAATCTGTTTGGGACATTGCTACCTATAGTTCTAATAATTAAGCATTAAACTAGAACAGTTTAAAAATTAATACAATGTTATTTCTCTTCTTATATTATTTTCAACATACAATGTAATTATGTCCTTGTTATGTAAATAGTATATAAGATTATATAAGCTTATTAGCTAATATCATAAATTACAGTGATTACTTTAAATTATTTTTAACTAGTTCAATTAGTTTACATTCACTAGTTTAATTAGTTCAATTACATAATTATAAAATATTTATAACTTCATTGACATGTTTTTATTTTTATCGGTATAGTCTCAGTGCTTTGACTATGATCTCACCTGATGTTAAGTGACGATGTGGTCCAGGATGATAAAAACACTAAGCCTAGATACTGGTTTTCAAGTGATGGCTGCCGGAACACACCTATTAGTATTTGTGGACAGGTTTTCAAACTTGAGGGTGGTAGATATCCAGGCACGCATTATAAGAAAATGCACTGCACCACCATGTATTATTTTAATTGTAGTTAGTGATAGTTTGCATTTCTTGGTGAAAATCTATTACAATTTACTTAAATAAGAATACTATTTTTAAACTCAAAAAGTTTAGTATTTAATTTAATTAGAGATCAATTAACCCCTTGAGCACTAACCAGCTTTCCATTGTCTTCCTATTGTATCATTTTTATGGGTAATCAATATATTAAACGAAAAGCTGTCATTACACTAGATTCAATTAGTAAGATAGTTTCTTATCTACTGATCGCTCTTCTTGACTAGGTTATTTTCTGAAACAGTAATAGTGTTTTAACATTCATAAGCACCTTCTTAGGGGCTAAACTGAATATAGATTTTTTTTTTTTTGATCTTCTTATTGATTCCGTATTGACACACCTTAAAAAGATGAGAAAATTCATATATTCATTTGGATTTGGTAATCTCTTAAAGGATTGGATCGATTTTAATGTAACAGATAGCTGAACTTATATTATAATTATTTCTTTCTATTTGGAACAGTTCAGGGTATGAGTGTGCTTTGTCAACAATATCACCTTTACAAATCGCAATTCATCATGTACTCATGCTTCCATGAGTTTTTGGCGGGAGTCTTATTTTTTTAAGTTAAATTGTGCATTTGACCTTATTCTATAGGATTTTTTATGGTGTTTTGTGTGATATAGTAAAATATATTATTGAATCAATAATACGGAACATAAATCTAGACTACCATAAAAAAAAAACTACCTGGAAAGTACTAGCAAGAAGGCTATTCTTTTGCTAGAGTTTTAAATTATTGATGAAAGGTTGGATAAATGTTTAAAAAAAATGTAAGTCATTAATTAAGAAGAAGTGATTTTAGACAGAAGTTATTGTAAGCAAGATCGTTTCTATATCCAACCTTACATCAAGTCTAGTATTAAATACTGTGTTAGATTTTGCTATTTAGGTTTGCGAAATTTGCATTTTAAATCCTATATAAATGTAAGAATTTGGAGTCTAGAGGGTATTCTGTTTTAAGACTTTTTCACTATACGGGTTTAACTTTCTAAGAGACATGATTGTATTGTTTCTTAACGTAAATGTAGTTTTGGAATATCTCATATAATCCAAACGGAGTTACAGTTCATCTGGCTTTAGTGTTGTTAACAATATAAACTTTGAGGAGGATAAATTCAAATTTTTAAACATGACATTGGTAAATATGTACATGCTAAGGATTCAGAAAATGTTGTTAAACAGGACTGCTGTGAATTAATAATACCTTTCTGTTTATAACAATCTTACATTGTCAGCTCCCTGTATTCATTGGGTCATTGGTTTGGAATTGAATTTCAAATGCATTGTTACTTTTTGCCTTTGACTTCAGCAACTTGATGTTCATAATTTATCATTCTCTGTCCAGATTGTACCAAGGTTTGTTTATTGTCCAGTTGTTCAGTAACTGAAGCTAGTAACAATTTGTCTTCTGAATTCATTTTAATTCATTGTCTTTCATAAGTGTATTTGGAAGTGACTCAACTTTTCCGATATTGGGAAAGATATGTAATAATTGCTTTGTTATAACTTCACTTTAAGATGGAAACAAAAAAAAAAACGAAAATGTTACCTAAAAAGTAACAGGCGAAAATACTGCGATTTTATTGTCCAAGAAAGTAAACATTTTATTACAATTTTTTTTTTTCTTTTTTTGTTTCTCTTAATCCATTAATAATTGAGCACCTTTGTTTTAAATAAATAAAAACAATTACATTTTATAATTCACAAACATTAAAAAAAACCCTTCATTGGGTACAAAAACTATGCAACATGTGTGTATACATATGTTTTGTTGTTTCAGCTGCTTGTAAATAGAGGCTGTAAATATAACGTACCCCCCCCCCCCCCCCCCCCCCCCCCCCCCCCCCCCCCCCCCCCCCCCCCCCCCCCCCCCCCCTCGTATAAAGATGAGTTTAGGTGCGCGCGCCACCAAGGGTGGTGCGAAAGCCGCTAAGGATGGGAAGCACGTACAAGATAAGGGTAAAAACACAGAAAAACCACAACCCAAGGAGAAGGTTAAACCACAGGTTAGAATTTTTACTAAATAGGAATATTTTTAATTATTCATTAATATAATTTTAAAACAAACAATAATTTACTCGTCTACTTTTGTTTAGAAAAATCATACCCAGATTTATTGTAATTTATCGATGCTTATCTGTACATATATGTACGACGAATGTCTGCGATGGACTACACTTAATGGTTTAAATGGCTCCCAATATCTGACTTACTTAGTCACTCACAAGTTTGAAAACCTGTTCCCCCCATTAGTTATGTTACAAGTGGAAATTTCACCTTCCAGCATATTTTCCATGGCTTTATCTGTTACGTAAACTAATGTTCTAACTTCTGGTCCTAACTGGTCAGTACTGTTCGAATTAGGAGGTTGTATATAGTATACGTGCCAATCAATACTTATGAGTAATAGAATGGCTCGAAAGTTGATAAATTTAGTGTTACCAGAGCAACAGCTAATGTTCAAAAGTAGATTGGGAGTTAGCATTCTAGGCTTGTCTCTAATAGGCATTTTATTATTGGGAGCTACAAAAACATTCTTTAAACAAATACCAATAGGTCAATTTTTGTTACTTAATTTCCCCTAAATTTGTGCGCATTCGCTCTGATCTGGCAATGCCTAGTTGTTGCGATCGCCGCTCTCAGACGTCTCGCTTATAATAAATCGTTGACAAAACCTCTCTTTCATGGATACAAACAATATATCTATAATCTACTTTGTAGTGGAGCAATATTTTTGTAGCTGAATGAATTGAAAATTATTCTTCATAGTATATTTTAGAAACTGAATTAAAAGAATTCTTTTGTCTGTTCCAGGCAACAACAGAACAACTCCGCATGGCACACATGATCGATCGTAAAAGTGACGATGCATCCGATGTTCGGAAAATGGTGAGATGGATTTGCTTTATTTTTTTTCTTTTAAATAGCGACACTGCAAATAATTTTAAACTAATCTGCAATTCATAATTAAAAGTTGCAGTAAGACTAGCGCAAGACTAGTCAGACTAGTTGAAGTATAGCGCAGTTGATTGGAATTTAACGTAATAAAAATAATACGACTAAGTGAATGATATAAAATTTTCCGACAAAATTCATCTTAGTATAGAGCTTCTAAATCACTTAGAATATGACGTCATATAGTACACTCATTCTCTAGGATAATATTGAAATCCTTATAAGTTCCTTATTTGTTACCTTACACTAGTTTTATTAACTGTTGTATGTAATCTTGTATGTGCATTGTTGCACACTTGCATGATATAATTACCTTTAATTAATTGAAAGAAAACAGCCAAAACATGTGTTTATTTTCATATAAAAATAATTACTAATAGTTCAGAGAACTTAAGTAGCCACTGCTAATATTTCCGTTGGTTGGTATTGAATTTCGACAGATCACTATTAACAATGTATGTTTAGTGATACAGTAGATTCACTGCAGTAAGAGGCGTTAATAGCATTAATATCGTATAGAATCTGAAAGGCCAGCAGGTCTCTGTGAAGTGAAAAAGGAGTAAAGGGTATGACGGCTGATAATATATGAAAACATATTGCGCTGACCCCACACCTATCCAACTCTAAAACGCGAGGAAACCATACCATGGTGTTAGTGCATTTTCTAACAATGCCCGTCTGGTTTTCTACCACCCTCAATTTAGAAAACCTGTTGCCAAATGCCAATAGGGGTGTTTCGACACCATCACTTGAGAACTAGTACCTAGGCTTAGTGTGTTTACCATCCTGGACCTTATCGTCACTTAACATCAGGTGAGATTGTGGTCAAATGATTGAGCCTATATCGTGTAAAAAAAGAAAAATAAGTGAGTGGGGAACTGAGGTGTGAGTATGATGATGAGTGTATGGGAGCTATTTATTTTTTGATGATGTCTATTCAGTTGTGCTCGCATGTGATCGAAATTGCGACCATAATTCATAAAAACGCTAACAATTTTCTTTGCTTTTCAACTGTCAATTGCTTAAAACAAAACCTTCTTAAAAGTCAATATTCTGTGTACACGGTAAATAAATGTCAAGTCTGACATTGACATGTGATTGATAATGCATTGGTAATCGTAAGGGATATAATGATGATGTGTGTCTGTGTCAAACTAATGGTAGTGTGAACTGTATTTTTTTATTAATTTTATGTATTTTTTATGCATAATTAAAAAAAATATATAAGCTTTCTTTCAGCACCCCCTTTCTATATAATTTATAAGTGTGTGAAATTTCATACTCCTCCCCGACCGCGCAATTTTAGTAAAAAAGGGGTACAAAGATGTTTGATGGATGATGTTATTTTTTTCTGGTGCAGGTCGTTGAACTGATGGACATGACATGCCGGACTGAGGAGGAGGTCTGTTCGGCGCTGCACGACACTGATAACGATCTGGTAGCCGCCTGCAATCTTCTGCTGGAGGAGAGCCAACGGATACAGGTAGTATATCCAGATACTGCACTAGCTGTGCCCTCGGCTTCGCGTGAATTTCAAACCATTTGCGAGTTATATTCCCCCTCATAATTAAACTATATAAAATTTCATGCCTCTTACTTCAGAAAAGACAAACTTTCCATGTAAAATTACAACCCTTAATTCACCCTCTTAGAGGTGGTGATATTTTTTTTTTAAAATACCGATAAACGTGTAATTTTTTATCTCTAACTAGAAATATGTATATTAAATTTTGTGCTTCTTAGTTCGAAAATGATGGATTTTCATACGACGGCTTATCTCTTATTTTACCCTCTTAGGGGTGAAGTTTACAATAATCGGTTCAGGATAGACTTCTTAGATGATGATGGATAAACTAAGGAATAGTGAGAAAAAGTATTACTTACCTACGTTTTAGTTTAAATTGTAAACAGAAAAGCGGCACGTGACTTTGTCTCGTAGTTGCCAGACAATGATTTTCAAAATATTCCACCAGAATTAAATTATTTAAAGAAAATATTTTGAAATTTGTTATCATACTTTTTATATAAAAATATACGTAATTTTGGGATTGGTTAAATATCATACGGCCAGACAAACAAATATCCAAAATCATTGAAATGTGTTCCGTCACTGTTTTTTGTAAGTTTATTGCTGAAATATATTCAATGTTTAGATTTTGTTATTACAATTATATTAAAATCTATATTACTAGCAACTTTTTACTAAATATATGAATACGAGACTTATACCGAAAAAAACAGTTTTAAAATTACGTCTGATTCTGTTTAAACTCACGTCTGGTTAAACTCAGGAACGGCTGGACCTATTTTAGAATTATTACTATTTTAGCGTAATTTAGGCTATTTCTAATTTTCGAAAATGATTGGGGGTTCGTCGTAAAAAAAATTAAAACTCATGAAAATGTGGACAATATACGATCCATTGGATTATATAGTACTCCCATAAAAACATTATTTTCCAATGATCATTTAAAAAAGTATATATTACTCAGTGAAGCGGGAACAATTTAAATCACGGATTAAATTAAATTGTAGGCCGACATGACAGGAACGACTGACGATAGATAACCGATCTCTCGCCAGTCGCTACTGTCTCTGGATTGCATTGTGCTTACCATCAGGCACTATGCCGTCACTTTGCCGAGCTAGTAGAAAAAAAACGGAATTTATTGTTCGCAGGGCGAATGGCAGACAAGCGAAAAGAAGAAAAAAAGAAACCGCCCGCTCCTGCTGACAACGGCGAGCTCGAGCCACAGCGCGACCCGCGCAGCCGCTCCGGGCCCCGCCCACGTATGTCACACACTTACCGCCAATTAACCCACTTATATCCGTTTTTTTTTTACGTGGACATTTAAGCATCTCCGTAACAACTATTATGAGGGAGTAAAATCTCCCATTAAAGGTTTCCGCCACACAGTAGGCGGCTTGCGACGCGCCAGTGCGCTTTTCAGAAGACATCGCGTCGACGAGAGCCGAGTACGAGCCGTACGCGATCTCTCCTATAGTACAAGCCGTCCATTGTGTGTCGAAATCATGAAATCCATAGCCGCAACAGCGCATACTTTCACACCCCTCATGTCCATCCCCTCTGATCTCCCTATAAATGTTACGTTCGGGAATTCTGAACTCAGGACAAGATATTTGTTCTCCCACACACTTCTATGAAGTTAAAGTCGACGCATTTAAAACTGCGTCGTCGTACAATAAATGTGACTGAGAGTAGGAATGTGCACGCAACGCATTATGCAACCCGTTATTGATACTTAGCTACCTGCGCACGCGGGCTTGATGCATCATCGTGACTTTTATTAGCATCCTGATTTTTGAACTAAGAAATAACCCTAGAAAAGACAAAAACGGCCCTTTTCAGGGTCACATTACGATCTATACAGTTCCTCTATGATTACGTCGAAACAAACATTTTACCTTACAAATTAAAAACTTTTATTTTGTGATAGCGAAAAATTATTCCTATTAATACTTAACATAATTTAGTATATCGATCGTACCATATTCCGTTATCGATATGCACCTCTTCAATCCTTACGCACATCACTTCAGCGCTCCATAAGATCTGTAAGTGCGAGCGAGACAGACAGCTAAATATGGTTTATGACCCCGAAGCCTCAGTTCTTAATATGTCGATTATCCATAAAAATGAGACAATAGGAAAAAAATGGAAAGCTGGCGTAAAAGCCAGGTTAGTGCTCAAGGGGTTAATGCGTCGACTATAGGGTGCCTAGGTCCTTGCAGATGATAAGAGACGAGAAAGAAATGGGACTTTGTCTATGCTTCTCATAGCAAACAATCGCGAGTAACTGCCCTTCCACCACATGGGACTTTAAAACCCACTAATATCACTTTACTTAGCGCTAATTCGATTTATTGAAACTGCATGCACTAACATAACATCCATTACACTCCACCCCAAACTCCCCCCACTACATGTACATAGATTCTGTATGGGTGCACATTGGGAACCGTGGTTTTCCTCAAGCCCTGTTTACACCTATTAAGTAACGAAATCACGTCTACATATCAGCATCTTTCAGGGCATTGATGTAATGGAAAAAGGACGCGCTTTTTTTTTAAAGCCTATCCCATTTTTTTTTAAAGTTCTTAAGTTTGAAATGACTGAAAAACCAGCCCTTTGAATTTCTTGCTGGTTCTTTTCGATGAGTGGGTGGTTTTCCGGACCGGTGGTATTATTTTGACGTTCATAAGCGCCTTATCTGGGCCTAATTGAATAAAGTATTTATGATTTCATTTGACGTAAAAACTTTAAGAGAAAAAAATTGCATACACTTGCCAATAAACTATCGAACTGCTGTGACACACCCTTTTGTTTTGTATTTGGTACGTGATATATTTGTGTTTCGGCGGCATCATTTCAGACTTAGTCTCTAAAATTTGTTCTGGACAACATTCCCATTTAATATCAGGTCATATTGCGTTGAAACACTAATCTACAGTTACTCAATCTTATTTTGCTCACCACCCACTTTGAGTATATGTTTGTTCCTAGAGTCTCTCGTCTTAATTATTTTTCCCTTTTTTAGACTATATTTTTAATCTGCCCTCTGTGCTCCCTATTTTTCTCTGGATATTCTACTTCCACGAGACCTTAGGGCGTTATTGTCTACATTGAGAACCTAGGCTGTAAACTTATAATATCTGACTGGGCGAATAATGATGATGTAGGTCGGGGTGAAGGCGAACGTGGCGAGCGCGGAGAACGAGGCGAGCGTGGGGAGCGTGGCGAGGGCGGGTGGCGAGGTCGCGGCGCGGGGCGGGGTCGGGGTGGAGGCCGCGGGGGCCGGGGTGGAGGGCCGCGCAGGGGGGCGCCAGGCCGGGGCAGCCGCCAGCCTAGGGGGAACAACGACTGGCCGGACAACAACCTCGGTAAATATATTATTATTTTTATTTCCAAAAATATTACACCTTACATTAATTTAATCAGATAATGCTAGTTTTTATCCGACCAAAAACCTCTATACATTATTTATTATTCTATATATTAGTTCTTAGTATAGCATTTGCTCTGATATTCCAATACATTACATTCGAAATGATAGTTCATTGCAATACTTCAAAATAATTACTAAAAAGATATGATATAATTACCATTTCATGACCAGGACCAAAACTGGAGTATTTTATTTGTTCAACTTTGTTCCATTTATTACCCCTTTTTTTGATGAGGGGAATGCATTTACGCACTACCCCTACCAAGTTCATTAAGAAGACCAAAGGCCTCCCCAATGAAGTTGGTAAGGGGGTGTGGTTCCATTTATTACTTAGTGTAATTATATGTATACTAAAATGTGATCATATTTGTACATATTAGTTAAAAAAATAATAAACTAAACTATAAAAATGCAAATTTGAAGCGATGATGGCGCAGTGGGTAATGCGGCGGATTCCGCGTCAATCCACGCAAGTCCTATTCCAGTTATCCAACTCAAAGTCGGCCTGAGATTTCGGTGAAGGACAAGATCGTGAGGAAACCGTAGCATGGTGATAGGGGATTTTCTGAGGATTTACCTTTTTTTTTACACGTTATAGGCTCAGTGCTTTGGCCACAATCTCACCTGATGTGGTCCAGGATGTTAAACACACTAAGCCTAGGTACTGGTTCTCAAGTGATGCTGCCGGAATACACCTAATGGTATTTGGCATCAAGTTTTCGAACTTGAGGGTAGTAGCTATCCAGGTGGGCATCATTAGAAAATCTCCAACCACTATGCTATGGTTTCTTCATGATGTGGCCTCAGGCCGATTTTAGAGTCTGATAGGTGGGGATCGAACCCGCTTTGATTGACGCGGAATCCGGTCGCACTACCCGCTGCGCCATCATCGGTTCGTTAGTTGTCTTATAAATCGAGAACTACTTAATCAATTTACATATTCCTTTTTTAAAATCATAGATATTTTTATATGTTCAGGTTTTAGCATATATTTTGTGACGTTAATGTATATTATATATAGGGTTTTCTATTATTTATATTACTTTTGTTATATACTCATCAACATCATATGTATCGTATTATAATATATGATAAAATCTAGACATATAATATATAAAATGTATAATATAACATAAGAGTTATTTAAATCGTTTCAGTAGTTCTCGGGTTATAAGCCAACTAATGGATAGACGTTGTGCTTTATATAATGTAAGGAAGTCTCTACGGGTTATTATTACACACACGCTCATTATATTATTATCTTATGATTTCAAAACGTAGCTTTCATATAGCGCAATAAAGTTTCACTTCAAAAGGATCCTTGTAAATTGGTTAAACAGTTCTCAAGTTAAAATATTTAAGAAGATAAATGTGTGACCAGAATGTGATGTAATGTAGTGTCTTAACCAACTCCATTTTATTCTTTAAGGCACCAATGCAGTGGACTCTTTCCCGGCGACAGAAGACTGGGACAATGAGGAGTGGTCCGGATCTCTCTCGGACACCAAGGTAATTCAGTTTTAAAACTAAATTCTGACCTTGCTAGTAATAAGTGTCTTTGTCACAGTGACTAGTGACTTTATGGTTGTACTTGCAACTATTAAACTAACAAGTCCTAGGTTTCGATCATACTGGATAGACTTTTTATGGGCATGTTTTTCAGTGCTGTATGTATTGCTGTAAATATTACAAGCTACTTTTACTGAATTAATTGATGTGTGTGAAATCGTTCATCCAAAAATAATAAAATAAAATGTGGATCCTAAAGGAATTTTTAATGCTATTTGTTAATTTTTTCTAGAGTTAAATAGCAAACAAGTATGTAGTTCAATTAAGCTTAATATCTTTAAGCTTTTTACTGCACTTTATAACAATTTAAAACTAATCCTGTGGATGAAAAATAATCTGTTACTATTTCGGAAGATAGAATGGGTTTTGTAACGATAATACTAACCATTCTTATAATATGAGTATATTCGGTCCGCTCTTGTACTTTTGTTTGACCACAATTGTACTTATGTTCGTCCACACTTGTACTTGTGTTCGTCCACACTTGTACTTGTGTTCGTCCACACTTGTACTTGTGTTCGTCTACACTTGTACTTATGTTCGTCCACACTTGTACTTATGTTCGTCCACACTTGTACTTGTGTTCGACCACACTTGTACTTATAATCGGAGTGTACACAATCGGTGATGGTTATAAAGCAGTTTAACGTAGAACCATTATGCGTAGGTATTTACGGCGAGTTCCAATGTACAGAATGCTGAGGTGGACGAGTCTGCCATGACGCTCAACAACACTACGGTAAGTCCAACAACTTTACTTGTACTCTCACCCACAGTTGGGCGTATCTTATATAAAGCAATCATCCCTTATTCTGTCTATCCATCAATCCTGATAAACGCTTATCGTTTAAACTTACACTTAAAAAAAATCCGAAGTAAATTCTCTTATGTACAGAAAAAATGAGATCTTGTGATGTTTTGGATTCAAGTGACGTTCAATTATGAAGTAGGTGTGGGGACTAAGTGTATGCATGTAATAGATATTTTTTCAGCGATTTTATGTGTAAGAGGCATATGTGAGTATCGACAGCAGTTACTGCGCACTGGTAGTTTAGAATCAATGTGATTTTGAGGAAACTCTCTTTTCGACTGGGTTGTTTTCCGAACCGGTGTTAATTTTTTTTACGTCCATACGTCAGAGTCCAAATAGATGAAAAAAAAAAAAATATTTTTATTTTTACACATAAAATCGCTGACAAAATATCCGTAACATGCATGCATACAAAGTTTCTTACATCGACACTAATGGATGGGGCGGGGAATGGTCTATGATTTGCTTATTTTTAATGATTTTTGAGGGTCTGAATGGTGATTACATACAATGTTTATATTTATGCAGATTTTGTAAAAAAAATATGTCAATACTTAGGTTATCATTAGGGAAGGGGAGTAAAAAATGTCTAACAGTCTGATTACTTACGACTTGAATATAGCCTCCCTAAGTGTTTTTTTTTGTCGATTTAAAACACAATTTTGTGGAGAATGGGACATTATTAGCACATCGTTTTGTAACAATATTAAATGATAAATATGCACAAATAAAAAAAAAACATGCTGCCTAGTACTTCAAATATCCTCTAATGCTCTGTACTTAGTTAATTTTGTTATCTATAATTTCAATAGAAGAAATGTCACAAAAATTCTATTCCTTATCATTCTCAGGAAGACTGGGAGATCCCGGAAGCGAACGGCCCTACCGATGCAAACAACCTGCCCACGTACACTTACCACAATTCATCGCACACATCTCATCACCATCATTCCATTATGGATGTGAGTTATTTATAATTACTAATCACTTAAATATATTCTACTTTTCAGGGCTTCTTATTAGCTTGTTTAACGGCCGTGTGTTCTAGCCCTTTTGACCCTGTAGTTATTTTACTATATTCATATTATTTTATTAGTCTTTAGTTATCTACATTACTCTACAAAGTGATTACTCATTTTCGATACACTGCACTTGTGCATAACAACTAAACTATATCAAATAAAACCCCTCCAAAATTACATAATATACAGATATATACTACAAGTTAATAAATTAAAAATAAGAATCACAACATGACACTTTAAAATCGCACCAACTTTCCAGGATTAGTTTAGTTATTAATATGCCATGACAAGATTATATCCTTCTACTTAGGAAAGGAAACAGTCATGGAAAGTACGCTTTTAGAGGGATTTTTCCCCCTGAAAACACTGATTACAGGTTGAGGTCTGAGGTTTTTCAGGGGAATCCCAAAATGCTAGTGAAAGAATATCGTTGATATAAATAGGCTATGGTGCCGTGGATGGATCGTATCTAGTGTTGCCAACTTCCGTATTGTGTTTTAGGGTGTTTCTTAAATAAAATAAAGATCATCTCTCTTCCAGTTTAAAAGTAAATTCTTGTTTGAGTAGCGATGCTTATATAAAGTTACTTGAAGTTAAATAAAAGAGGATTTTAATATTTTTTTTGTGAACTATTATTATTCAAAAAAACATATTAGCTCCATTACATCCCGTTCTGTACAAATTCTGATCAAGGGGATTGCTAGTGGGTTAATATAACTAGATTAAATATGTTTTTGGCTTCATTTAAAGAAGGTTCTGACAGTATACTTTGACAAATTCCTAAGAATTTTATTCTTGATTTCAAAATAGATGGGAAATCTTTATTTAGGGTTAAAAATGACGAAGTATTGCTAGTTTTAAACTTCAATAAATTCATTGTTCTGTAATTTATTATACAAGTAATGCAACCATTTAGACAATATAAAAGAAACGTGTGCATTTCGGGACGCCCGACAGGAGGGATAACTTATAAGAATCTAAGTTGATACATACTGCTGCCGTATGCGTGAGAGAGACGGAAGCCAGACAGACTGGCGCCGTAACGCGTTACGTAACGAAGCGGTGTACCCTCCCATAACAAGTTATTACTGTTTTTTAAATACAAAGAACTTCATTATGATATTTAAGTTAAATATGGGAATATTCTATAGCATTTTATTAAATTTGTTGTGAAAAACGATTTCCGCCAATTGGGGTATTGGTTATGGACACGGTGGTTCTAAAGTGAGACGGAGAACTGGGTCTGTCGCTATCTCTTTCTACGGTTTTGCTCGCCCGTAGTACGAGACTGCGATACTGCAGCCGCTCTGTCCCGCTCGTCGCCTCCAACAGTGATATAGCGAGGGTTATAATTAGGTTATGATAAATTAGGTGTGAAGATATAAAGACCTCCAAGAAATCTAAAAAAATCGACATTTGCTGTAGTTTAGTAGTTGGCAAGTTGGTTTAGTAATCTTTTTATGTATTTTGTCAAGTCACTCTTAAACCTGTCGAATTTCTTATTATGACGCGCGTCTCTTAATACGGAAGTTAAGAGGTTAGAATCACGACATTTTAAAAGATTATAAAATCATATAAAAATGTTTGATTTTAGCAAATGAATTCCGGTAGCCGGCAGTCCCCGGTGAGCGCGGCGCCGGTCGCGCAGGCCGAGCCGGCACTACCGGACGCCTACCATCACCAGCACCATCAACACCAACATCAGGTTGGTGAACCCTTAGTAATGATATATCTATACTAATAAATAAAATTGAAGTGTCTATTTGTAATGTCAAAATGTTTTTGTTATTAAATGTATTTTAAGTGTTTGTTTGTTCCGGGTAATCTTTGGATTTTAACAGGACTTTTTCGATAGATAGCTGAAGTTACTCCCGGTAACTTTAGGGTACTTTTAATTATCTAAAATAATTAGGATTCCGCATTAAAAAATATAACTCCTAAAAATTCATTCAGAAAGATTCAATGATTAATCAATCTAAAGATGCAATGCACAGTTTTACGGGCAAGAAGTGTTCTTGAATTTATGAGAAATATTTTTACTTTGTCTTAGTATTAAAAAAAAAAAAATAGGAAAATAAGTAGTTCCGTATAAAAAAATTAAAACACAATGTTGAACATATGAAACACGGGCGCGCAGGTCTTTGAAGGTTGACAATTAATTGTACTTTATTTAACACTAGCTGTGTGCCCACGGCTCTGCCCGCGTTTTATATTTTCTTCACTACTTAATATGGCTTTTAAATAATCGTTGGAAAACAAGGTATTGCCGGTGTTGTCCATTGAATTCACAATTTAATTTTTTTACAATTTCCTAAAAGTTTTTGGCACTAAAGAAAGAAAAAATAAAAATAAAAAATCATAAATTCAAGCACTTGCCGTTAAAACATGCCATTGAAATTTATTTTTTAAAGCGAGACCCTTATAAAGTACTTTAATTATTTTTTGGACTAAAAAAAAATCATTGGTACTTCTCACAAATTCAAGCACGGACAGTGTATTGTATCGGATTTTATTCGAAATTTCATGAGTTTTAATTCATTTATGCGGAACCTTAATTATTTTCGAAAAATAAAAGTAACCCATGTTACACGGAGTAACTTCAACTCTTTACAAGTCCCGTCAAAATTTGTCCAGCCGTTTCGGAGGTTATCCAGAACAAACAAACGGGCAGACTAAAATTTAAAAAAATAATTTTTTGATATAGATATCGTATGTACATTCATATCTATTTAATTAAAAAAATTGACATTACAAACAGACACTTCAATTTTATTTATTTAGTATAGATTAGATGAGATTCATTTTTGAAAACTTATATTTGGAAGTGAAAACTTATTTAGTGACGTTGAGCGATTCTTGGTAATGGACACACTTATAGGTTCTCGTTACCAATTCCATGACGTCATCCGTGAACATGCTACAGTATGGCGAGTATAAGATGCCGTTTAAGTGCTCGACGCTCGGAGGTGCAAAATAAAATGGAAACCTTTTTTTAATTATTATGAAGAAACTATATAACTCCTTGAGCACTTACATGGCGTTTACGCCAGCTTTCCATTGTTTTCCTATTGTTTTTTTTTACGGGTACTCGACACATTAATAATGATTATGGTGAAATTTTGACAAGCAGGCTTGTTGTCTGGGAGTGTATAGGGAATTTTAAGGGGAAATGTATTTTGGTCGTTGCGAATGTGTAATTTAATCGTTTTTTTTTTTTTCCAGCCCATGGGAATGTCGGGCAGTTTGACAGCTGCACAATCTCAATACCTAACACAATTAACTCAACAGTCGCAGAGGCACGAAAACAGTCAGTATTATATTCCAGTTATTATTTATCGCTTAAGAGGATATCATACTGCCCTTTATTCCATACAAACGTAGTCCCCCGTTTCCTCCCTGGATAATAGCATTGTGGTCAATATTTTTATACCAAATAATATATATCCACAGCCGCCATGCCTGTAAGTTTTGATTTTTCCCATAGATTATTTATTGCAGAAACTAGCAAGCAATAAAAGCAAAAAAAGAAGCAAACAATGAGTTATTCTTACCTTCATTTTCAGATGTTCATCAAACAAATTTGATGGATACAATTAAAAAAAAAGCAATAACGTACGGACATAGTCAAAGTCTTTATTATTCTAAAAATTAGAGAAAATTAAAAATCGGTTCAGTTTTGGAGGAGGAAACAGGGCACTACGAAGTGA
Organism: Samia ricini; assembly: GCA_014132275.2. Taxonomy (NCBI): domain Eukaryota; kingdom Metazoa; phylum Arthropoda; class Insecta; order Lepidoptera; family Saturniidae; genus Samia; species Samia ricini. The sequence goes on from AP028163.1 coordinate 19,784,758, forward strand.
TGTTTTCGTACATTCTGCATAGTTAAATCAGCCCGCACTACAGTTGTCCCTTTCGTTTTCTATGGGGCGCAACGCGATAGCAGTAGATTTCTGAAATACATACTTTTTTGCCGCATGTCCTCTTAAAGATTTCATTGGAATGATCTGATATTCTGATAATAATCAGGGGATTATATAGTTGATCTTTAACTTTGATAACTGCGCTAATAAATTTTATTTATTTTCTATAAATATATGTAAATAATGATTATATATTTTTAAATTGTAATATTTGTCTAATTTTATTAATTACTAGCTGCCATCCGCGATTCTGTCCGCGTAGTTCCCGTTCCCGTGGGATTTTCGGATTAAAAAACGTATGTCCTATGCCACTCCTTGGATTTCAAACTATCTTCATACTAAATTTGATCCAAATCGGTCCAATTGTTTCTAAGTTGTATCTTGTATCCGTTCACGTTACCAACTGAGCTGTCGATCACAGCTGCCTGCACTCTGCATATTCCCATTTTACACTGTACTAGCGCGATTACGTGCGTATAATGTATATAGTTTCAATCAAAAATCTCTCAGAATTTGACAGTTTGACAGCTGTCACTAATCGAATTATCTTTTGAAGATTTCTTAATATTACTACAGATTTCAAATAGACAAGATGTTTAAGCCTTTAATGTTAATTGTGATTTTTTTACACTATAAAGGTTCAGTGCTTTGACCACAATCTCACCTGATGTTAAGTGACTATGTGGTCCTGGATGGTACTAAGCCTAGAAGTACTGGTCCTCACGTGATGCTGCCGGAATACACCGGATTGCAAACTTGAGGGTGGTAGCTGCCCAGGCGGTCATCCTCTACCACCATGCTGTGGTTTCCTTACGATGTTTTCATTCACTATAAGCTATGGCCGATTTTAGAGGTGGATAGTTGGTATCGAACCCGTGTCGTTTGACACGGAATCCGGCAGCACTAACCCACTGCGCCATCGTCGCTTCAAAAATAGTATATATTAAAATCAAAAAAATCTTTATTGAATTTGGGCCCTGAGAAGGCGCTTATGAATGTCAAAAATAACCCAGTCGAGAATAGCCGGCTAGGAGCTCGATTTTGTTTTTTTTTTATTTAATGTGTTTGTAGTATGATTTATATTATACAATTCACGATACGTCGTGTAATTTTTAAAATTTTCGAGTTCCATATTTAAATGCAATTAATTTAAACGGGTTTTCACGCGTTACCTTTGCTTTTGACCACGGTTGGTGTAACCCAGCCGAAACGTCGGGATAGAAAAAAAGCAAAGGTAACGCCTGAAAACCCATTTAAATTAACTGCATCAGAATACGTTTTTAGCCGATTTCTAGACATCGCTATCGTTCACGTAATGATCCACTCTGTAGAATAATCTTCGGATATTTAAAATCTATTTGACATAGAGTTGGAACTTACTGTCTGGTAAATCGGTAATGTGCTTTGGAATCAAAAATTTTACGATTTCTATTTACGTTAGGTGTTTTACACGACGAATTACGGCGTTTACGGTTCATCGGACATCACTAGCCAGAGGAAACCGCAGCGGGCGCGAGTGCCGCCGCCTTCCAAGGTTAGTCTTATCACTTAATTACTAGTGTAGTCGATCTCGGCTAAATGATTACACTTCACCCGATGCTAAATAAAGTATTCTCTATGAACGATGACGTCATCGGATAGATGAGAATCTATTTGTAATCGGTAACTGTCATACATAAAGAAAAAATAAATGTTTTGTTGGACTAGCTGTGCGCTACTGCGCCCGTGTTTCATATACTCTTCACTACGTTTTAATGTCTTATACGGAACCCTAATTATTTTGGAAAATTAAAAGTACCCTAAGTTACCTTTTTTTTTTGACGAGGGGAATGCATTTACGCACTACCCCCCTACTAAGTTCACTGGAAAGAACGAATCCTCCCAGTGAAGTTGGTAGGGGAGTGTGGAGGAATGCCTCCACACCAGTGTGCTGGAGTAACTTTAGCTATCTGCCAAAAAAAAGCTCGTCATAATCGGTCCAGGCGTTTCGGAGATTACCCATTATAAACATACAGACTAGCAAAAATTTTAAAAATTGTATTTTTCGTATAGGTATCGAATATACATTCATATCTATTTAGTAAATATTTAGTTATCTATAAATTAAAAATACAAAAATAAAAATATTTACGAGTTAATTCCAACAGCACCCCCTTATTCAGCTACTTGCTGCCGCATCCCCTTGCGGTAGATACTGCAACGCCGAGTTTTTAATAAGGAACTTTGACATGCACAGACTTTCAATCGACAAACTTAATAGATGTTTACCTAGACGTTAGTTTGTGTTTGCGTGGGTAATAGATACCGGCGAGTGCGGTGGAGATGCCCGGCGGCGGGGGGAGCCGAGCGGCGCCATGTTTCTCGACGTGCAGTTCGGTGCCATAGAACCCGACGCGTTGCACCTCGCTACCGCATCGGCAGCGTCTGCCCCACCGCTCCACACCCCCCACACCGTCCCCCCAGCGCAGACACAATCCCAACAGCTGACACAACCTATGGTAAGTCACACAAATGTATTTTATTACATTCTTTTTTATTTCACTAAAATTTTTATATCAATAAAAAAAACGTGCAGGTCGTCCAGACACCGGGACTTCGCCCCGCAGACTGGTGACGCGTGACAAGGGGATTCCCCTAAGATGTGCATCAAAACCACTGATAGATCTTTGAGGAATAATGTCAAAAAAATAGCTTAACGCTGAACTGGTTTCCCGACAGGTACCGTCCCCGGGTGAGGTCACCGCTACAGTCGCGAACCACGAACCCAGCGTAGAGCAACAACAAACCCCTGTCTCGTACCCAACTAACACCATGGTTAGTCACTCACGCACTCTCTTTACTTCTTCTTCGATAACGCCAATCTGTGTACACACAATTTGTGCCAGTGTCATGTGGGTAAAATATACTTTTAATCTTGTATCAGCGTTCCCAAGCTCCGGCAAAACCGTGGCTCATCCTACTGGAACTTTCCATGGAGCTTCGTCGGCACCTCAGAATGAATGCTACACGTTATCTTCTATAATAAACTTAACTTGTACACAGTAACCAAACCATATCACATAAAATGCTAACAAGATTACATGATATAGAGATTAAAGTTAATGAATTAAAGAAAACAATTGCTACATGGAAGACTGAGAGCCCGCCAAAACTCTCACTCTGTTACCAGTTGAATACAGTAACGGCACGCTAAAATGGCCATTATAACGTTTGTACGTCGGTTACAGTTAGTCATAAAATACGTTGTACACTAACTACAACTATATCTAACTATATAATATAGTCCGGCGAACAATTTAATTTAAACGTTTCTGTCAACAAAAAAACAGCGCTATTTGACGTTTCCCTAATGGTTATTAATTATTGGTGTACTTATTTATCACACAACTCACCATTTATGTTTATGTTTGTAAAATTCGAAATGATATTGTTTGAAATATATATATATATATATATATATATATATATATATATATATATATATATATATATATATATATATATATATATATATATATATATATATATATATATATATATATATATATATATATATATAGTCCCCTCTGGTTAGCATATCTACCCCCAACAAACTTACATCAATGCCCAATGCAAAATATTCATTTTTTTATTCCAATACTCAGTTCGTACAAATATATTACGTAAACATTTGTATTTTTGTTTTATTAAAAAAAATTCCCATTTTATAGAGAAGCAACTCATATTTGTTTTTTTTTTTTTTTCAAAATAAACTCGTAAATGTTGCAATGTGTCAAAACATCCATTATAGCGCGCAGCTACAATAAGTGTATTAAGATTTAGCGGTAGTTCGATTCGCGGTCAAATTACTTTTATTCCTCAATGAAACTGAACTTTCGAGTCACCATCAGGTAACAGTGCGATATATATTTGCTGATTCCCAACACGTGAGGCACTTTGTCGCATCACTATGACTGGATATTCACCATGTACACATGATGGTCCATGGCTCAGCCCGGGTACGAAGGCCCTAACATTATACATTAACCCGTTGGCTATTGACCTTGCCCAATTGGGCAACTTTTTTGAAAATGACGGATGGCAAAATATGACTTACTGATATTTAACTTTTGGCGCTCAATTTCTTGCCAAATGGCACTTGACACTTTGTTTTTATACACAGCACTTGAAACTTAGATTAATAACGCACAATCCTACACTGATACAACAATTATTTCCGATAAAAACGGTGGTCCATTACGTCGAAATATGGAAAGCGAAATTCACAGAAGTGAAATCCATAGATAATGTTAACAAAGACATTGTTTGCTTATAAAAATATTTTTAGAAAAAACCAGAAACAATTTTTTCTACAATTCAAATTTAATTACAAAAATTAAATTTAATTCAATTTGGTTTTTAAAGGAAATATTTTTATTCATAAATTTGGTACGTAAGTTATTTTTCAATAAGTTATCCAGCCCATATATGGCGCTACAATAAAATTACACTTTTATTAGAAAAAAATTCTAGTGAGCAAAAATATATAAGAACTGAAATAAAATAATCCTAATAAGTTTATGTTCTTATTTTATTTATTTATTTGCTGAAATACGATAAAGATTGTATCTTACTTATCTTTTTCTTTGGTTCAATTTATTCCTTTTTAAGGAAAAGACAAAGGTACTAGACAGTGCAGCCAAGTCAGACGCTAGGAACACTATCAATAAATGAATGGGGGTAACAAAATGGTGGCCTTCTGTTACGACCACAACGGGAATTATTGGGACATTTCATGCTAAGTGTCATTGTTTTCACTTCACTTCACTTGTGTATCATAAAAACACTATATATCACATAAACTGCCACCAAAATTACATAATATATGGACAAATACTGTAAAATAATTAATTGAAAATGAAAACGACAATATGACAGACAAAAATCGCGCCAAGCACCCATCTAACATATCTACGTATAAAAAGATTTTTTTATTTACCGCAGAATAATAAGACTCCTTGCAGAAGCTTGGCCTATCGCAAATAGGCGCCTCGCTGTGTACACGTTATACAAATTCTCGCGCGATAAATATCTATTGTGACGTAGTGAAGTTAAAGTTTAATTTATAAAATAATCTATAGCTTATCCTTGCAATTTCTTTCTCCTTCTTGTATATTTGTCTGTACTGTAAATTGTTAGCGTAACACAAACCATTTTTTACTGTTATTAGTTGTTCTCTATAACACCATCTACTGAATTATAAAAGAAACCATAAACTAATCTAAATATCTGTTCCAATTTTTATTCGATGTAAATTACGAAGTATTTTTAAAATATTTTTTTCAATCAATTGTGTAATAATTAATGCATTTTTATATAACTGTTTTTATTATCTTCACAAAACATGTTATAACGCCATCTAATGAATATAAAAATAACAGTATAAAAGAAGTATAAAATAATAAAAGTCAATATTTTGATCAAGCTCAAATACCTGTTCCTAATATTTTTGGGTACTTTGGATCGAATAAATATTTGAATTCATTCAGTTACTTGTAATATTGCCGATTTCGAACTCGGGGATTAGGTATTGCAGTTTTGTTACTGATTGGTAATAATATTATACAGTGAAATCTCCATAGCTCGAATGCGAAGGGAAAGACTAAAAAATCGAGATACTTGAGACTTAATAGGAACTTCAAGATATGAAGATTTTAACTGGTCAAATTTCGACATAAACAAGCGCAATTTCTAAGAACATTTTTAAAACAAATTACATACATTGTACGAAGACCGAGGTTGAACGAAGACTCATTTTTAATAAAAAAAAGTGTGGCAATTTATACCCGGTCTTATGGCTATGATACTCATAAATATGAGTTATTTCTATATTTTACAATAATCACAGAAACATTTTAAAACAACAATACATCATAACAGAAAGTGCTGCTGAATTAGTTCTTACTCCTTACTAAGTTAAAACGGAAATCAACAGACATCTACATAAAACCAATAATGGCGCACCCACTTTTCTACATTATAAAATAATGAAAATAAAGCATTGAATATAGAATAAATCAGTCTAAAACAAATTAATTTAACAAAATTATATTCGAAATAAAATATAAACAATTTATCATACTTTATAGTCTTACACAAGTCTCAAGATTTATAAATAAAATTTAACAGAATAATGATAATTTATATAATACATGAAACAATTTTCATGTCGAGAAGTACATAAAAATATTTTTGTATTTATTTTTACACTCATTGTAAAATAGCCTATTGTTATTATTGTTTCATTACAAATTAGTTGTACCCGACATTGCATTCGACATACGAAAGTGTCATCACAATCAAATATACGGTTTGGGAAAAGTAAACACACTTTACATTCATGTATTATTTAGATTACTATATTATATTGTATAAATATATAATATTTCTTGTATGTTATCGCTACTGCTTAGAAACAGTATATTTTAAAATAGTAAAATTAATAAACTTTTTATAAATTTAATAATAAAATTAATATAAATAAGTTGAACGGTTAAATACATTATTCTGAATTTTGTTATAAAAAATTGGTTAACAAAATTGGCCACAACACAGATGCACACCTTTTGCCTTAAAATACACTTATGAACGGCCGTAACAAATTATCTACGTAAGGTCATACATCTGAAACAAAAGACTATCAACAAACCTTATTTTGTGTTCATAAGGTTCATTTTCGCTTGGCATTATTTGACAGATGGTTTGTTAAGAGTGTCAAAGGGTTAAAGGACTATTATGATGTATATTGTTTACTAGCTGTGTGCCCACGGTTGCGCCCGCATTCATATGTCTTTTAAACTGAGTTTAAATTTTTTCTACGCGTAACCCAAAAGTACCCCAAGTTAAGCGGAGTAACTTCAGCTATCAACAAAGAAAGTCCCGTCAAAATCCGTCCAGCCTTTCCGTAGATTACCCATTACAGACAGACAAACAAATTTTAAATAATTGCATTTTTGGTATAGGCATCGTGTATACATTTATATCAATTTAGTAAAAAAAAAAAAAAAAAAATTGACATAACAAACAGACACTTCAATTTTATTTATTAGTATAGATTAATATGTCGATTACCCATAAAAATGAGACGATAGGGAAACAATGGAAAGCTGGCGTAAACGCCAGGTTAGTGCTCAAGGGGTTAAAGTTGTGGTTGTCTTGCAGTTAAGTGATAGTCTATCGGCAGTAGAGCCGGTTGTATCAACGCAGACTGTACCTTCAGAAGCTGTCATCACGAATTCCACGTGTGAGTAATCATTACCTATGTTTAAGAAAAAAAAATTTAAAAAAAAATTACTATATTGTTATAAAGCGTCGCAATGCCTTTGATTAGAAATTGGTTTCGTTTTTACCTCTTGCTTTTTTTAAAATAATCATAGTCCTGCTCACAATTTGTTTTTTTTACACGATATAGGCTCGGTAGACCACAATCTCACCTGGTGTTAAGTGACGATGTGGTCCAGGATGGTAAGCACACTAAGTCTAGAGGTAATAGTTCTCAAATGATGCTGCCGGAACACACCTATTGGTATTTGACGACAGGTTTTCTAACTTGAGGGTGGTCGCTACCCTCAGGCGCTACCACCATGTTGTTGATTTCCTTACGATGTTTTCCTTTCCGAAAGCTCGGGCCGATTTTAGAGTTGGATAGGTGGGATCGAACCCGTATCGATTGATGTGGAATCCGGTCGCCACTACCCACTGCGCCACATCGCTTCAGATTTTCATTCATCCCTTTTGCCTTCATATCTTCCCTCACACACTCCATCCATATTTTCTTTGGACGTCCTCCCCCCTCCATCCCTGAACTTCTGAAATAATAACTTTCTTCGTCATATGCGTTTCGTCTCTTCTCAAAACATGTCCATACCGAGACAAATGATTCCCTTTTATCTTTTCTTATCGCTTGAGCTTAATATTATATTATGTTAGTAAAATTAATGTTATTATTTGATACTGAAACCTCGATGTTTTTGTTTTGTGGTTTGACATTATCCTAAATATTTACAAACAGCGCTCGAGAAGCAGATGACTGCGTCGATGAAGCAGCTGAGCGTGTCCGCCGCGGAGGCGGTGAGCGCGGTGAGCGCAGTGAGCGCGGTGAGCGCGGCGAGCGCACACAGCACGCCGCCAGCGCACCACCAGCAGCACCAGCACCAATACCACCATCGACCTAAGGTACTTTAATCGTATCAAAACGCACACTGTTTAAGGCTTTACGCAATCACCACTCTAAAATGCTATATGAATTGATTAAAAGATGATGTATGTAAGAAAACTTTTAATTTTAGTCACATTATGTTATGATGGGGCTAGATATGTGACTTCTGTCAAATGCCCGCTAAAATAAGGAGGAGTATAGGATTAAGACCTGGTCTACTCTTGCTGACACGGCGGAGGGGGTAAATTAATATACTTGAATGGCACAGCCGGTAGTGTGGCCGGATTCCACGTCGATCGACGTGGGTTCGATCTCCACCTATACCCGCCTGAATAGCTATCACCCTCAAGTTCATGTCGCCAAATACCAATAGGTGTGGTCCGGCAGCATCACTCGAGAACCAGTACCTTAATGTGTTTACCATCCTGGAACACAACATCACTTAACAGATGAGATTGTGGTCAAAGCATTGAACCTATTTCGTGTAAAAAAATAAATCTCACCCTTTTTCCACTAGTTATAATAACGATGCTGGGCGTGGGTATTATAAAAAAATACCAATTCCGTTTCGTACTAAGTGCTTTTAAAGATTTTAATGGGAGTGGAAGTGAAGGCGGCCTCGTGTGGGTATGAAGACACCTTGCACCTTATCATACCTTCCCTATTGTCATTATATAAACAGAGTAAAACTATTAGTATTTTAGACTTTAGCCAGGGATAAGCCCGTTGGTTGAGAACCAGTGCGAATGTACACCGTTGGAAAAACAGCTTGGTTGGAATGACAACTGTCACTGACACTACAACTACACCGTGATTTTAACCAAAGTCTTGTATGACTTGAACCTGCACCACTAAACCAACCGCTAGGTCAACTGTATTAGAGACCGCAATTTGTTTTTACTATACAATACTAACAAGACTACATTTAGTATAGGAATTATGAACGTAGCATATTTTGTTAGATAGGACTATTGAAATTGATTTTGTTAGAAAAAACGGATATGAAAATTATCATGATCATATTAATGTTAAAATTTATCCTCCAAAATAATTGAATTTATTATATAATATTCCTTACACTTATTATTGAGACGCGCGTCATAATCTTGTCATGTTAACATCACGTGACGGGCAAGTAAAGAAGTTAGCTTTATTACTTTTATGTTGCCATTATATTTTGTATGACAATTAAGACGGCTCAATAAGGGAGTGAACGAACGGGTTCTTCTTAGTTAACGGCAATCTGTGTACACACAATTTGTGCCAATGTCATGTCAGTAAGATGTATTTTCAATTAAAACGATGGTCCATCCTGCTAGAACTTTCAATGGAGCTTCGTCTGCACCTCAGTATACATGTTAGGCGTTATTTTTTATAATAAACTTAAAGTTGAACACAATAACCAAACTATATCGCACAAAACGCCACCAAAATTGCATGATATAGAGTTAAATATATAAGTTTAATGAATTAAAGAAAATAACCGCAACATGACAGTCTGAGATCACGTCAAAAACTCGACGAGTAAACAGGTCGATTGTATGTGATAGCAGGTGCAAAGCGTGACGGCGCAAGCGGCGAACGTGTACGCGCACCACAACGTGTCCGGCGTGACAGGCGTAACAGGTGTGTGTCCGGCGTGACGGGCGTGTCCGGCGTGACGGGTGTCCCGGGCGGCGGCGGTGTACGGCGGCAGCGTGTACGCGGCGCAGGTCAACTCCAGCAACAGTTCGATGTCCGCGCCGTCGCAGTACCCCTCTAGTGTAACGTTAACGCAGTACCAGCCTATCATGAACTCATATCAGGTACGTTTGTTTTTATTTTACTCCGCGTTTCATATATACTTCACTGTGTTTTCATTTTTTTTTATACACAGAACCCTAGTTACTTTCCTAAAATTTCATTGTTGGTACTAATAAAAAGTAAATTTCCCAGAAATGTAACCGCTGTTAGTAAAAAAAACTGTGCGTTGAATCGGTTTTTATTCGAAATTTCATGTTTTAATTTTTTTTTTTACGCGGAGTAACTTCAGCTATCTGCCGAAAAAGTTCCGTCAAAATCAGTCCAGCCGTTCCGGAGATTATCCGGAACAAACAAACAGACATAAAATTTTTAAAAATTGTTTCTTTGGTATAAATAATATCATGTATACATTCATATGTATTTAGTAAAAAAAAAAAACGTTATTTTGATATTACAGACATTTGAATTTTATTTATTAGTATAGATTCCACACAATAGCTTACTGCGTAATATAGTTTTTTTTAAATAATAATGTTTTAATTGTGAGTCTTTGTCCTTAGACGTCATCATCGGCGGCCGTGTACGGCGGCAGCGCGTTATACACGGCTGCGCCCTACAACGCGTACCAACCGGCACAACCCAAACACCAGCCCAAAGACAATCATCAGGTAATTAACTATTACATTATTTTTATACTAGCTGTGTGCTGCTCTATACAGTATCGCAATTATTTTACTAAAATTTGTTTAGTACTAATGGTGTTAACACACGTACGGACCAAACCGCGGACATGGTACGACGGGCGGCCGAGGTTATCAGTTGCCTAAGTAGGGATGGAATCCTTTCTGAATAAGATCGATCTTTTAATATAATAAAGTATCGATTATTAGATTATGTGTCCTTTTTGTTTTCTATAATATTATGATTATCTGTAAATAGGCAAAAATAAAATATTTCGGTGTCATTTTTCCGTATTAGGTTAGGCGTTCTTATTTTTTTTTGTTGCTATTCATAGACCTTCAGTGATGTTGATAAAAAAATCGGAAACAGTTTTTGCTATAAATGATGATTATAGTCTAATTTCGACCACTGGAAGAATAATATATATGAATAAAAAGTTGAAATAAAATAAGTCGAAAAAGATTGATCTCTTAGAGCTCGATGCAGTGGCGTAGTGTGGATGACAGCCGCCGTTTTATTTAAATTGGTTCTAATTGTGAAGTTTTGCCGCCCCCTAAAAGTATCGCCCGGGGTGTACTGCCCCCTGCCGCCCCCATTATGCTACGCTACTGCATCAATGTTTTGTGAATTGAATCATAAAAAATCGATCTATTTGAAAAAGCTTATACCTCATTATGCTTAGGCGACTGATGAGCTTGGCCGCTCGCCATACCATGTCCGCGGTCCGGTGCATACGTGTGTTAACACCTTAAAGCAAAGATATTTCTCACAAGTTCAAACACTTGCCAGTAAAACTGACCAGCGAAATGCGGAACCCCAATTAATTTTCCTGATTGATTACGAATAAACTATATGAAAATTGAACTAATTATTACTCTCGGTGTGCTAATAGATAGGTCAATTAACAAATTATGAAATGTAAACATAAAAAAAAAACAGTTTCGGCAGTCGTTATGGCTGTCTAGTTTTTTATTTACGCTTCTTTGGTTTCACCCCCCCGTATTAATAGTGATGTGCCTTTGTGTTGTTTGTTCGCAGTACGACGGGTCAGTAGCGTCGAGTAACAACAGCCTTACGAGTACGTCGACGACGCAATCCTCCACCGCCAAAGTAACCACAACGACGAGTAAGCGAACCCTTATGTTTTTATTATCTTCTCTAACATACTCTTTTTTTATTTAGTTTCAATACCAAACATACCAACGGTTACAATAATTGTATTTAACGGTGTTTTTGGATTGATTTATTTAAAAAAGAAATAAAAACAGTACATTTTATTGCAAAGGCTGTGAAATAGGCAATTGCAGGTCGAGTATGTACGGCTCTGCCTTCACTAATAAGAGACAGGCAATTGCCATTTCCGCCGAGGCTTATAAAGTGCTTTTCTCAAAACAATGCAGGGAAATAAAACATACTTTTCAAATTATACATTTAATTTAATGAATATTAAAATGTATATTTTTTAAGTATGTAAATAACAAATCAAGACGAATTTTCAACTTTCCCGCCAATTTTCTATTTATCATCTGTGCCGAAAGGCAAGCACATTTATGACTATACAGCCTCGTGAACGCAATTTGTACTAAGCAAAGAGACTTACTTTGGTATGCCAAGAATGATAAAAGAGTTCCAATCACACAGTATTTAATAACCTCAGCACGCCGTTTCATACAACATTCCTGGAGCGTTGTAATTTTTCAAATGCAAAAAACGCTCCTGCAATGTATTTGGATTTTTTTTTGTCCTTAAATTCGATACTACGAAAATAATGTCAATAATTCCATGCATGTTTGAGAAAAAATATCTACTTATTTTAGGCTATTAGAAGCCGCTTATAAACGTCGAAATCACAACCATCGGTTCTGAACAACAACTCAGTCGAGAAAAACGAGTCGGCAATAAACTCGATCTCATTTTTAATAAATGTGAATATACGTATAAATTTTTTCGCGCTTCGATAATGACGTCCGTATCTGACTGTGCCCACAAGGTGACTGATAACTTCGATCATTTTTGGTCCTTCGCCGTACCATTTACGAGGTCTGGTCCGCGCGTCTTTTAGAACTGTAAAAAATGTATGGAAAACTAATTTCAATTTAATTTATTTTGTCGATAATTTTTAAACTTGTCAATGACCGATAAAATAAAAACGTAAAGAAAGGTGGCCTATAAATAAGGGAGGGAGGAAAACATCTTCAACTGTTTACATATATATATATATATATATATATTGTGTATTTGTGCCTAGATTTTGATTTGTTTGGACTTGTGCTTGTATTTATCAGCGAGTCAAACGAGTTCTGGCGGTAGCGCTGGCAACACTGTGAACGCTGGCGGCGCTGGGGGCGGGGCGAATGCGGCGGGGGCGGGGTACGCGGCCGCACAGTTGTACAGTGGGGGCGGGTCCACGGCAGCGTACGCCCCCTACGACGAGCAACTGATGCGTTCCACTGTACCACACCATATGGTAATCGACACTTTACATACTGACTGTACTTTTTACTCTTTGACGTAAAGTAACTATCAAGCGTCAACGAGTATGTTGCCGGAACACATCAATTGATGCTAATTGACAGATTTTGAAATTTATAAGTAAACTACTCAAGGTTGACCACCATAATGCTATGACCTCCACTTACAAGATCGGGCTTATTACCTCATTAATCAACTATTTCGATGACTGGAGTCATCTTCCAATGACGTCATATTCAGATTTTATAATCAGCATTTTTTGTTTTTTTTTTCTTGTTTTTTTTTTGTATGCACTGATGAAATAACTGAAATAATCTTATTGGAATTGTTTAATAATGAATATGACGTGTTTAACAGTCGCTGCAAGGCGGTTACTATGAAGTCGGGTACGGAGTGAGCGGCGCGCGCGACGGCACCTTCGGCCTCAGCGCCGGCGAGAGGTTCGGCAGGACGGACGCCGCCTCACCGCAGCAGGTCAGGGGATCCTATCAATTTGGGATGTGCATATAAAAAAAAACATATATCGATATTTTTACGTTTTATTGATATTATGCTTTATACTAGAGGTGACCAACCTGCGGCTCCGCGAGCCACATGCGGCTCTTTGAAAGGTTGTTTTTGGCTCTCGATAATTAATGTACCCGAGATACCTTTTCATTTTTGTGTTATATTATTTAAAAAAAAAATATTATCGTTGCGTATTTGTATATGGAAATGTCTTTTAAATTACTGGTAACAAATATGAAAGACTAAGTAAGTGTATTGTTAAGAATGATATCGAACTAATATAAAAGTGGCGCAATTAACTGACTCTGGAGTCCAGACCGATTTTAAATTTGTAAACTTTTATGTCCATTCATTCCTTCATTCATCGAAAGTTTGAAAGGTAGAGTTTCCCATCCCCTGGTGTATCCCTTAGTCGCCTTTTACGACACCCACGGGTAGATATGGGCTAGTAATATTCTTAAGCCGACACCACAACCAAAACTTTTATGTATTTGTTTTTACTACGTAGATATAAAATTTTGAAAAATGGCTCGGATTATCTACAAGCTGCTTGCCCACCCCTGATATATACTGAACCAATATATCGTATGCTCAAGTCTGCGAGCACCCCCCCCAAACTCTCCCCATCGAAACGAATTTTTTTATTGTAGTAATTTAACAGTGCTAGGTGTGTGCCCGCGGCTGCGCCCCGCTTTTTATATTTTCTTCGCTGGGTTTTAAATATATACTTAACCTAAAAAAAAAACAAATGAACGAGGAATGAGAGTCTTGTTTTTATTAGCGGAGAACATGTACAATTGTAAATGGAACAAAAAAAAGAGAAATAGTCGATATAATCCAAAAAATAAACTTATTAAATTAACTATAAAATTAAATTAACTATAGCCATCTAGGAAAAATACCGCGTCAATTGGTAGTACTCCCATCCTGCTATGTTCAGTAGTTTTGAGGTGATGGTTCCTCAAAGAAATCCTCTTTTCCTTATATTAGAATAATATAGATAGAATATATCATAGATAGAAGATAAATTATAGGTAGCATTTATGCAATCCACGAAATTATTGTAGTTACCAGAACTAAAGAATGGTTTATTTTTCTGTTGCGTATTTTTGGGATTCACGATCGTGTGTATAGAATGAAAATAAACTTTTGTCAAACATGCAAGGAAATATTGCTATTATTTTCGAACACTAAACATATTTTAAAACTAGCTGTGTGCTAACTAGCTTTAATTTTTTTATACGGAACCCTAATATATATTTAGTATTAAGATAAAGTTAAAATATTTCTCATAAATTCAAGCACTTGCCCCTAAAACTGTGCATTAAAAACGGATTTTATTGGATTTTTTAGAAGTTTCAATTTTTTTTACGCGAAACCATAATTATTTTCGAAAATTAAAAGTACCTTAATTTACCTGGAAAACCCTGCGGTATAAATAAAGAAAACTCAGGGAGTTGAAGTAATAAATTTATTTAACACGAAAGAAAACTTAAATAAAATGTAAGAGTTACAAAACAAACGATCTCACCCGGTTAGGTTGGGTTATTAAGTACGGTGAAAATATCCCTTTGTGGGATATCAAGGCTTTGTAAAAATATTTATTGATAAGGAAAAGAAAAATTCATATACCAACTAATTTATAAAATTACAAAAAAAAAAAAAAAAGAGTGAAGGGTTCTTAGCTCCTGTGTTCAAAGACTACGCGAGGAGCTCCTCAGGGCTCCACGCTGTGACTAAGGGCCTTCCAAAGGAGGTGCTGACGGAAGCGGCGAGCGATCAGGCGCACCGGTCAGAGCACCACACTCAATGGGAACGTTGACTTCATTCCGCTAAGTCAGGGAATGAGTTATTGTAAGAGCCCCGAACATCTGAAACGCGTCAACAAAACTAATCACGGATTTGTCACGCACCCATGTTCGGTTTCATTAAATGGAGCGGTGGGTAATACCAAAAATATCAATAATTAAGACACAAGAAGGGAACGCGAATACTAACAGGTTGATCAGAATATAAATTATTGATTATCACCACGTGTAAGTTGACTGAAGGTCAAACTGAAATTTAGAGGTTACTATTATTGATTTTACCAAATCGTACTAGATATTATGAACGTTATAAAAAATATTGATTGATTGAAAATAAAAAGGGTTTGACGACAAAAAAGTGTGCGATCAAACACGTGTTTTACAGAACAAAATCTAAGTTGAAACGTGGTAAAATTCTTACCGGGGTTTGTCAAAACATCCGGCAGCCAAACTGAATCCGGAGCTGCAAATTAACTAACCGTCGCAAAGTTGATGCTTACCAGCACCATGTGGTATATGGCAATGTTACAAACAAAATACGTGTCTTTCCACGGCCAAGTTTCACGACGAAAAAGAAAGCAATCACGTTCCCGTATTATATGCTAGTCCTTGGATATGACATATCGTTTTTTATAAACCGAGCGGTCAATACTACGAGCCCTTTGCGCCAAATCTGCTGTAGTCGCATGACATGCTCGAATGATTTGAAAATATTATATAATTATTAGACTTTATATATAACAATGACTGACCATGTAGTTTGATCAAAGTTGGTTGGTGTAAAAGGCGGAATTTTAGATAAATGTCAAGTTGTATGACGTGTGAATTTTACAACGTAACAGTACCTTCAGCTATCTACCAAAAAAAGTCCTGTTCAAATCCGTTCAGCCATTCCGGAGATTACCCGGAACAAACAAACAGACACAAATTTTTAAAATTGTGTTTTTTTTTGTATACGTAACATATATACATATACCATATCTATTTAGTAAAAAAATAAGTAATTTTGACATTACAAACAGACATTTCAATTTTTTTTATTAGAATAGATATTTCTGAATATTTTATACAAGCTCCCATTTAATTATTGCCATTAATTTCGATTTCACCTGTATATAGCGATTATAAAATATGTTTTTTTTTAATTGCAGGTACCGGCAGCGACGTTACCGCCCGGCTACGCTTACTTCGCGTATCAACCCCCGCCTACCACCTACCAGTACGGAGTTTACCCAACGGTTAGCTCAGACTTTGTTACCGATCTATATCCTAGGTTCTCGACGTGGCCGATAACGCCCCCTTAGGGAACTAGAAGACCTAGGGAGGATTAGGGGGCATCAAGATAAAGCAGAGGGGGCGTGGCAGATTGAACAATTTAGTTTAAAAATAAACTCGAAATTTTGGAAAAAAAAAATTTAATGTTCAAATTTCATATTTTGTTGTACATACATACATAACGTCACGCCAATCTCCTATAGTGTTTCGTCACACAGCGGACGGGGCGGGAAGCCAGCGCGCTTTTACTATAGAAGAGCGTATGGGTCGCACTCGGCTGGCGTCGGCACGACGTCTTCTTTAGAAACATCGCGGTGGCGTCCCGCTCCGCCCGCTGTGTGGCGAAACCTTTAGCGGAGACTACATTCTTCCACATGCTACGATCCTGACACTGGTCTTTCGCTTCTTCTGCTTTCATAAGCACCTTCGGTTACGGGTACTTATGACCTGGCATTTCTCCAGAACTTCCTCGATCTGATCGAGATAGGTTCGCCTAGGACGACCCTTGCCAGCTAGCTCGCTCACACTCTCCTTGTAATTGTTTTTTTTTCGTCAATCCTCTCTACATGTTCATACCAATCGAGCATCCCTTTCTCGTATCTCTGTGACTACATCCCTCTAGCACACCGCAACGTTACCTTATCACACGTCTTAATGTGTAAATAATATGCGTGTTTCTGTTCTCAGTACGGCGGTGGTTCGAACGTTGGCGGTGTGGGGGGCGTCGGCGGCGTCTCCGCCCCCGGCAAGGTGAACAGTTACGCTCAGCAGCAACAGCCGCCCTACGACGCACAGGACTCTTATAAACCTGGGGTTCGTATCACCTGGCTCACTTATCAGACTCTAAAATCAGCCTGAGTTTTAAGTAGAGGAAAACATGGAACCTAATCATGGTGGTAGGGCATTTTCTCTACTAATAAATAAAATTGAAGTGTCTGTTTGTAATGTCAAAATAGATTTTTTTACTAAATAGATACGAATGTATGTATATACGAAACCAATATCAACAATACAATTTATAAAATTTTTGTCTGTCTGTCTGTCTGTTTGTTCCGGATAATCTAAGGAACGGCTTTACCGATTTTGATGGGACTTTTTTTTGTAGATAGTTGAAGTTACTAAAAGTACTTTTGATTTCAGAAAATAATTAGGATTCCGCGTAAAAAAATTAAAACTTATAAGAAAATGAGTAAAACCAAATTCAATGGACAGTTTTAAGGGAAAATGTTTGAATTTATGAGAAATATTTTTAATTTATCTTGGTACTGAAAATGTTTTAGGAAAATAATTAGGGTTCCTTATAAAAATGAAAACTCAGTAAATAATATATAAAACGCGGGCGCAGCCGCAGGCACACAGCTAGTCTAATAATAATGCCCTCAAGTTTTAAAACCTGCTGCCAAATACGATTATGTGTGTTTACCATCATGGACTACATCGTCACTTAGCATCAGGTGAGATTGTGATCAAAGCACTGAGCCTATACAGTAACAGTAACATCATTTACATCACATTTTTAAATTGAACAATGACTAAATTTACAGATATATAAATACATAAAAAAACTAGTTGTGTACTCGCGGTTGCGCCCGCGTTTCTTATGTTCTTCACTGTGTGGTGTGGAAATATCTAAAAGGATGATGTTGAAAGGAGCAAACGGAACTTACCTCTATTATTAGCCTTCGATTAAGCTGGTTCAGATTTTATTTTCCACCTCACTTCACTTTATGAATGTTCTATATAATTTGATAACTAATGTGCACTTTTAAACATATGAGAGACAGCGGCGGCGGTTGCGTGTTGGCGTTCCGTTTTTGAATAGGAAGAGGAAGGGATAATGAATACATAGACTAAATAGAGCGAGGGCGTGTAGACAATATAGAGAAGAAATAACTCAGAATAAGAAGAGAATATATACGATAATAGATGGCGTTAACACTGTGTTTTTAATTTTTTTATGCGAATCCCTAATTATTTTCGAAAATTAAAAGTACCCCGGAGTAACTTCAGCTATCTACCAAAAAAAGTCACGTCAAAATCCGTCCAGCCGTTCTGGAGATTACCCGGAACAAACAAACAGAGCAACAAATAGACGGAGAGATAAACATTTTAAAAATTGTATTTTTGGTTTTGGTATATTATATTATATACATTCATATCTATTAAGTAAAAAAAAATAATGTTGACATTACAAACAGACACTTAAATTTTATTTATTAGTATAGATAATATATATTTATATATATATATATAAATATATAAAAAGTTGTTTTTTTGCTGTAAGATTTTTCAGCACTTAACTATCACTGGTATATATAAATAGCATGTGTATGGTGGTTACAGGGGGCCCGTACTCTGGCAGCGGTAGCAAGAACGCCGGGAACGCATCCGGTGACCTCTCCAACGCGATCTACGCCAAAACACATGTAGCGCTCAATAAGGTCAATGTGAGTATACACACACACACACAACATTCTTATCTTTCACACAGTCCATCTTTGTCTTTCCCTCCCCCTTAGTACATTAAATACAATACCGAGGCAGAGGACTGCTCCTTAACTTCCTCTTGTACGTTATTATGAAGTGAGTTATAGGTAGTGCAGCCGGATTTCGCATTAATTGACGCGGATTCGATCCCCACCTATCCGACTTTAAAATTGGCCTGAGCTTTCGGTGAAGGAAAACATTGTGAGGAAACCATAGCATGGTGGTAGGGCATTTTCTAATGACGCCCACTTTGGTAGGCCTCAGGTTCGAAAACCTGTCGACAAATACCAATAGGTGTGTTCTGGCAGCATCACTTGAGAACCAGTACCTAGGTTTAGTATGTTTACCATCCTGGACCACGTCGTCACTTAACATCTGGTGAGATTGCGATCAAAGCACTGAGCCTATACCGTTTAAAAAAAAAAGTTATGAAATGAATTATAATAATACTGTATGTGATTGTTTGGCAGAGCTACGAGAAGGCCGGTTTTCACAGCGGGACGCCGCCGCCGTTCGGCACCTCCCACCTGTACATACCGGCGCCGCCCCACCACCACCCGCACCATCCCCACGCGCCGCACGCGCCCCACACGCCCCACGCCCAGCACTCGCAGCACACGCCGCAGCACCAGATGCCGCAGGTAACACCTACCGACTGACATGGTAACACACTAACACTATATACATTCACTCGCGCCCGTACTTATACGCATGTGCTGACACAGATACACACGCTGGCATGTACGTACACACTCATGCTATCATGCATGCACGCACGCACGCACGTGAATGTATGCTCACACATACAAAATTTACTTCGTACGCATGCACGCACGCGCTCGTACTTTTACGCAAACACACTCACGTACATACGAACACTAAACATTATAAATTTAACTACAAACTCTTCAAGAATAATTAATACTGTTGATAATAAGTGGTATGAGCAAATTTATGGTTATAATAATTAGGAGCGTTTTTACAAAGCGTTACAACAAACAAATATCGTTTAAACAGTTAAATAGTAAAACATAGTATTAATAACTTGTTAAAACTTCTTACCTATAAATAAATAAACTTATGTCCGGAAAAAAAGCACATGTATCGTTTTGTGAAAACACACCGCCATTGCACATAGTTATGCAAATTAGAATCAGCCCACAATTTGAGAGGGAATCTTTCTTCCACCATCAATGTTATACACAATTTGCTTCAAGTTAATTGCAAAAAAAACTAGCGAATTTTGTATTCGTTTGCTAGAAAATTTCAATTATCTCAAAACCAACTTAATATGGGTTAGTTCTAGTTTGCATGTTTGTGTCCAAATGTGGCTTGTTTTTTTTTTGAAGCATGTTATTTAATAGGGTGGACTTTCAAATTTTTATACCTTATTCAAAAACACACAATATAGATTATTTATTTATATTATTTGTCCTTTACAGTTCTATAAATATGAATTCTTACAATTTATGATTTGGTTTCAGTATTATTATAGTATCTGATAGAAAGTTTTTTATTCACTATACTTTTTACGTGTTGCGAGATTTAAAGATAAAAGTAATATTTGTCAGATATAAAAGACTTTGGAATATTATGGACATTTAAAAAAAAAAAAACTAGGCAGCCTTTTGGACTGCCGACAGAAGTGAAAACTTGGAACTTTGTAAAAAAATAAATATTATTTAATTTTCATAATTTGTTGAATTTAGATTATTAACATAACCTAACATAATACATGTAACATTTGTCTGATTCGTTGACATCTATCTGCGCTCGGGCCAATAATTAAGTACATTTTTATATAATTTATTCAATTGTTAGGTGGCTCTAGGCTAGGGTAGGCTTAGTGCGTTTACCATCCTGAACCACATTGTCACCTAACATCAGGTGAGATTGTGGTCAAAGCACTGAGCACTATACCGTGCAAAAAAAAGTAGTTCGGCTCCATAAGTATAAATTTTATTATTTAAACGCTTTCTTATTTTTGACATACTGTAATATGTTTACGGTTGACGTCATAGCATTGGTAACGCGAATCTACAAGCTTATCGAGAATAACTTAACGCGGCTAAAAAAGTTTTCACTATGATGAGTGGGTAGTTAACGGGTGTCTAATAAATTAAAAATACCAATCTACGTGAAGAATATAGGCAATTAAATAATACTAATGCATACGCTAATAAATAATAAAATTTGTTTTTAGTTAGGGATTCTCTATACCTTTACAGTGAAAAGAGTTATTATATTACCCCTCTCTCTACCTTCCTCTACCTCCCTCCCTCTCTCTGTCTCTGAATGATTATGAATTGAGAACATCCTCCTTTTTGAATTCGGTTTAAAAATGGAGAAAAGTACGCAGTGAGAGAGACGGAAATAGAAATAATTAATACGCTATACTTTTTTACTGTAGACTTATTATTATTTTCTCCTCTTTGTACTATCGTTCTTGAAAGTTTGTTTGCACATTTTTCATCTCTTGAACACTGAGAAAGAATTAGACACAGCTAAATATAGATTTAAACCAATTATTGTCAAAGAAATTTCTCTTCTGACACGTGTACTTTACATTCTAATATTGTAAATTATTAAATAATTCTAATATTGTAATAGTGTAAAAAGTTTACATTCTAATGTTAATTATTTTGCTAAACATTTGAATATAATTCACAATTCAATTAATTCTCTCGATAACTACGTTTCTTTTTAATATCTTTAATATACGATATTTTAAATGAATTTGTTTTAGTGAAATTAGCTGTCCATTTTATAGTTATTCCATTGTCCATCTCCATTATATATATATATATATATATATATATATATATATATATATATATATATATATATATATATATATATATAGTTTATAGATGCAAAATAAAAAACTGTCAAATATGATTTAAGTGCTCTCTGTAATGGGACTAATAAATATTGCACAATATAAATTATATTGTACCTGCAAAAATCATTAATAGATTAATGACGTATTGTCTAAAATCAAAATATTTATTGACTTTTACATAAGAATACTCTTTTATATGTTTAATATTAAATTTATGGAATTTTGCAATATTTTTATCTCTATTCGGAGGAGCCATCTTTAGATGACGTGTGTGTGTAAAAAAAAAATAATCGCATGTTTGAAATCAATTTTAAATTTATGTAGTTTTGTTCGTTTAAAATATATACTATAAAATATATGTATTATATAATAATATTATTATATATCTTAGAGTTTCATTTCGTTCATAGATCGATGTGCGGGTGAACAGTAGTCATAATAGGCGGGTAAGTTATAACCATATATGTTGTTTTTTTTGTTTGTCTGTATACATATGCTATTTATATAATTATGTATTTGTTTGTTTTATATGTATATAGTTCATAAATAATTACCCGCCTTAAACATTGCATGTTA